>OZ030011.1:38907247-39507247 GCA_964023405.1 Apodemus agrarius
TACAAGGAGAGACAGAGGATAGGCCCAAGAACAAGATGGAGCCCTCAAAAACACATTCCTATTGGGCCGCTCCCCATCTATGCCCCAGGTCTAGAGGTTCCCACTACCTCCCATTACATTATCATGTTATCTGTGGCTTTATTCACTGAAGAGAGATCCCCAGTGGTCCAGTCACCTCTCAGTGACAGGGAACTCCAGTGTCTGGAGACCAAGCCTATAGGAAACATTTCCTATCTGAATGTTTCATAACAAGTTGACACATAGTAAATGCATGTGTTGTTTTCATAGTTTGCCAAACCTTGCATGTATGTACCTATGAAACATCACCACATTTAGATATTATACCCATTACCCCAATTTCCTGTTCTTCCCCCCCGCCGCCCCAGACAGGGTTTCTCTGTATAGCCCTGGCTGTCCTGGAACTCACTCTGTAGACCAGGCTGGCCTTGAACTCAGAAATCTGCCTGCCTCTGCCTCCCAGGTGCTGGGATTAAAGGCGTGTGCCACCACCGCCTGGCTCCAATTTCCTGTTCTTTTAGGATATTTTTTTTTTTATCACAGAAGCTGTGTTTTTGTTTATATGTGAGAGTACACACAGGACCTGAGAGATGATTTGATTTGCTGTCCTGTGTCCTGTATTCTTTAATGTATGTGTATGTGCCTGCGTGAGTTTATAAGTATGTATGCGTAGGTGTCTCAGAGGCAGTAGAGTCACAGGTGGGTGTATGCCGCCTAGTGTGTGTCTGGATCCAAACCCGAGCCCTCTGCAAGAGTAGAGAGTGCTCTTCTGCCTTTTCTCTTTCTTTCTTTCTTTCTTTCTTTCTTTCTCTCTCTCTCTCTCTCTCTCTCTCTCTCTCTCTCTCTCTCTCTCTCTCTGTCTTTCTTTTCTTCTTCTTCACTTGTGGGCCGCCCCCCCCCCAGTTTCTCTGTGTAGCCTTCGCTTGCCTAGAACTCACTTTGTAGACCAGGATCTCGAAATCACAGAGATCCACCTGCCTCAGCCTTCTGAGTGCTGAGATTAGATGTGTGTGCTATCACTGCCCACATACAGTAAGTGCTCTTCCCCACAGAGCAATCTCCCCAGCCCATTTATATACCTTTGGATGAACTTATGCCTTTATTGTGGTTTAAATATGTAATACAAAAGGGGCACCATGCATTAACTGTAAATAAATAGGCAGCATGGTGTGTATTGTAGAGAGGTCAGGAGCCTCTCATGTTGGAAATACTGCATATTTTTGGTTTGTATTGCCATGTGTCACTGAGATAAACGTCCTTGTTTCCTTGAAGCTTTTGACACTATCTATTGTTCTATTTCATTTTAGATTATGAAAAAGGTGGTGTTTTAAAAGTTGAAGATTTTGAAAGAAAAGCCAGGGAAGGTGAGTGTCAGGAAATTCTTGCCGTTGGGCGTGTGGTGCGGCTGCGTGCAGAGCCTCTTAGGCCTGGCTCTCTTCTGAGCCGCCCAGTCTGCCGGGACACATTAGGGCCAAAGAACACAGAGGTGGAAGACACTTTAGGGAGATGGTTCAAACAAGCTTTCTACATTTCTTTCTTTTCTTTCTTTTTCTTTTTTTTTTTTTTGGTTTTGTTTTGTTTTGTTTTTGTTTTGTTTTGTTTTTTCAAGACAGGGTTTCTGTGTGTAGCCTTGGCTGTCCTGGAACTCACGCTGTAGACCAGGCTGGCCTCGAACTCAGAAATCCGCCTGCCTCTGCCTCCCAAGTGCTGGGATTAAAGGCGTGCGCCACCACCGCCCGGCCATTTCTTTCTTTTTCTTAAAGCTTTTTTTTGTTTTGTTTTGTTTTTGGGTTTTTGGGTTTTTTTGTTTTTTTGTTTGTTTGTTTGTTTGTTTTTCGAGACAGGGTTTCTCTGTATAGCTCTGGCTGTCCTGGAACTCACTCTGTAGACCAGGCTGGCCTCGAACTCAGAAATCCGCCTCTGCTTCCCAGAGTGCTGGGATTACAGATATGTGCCATCACCGCCCGGCGCTTTCTACATTTCTACATTTTTTCCTATTATTATTATTACCACATTACTGTTATTTGTGGGGATTTTTGTTGTTACTTTGGGGTTTTTTTTGGGGGGGGTTGCTTTTGTTTTGTTTTGTTTTGTTTTATTTTGTTTAGCTTTGAGATAAGGTCTTAAGTAGCCCAGGACAGCCTCATATTTGCAGTGTAGTTGAGGATAACCCCGAGTTCTGATCCACCTCTCAAGTGCTAGGATCACAGGCCCGAGGTCTGGTGATGGACTATGTGGCAGTGGGATGGGGTCGTCTCATGGGTGCTAGGCAGTCAGCGTAACGCCGGACTAGCTGCACACTCGGCCTGGCTGCTCTCTCGGTTTCTGAGAATTGAAATAGCTGTAGAGCAGTAATAAAAAACTGAGCAGTGGGGTGCCTGGGAGATTGCCTCATGGACATCCTTGAGAGAGTAAGTCTAAGCCACAAATGACCTCTTCCAGTAGCCACAAGGGAGGGTTAAAAGACATTTCTCTGTTCTCTGGGTTCACCTGGGGACTTGGTACTAAGTGGCCACAGTAAGTTCTAGAAAATTGAAAAGCAGGGTGCTGAGAGTGAACTAGCCTGGTGTGTGCCAGGCCCTGGCCTGGTTTCCAACAGGGCCTTTTCCCTGCTCCCCTACTACCCCCAAGTGGAAAATAAGCTCAGATCATGTAAATACGAACAGATGATCTCATACTGGAAATGGGCAGATCCTAAAGAAGGTAGGACACCGGCTCATCTCCAGGAAGCCCGGGCAACACCTAGAGACGTCTTTGCCTACTCAAGTCCTATCTGTGTCGAGAGAAGGCCCTGCCCATCTCTTAGCTGCAAGTGTGAATGCTCTTCTCTCCCTTTTAGTGTGTGACAACTTGGAGAGCTTCTCCTCAGGCAGCCCTTTCCTCTGCATGGATCTCAGTTACATCACAGCCTTACTGAAAGATGGCTTCGGCTTCGCTGACAGCACCCTCCTACAGGTAAGGGGCAGAGGGCACCGCAGGGGGAAACACTTGTTTGGTGATCACAGCAGCAGGAGTTCTTTCTTGGGCTGTAGCCTAGGCACCCTGCTAGTTACAACAGAAATGGGGATGACACGGTGTAGTCTCTGAGTATAGTGCCAGGCTTGGTATCCCACAGGACACAGGACAGAAAGACTTGGAGCCCAGTGAAGATGTTCAAGTCCTATAGTTTATGAAGTCAGTTTAGAACCCAGTGGGAAGCACTGAGAAAGAAAGAGACAGAAATAAATAAACGTCCAGAGAACAGCACAGGTGAGGCGGGAGAGCCACGCCTCCGGATCCCACGCTTCTTTCTCCTGGCTTGGTACTCCCTCTTCCACCACTGAGCCACCGATCACGTGGTTATAAGAATTGCAGTTTGATCTAGAGTGCAAGATAACAAGAAGCTGGGGCCATCACACAGATTTATATTCAGGGAGCCCCTGAGGCAGGTACACCTGGCTGGTGACATTGGCATACCCCTTGTCCCATCTTGCACAATAGTGTTAACAGTGTGTGCTTCCCTGCCCTAAATACACCCCAGCTCTTGCCAGGTCCCTTCCTACCACATCCAGGAGCAGTAGGTCATGATTTGCCTTATCAGAAATTGGTGATTCAGAAGACAAGGCAAGAGGTGCTGTACTTTTTGTTGAGTTTAAGAAACATTGTTGGAGCCGGGCGTGGTGGCGCACGCCATTAATCCCAGCACTTGGGAGGCAGAGGCAGGTGGATTTCTGAGTTTGAGGCTAGCCTGGTCTACAGAGTGAGTTCCAGGACAGCCAGGGCTACACAGAGAAACCCTGTCTCAAAAAACCAAAAATAAATAAATAAATAAATAAATAAACAAACAAACAAATAAATAAATAAAAGCATTGTTGGTAGAATGCTCTTTACAAATGTCTGGTAGTCCCACTCCCTGAGCACGCTGGATGGGGGCAGTGAGGGCCTGGCCACTGAGTGCTCTTTAGAGGCAGCAGCTGTCCAAATACCCTACTTGCAGATGTTGAAAACTCCATGAAAATGTGAAGAGCTTTTTTTCTTTCTCTTCTTCAACAGCTCACAAAGAAAGTGAACAACATAGAGACTGGGTGGGCCTTGGGGGCCACCTTTCACCTGCTCCAGTCCCTGGGCATCACCAGCTGAGGCCACGCACATCTCTGAAGCCTGCATTTCTGAACAAGTTTTTTACAGGAAGATGTGAACTCAGACATTTTCTGACCTTCTCTGGGAAAAGCCTGGACCTAAACCCGCTAACTGGCTTTATCAGGAGGGAGGGGTTTTATAGATGAGTCTTGCCCTTGAGCCTAGTGATTTGGGCTCATATAATTTTGCACATCTAATGTGAATGGCTCCTAACCACTTGGTGGGTGCATGGCTGGCACCAGAGTGTAAATCTTTTGAGATTCTTTGTGTGTTACAGAGTCCTACAAAGAAAAGAAAAAAAGGTTTGGAACTCCATGTTAGATTGGAGATCAGAGACAGTTCCCTGGGAACCAAGAACAATCTCATTTCAACCCTTGGATGCCTCATTGCTTTGAACGGTTTCATTTTTGCTTATAAGCTAAATTAAGCTGATTTACTGAAATCCCATAACCCATCAATACTGATAATTTTTTTCTTCCTACCCTTATTATATTCCCTACCCTAAAAGCCTGGGAGAAATACTTGGTTTTGCTTCCCATCTATAATTGAAAGAAAGGGGGAAAGAGACTGTATTAGAATGTGTGTGATCCTGTGGCACAACAGATCAACCAACCAATTTAGAGCTTAGAGTTGTCCTAAATATTTTATTTTTAGACAAGGGTCGTGTTGTGTTGTTCAGGCTGGCCTGGAACTTAGTATGTAACGCAGGTTGCCTTGATTTATCAATTCTCCTGCCTCAGCCTTCTGAACCTTGGGATTGCAGGAGTGAGCTATTGTACTCATGTCGTGTCATGGTCAGTCTTAGCAAGACAGAGAGAGTAGCTAGCTCTTAACTGCCTGGATCAGAGCTGTAAGCACGGAGACCATCTGCTCTGATAGCTGTTGCCACTCTGGACTCAGTGAACACTCAGCCCTAGAGATGTGTGCCTGTGCAGTGCCAGCACTGCCTCCCAAGCCAGCGTGTTTATAGAATTAAACACAGCCCTAACTGTGTACCTTTGTATTTCTGTGAAGTACAACCTTACCCTGGTTTGTGCTCTGTGGTTAGAAGTTAGTACGTGAGCTATTTGTGCGTAAAGATTACCAATCCTTTCCGTTGTCCTTTTCAGGGCTGAGGTGTGAAAAGTGCTGGGGACTGACCCCAGGGCTTCTTGAATGTTTAGCACAGTGTGCTAGCACTATGCTTTTATATTAGTGCTTTCCTGCCTGGGCCCTTGCTGAATTTAGCTATTTTCTGAATTTAATGTCTAGCTCAGGATTTCAGATGCCCTTTCCAGTGATACCCAAATTGATTTGATTGGCTACTTTGGTCCATGTTGGTACAGTTTGAACGGTGAGTAGCACTGGAAAGCCATGCTTTCTCTCTCTGGACATTTCCTGGGTTCTGGGTGAACACAGGTCATGCTCCGGCCTGGTGCGCCCCCACTGCATTATTTAGCCCTTTAAAGGCATTACCTTAAAGATGTTAAACTTCTGTCACCATGTCGTTTCTGGTATGACATCATTGGCCTCAGGGTCTCCTGTCGCTTGGCTCCCGTCACAGCACTTTACCCCTCCTCTTCTCTGTCTAGGACGTTTTCATCTCCCCTAATGTAATTTTCAGTCACCTCCTTTTCCTTCCGCTCTTCACAAAGGATGTGACTATCCCGGGCCTGTGGCAGTTCCTCGTTTTTTTTTGTTTTTTTGTTTTTTTGTTTTTTGTTTGTTTGTTTTAAGCCATTACATTGAGTCAATAATGTAAATCAAGAAAAAAAGTATTAGACCACTAAATGCTATCACAGTGGAGAGAAACCAAGCTGCCAAGTGTTCCCCAAGAGTAAGCTATACTCATTAAAGATGCCTTTATAACAGGTCTTATGGCACAGGCCTGCAGTCCTAGCTACCTTGGAGCTGAGGCAGGAGAATTACAGATTATAGGCTTGCTATGTAACCAGTTTGAGTCTACTCTGGGCAACTCAGTGCCAACGCTCAGCAAATGTTAAAAGGGATGTTAGAAGACTGTTCAGTGGCGAAGCTCTGTCCTGTCAGGCCCTCCATTCAGTCCCCAGCACCAAAGACAACTGCTCGCTACACAGAGGCCAGCTATAAAGTGCATATTGTCCCACAGACACCTATGGTTACCTTGGATACTGCCAGGACTCCTACATAGACTTTTACCTCAGAAATTTATCTGCATATAGCCTGTTCATCTTCAAGGGGTTTTTGTTGTTTTGTTGTTTTTGGTTTTTCCAGACAGGGTTTCTCTGTATAGCCCTGGCTGTCCTAGAACTCACTCTGTAGATCAGGCTGGCCTCAAACTCAGAGAGAGATCTGCCTCTGCCTCTCTAGTATTAGAAAGAAAGGTGTGTACCACCTCCACCCAGTGGCATGGGCCTTTTTTGTTAAGGGGCTTCTATGTGTTCTGAGTTCCATCTCTGTGAAAACATTAATATATTTTAAATACCTGGGATGTGGTCTGGTACTTGGTGAATGCTGCATGTGTTATCACTACTGTATAAAGGACATCTGAGTCATAGAAGTCCTTGCAAAGTGTGCCTTAAAATCCTCCCCCCCCCCAAGGTTTCTCTGTGTAGCCCTGGCTGTCCTGGAACTCTCTCTGTAGACCAGGCTGGCCTCGAACTCAGAAATCCGCCTGCCTCTGCCTCCCAAGTGCTGAGATTACAGGCGTGCGCCACTACCATCTGGCAATTCTCACCTTTTTAACTTTTTCATACATCAAAGTCAGTATTCTTATGAAGGCTCCCGCATTGGCAAAGTCACCTTGTTCTGAGAGGCTCTGGCTGTCGTTTTTGAGCAGCTGCCATCTTTTATTCTGGGAACGGTTCTGGGCCTACTGACATCATGACTTTGTACTAAGTTTCCACGATCCTTACAGAGCTGCTCTGTAGCAATGGCTGTCTCATCCCTTCAAAGCTATTCCAAAACATTTTAGCTTATTTGAAAATGAGTCTTTCTTACTTTACCTTTTCAAAATAAACTGCTGGGCGTGACATTGTGTAGTGTTGTTATCTAACACAGCTCAGGGTCTCTTCTGGAGGCCTCTCTGGCACTTTGCAGTACACACTTCAAAACCCCAAGTAATGAACCACTGCACGGTAGCCATCGCACCCACACCCGGAGGACATGGGCAGCAGCTCAGCTCCTTCTGACTGCTTCCTGAGGCCGCTGCAGCTATGTATGCAGTGAGATTATGTATTGTTTTATTACTGGACAGAGAATGGTATCCCAGAGAGGAGCCGTAAATAGAACTGAACTGTGGAGTTATGATAAGGAAGGAGAAATAGCAGTTTTAATAAGATCTGGCTGTTATTTATCTTTGAGTCCCCCTTAAACCCAGTGTACTTTGTCAAAGCAATCCGTATTTAATTGGCATGCCAGTGTTAATTTTAAAACAATGGTCTAACAAAAATGTATCTGGTATTTCTAATTCTTACTCTGTCGAGATAATTATATAATTAATGACCAGCATTAAAGTACTTTATTTAGGATTGTTACCAAGTGAAATGAGGGGAGCGCTCGGAGATCCTGTGTTTGTGTAGTAATAAAAAGCTCCTTTCAATTAAGTAGCTTTCCTCTGGGCTTCTTAGCTGTCGCTATTGTGGCACCACAGGCCGGCTAATCAGAAGAGGGAGAGACACAAGTTCTAGTGTAAATTTATTAAACCATGTTGGGAAGGCATGTGATGTCCCAGGGCTAGGTGTTCTTTGTCATCGTCATGGTCTCCAGAAGAGGAGCACTCATTTGCTCGCAAAGGCCATAATCTGTTCCTAGAGAAAAAGGAACAGAGTGAGTGATGCTCGCTTGCTACAGGAGAGAGGACAAGTGACTTCAGGGTGACATAGCCAAGGTAACTAGGGAGAGATGGAGCATAAGTCCCACAGAGACCCTCCCAGGAGCCCTGCTCATTTCAGCTGTAAGAACAGGGCTGGCAAGATGGCTCACAGGAAGAAGCACTTGCCACACCAGCCTGAGAGCCTGAGTCAATCTCTGTGATCCCCTGGGGAAGGAGTGATTAACTCTGGAGCTTCTTCTGACATCCACATGTCTGCTGTGGCATGTGCACACATAATATAGTCTGAGGAGGCAGAGGAGGTCTCGGACAGATGCCTGCTGTGAGCGCCCAGCATGGCTGCTGGGGGGCTGAGCTCTGCGAAAACAGCCAGCACTCTGCCGAGCCACCTCTCCGGTCCCTTTTTGTTTTTATCCTTTATTTCTATCTGGTGTGCCTACAATGTTACATTGCTGTGTACCACAGACATGCCTACTCAGGCCAGAAGAAGGCGTCAGATACCCAGGGACTGGAGTTACAGATGGTTGTGAGCCACCATGTGGGTCCTGGGGACTGAACCAGGTCCCCCTGGAAGAACACCCAGTACTTTTAACCACTGAGCCATCTCCCCAGCCTCAGCCCTTTCTTCTTAGGTCCTGCCTAACTATTCCCAATTATTGCTTCGATGTGGACACCACAAACTCAGCAGATTCTCTTATTCATAACCATCTGGGAAGATATGGTCGCTGTAGATAATAGCACACGCTTTTAATCTCAAGAAATTTAGAATTTTTGTAGTCCTTCCTCGGGTTGTTTGTTTGTTTGTTTGTTTGTTTTGGGGTTTTTTTTTGGGGGGGGGTTTCGAGACAGGGTTTCTCTGTGTAGCCCTGGCTGTCCTGGAACTCACTCTGTAGATCAGGCTGGCCTTGAACTCAGAAATCTGCCTGCCTCTGCCTTCCAAGTGCTGGGACTAAAGGCGTGTGCCACCACCGCCTGGCACCTTCCTCAGTTTTAAAAAGCAAACCAACCAACCAACCTGTGGGAGAGCCTGAAGTGGCCACTTACTTTGAGAGGAGACACTGCATTAGTTGCCTGTAAACCCCATGTCCTGAGCAGTACCAGCGGAGTGGCGCTGGTAGAGTAGAGCCTTTTCAATAGGTCAGTTGCAGCCAGAAGAGCAGTATTATGACGCTGTCTGTCTGTTTCATAACCTGTGAGGTGGCTCATGGAGCCTGGGGTTAAAAAGCAAGAGCAAAGATAAACCCTTACTGCAATAGTAAACATTTCCTCTAATTTCCAGCAAACTCCTGATTTCTCTACCTGATGTCAGGGTACCTGAATCCTTACCTAAGTCCTTGCCATTGAAGGCTGCTGTACTGAGATGATGAACCAAGCTGGAAATGTCTCCAAAGCCCATGTTGACACCTTGTCCTGCAAGCGGATGGACTCTGTGGGCCGCATCACTAAGAACAAAGCAACATTCAGGTATGGTCTCCGGTAAACACAGAAAGCAGTGGCCTACTTCATGACAATCTTACCCAATGAGGGCCACTCGAGGCCGGACGTACTCAGCAGCATGTCCCAGCCCCAGCGGAAAGAGGGCTCTGCTCTTAGCATCCACCTTGGCTATACTTGGGGGCAGCTGACGGGCTGAGATCTTAGTGGGCCTCAGAAGGGCGACAACATGGTGCACCATGGCGCTGGCCGAGTCCACGAAGTCTGTGTGGTGAACATCACTCCACTGCACTCCGTCACCCCAAATGGTGGGATATGATTAGTGATCAGCAAACAATTAAAAGAACCTTTTATAACCAAAGCTAAGGGTAATGCTACATAACACAGCTAAACTGACCTGTTCATGAGTGGCAACCCCTCCTGGCAGGTTTTATTTAGGATCATGCCGAAGTATTCCTGGGTTGGCCCCTGACTAAAATTGAACCTTACTGTTCACCAGTGCTTAGCCACAGTCACAAAGGAACAAGTGTGCACTCTCCCTATGCTCTCCTTCAGCCTACATCTGGTAAGGGATTTAGACTGCCATCCTCTCTCACTGGACTGTGGGCTTCCAAGGCAGAGGCTTTCCAGAGCCTGTTACACAGAAGGCCCTAGAGCAAGGGTGCCACACTGCATGGGAACCCACACTGAATGACCCGCACCTCGGCAGGCCTTCTATCAGCACAGCAGTCCCCAGCTTCCACTGTTGCATTTCCTCTGTGCCCTCACAGTCTGAACCCAGGACTCTGCCCTGGCTAAGCGGAAGCTGCACGATCACTCTTTTCCTCATCACAGCAGCGTCTGGACAAGAGCGCACTCACAAAGGCAGAGTTGATGGCATCCACAAATTCCTCCTCGTCCATGCTGACCAGCTCTGCTGCGTGCTCATGTGACGTGGACCAAACCAAGGAGCTCAAGGTATCTGAGAGCTGTGTGGAAAGAAGACCATCAGCCTGGTGTGGTGGCACATGCCTGTGATCACAGGATGCAGTGGCACAAGGATCAGGCCGGCCTGGGGACAGGTCTGAGGAACAGAGCAACGGGGACCTGCTCTTCTGAACTTAGGCGTTTTTCAAGCAGTGGAAACCGAGCAAAGGAGGCAATGCATTCCTGGAACAGAGCCCGTTAGACCAGGCTGGAAGAAAGTAAAGTTCTTAAGACCAGGCAGGCTACCTTGAGCTAGCTGGCCAGAGGGCCTCTTACCGGGAGCAGCGCGATAGGCCCAGAGGGGAGAAATCTCTGCCAGGCTACATTGTTTTCTGTGACCTAGGATGAGAGACAGTAGCTGTCAGCAGTGCTGGGGGCTTGGGACGCGGTCCCGCCGGGCAGCCCAAGAGTACCTCTGCTAAGTGCAGCGTGGCCACTACGGCGGACTGGTCGTAGCTCCAGCCGACGTGCTGGATCCCAGCAGCCTGCCTCACACCTGAGTTGTGCCCATCAGCACCAATCTGCATGGAGAGAGGACCCCCCTAGGTCTGAGAACAACTTCATTCATCAAACAGCTCGGCCTGCCCACTCACAGCCCCCGTAGGGAAGCCACACAAAATGTGACCCCAGCCTGAGCTAAGGGGACCAGAGTGGCAATCTGAACCAAAAGGTGCCAACAGCAGCCAAGTGGAGCAGAGTCTGTGGAAGCATGAGCTAGACAGGGAAGTCAGACACAGAGCAGGCTCTGCAGTTAGAACAAGAGCTGCCAGGAGATGGATGCCACCGGAACCTCTGTGACAGGAAAAGAACAGTCGGAGTACCCACCACTTCTGTCCTGTCCTGGAGTCTGCCTAGCCTACCCTATGCTGGCCCATGAGGTTGCTTCCAGTACAGGAGGGGTAAGACCACCTCAGCTCCAGCTGCCTGGAATAGGGACTGGTCACTCTAGAGACAATAACCTAAAGTCAACCCATGGCTTCCATCTGAAAAACAGACCCTAGAATGTAAGGTGTGGACATGCAAGACCCCTGACAAAGTAAGAATCTTCAACTACCAACAGTTTGGTCTGGAGGGTACTGCCATCACCTAGGGTAATATGGACCCAAGGGCTGGAGTCTGCCATGGAAAATGGGCCAGGCCAGGAATAGCCAACAGCTTTGCTCTCATAGAGAACCTTCACTCGATCTGCAGGAGAAAGGAGACGGAAACACACATCAGGAGGCAGTCAAAGATGGCAGTCTGCACGGATGTGAGAGCAAGGTCTCTGGCTAGCCCTGAACTCTCAGTCACTGATAAGCAAGAAAAGAAGATCTAAAAGTAACTCAAATAGTTAATGCTATGGCCCAGGAACTGCTGGTAAAGAACAGAAGCCAGGAAACAGCTCGATGTCAGAAAGTTAAAAAGAGAAAGCACAGCCTGGCAGCGTGGAGCACACCTTTAGTCCTAGCAGATGAAGGGACATCTCTATGAGTCTGAGGCCAGCCTGGTCTACATAGGGAATTCTAGACCAGTCAGGGCTACACAGGGTTATCTGAACAATGCCTTCAATATACACATTGGGGGTGGGAGAGAGAATTCTAGCCTAGTTCTTTCCCCAGTTTCATTCTGCATCTGAGCAAGCAGGAGGGGCCACCACAGGCTGAAATATGTCCTAGCCTTCAAAAGTTGGGTCTTTTTGGTTTGTTTGTTTGGTTGGTTTTTGAAGAAAGTTTTTTCTGTGTAGCCTTGGCTGTCCCTAAATTCACTCTGTAGACCAAGCTGACCTTGAATTCAGAGATCTGCCTCTGCCTCCATAGTGCTGGGATTAAAGGTATGTGCAGCTACCACGCAGCCATCATATTATCTTTTTAGGTGCTAAGATGTAATTAGATGGGCGAGATAACTGTTGGTGTGCATTCTCAGGGAACAATGGCTACAGACGACAAGAACATATTTCTGATTTCAAAACTGCTTGAAGAGGGAGAAGGATGTGGGCAGGTCAGTGGAAAGGCACTTACCTAACATGCTATAAATCCTAGGTTCAATCCCAGGTAACACACACACACACACACACACACAGACACAGTGATTCTGTCTATTGTTGGAGCCCAAGGTTACACACTAGATAACTGATCTGCCAATATTACACCACTCCTAATTTTTTTTTCTCAAGACAGAGTTTCTCTGTGTAGCACCACCCCAGCAACTGCTTTTCTCTTTCCGCACTGTCTGTTCTCAGCAGCTCAGATGGTGGAGGAAACCGCTGTGTTACTGTGTCGGACTCCTCACTTAGCACGGTTCTGAGATTCTGTCACACTGTAACGTGGACTAGTAATAAACTCCCTCTTGTTGCCAAATAGCATTTCATAATATAGATATATCAAATTGTATTTCTTTATTCATCAATTAATAGAATTTGGGTTGTTTCTGCTTTTGGCAGTTGGTAAATAGTACTCTGAATACTTTGTGTACAGATTTTTTGGATTTTTTTTGTTTGTTTGTTTTGTTGTTGGTTTTTTTTTGTTTTGTTTTTGTTTTTCAAGACAGGGTTTCTCTGTATAGCTCTGGCTGTCCTGGAACTCACCCTGTAGACCAGGCTGACCTCGAACTCAGAAATCCACCTGCCTCTGCCTCCCAGAGTGCTGGGATTACAGGCATGTGCCACCACCGCCCGGCTGTGTACAGATTTTGGGTGGATGGATGGTTTACTGTTCTGGGATTTTCCCCCCGGTACTCAGGATTGATGCAGGGTCTTGAGACAGCCAGGCAATCACTCCGGCCTTGGCTCCTTTCCTAGCTCCTATTTACCGGCCTCTGCCTCTGCCTCCCGAGTGCTGGCATTAAAGCATGCCACCATGCCTGGATACAGTATCTGAGGAAGGGTCTTTTCCTCTGGCACTCACTTCCCAGAGGGGAAGGAGGTGTAGCTCACCTGCCACAGCCTCCAGCTGCTTGGTGAGGGCATGCATGATGACGTCATTTTCCACTATATAGCCCATGTCATCCAGGTTGTCCCTGTCGAACATTATCAAGGCCTCTGAGCAGGAGTCCCACACCTGCAAACACAAAGTAAGGTGCATCCGCACCACAGTTCAACCCAAAGCTGAAGAGCGCATTCGGGGTGAGGAGCAGCACAGCAGAGACCGTCAGCCTCTTTGGTGGGATATAAAGTGAGACTCGCGGTCAGGAACATAGGCACACCTGGTTCTCCAACTACTGGGAAGTGGACACAGGCGGCCAGGCAAGCCTCCGCTCCATCCCGTATTTCAAAAAGACCAAATTAATTAATTAAAAAGTAAGCAGATTCTCAAGAATGCCCCCACACTAAATTTAAGTTTTGATTCATAAAGAGCCAAGAGCCAGCAGACTCTAACAAGGTGACATGAGACAGACGAGACATCCCGACAAAGCTAAGGGCAAGGAGGCACCTGCATCCGCCGGAAGGCTTTGCAACGCAGATTGCAGATGTGGTCCCAGGCACCAAAACCTACAAAAGAAACACAGTGACCTCACGTGACTCTGGCCACAGTTCAGTGTTCTCCAAAAACAGAAGGTAAAAACTGTGCTGTTAGGGAAAAGCCCTTCCTCTCTCAGGCCCAGAATATAAAGCACAAAAAGAAAAAAAAAAAGACCCAACAGGCCAGACCACAGTAAAGAGCAAGAATTCAAAAAGGAAATCTAAACCTAAATCATTCTTTTTCCTTACTAGCTTATTAGTGAAAAACATGCTAAAGATTGTTTTCAGCTCTTCACGGCGCTGAGTAAAATTCATTCTCTAAAGAAATACTTACTTTGAAGAATTATCTACCAAGGGCCAGTAATAATTTTAGGTCTAGAGCAGACCAAACTCCCTTGTGCAGGTAGTAATATTCTGACTGGAGAACCAGGCAGCATGAACACACACACCATATAATGTCAGGCAGAAGTTACAAACTGAGGAGGAAGCTGCCTGAGGCAGCTGGGTCCATCCCCAGGACCGTAAGGTGGTTAGAGGGACACCTCCTCTAACCCCAGCAGGCAGGACACACACAGCTATATAAAGTGACTGAAGAGTTTCATCTTAAAATGGCTGCAGTCAGGATGGCCTGAGGGCTTACGGCCTAGCACAAACAAAGACAACTCTTCTACCGCCCCCCAAAAAAGAAGGCCATTAAAACGCAGACTCCCAGCCCAGGCGAGAACTGACTTGGAACGGGGTGAATGTTCACCATTAGGTCATACAGATGCGAGAGATCAAACAGCAATGGCCTACCATTCACATGAGGGTCACATGATGGATGCCCAAGTCCCAGGGACGTCCTCCCCAGACTTGACACACGATCTCCAGCAGTCCCCATCTCCAACTCTGAGCACGCCCGCCTGCCCTCTCCTCACTGTGGCTTTCTCTCACACACTCCTGTGACTGCCCGCCCTACTGCATGCCCTGGAAAGCTGAGGAAGGGGCCCAGGAGCCAGGCTCTCCTACTCACTACTGAGAAGCGTGGTGGAGCCGGGGGATATGGAGCTGACTCTGTTGCTGTAAGTCTCTGACAGTTTCCCCAGGGCTTTCTTTGGACCCGCTTCCAGCAACAGGATTTTCTTGTCATGGAAGTGAATATCATGTCCTAAAGAAGAAAAAAATAACATTTTAAATCATTTTACAGAAGGTAAGGACTTAACTACACAGTGGGACGACTACATCTAATAATGATGTGCTATACACTTAAAAGCTAGAGGGACTTTTAAAGTCTTCATAAATAATAAATTTAAGAGCATAAATGTTTAAGTCTGCTTAAGGACTTAAAATTATACAACATATGGATGAATCAAAATATTACAAGGTACATCATTAATATGTATAATTTTTATGTTTTAACTCTTCAATCAGAAACAAATATAAACCAGCTCTGGGGTCTCACACCTGCAGGAGGACTGCCATGATTTCAGTCAGCTAAGGCTACAGAATGAGAGCATGTCTCAAAAGCAAAGAAAGACATGACACCAACAAAAAGTAAAAAAGAAAATCAACTAGCCCTTTAGCCTTGGAATGAAGTGTCTAGTCTGGGGACGTAGCTCCGTGGTGGTGTGCCCACCCAGTGGGAGGTCCTAGTTCACCCATCAGCACTGCCTTGTCACCCGAGACAGCCACCCCTCACAACAGGAGGGAGTCTCCAGACAGAACGCACTGCACGGCACACACACAGACACAAATAATGGGAAAAGTTATTACCAACAAGTAGAATTCACTAGGAAGGAAGAAAGAATACAAAATAAAACTCTCTCCATCTAATTCTTAGACTGAACTCACTAAAATGGATACTTCATCGTCTGGGATGCACACAGTTCAACGGTGTAGCACTGTAGCACGAGCCTCACACGTGCACCTCAATGGTGTAGCACAAGCCTCACACGTGCATCTCAGTGGTGTAGCACGAGTCTCACACATGCATCTCAATGGTGTAGCACAAGCCTCACACGTGCACAGCCTTGAGCTTCACCTCCAGGCTGTAACTGCATAGTCACTAGCACACACAGGAGAAAGCGAGGAGTGGGGAAGAGATCTAACAATGAGCCGGGCATGGTGGCGCACGCCTTTAATCCCAGCACTTGGGAGGCAGAGGCAGGCAGATTTCTGAGTTCGAGGCCAGCCAGAACTACAGAGTGAGTTCCAGGACACCCAGGGCTACACAGAGAAACCCTGTCTGGAGAAACAAAAACAAAAAAAAAAAAACAAAAAAACAAAAACAAAAAAAAAAAAAAAAAAAAAAAAAAAAAAAAAAATCTAACAATGGAGTATTTTAAGAAAGCAAAATTCACTACAGTCTCAAAATAAAATAAAGAATTAAAAAAAAAATACACTGCAAATCTGATCCTAAAACATCTGTAGTGAAAACATGGCTCTTGGAAGCATTACTGGGAGAAGGCCTGCAGACAGTCTCCCAGAACCTGAGAAAGCTCCAGACTGCACAAGAACTACAAAGTAACTTGCCAGTGAAGTTGAAGCAATGTGGCATCATTAGGAAATAGGATTTACTTGGCGATCTGGGGAGGAGGAGCTCACTAGTGAGGAGCACAGACTGCTCCTGCAGAGGGCCAAAGAGGCCCCATGCCCAGAGGCTCCCGACTCCAGCCCTGGACCCGACTCCCTTTTCTGACTTCCTTAGACACTGCACTCATGTGCACATAATGTACACAGACACAAAGAAAGTCGAGTTGGCCATATGTTACATGCCGTTAAAAAAATACAAATGCTTTATTAAGAGTTGCAGGTTGGCCGGGCGGCGGTGGCGCACGCCTTTAATCCCAGCACTTGGGAGGCAGAGGCAGGTGGATCTCTGAGTTCGAGGCCAGCCTGGTCTACAAAGTGAGTTCCAGGACAGCCAGAGCTACACAGAGAAACCCTGTCTCGAAAAACCAAAAAAAAAAAAAAAAAAAAAAAAAAAGAGTTGCAGGTCATCCCACGGGCCAAGAAGTGGATATCTAGGACCCAGCAACAAGGTTATTGCGGCCTCCAAGCCTCTCTCTCTGGCTCCAATAGGGTGAGCACATCACCCTCTTGGATGGACTTTGCATTCCAGATGATAGAGCAACTGGTGTCATCCATAAACTCCACATGCACCTGCAGGCACTGTCCCTGCACACTGGTGGTGAACAGGCATCAGGATGACAGGCACAGGAGTGGGTAAAAACCAGAGTGGCTGCACTGGAGCAGGCAGTGAGGAGCAGTCTGCTGCAGGATTTTCCATGTCCAATCATATCAGGGCAGTGGAAGGCCTGTGTGATTGGACAGGAAAAGGGAGGCAGAGCTAGGAGTTGGGGGTGACAGAGGTCACAGGAGGAGAAGAGAACCGAAATCGAGTCTGACATGGGGTTATCAAAAGGTTAGAATAATTGGGTTAAGGCTTTATCATTACCAATTGGCTCTAAATTACTGTACTGGCATCATGCAATTGTGATTTTAAATATACATAAATCTGACTGCCTAACTAAGCTTTAAGAGTTTTGATTTTCTTAGTTACTGGAATGCGGGTCCGCTGATTAAAGGGGTTTATGGTGGAGAGAAAACACAGCTGAGAAGCTGTGGGAACAAGCTGGGAGAGACTAGCTCCGCAGTGAGAACGCGCTGAGCCGGGACCCCGGCGGGACATGGTGCTACCGGCCTGGCGGGGCAGGAGAGGTGGCGGGTTCACTTTTGTAATATTCCCGCAACAGCAGTCAACCCAGCAGGGCTGGTCCCTCTTGCTGGGCAGTGCTCCACAGGAAGGAGGGACCCAGACATGCTTGCTCAAAAACACCATCTTCTAGTCCCCCATGGCCTGCCCCTCTGAGGGTGGCAGTGCTCTATGATCCCTGTGATCCTAGCCTTGCTTCCTAGATGTGTTCTCCACAGCAGACACTTTGTCCCCCAGCACATGCCAGCTGCTTGTCCCTCTACAAGGGAGCTTTGCTTTCAAGCCGCCCCGCCCCCCCGCCCCTCGAGTTATCTGTGACCTTTGCTAGGTTCCACATTCCCACATTCTTCCCTTCCATCATTCCCAGCTGCAAACCCATAAATCAGTATGTCTGTGAGGTAAGACACACCAGAAAACTAAAAAGAAAAGAATTAGACTTCCAAGCACAAGTGATATATTTTATTTCTTAGCTATTTAATGTAACTTCTTGAAATGGAAAAAAACAAACAAACAAACAAAAAAAAAACCAAACCAAACCAACAACAACAACAACAACCACCCGCCTAGAAGCCGGGCGGTGGTGGCGCACGCCTGTAGTCCCAGCACTCTGGGAGGCAGAGGCAGGCGGATTTCTGAGTTCGAGGCCAGCCTGGTCTACAGAGTGAGTTCCAGGACAGCCAGGGCTACACAGAGAAACCCTGTCTCGAAAAAACCAAAACCAAAACAAACAAACAAACAAACAAACAAAAAACGCCTAGAAATCATGCAAGAAGCCCTGGCCAAGCGGTGCACACTTGTATTCCTGGCTACCCAGAAGCACAAGGAGGAGGAGAGGAGGAGGAGAGGAGGAGGAGGAGGAGGAGGAGGAGGAGGAGGAGGGAGGAGGAGGAGGAGGAGGAGGAGGAGGAGGAGGAGGAGGCGGCTCAAAATAAAGCCCAAAGAATGGTATATTACAAGAATGGATTTAAAATGGGCCTTATGGAATTGTACAGGAAATGTTCCCAAACTCATATGTCAGAGGGAAACTGCTAAAACAACAAGCAGTTGTGAGTTTTAGGAAGAATTAAGGAAAACAGGGGACTTAAGGGGGAAGATCAGTAAGAGTCTTTATGACTCGGGAGTAACAGAGTGTGCTTGGGATCCCAGCATTTAGGAGGCTGAGGCAGGGGGATCAGTTAAAGGTCCAGACCAGCCAAGATTACATAGCACCTTATTTCAAAAAACAAACAAAAAGCCGATTGGAATGTCTCACTTCCATGCTCTTGTTTGTTCTGGAGGTTTTGTATTCTATGTAGCCCAAGGATGACTTTGAACTTCTTTCCGATCCTCCTACCTCTATCTTCCAAAGAACCATGCTTTTTACTACCATGATTTTAAGTCACTCCTGAGTTTTAAAGTATAATGTTCTGTTAGACAGAAAAGCAAACAGTGACAAAACAGAATTGTGTGTGAACCTTAATAAAAGAGCTGCAGTCTTCCTTCCCCGTGACGCTCAGGAAAGGGCAAGAGAAGGATACAGCACAAATGAAACAGGCACAAAAGCTAACACAAGAGCTAGTCACCAAAATGTGAATGCTAAGGCTTCAAAGGGGCCAGAAACAGTGCTATGTCATGCCAGCACTCGGTGAATTTACTCAACACCATTGGTCATTAGGGAAATATAAACACGAACTACTTCCTACACACTTCAGAGGACACAAAGGCAGCAGACAGTGCAGTCAGGCTGGAGAAACGAGCCTGACATATTGCCAATGATAATGTAAAGTGGCGCACTCTCAAAAAGTCTGGCAGTTCTTCCTTCAGTCAATTTCCACATAACCCATAAACTTCACTAGTGAATAGCCTCAAGCTAATCAACACCATGTCCACACCAAAGCTTGCACACAGTCCCTGCTAGCATCATTTGTTATACGCCACCTGTTGACCAAGCACACAGCCAACAGTTGGTAAGTGAGCCAACTACATGTGGCGCATACACACAACTGAGGATTGCTTCAGCCCTCAAAGCAAAAGCTGTTGATACATGCTACAACATGGATTAACCTTTAAAACACTGAGTATATCTCCAGCTACATATAACTATCCAGAAAAGGTAAGTCTACAGACAGGAAAAAGGAGAGTGTCTAGGACTGAGAGGATGAGCAGAAACGAGGAGTGACATCTGATGAGTTCCAAGTCTTAATCTGCTTTTTGGTTTTTTTAGAGTAAGAAAAATGTAATAAAACTTATTGTAGTTACTGAATAGTTCTGCGAATATATAAAAATCTCATTGGACTGTATGCTTTAAGGGGGAGAACTTATAACTATATGAACGTTATCTTAATAAGCAGCTTTAAGACCAGAAAAGGGGGGGGGGGCACAGGCCTTTAATCCTAGCATTCAGAAGACAGAGGAAAATGATCTCGGTGATTTCGAGGCCAATCCGGTCTACCAACCGATACTACAAAGCCCGATGCCTCTCAAGATGCTCACAAACAATCCTGGACGGGTCTCATGGGGCAGATTGATTTATAAAGGCCCGGCCTATCCCAGCACTTGGGAGGCAGAGGCAGGCGGATTTCTGAGTTCGAAGCCAGCCTGGTCTACAGAGTGAGTTCCAGGACAGCCAGGGCTATACAGAGAAAACCCAGAGAAACAAACAAACAAACAAACAAACAAACAAACAAAAGAGATATAAAGGCCCGGCCTCTTGTGGTCCCGTAAGACTGAAGCCTCACGCCATTCCCAAGGACTCCTCTGGAAGGGCAGTGAGCAAACCTCCAAGTAAGGCATGCTAGGTCTTTGGACAGCATCCCGACTCCCACTGTGCGTGCGCATCGTCCCTCCACAGCCCAGTCCCTCCATCCCGCGGTCGAGATGCACCTACCCAAGGCACAAGCCATGGCAGAGCCCACCAAGCCTCCTCCTGACACTACCACATCGTACACGGGGTGTGCCGAGGTGCCTGCCCATCGCCGACAGGCGACTAGCGGGCCTCCTCTAGCTGCGAGTTGCGCGGTACTCCACCAGCGAACGCAAAGCAAGCCTGCCATGGAGCCAATGCGGGCCGCCATGATGACTCCTGCGTCCGCGACCGGGACTTCTTGCTGATAGGTCCTGGAAAGTGCTTCCGGGGCAGAGTCTTTAACCCTGTGCTGTTTCCCCCATGTCCTCCGAACCGGAAATAAAATGGTTGAAAAATTAGCCAATCAGAAAACGTTCTTGCCTCATTGGGCGGAACAGACTAGAGACTGGAAGCCAATCCGAGGTTAAAGCCATGAAGGGGCGGGGCTAGCGTTACCTTGCAGTTGGCTTCGCTGTCAGCTGTCACCGCTGCTGTCACCTCTGCTTCTCTCTCTAATTAGGAAGATGACTGTGGGGAGGACTGCGGGAGGCCCCGAGTGCGCTGAGTGGAGCCGTGAGGTGAGTGGAGAAAGGCGGAAGCAGGATGCCTCAGCAAGGGATCCTCAAGAATGGGAACTGTTTAGCGTTGCCGTGGAGACAGAGTCAGGGGCGTGTCACCAAAGGACGTAGAATTAAAATTGGCAGCGCTTAGGCATTTAGAGAGTCAGTCTTCGGAATGCGGGTCTTTTGTGTCTCGTACCAGGCTCTGATATCAGCGACTGTATTAATAACAAACCACGAATTAACACTGAAAGTCTTAAAAGCAATCTCTATCTTCATATAATTATCCAGAAAAGGCAAACTTAGGGGGAGAGTCATTGCTTGGGGCTGAGAGGTGAGGAGATACAGAGAGACTTCTAAAAGCTTCCAACGTTTTTGTTGTTGTTTTAGAGTAATCAAATGCACCGAAACTTACTTAGTTAAGATTGTGCAGCTCTTCAAATATACGAAAATTCATTAAACTGGATGTGTGTAAACTCTCAAACCCATTTTTCTAGAAAAGAAAACAGATGGGTTAAGTAGTTTGCCCCCAAATGTCTAAAAACAGAAAGTAGGCTGGCAGGTGCTTAGCGCTGACAGGCTGAGAGGATGATATGGGAGGGTTAAAGACTATAAATGACAATCAAATGCTACATTGGTGCTTCAGGACAGAGTTTCTCAATCTGTGTCACCTAAGACCACCCTGCATATCAGATATTTACAATTCATAACAGTAGCAAAGTTACAGTTATGAATTAACAACGAAAATAACCACAGTTCGGGGTGGGGGGGTCACCCCATGAAGAACTGTGTTAAAGGATGGAAGCATTAGGAGAGTCGAGGACCGCAGCTTCTCAGATTGATGAAAATGTGTGATTATATTGTGATTGTTAGATGATTCTGGCTATATTAGAAACCAGAATACACTTTGAATGGCTCAGTTGTATGCTATGGATATTGTGTTTCAATAAAGTTGTTTTTCAAATGAAAGGGCCAGCATTATGGCTTAAACGTGTAATCCTTACAACTCAAAATACTAAGTTCAGGGTCACCCAGTGACCCTGTCATGACTGAGAGAGAGGAGGGCAGGGGAAGAAGAGAGTTTTGCTCTAGATCACATGTTCTGCAGCAACAGAGCTAGGGTTATAGCACAAACTGATCTTTTTTTGTTTGTTTGTTTGTTTGTTTGTTTTTTGTTTTTTGTTTTTTTCGAGACAGGGTTTCTCTGTATAGCTCTGGCTGTCCTGGAGCTCACTCTGTAGACCAGGCTGGCCTCGAACTCAGAAATCCGCCTGCCTCTGCCTCCCAAGGGCTGGGATTAAAGGCGTGCGCCACCACCACCCGGCGCACAAACTGATCTTTAACTCAGATGGACTGCCCCAGTTGCGACCAGTCATCTCTAGTCTCCCGTGACCTTCTACCTATCACTCCGAGGACATCTCAGGTCACTGTCCTCCAGCCATACCAGCTTCCCCTCTATCACCACAAGATTCGATTGAGAGATAAAAGTCACCCTAGCAACTCAAAGTCAGACACTCCCGACGACTTGAGTGGATCAGCTCGCTTTCCACACTGTAATGACGGGCAAGCATGCCCTCAGTAGAGACAATACTCCATACGTTGATTTTTCTAAGTTCATGGCACTGGGGACGGAGCCCAGGATCCTGTGCATTCTAGGCAAGTGATCTCCATGGAGCTAAATTCCCAACTGCAGATTTCCGTCTTTCTTTAAATAGCAGTAGGATACTCTGTCTTGGTGACACAGTGGTCAGGGACTTGTTGTTTCTAGTGAGTTGCACGATCAGGAGAGTGAACATTAGCCATTCTCTAAGAGCCCTGCTCATTAAGTTAATGCATTAGTACATTTTTACTTAAACCCCTGCAACTTAGAATTGGTTTATCTGGACACAACCACATCGTGAGTGAAAGAGCATCTGCACTCTGCCTAACAGATACAGCCAAGGGCAGAAGCAAGGTCACGAAAAAGCAGTGTTTTTCTTGGGTCCATAACATAAGTGCAGAATCACTAACACTTCTTTCTTCTAAATGATTATGCTTTCTTATCAATTGTTTACCTTTGCCCTAAAATATTTCACAAATATCCACCTTTCTAGACTGTTCTCATTCATCACTGTGCCTGTCCCTCCTCTCAAAAAACAGTCTGAACACGCTGATCTTAATCTATCCCTGCACAGTCTGCTATAGTTTTCCATGATATTGTGCAACAAACGGATACATTTACTCCTGAGTGCTGGAGCATTGCTGGCGCCCTCTGACGGGCAGCAGCAGACAAGCCTCCAAGCACACTTCCTCATGTTCTCCCTCTGCTCTAACCAGAAGACAGACTTCATGACTGCACTGGCTGGTTGTGTGTCAACCTGACACAGGCTAGGATCATCAGAGAGGAAAGAGCCTCAGTTAAGGAAAACCTCCATGAGAGCCAACTGTAAGGCACCTCTCAGTGATCAGCGGGAGAGGGCTCAGACCATGGTTGGTGCGGCCATCCTTGGGCTGGTAGTCCAGGTTTCTATAAGAAGGCAGGCTGAACAAGTCAGGGGAGAAAGCCAGGAAGCAGCACTCTGCCGAGGGCTCTGCATCAGCTTCTGCCTCCAGGTTCCTGCCCTGTGTTGAGTTTCTGTCCTGACTTCCTTCTGTGATGAACAGCAATGTGGAAGTGTAAGCCAAATAGACTCTTTCTTCCCAACTTGCTATTTGGTCATGGTGTTTCATCACAGCAATAGAAACTCTAAGACAATGACATACTCACATCCGCCCCACATTGTCGTGTATGCACAGATGGATGGATGTAATTTGATGCTGATGCTTTGCAGTGCTGGGGAATGAGGCCAACATTTGATCCTCTTGAGCACACGCTAGGCAAGAACTCAACCACTGAGCTTCACTCATAGCCCTTAAAGGATTTAAATTCTGGTTGGGAGTTCTACTTTCCATGCTGTTCTTTCTCCTAAATACATCGTCTCTCCATCAGTCATCCATTCCTGGTGATGGTGTGGAAACCCGTTAGAGGATGAGAAAAGTAAGGGTGTCAATGGGAAAATAAGGAATGGAAGAAGGGTAAGAATTACATAAATCCCAAGTGAGCTGGGAGCAGAGCGTGGCCAGGTCATGGCAGCACTGGGAACACACTGTGTGGCTCGCGCTAGGTGCCCACAGTGCTCTTTTATATGCTGAATGGAGCAGTGAACTGTCATTAGCGTTTCTGCAGCCTTTGCTACGCACGCAGGCAGGTACATACCCCGTGTTGTTCAGGGCCTTTTGGATGAAGAATGCATCTTACTCTCCGTTGCCCCTCCCTGGTCCCTGATAGACTGAAGCATTCAAAGTGAAGCTAAAGCCATGTCCTGCGAACCTTTGAAATGAGAGTTTAACTCTCACTGATTTCTATTGTTTTAGATATTTCCCCCCAAATCCTCCTCCTCCGACACCGAGCCAGAAGATGAGCTGTTTGGAGAAGGGCTGGTTTTGCCCAGAGCTGGCAAACTCCATGAGTTCCTTAGCCCAGAGGAGGACACAGATTCTACTTCTGACTCCACGGGGAGCTTTTACAGAACCCCACAGGTTCCTAAGCAGAAAGGCCCGTGGGATCTTTTGGAGTCTCTCTTTCAGTCTGATCCAGACAGTGATCTGAATGGCTCTGAGGATGAGGAAGACTTGGAGAGCTTCTTCCAAGACAAGAGCAGGGGGAAGCCACAGGCCCCGGACCCTGCGTCTCTTAGGTAAGTCATGGCACTCAGTGGCTGCCATGCTCCAGCATACCAGGGCAGTCTTACCGTGTCTCAAGGCCTCGCCTTCCCCCTGTAAGACCACCTCTGCACGTTGCCACTTATCTAAGACACAGCCCAGTTAGTTCTTGGATCATCTGCATGTTATGATTCTTTTTAAATATATTCATGTCGATGGCTGTTTTGCCTGCTTGTATGTATAGCATGTTCATGCTTAGTGACCACAGAGATCAGAGGAACATTAGATTCCCTGGAACTGGAGCTACAGACAGCTCTGAACTGCCATGTAGGTGCTGGGAATCAAATCCAGGTCCTCTGGAAGAGCAGCAAATGCTCTTACTGCTGGCCATCTCTCTAGCCCACATATCTTGATTTTTACCCAGTGATCCTCAATAACTTTGGACAGCACTTAGTTCATAAATCAGTGGAACTGACCAAAGTGATGCCTTTCCCAAACATCTTTTCCTCCAAGAATGACAAGGTTCATTGTCTGTGTCCATGTCTCTCAAAGTATATATGATTTATCTTTTTTTTTTTTTTAAGAGATTTTCATGTAGTTCAGGCTGACCTAAAACTCCTGAACTTCCCAGTTACAGCTCTCAAAGGCTTCAGGCATGTCACGCCACACTGGCCTTTATCAAATGTAATATGTACTCTCTTCCCAATAACCTTATAAGTGGATATTTCTGACACTCTACATGGGAAATCCACAAACCTGAGGTTCGAATTGGATCCTTCTGACTGTGGCCCTGTGCTATCCGACTACACTGTATGCAGATATCAGAATGCAAAGTGGCAATCCCTGCATGCGTTCTTAGAAGATGGTTCCCACTGGGCTGCTAGCAGCGTCTGTGCTGTAGCAAGCAGGGTAGCCTAGCTGATAAGGCTGAGAACGCAGAGGACTTTGGGGCTTTGGGATCAAGACTAGGAAGCCTCTTGGATCTGATCTGCTGGGCAGGAGGAAAAGGAAGGGGCTGTGGGAGGAGCCTCGCCTCTGTCTGCTGGGTCCACACAGGACTGCTCTCTCCCCAGGTGTGGCTCCGTGAGGCGTTGCAGCTCCATGACTCGCCTTCCCTCTGACATTCCCAAGGCGCAGGTCCGGCCAACCTCAGACTCTGGGCCTCCCTCCCAACACAGAAGTGTTTGCTCTTGGGCATCTTCCATCACTGTCCCTCAGCCATTCCGCATGACACTGCGTGAGGCCCGGAAGAAGGCCCAGTGGCTGGCCTCACCTGCCTCTTTTGAGCAGGAAAGGCTACAGGCCCAGAAGCAGGGCCAGGAAGAGGCGGAGTGCCATCGGCAGTTCCGGGCCCAGCCGGTGCCCGCGCATGTCTACCTGCCCCTCTATCAGGAGATCATGGAGCGCAGAGAGGCCAGGAGGCGTGCTGGGATTCAGAAGAGGAAGGAGCTCCTTCTCTCCTCCGTGAAGCCCTTCAGCTTCCTTGAAAGGAAAGAGCAGCAAAAGGAAGATACTCCACAGAGAGACTCGGCTGCTGTGACTCAGACCAAGGACCCCCCAAAGAAGGCCACTTCTAGAAAGATCCCCAAGTCCATTCTAGAACCAGCCCTTGGCGACAAACTCCAGGGTAAGGATAATCTTGGCATCTCTGGCTACCTGTGGTCTGGGTTCTCAGAGGTGCTGTGGGAATTCAGGAATACAGTGGGGTGAAGATAACACATGCTCCGTGAGCTGGGGCTGTCTCACAGTGGTTCCCAAACTCCCAGATGCTGCAACCTTTTTTTTTTTTTTTTTTTTTTTTTTTTTTTTTTTTTTTTTTTGAGACAGGGTTTCTCTGTATAGCCCTGGCTGTCCTGGAACTCACTCTGTAGCCCAGGCTGGCCTCGAACTCAGAAATCCGCCTGCCTCTGCCTCCCAAGTGCTGGGATTAAAGGCGTGTGCCACCACGCCCAGCCTGCTGCAACCCTCTAATACAGTTCATGTTGTGGTGGCCCCAACCATACAGTTATTTCCTTGCCACTTCATAACTGTAATTTTGCTATTGTTATGAGTCATAATATAATATCTGATATGTAGAATATCTAATACGTGCCCCCCCCAAGGGGTAGAGACCCACTAGCTGAGAACCACTGGTCTGCAGGAAGGTCCTACAGCAATCCTGCCCCCAGGCTCAGCCTGGTGACCTCTCAGTAAGCCCCCACTACAGCCTCCGGACTAGCATAGGTATGGAAACTAACACCATGAGACGTGAAGCCATCCATCAGCCAGTGCCATCTCCAGCCTGCTGCCCCGGAAGGCCACCTCCCCAGCCCTCATCTCAGAGGAGTGAATTCCTAGGGGGATGACTGTTAACTCTGTCTGTCTGTTTGTTTGTATTTACCACTGGCTTTAGCACACAACTGTTCATGTTCAAAGGAAGGAAAGGATGGCCCTGTGGTTACCTGTGCAGGAAATCCCACAAACTCAGGAGATCAAGGCTGGAGGGCTCAGATAAATCAGAGACCAATCTGGGCTAGTGAGTCTGTCTCAAAGGGGGATGGGGGAGGCATTCTCCAAATCCCCTTCTTTAATTGCCTCTTCCTAGAGTCGGAGCTCCTCAGGAAAATCCGCATCCAGATGCGGGCCATGGCCATGCTCCGGACGGCTTCCTCTCCCATCCGCCCCTCTAGTAACAAGGCTCCCCGCACAGCCACCCGCACCCAGGAGGAAAAGCTGAGCTTCCTACAGACAGAGTTCGAATTCCAGCCTCGGGTGAACCCTGTGGTCCCTGACTATGAGGGCCTTTACAAGGCTTTCCAGAGAAGAGCTGCAGAGAGAAGGGAGACCCGGGAGGCAACTCGAAACAAGCCCTTCTTGCTAAGGACTGCCAACCTGTGTCACACTCCGCGATCCTGTGATGCTGCTACTGCTGGCGGCGGGAAGGTGAGAACCCAGGCAGGTGGCAGGGAGGGTCAGGGGCTGTACCCTGAAGTGTAACAGAGCAGGCCGGATCTCAGAGGGAGGCAATGCCTTGACACTTTTCTTATTTTTTAATTTTTGAACACCTGCTCAGTTGCATGCAGATCCACATTCTGTAAACTGAAAATAAGAGCGTTCCCTTTCACGCCTCCTAGAGGGAGTTTGCAAACATGAGTCCAAGCAGGTCTCAGAGCCCAATGTGTCTTTGCTTTGCTTCCTGTTGCTGTTATAAAATACCTTGTCCACAGCAGCTGAAGGGAGGAATGGCTTGTTTTCGCTTGCCTTCCCAGGCTGCAGTATGTTATGACTGGGAAGACAAAGCCGCAGGAGCTTGAAGTGGCTCGTCATGGTTAGAGTCACGAGCAAAGAGCAACACTGCACACTTGTGCTGCGCTCTTTCTCCACTCTAACGCAGAAGGCGAGTCTTCTCCCCATAACATAGTCCAGACAATCCCCGCTGGCGTGCCCCAGGTCCACCTGATCCAGACAGTTCCACACGGAGATTCTCTTCCCAAGTAATTCTAGAGTGCATTAAGTTGACAAAACTAATCACACAATTCCAAACAACTCTTCTAGGTTGATGAAAACCTTGGGCCTGATATGCAAGCGTAGGCCTTGTGACTAAACAAGATCTTGTTCACTTTATCCCCAGGGCTGGGGGGATTAAAGTCTCAGTTCTAGTCCCTTCCCTGAAACTGAGTCCTAATTAGGATAGAAACCAATCATGTTGTCACCAGTGTCACCTCCTTTCTTGTAGAAGTCCCCTCAGCCGACAGGTACACCCCTGCCAAGGAGTCGTTCTCTGAGTGGCCTCGCTTCTTTTTCTGCCAACACCCTCCCTGTGCACATCACAGATGCTACCCGGAAGCGGGAATCTGCAGTCCGGTGAGTAAGGAGGTCACAGCAGACTCGTGACAGGCTTTAGCCCCAAGTACTGGAACTGGCCCTGCTGCTGGGCCTCTTCTCTGTTATCAGAAACACCTCAAGAGGAGAAGGAATTCTCTGATGAGGCAGGGCTATGTGCTATCATCCTTCCAGTCTGTGCAAGATACAGGGTTAAGCCAGAGATGCTCTGGAAAACTGACAATGTAACATGCAGTCTGAAACATGGGCTTTTCCAAGGTGATTACCCTGTCCTAGGAGCAGGGCAAGCACAGAGGACTATGACGCACAGGGAGGCCTAGGGGCCGGTCACACATCGTGTGGAACACTTGTCTAAGGTAAAACCTGAGGAAGAAGGAAGAAGGGCTGGGAGCTGGCTCCGGGGCAAAGCCTCTGCTGAGCAAGCATGAAGACCCGAGTTCAGGTCCCGAGCACCCGTAAAAGCCTGCCAGTGTGCCAGCCGCTCTCGCACTCCAGGTGAGCCGTGGGCGGAGCAGTGCATCCTCTATCCTGTCTAGGCAGTAACGGAGTTCCAGACAGTGAACATCCGGGGCCAGCCAGATGGCTGAGTGGATCCATGTACTTGCGGACAAGCCTGGTAACCTCAGTTCAATCCCAGGACACACAGGTAGAATGTGAGATCTGACTCTGCAAGTTACCCTTGACGTCTGCACACATACTGTGAGAACTGCCCTTCCCAAGGAGAAAGAGGAACAAGTCAGACAAAGTCTGTAGAGAAAAGAAGATTCCAGAAAAAGGATGTGTAAGTCTATTTATGAGACCACAGGTAGTTCTGTTTGCTATTGTCCAGCCTGCTGTCCCTTATAGTGTGCTCAATGTTCTTTTCTTTCTAAAACAAAACAAAAGCCTGTCTGGATGGGGAAGGTAGTTACAGGGAAGACAGAGCTGGGCTCAGGCAGGGTGGTAGGAGCAGAGCCCACCACGGACAAGATGCAACACCCACTGCCCATTTGGGGAGCTTGGAGGTTCCTCGGGGAATGGAGTCTGCTGGGAAACAGGAGCCTATTTTCCTTTTCTATTCTTTTTTTCCTTTCCTTCCCTCCTTTCTTTTCTCTCCTTTGGCTTCAGTACTGAAGATCAAACTCAGGGCCTTCTGCACCTGAGTCACACTCCAGTCTGTCCTGGCTCTGTGGCACTGCTCTCTCTAGTCAGCAGGAAGACCTCTGCCAGGGCTCAGAAGGAGCTGTGATTTAGCATATAGCTAAGGCCCAGGAAAGGATTAAAGTGTCTCCTAGGAGGCTCCCAGGGTATAGCAGGACCCTACTTTGCAGTGATTTATTTTGTGTGCCTGCCCCTTTAAGAGAACTGTGACCCTATGACCATCACTGTCTCTTGGACTTCTGGGAACAGGAGAGGATAAGCTGAGAGGAGGAGGAAGGTCTAGGTAGGGTCAGAGACTTGGGTTAGACGGTTTGAGTGGGGCTAAAGAGGAGGCAGTTGGAGCAGAAAAGAGACTGAGCAGAGTGAGTAGGAGAGCGCTGAGCCAAAGCTGAGCTGAGCCAGGGAATATATTGTTAGGAGACAGTGGAGCCTGGGCTCAGCTAGCGGAGTGGGAGTGGGCAGACAGCTCCAGTGGAGTCAGAAGCTGAGCTGAGCCAGGGAATATATTGTTAGGAGACAGTGGAGCCTGGGCTCAGCTAGCGGAGTGGGAGTGGGCAGACAGCTCCAGTGGAGTCAGAAGCTGAGCTGAGCAGACAGACTAGAAGAGGTGTTAGAGTTTAGAGCCGGGGAGGGAAACTGGAGAAGGAATTGTTTACGCACACTGTTGGAGAACGGAGGGAGGAATGGCTGAGAAAAAAATCTTTGAAGGGATTGGGTGGGGAAACTGGGAGGAGGGCTGGCAAGGAGTTATGAGAACTGGTTACTATTTGTAAAAAAAGGATGGGGCTGGAGAGATGGCTCAGCGGTTAAGAGCACTGACTGCTCTTCCAGAGGTTATGAGTTCAAATCCCAGCAACCACATGGTGGCTCACAACCATCTTTAATGAGATCTGACTCCCTCTTCTGGAGTGTCTGAAGACAGCTACAGTGTACTTACATATAATAAATCTTTAAAAAAGAAAAGGAGACAACATAAAAGAAAGAAAACCCACACACTTTATAAGTGGCATCCAATGCGGGTCTAGGCAGAATGGAAAGTTTGATTTCAAGTACCACAGAGCAAAGGGCAGGAAAAGAGGGCAGATGCTTTGTTGAGGCTCTTGTTGGGGCACCCCCACCCCGTGGTTTCAGCAGCAGTTTTTTCTCTCTCCTTTTCTCATGTTGGGTTATTTTGCTTATAAAATGGTTGAAAGAGTAGCCGAGTGTCTTAGTTAGGGTTTCTCTGCTGTGAACAGACACCATGACCAATGCAAGTTTTATAAAAGACAACATTTAATTGGGGCTGGCTTACAGGCTCAGGGGTTCAGTCCATTGTCACCAAGGCAGAAACATGGCAGCATCCAGGCAGGCATGGTGCAGGAGGAGCTGAGAGTTCTACATCTTCATCTGAAGGCTGCTAGTAGAAGACTGACTTCCAGGCAGCCAGGGGGAGGGTTTTAAGCCCACACCCACATTGACACACCTACTCCAACAAGGCCACACCTCCTAATGAGGTCACTTCCTGGGCCAATCATATACAAACCATCACACCGAGCAACTGGAAAACCATGGGTGGGGATGGAGAAGCTTGGGAGTCAGAGGTGGAGGAACTGGGAAAACAAGAGGGTTTCTTTTTTTCTGAAAAAGTAACAAGAGTCAGCTGTGCAGCTAGAGAAACAGCAGTGGCAGAGAAACTTGAAAAGAGCCACGCCCAAGCACAGGGAGAGAGGGAGGACCTGTGCCAAAGGACGGCCAAGTCAAAGAAGTAGAAAGCAGGACGGTGGGAGGAGACAGGACAGGAGACAGCACCTTTTGAGGGCAGGCAGTTCTGGGTCACAAAATCACCAACAGCATTCCCAGTAGTTATATAGCAGATGCCTGCTGATGGGGTAATCCACAGTTTATAACAAAATAGCATGGATCCTGTAGAATGGACCCAAGGTAGTTTAAAAAGGCAATGATGTCTTATGGGATGCCCTATGTGAAACCATCTTTAAGTAATTGGGATACTTGGAATTATCCCCCAAACTGGAGGGAATTGGTAACAGCTGTACCAGAGGCTGGTCCTCATTTGCTTTCGTTGTCATGGGGGAGACAAGAATCCAGGAATTTGGAACAGCACAATAGAGCAAGAGGTAATACAGTGAGGGAGCAGTTGATGGGCGAAGGTCGGCATGCTAATATACAAGAACAGGTCAATTTGAAGACACAATCATAGAACAATGACATTTAACAGCTGAGGACCCAGGGAAGAATTGTATATAATTTACAAAAATTATACAAGGCTCAGGGGAAGCCTTCACTGATTTTTTTTTTTTTTTTTTTACAAAGGTGAGTTTCAGCTGTGAGCAAAGGCACATCAGACTCTGATACAAGACACATTGAGACTCTGACATTTGAAAATACAAATGCAAAAAGGTTATCAGGCCACTAAAGGCAAGGGCAGCACCTATAGAAAAGTGGATCAACTGGGCGGTGGTGGCACACGCCTGTAATCCCAGCATCTGGGAGGCAGAGGCAGGCGGATTTCTGAGTTCGAGGCCAGCCTGGTCTACAGAGTGAGTTCCAGGACAGCCAGGGCTACACAGAGAAACCCTGCCTCAACCTCCCCCCCCCCAAAAAAAAGTGGATCAGGGAGAGAGATGACAGATATTGGCTCTAGCATGTATAATGCACAATAACGGGAACGGTGCTTTAACTGTAGAAGGTATGGTCATCTGCAGAAAGACTTGGAAAAGCCACTAGAGGTCTCAGATTTCAAAATGTCTGCTGATTTAATTGTGGGAAATATGACTATTTGAAAGAAAGTGTACAAGGCAATAAGTGTACTAAGTGCAATAGTTTTTCTAAATATAAACCAGAAAGAAGGCCTAAGCACATAAAATGCAGGTAATATAGCAAGGTTGTCATTGGACCAGAGCATAGGTCCAAGAGATATATCCAAGGCAATTTCTTACCATTGGGAAATGAAATGGAGGGCCTAGCTCTAGGTACTGCAGCAAAAAGTACGAGCATGCCCAAGTCAAGGCTGCAAGCCAAAGGTTCACAGAGCTGAGGGTGGAAATTAAGAGACTTGAGTGAGGAACTCCAGAACACAAGATGCTAGAAGATAAGATTAGTCCAGGAGGATAAAAGGTTCAGGAAGAATGGTACCCAAGTTATAGAAAAAGAGAGGCAATGATGCTAGGTTCTCATCTCAGTTCTGGATGTGCTTCTGAGAGAAACAGATCACATCAGACACCTGAACACCCTGAAAAGACATTACACAGAATGGAGAAGTAAAAATCACAACAGTAGAATGGCTACACTACTAAGACCTTGTGAGAATATCTTTAGGATGCAGAGATGCTTCCTCAGATTTTGTTGATACTAACCCTAGGCCAAGTCTATCAGTATCCCAAGGCCCAGGATAGACTGGGAGGCAGAAGCAGGAGGATTTCTGAGTTCAAGGCCAGCCTGGTCTACAGAGTGAGTTCCAGGATAGCCAGGGCTAAACAGAGAAACCCTGTTTCAAAACAAAACAAAACAAAACAAAACAAAACAGATCTGTTATGGAAAGGCCTATTAACAGATCTTTATGGAAATGAAGATTTATATTCTCAAAGAACTGTGAACCTAAGTCATTGCCTGACCACTGTTTATAGCACATCGATCAGGGGCAAACTCAGAGATCCACCATGCTGGTTGTACTGGCTTTTCCTGTGCATGGTGAGTAGTGGTGAACACGAGGCTTTCTGACTTTCAGTCCCCTACAGAGGAATGGGGCCTAGCATGTCTACCTCATCAGAGCCTGGTTGAGAGTTACATGAGACATAAGGTCTTTGGTTACTGGTTGGCAGCTCTGTAATGGTAGCTATGAGTACTGCTCTAGACAAGGGAAACACCTAACAAATCTATTGAGTCCCAGCTAGGTACAGCCATTTTACCCAATGTGTTCTGTTCAATCAGTGGATTTCTCTTATGTGGGAAATCACAGAGCCCAGAAAACAGGAACGGCTTCATCCACCATTGCTTTTCACCCCAGAGTAGCTGTAGAGATCAGTTTCCCTGTGGGCCAGGCTGACAAAGTCACTATGTAGCTGGGACATCCTCAACATCTGTTCCTCCTGGGATTACAGGTCTGTGCCACCATGCCCATCCCCACAACCATTCTTTTCTGAAAACGTAGTTGTGGCAAATGTATAGAAAATCTTATCCATAGAAACACCAGCTAGGGGCCGGGAGAGATGGCTCAGTGGTTAAGAGCATGTGGTGCAGAGGATTTAAATATGGTTCCCAGGATCCACTGGGCTGCTCACAGATGTACCTCTAGCTCCAGCAGACCTGATGGACCTAGACCTGCATTCTGGACCCTGGCAACACCTGCATTCACGCCTGCACATACCCCTTCCCCAAATACACAAACAAACAATCAAACAGCTTAAGAAAGAGACAAGACTTAACTGACTGCAAGTTCCTGAGATTGCTTTTGCATGTGCCCAGGTCATCTGCTGTTTTTGCTCTCTCCTTTAGAATGTCACTTGAAAAGAAGGAGAAATCAGACATGAGCATTCAGTGGTTGGAGACACACAAAAAGAACTGCCAAGCCATGTCTAAGTCAGTGACCTTGAGGGCCAAGGCCATGGATCCCCACAAAAGCCTGGAAGAGGTGTTCAAAGCGAAGCTTAAGGAGAACCGGTCAGTGTCCCCCACATCAGAGGGGTGCCTGTGTTAGGTCCTAGCACATCTGGCTTTGAAATGGCAAAATGGTGTCCTTAGAGTAAACTACATCATCAGATAAGTCATGGATTTTGGCAGGCAATAGGAATTTAGTGCCCATGGGAATGACTCTGCCTCACTTGCATGAAGGGTTTCTGATTTTGAAAGAGATTGATTGCTTCTAGAAATCTTGTTAATTCCAGGAACAATGATCGCAAAAGAGCAAAGGAATATAAGAAAGAACTGGAGGAAATGAAGAAAAGAATACAAACAAGGCCCTATCTCTTTGAACAAGTTACCAAGGTAATCCAGACTCTCAACTTTTTCCTTCCTCAGGTCAAAGGTTTATTAGAAATTGTAAAAAGATTTTACTCTGTGATTATTTTCATAAAACTCAGATACTCTAAATTGAACTCTATGGTAGTTATTCTTTTCAATTTGATTGTGCCGAACGACTCAGAAAGTTAACACACTACATTTCTGGGTGTGCCTGAGGGTGTTTCTAGAAAGAATTAGCTAAGGAAGGAAGAACTACCCTGATTACTTACGGACAGCATGGTCTCCTATATCACGCACCCCCTGCGGACACTGTGAATTCCACAGGTAAAGCGAGAGTCTCAAGGAGACACTTTGAATAAGCGCTGTCTAAAGCGCAAGTTTCAGTGTACACCTTTTGAGTAATCGCAGTCCCTGAGGGAACAAAGCTGTGAATTTCCTGGCTGGAGAGGATGCTAATCTCAGGGCAACCCTATCTTTGCTTTTTCTTTGATCTATTTCTCAGGTATTTCTGATATCCGGAGCTATATGCAACCAGGCAAGAATGTTTATTAAAGATTCATTCTTTAAACTATAGTACTGGCCAAAACACCTCGGTTCTAGGTGCCATCGCTTTGCTTAGTTTACATACTTCCATTGATCTTATGGCTATGCTAATGAGAGTGGCACTGACATTGGGAGACTTTGACTTAACTCTGAGATCCCAGGTTCCCTCAAAGAGAGCCAGGTGATAATTAGGTTACTCACTGAATCTCATTAAGACCTAAGGAGTCAGGTTTGAAGTCCCTGTTTATGGTTTGCAGTCCCTGTTTACGGATGTCTCCCAGAAATGTTTTCTACCTGGCTGATTTTACATTTCCTCATGGCAAATGGTTATTGCTAATTGTCTTTTGTGCCTGCTGTACTGGATACATCCTTTGATATGTAAAGATCTCATGTTTAAAAACTGCTGGCTGAGTGCAACTGGTCGCACTCAGACACCAAATACACGAAGATTCTACACCCTTTTCTGTGTCCTGGTGTTCTGTTTGCCACGCCGCCTGGAACCCGTACTTTCCTGCTTCAAAAAAGAATCCTGGCCCCAACCATGAGAGAGTGTGGTCCGCAACACTCCTAGGCTGGAGGTGCCGGGGTGGAGTAAAAGGCACAGACACATGGACATTCTCTTGGCTTCCTGGCCACCACGACATGGACAACAGCTACCATACGCTTCCACCTCCATAATGGTGCCTGTCCGGAAGTCCAAAGGGACAGGGCCAAGGGACCATGGACTTAAACTTCTGATATTTGAGTCAGGATTTCTTTTTATGGAGTTCAGGCTGGACTTGAACCCACTATCCTCATGCCTTTATCTCTGGTGCAGGGATTGTAGCCAAGCATCACCACACCCAGCTTTTACGCTGCTTATGATAAAAGGCTAACTTGATTTATTAATGCCATTTTACTCCAAACATAGGTCTTCAAAGATCAGCGTGCGTATAAACATTCCTCAAGGCTTTTAGGCTGAATCATTTGAAAAATATTCTCTGGACTTTAAGAATTCAATTGAGAATCGTTTGAGATCTCCCTAAGGAAGCTCTAGAGCCCTTGACCATCCAGAAAGACCTGCCCCAGGCAGTTAAGCGCTGTATCTGGCTCTGTGGTTCATTGTGGGCATGGGCTCCATCATAGAGCATGTAACATTCCTAGGTAATAGGGCAGCTCCTCCTCCTTCAGATGCCTCTTTCCTGTGCTGGACTGCCTAGAATTTACTTAGGCTGAGTTCTTTTGGATCCACTTTTGTTGAGATAACTCACTCCCCCCACCCCCTATAGATCTTTTAATGTAGAAAACACAAAGTAGCCAGTGGTTTTATTCTTAGATATGTAAAACAAGATAGCCTTCTAGCTATCTGCAGACCACACTCCTCCCGCTAAGCATTTGTAATGTGTTTGTCTTCCTGTGGATGGTTTGGATGCTTTTCAAAGGTGTGGTTCTCAAATTAATTAGAGGCTGACACCTCCTAGAAGTGTTAGAGATGTGGGATTGTATTTGTACGGGCATTTGAACTAGATCCCCACAGACTCATTCTATAAACTATAGCTAAAAATAAGGTTCCAAATAGTTCCTGTGCCAACTTTTGTCTAGCACTGAAGGTGGGGTGGTGGGAAGAGCAGTATTCCAAGGACTGATTACCCAAGTAACTCGGAACGAGAGACTGCTACGTCGCTTGCCCTCCACAGGCCCTTGCCAGGAAAGAGGCAGAACAGCGATATCGGGATACCCTGAGGAAGGCTGGCCTGGAGGAAGAGTTTGTGAGAACCAAGAGTCAAGGCACAGAGGCAGTGTGACGTAGAGAACGCCAAAGTCAAGGATTCCTGCTGGTAAGAGGTGCTGGTGTCATTCCCCATGAGGCCACCAGGGTCTGCCATTCCTTGTCCTTAGAGCTAACGCCCAGCATCACCTCTTTCATAACTTACGTATCATAGGCAAGGAGAGAAAAGCAGAGTACTGCTGTATTTCCAGTTTTATTAAGTCCAAGTAATTCCTGTTTTCTCTTTAAAATTACATTCCACCATGTAAAATAATGAAAATGTTGAGACCATTCTTAAACCTCACAGATCCTTTCAATTTAAAATATTGAATTTTCTTTCTTTTTCTTTCTCTCCCTCCCTCTCCCTCCCTCCCTCCCTCTCTCTCTCTCCGTCTCTCTGTCTCTGTCTCTCTCTGTCTCTCTCTGTCTCTCTTTCTTTTTTCAGCATCTATTAAGCTACAAAACTCAGCATCCGAGGTTGACGGCAGGATTTAGAAGACTCTGCAACTGCCTGCTGACCCCGGGCAGGAACAGCAATGGCTTAAACAGCTAACCAATCTGCTTGTTGAACTAGTTCACTCATCATATCATGTCAGAGCATCAAGCAACCAACTAGGGGAGGACTTGAGTCTAGAGTCAAGGCCTCTGTCAAGGGAATGAATGGGAGAACAGAACAGAAATTCAGAGATCAAGGTGGAGCCGAGGGTGGAGGCACCCTAGCCCAGCATTAAAGACTTGTTTTGCACTTGACACTTAGGAGAAGGTATAGAAAATAAGGTAGAGCCCACACCTATCAGGTAGGTATAAGAGAAACAGGTAGGAAAATAGGTAGCAATAAGGAAACAGACATCCAGGGCAGCCAGACCAAATACAATCTATCAGCTTCCAGTCACCTGGCATCCTGACAATTAACCATGTAGGTAGGAATACTGTGTGTGAAATAAAACACAATTCTCCATTCATATCTGCAACCTTAAGTACAGGCCTTATCACTAGCATCTGGGACAAGCTAATTCTTATTATTTGTAGCAATTTAAGTTTTTTTAAAAAGATCTATTTTTTTTGTTTGTTTGTTTTTGGAGACAGGGTTTCTCTGTGTAGCCCTGGCTGTCCTGGAACTCACTCTGTAGACCAGGCTGGCCTCGAACTCAGAAATCCGCCTGCTTCTGCCTCCCAAGTGCTGGGAATAAAGGCGTGTGCCACCACCGCACGGCGATCTATTTATTTTTTATGAATATACTGTAGCTGTCTTCAGACTAATCTAGAACACATCAGATCCCATTACGGATGGTTGTTAACCACCATGTGGTTGCTGGGAATTGAACTCAGGACCTCTGGAAGAGCAGTCAGTGCTCTTAACCACTGAGCCACCTCTCCAGCCGCCTGTAGGATGTTTCTTTCCTCACCCCTTGTAGCACCCCTCTACAGGTTGTTGACAAACAAAAATGTTTCCAGATATTGCCAAATGGCCTTGAGAGAGCAAACATGCCCCAGACTGAAACCCACTCCTGGAGAAAGCACAGACTGCTAACTTTGGAAAAACAAGGAACCGCTAGGAACTTGTCTCCATACTAGGGGATAATCATGCAAGTCAATAACACATGCAGAGAGCAGCTCTTTTCCACCTTTGAGAACACTAGTTGCATATGTGTGTCAGCACAGAGTTCACTTGAAATAAAACTTCTTTGACCACTGATTTTGTACTCATAGGTGATGTTTGGGATATTTTTCTGGTCACTAATTGTGTTATAGACAGATGATAATGGGCTAAAAATGCATTTTTCATGTTTAACCACTTGTGGAAAAACTCCAAACTATCCTTTATGGCTGCTATTTTATAAGACTTACAGATGGTTTTGGTGCTGGGTCTGATACTTTGCTAACAGCCATCTGGGCTTGACAGTTCGTTTGTTTGCTTTCTTTCTTTCTTTCTTTTTTTCTTTTTTTTTTTTTTTTTTTGAGACAGGGTTTCTCTGTATAGCCCTTACTGTCCCACACAACTTTATATGTACACTGGGCTGGCCTCAAACTCAAGAGATTCACTTGCCTTTGTCTCCTGAGTGCTAAGATTTAAGGCCTGTTTCACCACCACCGGCTTAGGTTTGCCAGTTCTAAACAAGACACTGGTGCTTTTTCTAAGGCTCCTCAGTTCAACTCCACCTATATAGCATACTAAAGGTAAATCAGCATCGGGTTTTACGGTACTAGTGATTTTCCTTATTTTTAAAATTATGTACATGGGTGTGTGTTTAAGTGCCCGGGTGTGTGTGTGTGTGTGTACATGGGGTGTGTGTTTAAGTGCCCGTGTGTGTGTGTGTGTGTGTGTGTGTGTGTGTGTGTCAGTGCTCAGAAGAGGGCATTGTAACCCTTGGAGCTGGATTACATGGTATTGTGAGCTGCGTGCTGTGGACTGAAGTGGACTGCCCTGGAATAGGAGCAGGTACTATTAACTTAGCCATCTCTCCAGCCCCCCCCCCCAGCCCCCCAGAGTATGTTTTTCCTTTTTTTTTTTTTTTTTTTTTTTTTTTGGTTTTAAGACAAATTCTTACTATGTAGCCCTTACTGATCTAGAACTTCCTATGTATATCAGGCTGTCCTCAAACTCAAGAAATTTGTTTTTTCCCTGCATGTTGAGGGACCTGGCTCATCAGCATCCCTCATTTTTTTTTAAGACAATGTCTCACTGTGTAACCCTGTAGCCCTGGCTGCCCTAGAACTTATGTGTCAAGGCTGGTCTCATACTCATAAGAGATCTGCCTGCCTCTGCCTCTGAGTCCTGGGACTACAGGCATGAGCTACTATCCTATCCTTAGCCCCCTTTCTCTATTCGATACTCTATCTTAAAAGAGAAAGACTGGATAATTTTCTTGACCTCTAAGAATACATCTGTTCCTAGGCAGTGGTGGTATACACATGCCTTTAGTCCCAGCACTCAGGAGGCAGAGTTCAAGGCCAGCCTGGTCTACAGGATGAGTTCCAGGACAGCCAAAGCTACACAAAGAAACCTTGTCTTGAAAAAAACCAAAACCAAACCAACCAAAACAAAAATATCCCACATCTGTCTAACAGCGGTTCTCAACCTAGGGGTCACATATCAGATAGACTATATATCAGATATTTTCATTATGATTCATAACAGAAGCAAAATTACAGTTATGAAGTAGCAATGAAAATCATTTTATGGTTGGGCCACCACAACACGAGGAACTTTATTAAAGGGTGGCGGCATTAAGAAGGCTGAGAATCACTGATCTAAAACAAGAGCCAAAGAGGTGACTAGGTTGTTTTGTTTATTTAAAAGGAAAACAAACTAGATTGTGTGGTTTTTAACTTAAAAACAAACAAACAAACAAACCCCCTGATAACATGCTACTTTGTTTTGAGTCCCATAAACAAAACGAAAATGACGAGTCAGAGTGTAAGGATAAGTTGGTACCTCAGCCTGGGCCAAGGGGAGATTCAAGTAATTTAATTTTTACAGCCCATTGGCTGAGCCTTTTCCTCAGGTTGCTAAAGGGAGGGTGCAATGCCACAATGTAACTGGCATCCCTCCCTTCTCCCAAGCAACAAGGCATCTCGAAAACTCAGTGTTCTGGTGAAGTTCAGGTTGGAAGCAGGACATAATTCAACCATATGAAAAGATAGCTGGGTCTAGGGTGAAAACTTTTCAAAGGAAAACCTTGACAGTCACAATGAAAATCTTCAGCCAACACATAATTAAACTTGCTCTTGGGAAGTCTACCCCCGAACGTTGCACTGAGGAGAGAGGCAGCACAGGTATCCAGCCTATAGGCACTGCTTCACTCTTGGACTGCATCCGGTGGAGGTTGAAGAGAAGCCCGCAGACATCCCTCTTCTCTGCCGGGGAAGATGAACAGAGGCAAGGCGAGGCCTTGGTCCTTCAGACTCATTTGAGTTCTGTCAGATTATGAGCCTTTCCGATCTGTTCCCATCATGCACTCTGGGATCAGACAAAACTGTTCCTCCAGGAGTCGGCACACTCATGTCTGTCTTTCAGTTAAATCTCCTTGGTTTAGTAACTATAAAATTGAAAATGAATAGAGACTAGGTTACAGATGAATTGTAGAAGCAAGGTGGGAGCTGGGAATTAAACTTACGACCTCTGGAAGAGCAGCTGGTGCTCTTACCTTGACCACTGAGCCATCTTCCCAGCCCTCCCACCCCCACCCCAAGCTTGCTTTTTTTGCTGTTGTTTTATGAGACAAGGTCTCTGTGTCCTGAAACTCGCTATGAAGACCAGGCTGGTCTTGAATTCAAGTGATCCACCTGCCTCTGCCTCCTGAGTGCTGGGATTATTGGTGTGCACCACCACATTAATATGGCAATTAAAAGCCGGGCGGTGGTGGTGCACACCTGTAATCCCAGCACTCTGGGAGGCAGAGGCAGGCGAATTTCTGAGTTTGAGGCCAGCCTGGTCTACAGAGTGAATTCCAGGACAGCCAGGGCTATACAGAGAACCCCTGTCTTGAAAAAAAAAACCACCCCCCCCCAAAAAAAGGCAATTAAATAACCTGAATCTATAGGCTCAGTGATTGAGATCATACCCGCCAGTCAGTGACAGAAGAATCAACATAGAAGGAACCAGTATACAGTCAGTGACAATCCAAAGTACAGACAAGCAGGAAAAGGAGCTGTTTCTGTTACAAGTCCTGAAGCGGGAACCTATTCAGGAGTGTTCCAGGGTCAAGGCTGAAGGACTCCTAGGGGTGGCAACAAACACTGATATTCCACTCACCAATGCCCAGCCTGTAATGCTTTTAAAGTGTTCTGGCACAAACAGCAAAAGAAGTAAAAAAAAAACAAAACAAACAAACAAACAAAAAAAACCGGGTGGTGGTGACTCACGCCTTTAATCCCAGCACTTGGGAGGCAGAGGCAGGCGGATTTCTGAGTTCGAGAGAGTTCCAGGACAGCCAGGGCTACACAGAGAAACCCTGTCTCAAAAAACCAAAAGAAATAAAAAAAAAAAAAAAAAAACCAGTGAAACCTGAGAGGCTGGAAAGTTGGCTCAGCAGTGAGGAGCACGTGATGCTCTGTAGAGAACCTGAATTTGGTTCTCAGAAAGCATGTGGTGGCCCAGAACTACCTATAACTCCTGTTCCAAGGGGTCTGATGCCCTCTCTGGCCTCCTAGGGAACCAGGCATGCACGAGGAGCACAGACAGATACGTAATCAAAACAGATGTGAAGTACAAATAATTGTTCAGGTTGGGCGAAGGGTACATACATACATTTTCGTACTAATGTCTCTCTCAACAGACTCTCTAAAAGCTATTTCTATAAGATAAATTTCAAAGAAGGAAAACAAGGAGGCAATAATAGAGGAGACAGTAGCCTAAGTGCGACAGAAACAATTGGTTCCAAAGCAGCAACCTACTGAGAACCAATAGTAGAATAGTAGATTAAAATAAGTCACAAGGACAAATATAAATATTTAACATGAAATGTTGAGTCATTTGGATGATACAAAGAGCGTACTGGGATATACAGATTATACTGAAAAGGGGGAAAAGGAGAGGTTATAAAGCAAACAAAACCACTGGGCAGTGTTAGCTCACACCTTAACCCCAGGATTCAGGGGCAGGTGGATTTCTCAATTCAAGGCCAACCTGGTCTACAGAGTGAGTCCCAGGACAGCCTGGGCTACACAGAGAAACCCTGTCTCCAAAAAACCACATAAGTGAGGGAACTTTGCAGAAATTTATCTCTGCACAATAAACTCATGACAGTCACGTTCCCTTGACCAGGACCAAGGCTTGGTCTCCCCCCCCCCCAACAGGGTTTCTCTGTATAGCCCTGGCTGTCCTGGAACTTACTCTGTAGACCAAGCTGGCCTCGAACTCAGAAATCCACCTGCCTCTGCCTCCCAAGTGCTGGGATTAAAGGCGTGCGCCACCATCGCCTGGCAGGCTTGGTCATTTCATTCTGCCTCCCAAGTGCTGGAATTAAAGGATGCCTCACAAATGCCTGGGCAAGAGCTGTTTTTATTTGCATGGATTATTAGCAGTAAGTCATATATTCCAATCATACTCTAACCCTATTGACTTTTCTTGTCCTATGATCCCAACCCCCCCTTTTTTCCAAATATATTGACCCCCCTTCTACTTCCATGGATCTTTGTTTTTATTTTATAATTTATCTGTTTATCTATTTATCTGTAACCTAGGCTGGCCTTGTACTTGTAATGCCCTAATTTCAACTGGGAATGCTGGGACTACAGGCCTGAGGCATGACACAAGTTTAATTTCCCCATTTTTAGAGCATCTTTTACATCTAATGCATTTTAAAAAAGATGGTATGTATATGCACGTGTACATGTGTATAGGAACATGTATATACATATCTGTGTGGAGGCCAGTTTGCACCAGTGAATGCTCAGACAAGTGCCTGACAAATCTGTCCAGTGTGTACACTGGCATGTGCACAGGGTTTAAATGATGGCCTTCAGGTCTGCCTGGCAAGAGCTTGATCCACTGAGCCATCACTCCATCTCCCCATAATATTTAATGTATTTTTGTGTAGGGTATGTGTGTGTGCTGGAACCAGTGTGCTCTGGGGACCACCCTGCTTCACCCTCCCCAGCACTAGGGTTACAGATATATGTCACCCACTACATCTGTTTCCACACAATGCTAGGGATCTGAACCCAAGTCTGTATGTTTGCATCATGATGCCCAGACCCATGTCATGTGGCTTCCGACTGCCTGTAACTCCAGCTCCAGGGGACCTGACAGCCTTTCATAGACACCTTCACTCATGTGCACACTCCTTCACAGTGAACATAATGAAAAATGAAAATAACCCTTTAAAATCACGTGTAAGAGTGCTCAGAGTCCTCAGAGCATCAGGTCAGTCTCCCAGCTTACAGGATGACATTTAGACCCCAGTAGACACTGGACTAAAAAGCACAGAGACAAAGTAAGGGCAGGAAACAGCTTTACCTCCTGCGGATTTACTGCAGTTAAGACAGAAACTTCATAGGACTGCCTCGCTGACTGCATGGTCACCAAGTGATGGGTCACATCAGGCACTGAAGACAGGGGACGTGAGGATCTTTCAGTAAGCACCTCTGTGAAACAACAGGAAAATTACCTTCAATGAATAGTGAATCTACATATACACCCACTGCTTCAGCAAGCCAGTCATTAAAATGCTAAAATCTGTTCCCTGAAAACCTCAGCCCCATGTTCTTATATGCTTTTCACTGTCAGTGAATTTAGAAAATATTACAAAAAGAGAGTGGGAAGTAAAAGCTTTAATATAAGAATGACCAATTTCAATGTAACAATTTAAAATAATATAGTTTTCAGACTGTTACCTGGATTAAAACAGTGTATGAAATACAGCATATACTGCACAGGCAGGCAGACCAGACAACCAGAGCCAGCCTTGGAGGTCGACAACACTGCTATTCTGAGTACTATGCGTCAAGAGCCCGAGCTAATCCTGGCCTCAAAATTCATACTCAATGTCCTTTCCTCCCTGGAACTTGCTTCTTCAAGGCCAACAAAGCTCTCCATGCAATTTATCTTCTCATGAGGTCTGCACTAGGACTGCTCAGGAAAACAGGCACATTTTAGGTCTTGTAAGCTCCACATAGAAGTTACAAAAACATGGTCACTTTTACCTCAAACTGTGACAAACAGGAATGACTAAAACATGATTTTAGGCCTAGCAGACATTCCTCAGTGGGATCCTAGGAGATCTGTAGCTTGGTCTGCCCTTTAGACTGCACTGGACAACGGATGTCTGCTCCTGTAAGCTCATCTCTGCACTCAATGGTGATCACACACTTACACTAAGCTTTCACTTCTCAGCTAGAGCGTATGGTAGCTGCCTCCTACTTTTGTCTTTCCCATGGTGCCAGGCACACAGTAGGCACTGAATAAATGCATGCTGACCTCACCTGGTAAGATTTTCAGAGAAGAGGGCCTGGCCTGTGTAAGCTGGGTGAAATTTCTATATCAGAGGAGCAACTGTTTCCTAGAGAGCCCTTTCTTTTCTCCAGAAGATATGGCTTTTGAAGGTATGGAGAAATTGCTTTGTATCTCCTCTGTAAAACCTGGTTATGCTCTGTTTAAATGTTTTAAAAGTTAAGCTCTTCCATAACTGCAACAGGAAAGACAGACACAGTTGGGCTAGGATGCTAAGGATTACAGATAATTTTATCTTTTAAATTTTTTCTTTATTTTTGTGTAAACAGCATATTTAATCATTAAAAAGAAAAGGATTCATTTATCCACCCCAGAGAGTAAGTATAAATATTATTCAATCACAGCATCATACAAGAGATAATATTAAATCTCCATTTTGGAGACACTATTCCTTAAGTCCCTAGTTGCAACTTGTTTCCCCCAAAGAAAGGAGAATTAAATGTCTTACCATCATCAACTCCAAGGATAGAATTGGTATTTGGTAGATTCAAGGGCTCTCCACCAAGGCTGGACTGGGAACTCATAGACACCAGGTTTTTATTGGGAACTGAAGCTTCTTCAAGCAGACTACTGCCCATTAGTGGCTCAGCTGCACAGAGAACAGGATGTGAGAGACATACAGCGGTCACTGGGCCTGGTCCTTACCCCCTCACCCCCTCCACCAGGAGGCTGGCCACCTTTTTCAGAACTGTATTTTGTCTTGGATGTTACCTATTTCACTCACTTTCAGATAACGAGAATAAACCTAGAGGAAAAGAGCTGGTCCTTAGGGATAATTATCTGTGCATGTGACCACCATCTGAAGATTAGCATATAATAGAGATAAAATGATATTTAAGACAGGGGAAAGGACCCCAGGCGGTGGTGGCCGACGCCTGTAATTCCAGCACTCTGGGAGGCAGAGGCAGGCGGATTTCTGAGTTGGAGGCCAGCCTGGTCTACAGAGTGAGTTTCAGGACAGCCAGGGTTATACAGAGAAACCCTGTCTGGAAAAAACCAAATCAAAAAAACAAAAAAACAAAAACAAAAACAAAAACAAAAACAAACAAACAAACAAAAAAAGACACGGGAAAGGAAAAGGTTTATCAAGTTTAAAGTAGGAAAAGGGTTGTCAAAACTCTTACATAAAAGATTTTAAATCTTTAGTTATATAGAAATCTTTTTAAGTCCATATTCCTTAAAAGCTGAATCGTGGATCAGCATACCAGCACTAGTTGACCTCAAATTCATTAGGGGAACATTTACTTACTAGTTTTGTTTTCTGAGACAGGGTCCCGTGTACTTGTTCTGTAGTTGAGGCTGGCCTCGACCTCTGGTCTCCAACTTCTACTTCTCACGTGCTGGATTAAAGGCATGTGCCAATACACCTGGCTTTTGTTTCCTAAGATGAGGCTTTTACTATGTTGCTCCATTCGGTTTTATAAGTAGATTTATAGGCATACACCATCAGAGAGATTGCTATTTACTTATTTATCTGTGTGCATGTGCATATTTTTATAGTGTTTTGACCCAGGGTCTGATGCATGCTAAGCAAGCACTCTACTACTGAGCTGCACGTGAAGCACTTAGTTGAACTTTCAGTACTAAGTGTTCTGGGATTTGCAACTCAGCTCATTTATCAAGTTCCTTTATTTTAAGGGGAACAACAAGAGCAATGAGAAACTATGTTTTGAAAGTTTGCAGATGGTTGTACTATGCAGCTGTTACAAACTATTAAGCCATCAAATGGAACCAAGTCTCTCCACCAAAATCTAACCAGACTTCCCAAAGCCAAGGCAAGCCAACGACAGATGTCCATCCTGACCGTCCTCACCAGTTTGATCCTGTTCTTGACTCCCAGTTGTCCCCAGCTGCAAGTGATGCTTTCTCATATGCACATTTCTACTCCCACTCTGGGAGAAGGTCTTCCCACAGACTTGGCACTGATGAGGTTTCTCTCCTGCAAAGGGAACCACGTTAAGACTGGGCAGTCCAAAAGGCGGCTGGCAGTTCTGACGGCATCGAGTAGACTTAAATAAGGTTGTTCTTTGGACACAGCCTTCCATACATGGAAAAGGCAAGAAAGGTACCCGGGAGAGCTTAGGACATGCACTGTCTCCCAGCACTTCCTCTTTCTAGACCACAGTCCTTCCAAAACAGCCTCTTCAATGTGGTATCATGGCATTACAGAAAATATGTCCCTCCTTTTCCAAGAGTCTTCCACCAAACAACAGAATTCATATCTACTTCAAGGATTCATCACAAACCTAGGTTTATCTTCTTCTTCTTCTTCTTTTTTTTTTTTTTTTGGTTTTGTTTTTTTCTCGAGACAGGGTTTCTCGAGGTTTATAATATCCCACATCCTAGCCAGGTGGTGGTGGCGCACACCTGTAATCCCAGCACTTGCGAGGCAGAGGCAGGCAGATTTCTGAGTTCAAGGCCAGCCTGGTCTACAAAGCGAGTTCCGGGACAGCCAGGGCTACACAGAGAAACCCTGTCTCAAAAAAAAAAAAAAAAAAAAAAAAAAAAAAGTCCCACATCCTATATCCTGTCCAGACTCAATGTCTTCAGCATGCACAAATGTGCATCATATATTTACATGCAGGGTCCAGCAAGGCCAGCAGGTCTGAGGGCTCCTAGCCCTGGAGGTACATGATGTGGGTCCTCTGAAAGAACAGTAGTGCTCTCTTAACTATGTCTGCATACTAGCTATAAGCAACCCCCAATAAGTCAAGAAACCAATTTAAGCTGCACAACAAGTAACCAAAGCACCACTTCCTTATTCTGAAAGCTCATAATAAAGACCGGGCATGAGAGTGCATGCCAAGAGTCCCAGAACATGGGAAGCTGAGGCAGGAGGATTATTCTAAATTCAAGGCCAGCCTGGTCTATGTGGCTTGTTCCAGTCCAGGCTTTCTTGAGAAAAACAAACAAACAAACAAACAAACAAAACAAAACAAAAACCAAACAAACAAAAAAACCCAGCAAGCCCATAACGAAAAGCATTTTAGGTAACTTGCCATTTACTTGTGTAAATGATCAACTAGCCCTACTTCATGGAGGAGAGTCAAACATATAGAAGAATTCTAACTAATGGGAAAGAATAGTACTAAGGAAAACAACCAATGAACTATCAGGTTAAAGAACAAGGGTAAAGGTTAAGAGAGAACCTAAGGTCACGGTGACACCACCTGAACCCACTGATCAGGTCTGACAACTGAGCCTTGTGTGGGTCTTGATGGGACATAAGAAGTACACAGTAAGTCTGGAAGCTTTTAGAGCGTGGGTCCACCTCTGGCAACGCAGGGACAAGCTGTAACCCAAAAGGAGCTGGGAAACATCTCAGTGCTGGAGTTCTTGCCCTGAACGAGTGAGGCTCGGGGCTCAACCTCCAGCTCTGGGGAGAAAAGACATAAAAGGAAGCTGACAAATCCAGAGGATGGCACTTCTATAGGACCCCTGGAACTCAATTCTGTAACAAAACAACTAAGCGAACAACAGTGTAAAAAAGGCTTACGTTCAAAGAAGACCTAATACCAGGAGCAAGTACTATTAGACCCCGTGGGATCCTCATTTAAAGGAACCAACATTTGGGTTGAGGCTGTAGTTCTACATTTTTTTTTAAAAAGATTTATTTATTACTATATGTAAGTACACTGTAGCTGTCTTCAGATACACCAGAAGAGGGCATTAGATCTCATTAGGGATGGTTGTGAACCACCATGTGGTTGTTGGGATTTGAACTCAGGACCTTCAAAAGAGCAGTCAGTGCTCTTAACCGCTAAGCCATCTCTCCAGCCCTGTAGTTCTACATTTAAATGTTTGCCCATTATGCAAGAGGCTTTGGATTCAATTCCACAAAATACATAAATAAAATTTAAAAATAAATTAACATTTAAAAATAAATCAACTTGCTGGGGGGGTGGGGGTGGCGCACACCTGTAATCCCAGCACTTGGGAGGCAGAGGCAGGCGGATTTCTGAGTTTGAGTCCAGTCTGGTCTACAGAGCGAGTTCCAGGACATCCCGAATTATACAGAGAAACCCTGTCTCGAAAATAAATAAATAAATAAATAAATAAATAAATAAATCAACTTGCTGGGGGGGTGGGGGTGGCGCACACCTGTAATCCCAGCACTTGGGAGGCAGAGGCAAGCGGATTTCTGAGTTTGAGTCCAGTCTGGTCTACAGAGCGAGTTCCAGGACATCCTGAATTATACAGAGAAACCCTGTCTCGAAAAAAAACCCAAAACCAACCAACCAACCAACCAACCAACCAACCAACCAACCAACCAAATAAATAAATCAACTTGCCGGGCCGTGGTGGCGCACGCCTGTAATCCCAGCACTCTGGGAGGCAGAGGCAGGCGGATTTCTGAGTTCAAGGCCAGCCTGGTCTACAGAGTGAGTTCCAGGACAGCCAGGGCTATACAGAGAAACCCTGTCTCGAAAAACCAAATCCAAAAAACAAACAAACAAACAAAAAGTAAAAATAAATGAAGTGAAGTCATTTTGGAGACAACTAGATAGAACAGACCATGCACTGAATACAAGATAAAAAACAAGACATTTCTAAATTTAATAGGCATTAAATGTCTATTTTTATATTCTTGCATATACATGCCTAATGTCTGACAGTTTTCCATAACAACTATCACAAAGGACTCTAGAGCCAAGCAATATACATGTGGAGTCTACACCTGGCCCACAAGCCATCAGTCTGCCACATCTCCTTGGAACCTGTCACCATATAAAAACTGCCTATGAGCCAGAGACCTGGGTCAATTGACAGGATACTTGCCTAGCATGCACAAACTCCTCACCGCAATCCCAGCATCTGAGAGCTGTGAACAAACTAGCCCCAGGGCTGCGATCTCGCCGGTGAAGTGCCTGCCCCCACTGACTGCACCGTCTCCACACTAACTCACTCTGCTGTGTTTATCAAACCAGCAATCCTGCCTCTACCGCCTCAGTGCTAATTTCTGTTTGGGAAGATGGGAAAGGAAGGAAGGAGACAAATACCGCTTAGATTTTTCTATTAAGCTTATGAAGTGTGGCTGCTGTATTTTCAGAAAATTCAAGACATTTTTATCAGAGAGTTAAGTCATCAGCATAGAATGAGCAAGTCGCCAGAACTGCAGGGAATTCAGGAAAACAAAGCAAAAAGCAGGTCCCTAGGTCTTCTCTGTGGTGGCTACCGTGACGTCCCAATGGGCAAAGGCAGTCTATAGAGTGGAGGCAAAGGCAGCCCATGGCCTCTCCGAATACCAGGACACACAGGTCTTGCACCACTGACTGAGTCTTCCCACTTTGCTATGGATTTTTAAATCTTCCCCCAGAAGAATGAAAATGTCAATACAGGATACATACCAAACAACATATTAAAAGATCCAGCGGGCTGGAGAGATGGCTCAGCAGTTAAGAACACTGACTGCACTTCCAAAGGTCCTGAGTTCAAATCCCAGCAACCACATGGTGGCTCACAACCATCTGTAATGGGATCTGATGCCCTCGTCTGGAGTGTCTGAAGACAGCTACAGTGTACTTACATATAATAAACAAATAAATCTTTAAAAAAAAAAAAAAGATCACCGGGCGTGGTGGCGCACGCCTGTAATCCCAGCACTCAGGAGGCAGAGGCAGGTGGATTTCTGAGTTCGAGGCCAGCCTGGTCTACAGAGTGAGTTCCAGGACAGCCAGGACTACACAGAGAAACCCTGTCTCAAAAAAACCAAAAAAAAAAAAAAAAAAAAAAAAAAAAAAAGAGGTGAAAAAAAAAAAAAGATCCAGCACAGATCTCTAAGGTCTTCACTCATAAATCTGAAGAGAACAGTGGATCCTAATGGGTGAGAAGCCCTTTTGAATACTATTACGGGTCTTCATCCCACAGTCTTGAGCTTTATTAGTGATCAACAGAGACGGAGTGTTTCTTGTGAGAACACCACACACTGTCTTCCCGCCCTCTCTCACTGTACCTGAGGTCTACAACGGCATAGGTTCTGTACCTGAGTGAACTACCAGATGTTTCCGGAGGCTTGAATACTCAGCGAAGGAACGGCCACAGCCCTGGGCTTCACAAAGGAACGGCTTCTCTCCTGGGGATAGAAAGTGAGGCACAGGCTCAGCATCTTTCTCAAAACTGTCCACCCGCAAGGCTTTCCTCACCATCGCGCCCTGCTTTCAATGACTGACTCTGGTTTCTTTAACTTATGCTATGTAATTTCAACTGGGTACCCAGCAAATGTTGCCTCTCAATGTTCTAAATTACAGATGAGATAGCCTTTCTATTTTTTATTCTAATTTCTTTATTGAAGTAAGTATTATTTACTATTTCCCTTTTGTTTGGTTGGTTTGGTTTGGTTTCAGAGCTGTCTAAAGCTGGCTCTAGCTCTGCAGACTAAGCCGCTCTCCAACTGAGAGGTCCGAGGCCTGTGTCTCCTGAGCGTTGGCCTCAAAGGCATGTGCCACCTCCAGGCACATCGACTGGGCCAAGAAAACTGAAATGGAAATCATTCCATCCTAATATACTGAAAGTTATGACAATTGGAGGTAATTATGTCTAGAACAATTGTGATTTGTTCATGGGCTCCCCTGTCTCATTCCCTATACAGTGTGCTTCCTGTCACAGCGGCATGACCAGGGAAGAGGTGCACAGTCACTGGTGACCTGCGGTCAGTGACTGCATTTTGCTAAAACACATTTCTAACAATGGCTCCAGAAGCACCCATAGGATCTTGGACTAAGAAGCAAGGAATCTTTATTTTGCTTCTTTTATATGGATACTTCTTATTCTATTTCTTGTGTTGTGAGCTCTAACAAGAAAGCAAACACCTCGCCAGGCGGTGGTGGTGCACGCTTTTAATCCCAGCATTTGGGAGGCACAGGCAGGTGGATTTCTGAGTTCGAGGCCAGCCTGGTCTACAGAGTTAGTTCCAGGACAGCCAGGGCTACACGGAGAAACCCTGTCTCGAAAAAAAACAAAAAGCACCTCACGTTCAGGCTCTATTTTATCTCCTACTTATTGCTCTGTAACATCTGTAGGACTCAATAAATTTAACTATGCAATCTTCAGAGAGACTGGAAAACAGGATGACTTGTCCATTATCTCCTGGTGTCACTAAGGTTACCTTAGACAACCTTACAACCTTTCCTCAAGGGAGGCTTCGGGAGACAGAAGTCAATACTGTCTACACCTCACACAGATGAAGTTGGATAAATGGTACTGATAATGAATCAGCAGAATGGACAAGACAGTGAAATTAAGAAAACCCTTCCTCGGGGTCTAGTAACAGCACTGCGCCTTCATTATTACTCTCACTGTTGGGTTCCTAAGTACAGGTGAGTGGAGAGCGGGGAGCGGGGAGGCGAGGGAGAGCAGCGCTGCACACCTGTGTGGATGCGCCGGTGGTTCTTCAGGTTTCCAGCTGTAGTGAACTGCTTACCACACCCAGACTCATGGCACATAAAGGGTTTCTCCCCATTGTGTGTCCTCATGTGCACTTTCAGTCTCTGCAGCACATAAAAGCTTTTCCCACAACCTTCTGCAGGGCAGATGAAGGAGCGCTCATTTCTGTAAAGACAATCACAAGCACCAATACCTGAGACTGCTTTGTGCAGGTGATGGTAAGTCAACATCTCTACTGACTAGATAATGCATTCCAAACTGGGATGTGTCAAAAAAAAAAAAAAACAAAAAACAAAAAACAACAACAACAACAACAAAAACTTGGTTACTATTGTACAAGCCAAATCCTAGCTGCAACACCACACAAATTAAAGGTGATGCTCTAGGAAGATATGCCATTATTGTTGTTAGTTTTTTGTTTTCTGTTTTCTCTTAATTTTCTGAGCCAGAGTTTCTCCTTGTAGCCCTGACTGTCCTGGAACTTGCTTTGTACACCAGGCTGGCTTCAAACTCAGAGATCCACCTGCTTCTGCCTCACTAGAGTGCACCACCACTGTCTGGATGTTGTTATTTTTTATTTATTTTTATGTGTATGGGTGTTTCCGCCTGCATTGTCTGTGCACCACATACATACCTGGTGCCTAAGGTGGCCAGACGGGGAACCCAGAACGGGAGTTATGGCAGCTGTGAACTGCTTTCTGGGTGCTGGGAATCGAACGTGTTCTCTGGAAGTGCATCCAAGGCTCTTAACATCTAATTAATCTCTTTATTATTAAGTTCTCATTATTTTGTAATGAGATTTGAGAATTTTTACTCTTTAAGCTATTTAGGTGCCAATTGTCTTATTTAAGTATTTCTCAGGAATAAGGTAATGAGAATGAGAGGTAGAGGCAAGAGAATCAGGAATTCAAAGCTATTCTTTTCTGTACAGAAAGTCTGAGGCCTGCCTGGAGCCACATGTCCAAATTAAGTAAATAAGACAACACAACTCTTCCTGTTGACACGAGTCCCGCAGCAGGTGTGGGTGAACGGCTTCCTCAGCACTGGGAGGCTTGGGAAGACCTTAGTTCAGAGCCAGTGTGAGCAGACCGTGAGAACTTGTCTTTACAAAACAAGAGCTAGGGGTGCAGCTCATGGAACAATCTATTTTTAGCAGATTACAAAGCCCTGGTTTAGAAAGCAAGCACCTAGCTGGGCGGTGGTGGCGCACGCTTTTAATCCCAGCACTTGGGAGGCAGGGGCAGGCAGATTTCTGAGTTCGAGGCCAGCCTGGTCTACAGAGTGAGGTCTAGGACAGCCAGAGCTACACAAAGAAACCCTGTCTCAAAAAACCAAAACAAAACAAAAGAAAAAACACAAAAAAAACCCAAAGCCCTGGTTTAGAGCTTCGAACAACAAAAACCAAGCTCAAACAAGAGGTTTCCTATTAGCTGGCATGCTGTAAACTTGGGAGGCTAAAGCAGAAAGATCATTTCAGCTCAAGGAACTTGAAGCAACTTGGCAGCACAAAAATCCATCCAGAAACAAATGTGCACCAGAGAGCTTGGACTTTTGAAACAAGGTCTCCTATATAGCCCAAGCAGATCTCAAAGCTGACAGCCCTCTAAAGGCTGAAATTACAAGTGTATATACATCATCACACCCGACAAAAGACGACATCTTAGCCAGCCAACTGGAGTGTCTGCTCTCCCGCAGTCTGTCTAGCCAGGGACAAGTCCTCTTTGTGACTGCTCACCGGTGAGTTTTAAGGTGGTACTTGAAGTGAGCTGGCCACACGAACGTCCGCTCGCAGCCTTCCACCGTGCACTTGAGCTTCTTTTCCGTGTGAGGAAGGGGCCCGGAGTCTTTGGGTTGTCCATCACCAGAACCAAGGTGGACATTTTCTCCTGTAACAAGTGACATTTTATAATTCAGGGAAAGGGCCGGGCGTGGGGGCACAAGCCTGTAATCCCACCACTTCGGAGGCAGACAGGCGTATTTCTGAGTTCGAGGCCAGCCTGGTCTACAGAGTGAGTTCCAGGACAGCCAGGGCTATACAGAGAAACCCTGTCTCGAAAAAACCAAATTAAAAAAAAAAAACCCGAGCGTTTTGTAACAGAGGTTGGTAGAGAAGTAACACCCAGGAGCTAGAGACCAGCTCAGCTGGTAAGAGCACCGACTGCTGCTCCTCCTAAGGTCCTGAGTTCAAATCCCAGCAACCACGTGGTGGCTCACAACCATCCATAATGAGATCTGACGCCCTCTTCTGGTGTGTCCGAAGACAGCTACAGTGTACTTACATATAATAATAAATAAATCATTTAAAAAAAAAGAGAGAGAGAAGTAGCACCCAGAGTGGAGGCTACAGCGGTAGCTTCAAATTCTAGGTAATAAGGAAAAATGGTTATTCTGGCTGGATGAGTTCATAGGAGGTTTTTTATCATGGCCATTCTCAAGATTTCCCATTTTTAGAATCAACTCGTTCATTCCCTATCATTTGAAGGATAAGCACAACCTTCTAATTTCATATCTCATCCCATTTTGGTTATTCAAAGTTTAAAAAACATAAAACCTCAGATGAATTTTAAAATATTGAGTCAAACTTTTATAAAAGAGAGAACATGCACAGGCATGCTGTTCCATAAAGAGAAGCGAGAAGAGTAAACAATGCCTCGATTAAATTACATGAAATCAGTTAATTAAAAATGTATGTGTGTTCCATATCAACAGGTGATGCTCCTTTTCTTTCACTGTCCTCAGAATGCTGTTGTCAGCAGTGGAGTAAAACACTCACTGGTCCTGCCACGAGCAGAGTCTCCTTGTGTACACAGAGTCCCCTCTGAAAAGCAAGAGCAGGATGATGTTCTGCATCTCCATAGCCCCATGCAGAGCTGATCAAAGGCAGTCTCCGCCCCACGTTGCACAGGACAAAAGATTTCTGAATTAGAAAAATCATCTCAGGAGAAATCTTACCTAAATGGTTAGATGAATGCTGTGAAGTCACTATGAACTAATCATTTGAAGACCAACAAAAGTATGGAATTTTCAATGTAGAAGTTATCATTTATAAATATAAAATATTATGAAATATCTGTAAAATCCCCATTTATGAGATATTAGGGCTTTTTGTTTTTATATGAACAGCAATTAGAAAATAATTATAAATATATTCTGGTTACCAGAAAGAACTCCTTCCTGATAGTTGTCAACTGACAATTCTGTGTGTAATCTTAGCTTGGTTAATGACACATGTAAAAACGTAATCATCACAGACTAATAAGAAAATACAGAGAGAGAACTAATCAAAAGAGATCTAAAAGTTAATGGTGTGTTATGCAAATGAAGGTTTAACTAGTATAGGGAGGTTCTGAATCTACCCCGGCATGATTCTTAAGGGTAACATGTATTGTATCCAAATTTGTAATACAACAGATCTGTGTTAGGCATGAGAGTTGCACTTTAGGATTACTGTGGGCTGGGGTGGGGCATGTGGGAGCCTCTGGAGCTGCAGTGACAGGCCGTGAGCCACCTTATGTAGTATCGTCCTTAACAGCTGAGCCACCTCTCAGCACCAGGTGATACTGCTGATCCGGGGACGGCGTTCCAAAATGTCAGGCTACGCTTAAGAGAAACACCAGACTGAGAAAACAGCTCAGTGGGGGAAATGCTTGTCACACAAGCATGGGGACCTGAACTAGGTGCCCACAACCCATATGAAACATAAGACAGCCACATGAGGGATAATCCTAGCAGCGAAGAGGATGTACCTTTAGGGTCTATGTGTACATATATGTGCACACACACATACACACATTTTTTTTTAAACAAAAAGTAACTAGCATAAAACAATTAGCTAATGAAAAAAACATAGTTTTAGCATTATGAGTTACTCAACATTAATTTTACAATTATATTTTTATTAACTGAAAAGGCTATTGTAACTTTTTTGAGCTCTAAATATAAAATATTTTTATAAATTTGGATCTTTACATACTTAAGGATGGCTACAATAAAAACATTCAAGATTGTTGGCAATTCTGCTAGGCTCCACCCGACAGCTAGCTAGGCAGCCTGGCTCATAAGGACTGCTCTCTCTCTCTCTCTCTCTCTCTCTCTCTCTCTTCTCTGTCTCTGTCTCTGTCTCTCTCTCTCTTTCCCTCCTTCCCCTTTCACACCCCCTCCCTTACCCACCCACTCATTTCTCTCTCTCCCCACCTCTCTCTATTCCTTATCTCTCGCCTCTCTGTCATCTCTGACCCCCTCCTTTCTCTGCCTCTACCCCTTTTCCAGGTGCCCTTCCCTTCCCCCAGGAAACTTCCTTTTGAACTAGGCCTGTTGCATGGTTATGATTTCTCAGGGAAACATCTTGGCTGGACCTGCTGAGGCGTTCTGTCCCACCACATTATACTGCCACTTTACAAAACACAATTGCAATTATACACAATTCAAAATACAGCCATTCCATTACCCAACTCTGTACGGAGAAACCCGAGAGCAGAATGCAGAAGTCTCACCATTGCTGCCGGTCTTTGCATTCTTTGCCAGCTGTGCACGAGTAGCCGCAATCAAGCTGTCATGGGCCAGTTCCTGGACCCGCAGGAACCATGGGATACTGCTGTCTGTGTTCTCAGCAGAGAGGAAGTCAGGCCCCGAATCCTCCGTCTCATCCTGTACAAACACAAAGTGCTCAGCGGAAGAGCCCAGACCTGGAAGAAGGAAGAGAATATGGGAAGATTAGCCAACATTCTTTTGTTTGTTTTGTTTTGTTTTTTGTTTTTTTTTCCGAGACAGGGTTTCTCTATGTAGCTCTGACTGTCCTGGAACTCACTCTGTAGACCAGGCTGGCCTCGAACTCAGAGATCCACCTGCCTCTGCCTCCCAAGTGCTGGGATTAAAGGCGTGCGCCACCACTGCCCGGCTCCAACATTCTTTTATTAGCCCTGGCCCAAAGACTGTGTCCTGAATTAATTGGTCTAGATCTTTCCTTCTTACTTCAAGTTTTTGTTCTTATAAATAATTAAGATATTGTTTTCCCCTCCAGCCCACAGGCTTGCTGTTAAACTCTGCCTCCTCTTGTTTCAGAGGCAAAATGTTCCTTCCTGGCAACCAGGACACCTGCCACTTGAAATATTACAATCCCATACTCAAGAATGACTGATTCTCTCTTGAATGCTTCAGGTAAGTTCTCCCTCACTGGCCTGAACTCACAGAGATCTGCTTGCCTCTGCTTTCAAAGAGCTGGGATTAAAGGTGACTGACCCTTGCCCAACAAGTTTTTTTTTTAATTATTGATTTTGTTTGAGACAAGGTCTCACTATGTTGCCTATGCTGGCCTCAAACTTGTTCTCCTGTTTCAGCATCATGGGCATTGGGTTTACAGATACATACTCCGTCAAAAATAACTCTACTTTCTAAGTCGCATTTCCATTCAGTCACATTACACTCTCTCCCAGACCCATCTTCCAGTACCACCAGACACACTTCTCTCCCCCAGTCCATCCTGCGGCAGTTGGAATCATTCAGCATCCTTTCCTTCCTAAAACACTTCCCTCCCTCGGTTCCTATGTGCCACTCTCTCCCAGTTCGAACTGCTGCTCTGCTGCCCTCCGAAGCCTCCCCTTCCCAGGCTTCCCTTCTTTGTACTTATGTTTCAAACTTACCTGAAGTCAAAGAATATACATGTTTCCCATTCCCTGGGTGTGACGAGCTGCCCAACTGACTACTCTGCACCAGACCTCTCCAGAGCTCCATTCGTATTTTAACTCTGTAAAGGATGCTCCCTGATCAATGTGCCTCCAAAGTCAAAACATTAACAGACATGTTTGGAACTAAGCACCCCCCACACACACACACACACACAGCCCCTTCTTGCTCTCACTGTCCTGGTCAAGGGCAGCATATGCATTTCCCAAACAAGAAATGATTCTGTTGTCAGGTGTAGGGACACCTCTATCCCTGCACTAGGAAGTATGAGGTAGAGAGATCCCATATTCAAGACAGTCAATGCTACAGAGAAACTACCATATCTAAGGAGATTACCACTGCACATAGCACCTAACACCAGACATGTCTGCTAGGAGCAGGCAGCATCCTCATTTTGTACACAAGTTGTGCCACAGAAAAACAGGGATGATAAAAGCCAAATGTGAAGAGCAGACTTTTCTTACATTTGGCAAAATTAACAATCAACCATCTCACAAACTTTTTTTCGAGACAGGGTTTCTCTGTGTAGCCCTGGCTGTCCTGGAACTCACTCTGTAGACCAGGCTGGCCTCGAACTCAGAAATCCACCTGCCTCTGTCTCCCAAGTGCTGGGATTATAGGCGTGTACCACCACCGCCTGGCCCATCTCATAAACTTAAACAAGAGGAAATGCAGAATTATTGTAGTCTTTGTCCCTCCTTTATATATTCAACTGGTCACCAGATCACACCAACTCTAAAGTTCTCACTTTACAGAGTTTACACTTTTTGCATCTTATAAATATTAAATATTTTCCCCACCTCTAACTTTTTCACTTAAAACAATGAGTGATGTTCTGAAAAGATTAAACATACCTGCTCTTGTTAGGTTCAGAAGAATGAACGAAGTGCTATCACTTGGCTGTAGATCTTGCAACAAGCTAGGCGACTCTGGTGTGGTCAGGAATTCTGGGGACTTCTGTACAGTTTGAGCCCTTGTCTCTTCTCCGTCTGGGCCCACATTCACCTGAAGGCTCCTCAAAACCGCTGACGAAGGGAGCTCCTTGGAGGAGTTAACATGATTGGGAGCTTCATCTAGCGAGGGGAAAACACCACAGCTTTATGTAGCACTCACTCGGGAGCGCACCTTGTCAGCACACAGTGCCCAAGGTCTAAACTGCAGTCAGGCTCCAGCGCCCTCACAAGAGCAGATTGTGCTCTCTGTTTTGCAAATATAAAACTACCTGAGAATAATCTCAGGGAACAAATAGCCTGGGAAACCACTGAAGCTTTGTAAAATAACCAGCGTGTTCCATTACAATTTGGGGTTTATACTGAATTTACATAAATCATTTAAAAGACTTGCTCTAAAGAAGTTCAGAAGCCAGGCGGTGGTGGCACACGCCTGTAATCCCAGCACTTGGGAGGCAGAGGCAGGGGGATTTCTGAGTTGGAGGCCAGCCTGGTCTACAGAGTGAGTTCCAGGACAGCCAGGGCTACACAGAGAAACCCTGCCTCGAAAAATCAAAAAAAAAGTTCAGACCAGGCTGGCCTCGAACTCAGAAATCCGCCTGCCTCTGCCTTCCAAGAGCTGGGATTACAGGCGTGCGCCACCACGCCCGGCTACCAAAAAATATTTTTAAAACATAAACTTTGTAATAGCACTAGCCATCATACCACAATATCAAAGAAGAGACATGAACAAAAAAGTTGTGGTAAGTAAATATGGCAGGATACCATGACTGATACCTAACAAAGCACAGTTACAATAAGGATGAACCTCACAAATACAGAATAAAACAAAGCACGCAAACACACATTAAAGAGATTACATCATTCCATTCATTTAAGGTCCCCACACCTGACAAAATTAAAATACTTTGCTTGGAGATGTATACAAGGATGGTTGATTTTAGAAAGCAAAAGAAATAACCAAAAAGTCCAAATGGTGATGATGCATTAAAGAATGGACGTTTCCCCATGAGGCAAGCCTGGAAACTAATGAGGTGCTTCTTGTTTGGGGAGGGCAGTATATGGATAGCTCCTTATGTTTATTCCTTACGCTATACATATGTGGCTTTGTACTCTTCTCTAGTCACCATATACCCCAACTAAACACATGAGGGCGAATATTACTGCTGTGGTTAGCCACCTGCCACCAGCCTGATGACCTGAGTTCAATCTCCAGAATCAGTAAGGTAGAAGAGAACCAATCCTCACAAGTTGTCTTCCGACCTCCACATTATAGTATACAAACACATACACACACAATAAATAACTTAATGTAAAAAAGTGAATTAAGAATTGCTCAAGCCAGCTGGGCGGTGGTGCACACGCCTGTAATCCCAGCACTCTGGGAGGCAGAGGCAGGCGGATTTCTGAGTTCGAGGCCAGCCTGGTCTTCAGAGTGAGCTCCAGGACAGCCAGGACTGTACAGAGAAACCCTGTCTGGAAAAAAACAAATCCAAAAAAACCAAAAAAGAATTGCTCAAAAGTTACATTTTTAAAGTTATATTTTTAATTTTTTACATTTAATTTTTGTATGTGTATTAATGTTTTTACTACATATATATATGTATGTATGTATGTATGTATACACACACACATACATAGGTGTGTGCACCACATGTGTGCTTGGTGCCTGTGGAGGTCAGAAGAGTTAGGGTGGTTGAGATCCAGCATATGAATTTTGGAAATTGCACCTGGCACAACAAGTACTTTAAACTGCCAGACCATCGCTCTAGCCCCAAATATTGTAGGTTTTTTGTTTTGTTTTTAATTTAAAAAATGCCTGTCATACATGAAATGATATTAGATTGATAGGTACAGGTTCAATAGTTTATTATCTAATAAGCTGATATTCATGTAAACATCTAAAAAGATAAAGAAAAAAACAAAGAAAGGACGGAAGGAAAGAAGGAAGGAAGGAAGGAAGGAAGGAAGGAAGGAAGGAAGGAAAGAAGGAAAAAAGCCTTTAAAAATATTATATAGGGTCAGTGGTAGCACACAGCCTTTAATTCTGTCAGACAGAAAGGCAGGTGGATCACTTTGAGTTCCAGGCCAGTCACAGATCATAGCCAGACCCCGTCTCAAAAAACCAAAAATGAATAAAACTGTCTAATCCCTTCTCAACCGGCTAGCCATCCTTTCTACCATCCCCTCCATCCCTGCGGCCTGGCTCCCCAGCCTCCCACCAGTGTTAGGGTGTCCTCCTTTCAGGCTCCTCGTCCTTGGCCCCTGGAGGGCCTCTGACAGACACTCTGGTCCCCTGGCGCTCATGACTCCTCACTGTGCTGACAGTCATCAGCATCTTCCCTCCTGTGAGATCATGCCTTCGAATGGGAGTCCAAGAGCTGCCATGGCTTTTCTGCTCCACTTCCACATGCGTTCCTATGCTTAAACTACTTAGGCCTTGTGACTTCCATGGCTGCCTTTAGATGTGACTCTACATTTGAGTTTCTATGAACCAGCTGTAAAATCAGGTGCATTCTACTGAGGACACAGAGCAGTCAACCTCTACGTTTTCTTTGTCCTGTCTGTAGTGAACATGTTTTACCTGGTAACATTAGTCGACTGCATTCTGAGGCCTCGGTCACTGGAAGGAGGGATAAGCAAGTAATGTCTTTAGCTTCGGATTCTACTAGCCCTTGTCCCAGGGGGATGGAGGTATTCTGAACAAACTGAACCAGGAGCTGAGGAGGGGAAAAGAGGCAAAACTGAGAATCAGAGATTGCTAGGAATGAATCTCAACTTTAAATTTATCAAACAAGTGATTATATAATTAAGTCTTATTCCTGGTCTCAGTCATATACACAGACAAACTAGATTAACTACATGGCTCAGTGGTTAAGAGCACTGACTGCTCTTTGGAAGGTCCTGAGTTCAAATCCCAGCAACCACATGGTGGCTCACAACCATCCATAATGAGATCTAACGTCCTCTTCTGGAGTGTCTGAAGACAGCTACAGTGTACTTACATATAATAAATAAATAAATCTTTTTTTTAAAAAAAGAATTGATTTATAAAATTAAATTAATCTGTCATTTTCTATCAAAGAAAAATTATAAAAGCATATTTTAAAATGATGAGCTGTTTTGTTTTTTTTTTTTAATCAACTGCATTGTACTGATTGCATCTTAAAAAGCACTTTCCTGGGTATCAGTTCATTTAATCCTCCTATTAATATTAAATTCTTAGTGACCACATATTTTACAAATGAGGAGTCAATCTGAAAACACTGACTTGTGTAAAATGACATAATAGTTAAAAGTTTCAGTCTTCAAAATTAAATAATAATTTCAAATTTAGTGACATTTAAAGTATAGAACACAAATTTACTAAAATTAAAATATGAAAAATGATAGAAATTAAAAACTGCTTAAATCTCTCAATCACATCTAGAAAGAAAATATTTTCAATTACATATAAGATTTGTGTAAATAAATATATATATTTCAACTATATAACATAAATATACCTTAGAAATATTAAATTATCTTATTATATTTAAGTACTTTAAATATTTCGTTAAATACTTAAATAGCAGATGTAAAAAAATCTCATAAAAGATGGAAACTAAATAGTAAACTCTTTGAGAAAACATTTAGTAACAGAAAAATCATAAACTAAGAGTTGTAGTAAAAATCATTTGGCTCACAAAGCCAAAAATGTTCACTATTAAGCCACTAGAGAAGTTGTTTCCTGACCAACAGTCAAAGAACAAACAGCTAAGTGGGCTCACCTCTGGTTTGGATTCTAACTCATCTGATAACATTGATTCAGCTTCTGAAATCCTGTAGCTGTTCGGGGGACAGTTCAAATCTAATTCAGTCAATGACACCTTCCTGTTATATTCATATCCCTTTAAAAAACATTACACTTTTCCTGTAAGATGCTGAACTAGGTTGGTAATCAATTTAACCTAAAATAAGGGTAAAAAGAGAAAGACATAGCATTAAGAACAGTACAGAATGCCAGGCGGTGGTGGCGCACACCTGTAATCCCAGCACTTGGGAGGCAGAGGCAGGCGGATTTCTGAGTTCGAGGCCAGCCTGGTCTACAGAGTGTGTTCCAGGACAGCCAGGGCTACACAGAGAAACCCTGTCTTGGGGAAAAAAAAAACAAAAAACAGTACAGAAATGTAGCTAAACAAAGGCATCCCTTTACAAGCAGACATTCAGATTATAACATATTTTAAAGCAGAACAAGCCCAATAACTATCAAAACCTATAAAAAGCATTATGCTTTAATAAGCTATCTCTACTTCTTTTTAAAATTTTATTTTATTTCATGCATGTGTAACAACTCCCTGTGTGTCCAAGTGTCTAGAGTCCAACAGTGTGTATCAGATTCTACTGGTGCTCCATGGAGTTGCAGGTGCTTCTAAGCTGCCCTGTGTGGATGCTAAGGACCAAACTCTGGTTCTCTAAGAGCAGCAAGTGTTCTTAACCACTGAGCCTTAGCTCCAGTCCCCACAAAAGTTTCTCCTAATGAAGCCCTGACTGCCTGAAATTCACAGAGGCCAGGCTGGCCTCCAACTGTCAATGAAATCTCCTACCTCTTCCTGCACACTGGGAGGAATTACAGACACACCTGGCTATGAAAGCGTCTTCAAATATAGAAAAGTTAAATTCCCAAAGATGTTCATTGAAAATATAAGACAAAGAACTGGAAGCAACTCACAGGTATCTTTTAGAACACTTAATACATACACACAATACAGGACATTACTATTAGATATGGCATTGTCACTTGAAAATATAGTTATGGCTAGGGATGTAGTTTAGTCGTAGAACATTTGCCTAGCATGTACAAGTACCTGGGTTTGGTTCATAACAATACACACACACTTACATTATGAAGATCATGTAACAAAAAAAGTGATTACAAATCTATTTCCCATTTTAACAGTAATTACAACATCCTAAGAAAAAGTTAAAAATTAATTCACAGATATGACAGTACTTTTATTGTGCAACAGGACAGTGTGACTTACTTCTTTTTCTTGATTCTAAAAGGTAATTATGCTGTTTTGATCATTTAAAAAATAAGCCCAGTAGGAGCTTAGTGGTGCACACCTACAATCTCAGCACTCAGGGAGCCCGGGCTCTACAGCAAATTCAAGGTCTGTTTGGGCTACCAAGCAAAAACAAATAGTAATCAAGTATAGATGTAACTGGAGGCAAAGCACGTGCACAGCATAGCTCAAAGCTCAAGTACAATCGTGGGCACTGAAAACAAACCAGCCAACCAGTAGGGGGCAGGGCAAGTGATGGGACTGTCCCATACAGATGCAGGAGATTCATCTGCATTCTCCCTCCTTCCCCCACCTCCTCCCTCCCAGGTCCCCACTGGATACTGAACCTAAGTCTGTCCATGCTGAGCATAGACCTTGCTAGTTCCCTAAACCAAAACTCCCGCATAACCCCCCACCCTCCTGGGCTTTAGCATATGAATTCACCCAATTTGGTGGAATTGCTGGTAAAATTGGGAGCACTGCTATCCATAAAGTAGAGACAGTAAAAAGTTTACCCAGGATGAAGATTTTTCCATTGATAACAGGATATACTGGAAAGTTAGGCTAAGACAGACATTAAGAAACCTTGGCCGGGCGGTGGTGGCGCACGCCTGTAATCCCAGCACTTGGGAGGCAGAAGCAGGCGGATTTCTGAGTTCGAGGCCAGCCTGGTCTACAGAGTGAGTTCCAGGACAGCCAGGGCGACAAAGAGAAACTGTCTTGAAACAAAAACAAAAACAAAAAAACAAAACAAAACTTAAGAAACCCTGGAATTAGGGCCTGTAAGAGGGCTCAATTTGTAAAGGCCACTATGATTGACAACCTCAATTCAATGCCCAGGACCCATAGGATAAAAAGGGAGAGTTAACTTTCACCTATTGTCCTTTGCTCCCACATATGTGTACACACAAGTAAATACATCTAATTTTTAAAAAAAATACTAGAACTAATGCTTTTTTTTTGTTGATGTCTCTCCCTCTTTTTAGCAGTCTGAAATCCAACTCATAAGATATAAATGAAATGTTCCTTTTATTTCTTACATAAAACAAGGAAACATAAATGTCCAACTTGCTGGGCGGTAGTGGCTCACCCTTTTAATCCCAGCACTTGGAGGGCTCCTGCTTATGCCTCACAGTACCAAGATTAAAGGCGTGTACCACCATACTTGGCTAATTTTACATTTTCCCAAAAGAAACCCTGAAGTCACTACCCACTTCTGACATAGTCATTATTGTGAGTTTAAGTGAGTTCCATGCAAGCTTCCTGGTGAGCACACAGAAAGCACTGGATGAATACTTAGACGCAGGAGAAGTAACATGACAAATTATTCCCCACCCCTTTACTCCGACCTTTCAATTACAAACATTATTAATTGCTTGCAGAGTAATTTGCATATATATCAGCATTTCAAACTAAACCATGTCTAAACAGATTATCATTCTCCCCTACCAAACCTGTTCTTCTTGAATTATCTCTTTTATTTATTTATTTTATTAGCCCAATTGTCCCACTTAGCTGCAAATTCTATCTAGCAGTGCCTCTCATCCTACATGTTTAAATAATCTCCATCAGATCCCAAATTTACTACTTCTGTGATGCTGTACAGATTTCTCAGTATCTTTCAACTACACTTTTCTTTTTTTGTCAACTATACTATTAGCTCAAGTTTCTACCTTGCTTTTAAAATTACCCTTTTCAATCTATATTTTACACAAACACGCATTATTTTTCCAAAACACAAAAATGCTTGTCACTCCCCATATGCAGTTTAGTATCTCAGAATAATGGCCAGCCCTTAAGGATAAACCTCTTCAATCTCCTCCTCCCCCAGCCCCACCCCCCAAAAACCTTGGAAATTGTGGGAATCATCTAAATTTGACACCTACTGGGATACAACGCTTAAATTAGCACTACATTTTCTGATGCTTGGCTGCCCTGTATTCTGCCGTATGTTACTATAACAATAACACAAAGTGTAATTTCTCAACGCCAAACACCCCGAACTGCCCGTCTTTACTTCAAGCTATGCTTTATTCTCTTTGCATGTTACACTGGCCTTTGTGTCAATGTCTAATGTAAATGTGTGAACTCTTAATTCAAAATCAATATTTAACTCCCAAATGGTTCCTAAGTACATTTCAGAGCCTCATGAGCAAGTGAGATAAAGTTTAATAAACTAATTAGACCGTCTTCTCTTGAGAAACTTCAGAGAACAAGTTGAATGAGCAAAACACATCCTGGCTGCAAACACTCGCTGCCCACACACGGGCCTGAAGTGACAGACAGAGGAGACAGCAGAGGTCCAGCCCTGGTCCGCAGACGTCCCTATTCCAGACCAAGGAAGAGAGTTAACCCAGGGAAGGAACCGAAAGCCCTGGGTGTTGAAACGCCGGCAGGGCACCGCTGCCAACCCTTTCCGCCAGCACAAAGGCCTCAGCCGAAGGCCCTTAGGTCTGCGGGCAGGCCCAGCCGCGGGTGCAGTCCGGAGCCTCCGCCCCGGGGACTCGCTAACTCCGGCTTTCTGGGGGCAGTCCGGTTCCCAGGCACGCTCCCGCAAAAAAACAAGCAAAGGAGAGGAAACAGCGCGCCCCAGATCCCGAAAGGGGCGAGGGCCGAAGCCGCCGGGCTTCGGACCGGTCGCTCCCCGCCCGCTAGACGCCTGGGGGAGCCTGGGGGGCGGCTTCCTTGCGCCCTTCGGGGGCGAACTCGGCTCTAGATCCTAGACCCCGCAGTGGCTTCCTTCCTCTGCGGGACCACCTAGCCGAGCGGGTGTGGCTACACTAGCCTGGAGCTCACCTTCCAGTCTAGGGCAGCAGGCCGTCCGTCAGTCAGTCCCGAATTCCGTCCACACGCGGCGTCTTCCGGCTCCCGCCGGAAGCAGCTCCAGAGCGGGACAGGAAGTTTGGCCGCCCCCCACCAACATACCCACTCGCTTTCTTCTCTTCGCGGGTGTTACTCAGGCCGAGGTGCTGACTCTAGGGCAGCCGCCTAGACCGAGCCTCCGCTCCCCAACTGCGTACACACACCCCGACACACACAGGGTTCCGGACCGGGGAACCGCAGCGCCCCGTCCCGCCCCCTCCTATCTGCCCTTCAGGGCTCGCAGGTCCGCGAAATCTGAAACCAGGTCAGTGCAGTCTAGCCGTGACGTCACTGCCTTCCCGCTGAGGCGCAGGAGTGTGGCGGCGGCCGCGGCTGGGAGGGGAGGGATGGCTGGGCGTGGAGGGTAGCTTTCTCCGGAGCTGAGGACTTAGGCCAGCTAACGAGAGACTGTGCTCCCGAAACACCAAAACTCCATGAAGAGCACCTAAAATGTTCATGGCTCAAAGAGGAACCTGGAAATCTAGCCCTGTGTTGCCCACAGGACTGGGTATGAATTTAGGCACATGTACAGCTTTAGAAACATTTAAGAATTCTCCAGAGACCTTGGATGCCTTGACTGAGGGCTCAGATATCTAAGTTCCAAGCTGGATAATAGTTCTTGTTGAAACTTTCGAGTTTGACTGCATGAAACTGAAGATCTGGCGTGGTGGCACAAGCCTGTAACTCCAGCAATCCCAGCCCTCCAGGAGTTCCCGGTGAACTAGGGCTACATAGTTGAGACCTTGTCCAAAAAACAAAACAAAACAAAAAAATGATGTGGTGCGGAAGAGTAGGGGACTAAAGATAGTGCCTGTGGGAAATGTTCTCTGAAGGCGCTTATTTTCAAGTTTAGAGATAAGCCAGGAGTCTGAATGAGCTAGGGAGTAATAGTTTCGTACGATATGTTCCGGGAGACATTTCCTAGCTACAGTTCGTGCTGAGCACTGAGAAGCATGACTGTAACCCCACTTGAGGAGTGCCATGACAAGGACAGAGGAGCAACACGGTATCTGGAAGCAACCTTGGGTGGCAAAGAAATGTTTACTAGGAGCTAAAATTTAAGTAAGGATTAAAAAACAAAGTAGATTTGGCAGTTACCAATATATGAAGAGATGAAGAACCGTCCAGAAAGAAAAACTGGGGTCCAGAGAATGTACTTTAAAGGTTAGAGCGCTGCAAATCTTGATTGCTAATACAATTTGTTTTGCCTCTAAAATACATTGACTGTAAAAAAAAAAAAAAAGTGGCCGTAAGTCATACTCAGATAACATATCCAGTTTTATTTTTCTAAAGGTTGAGTTTAATAAAACAAATGTGATACATCAGTATATCTGGAATAGTTGTGTCTATAACCATTGGTTGATTTACTTAGTCCTATCCTCTTCTGAAGCTTGTGTACTTGAGGCTTGTTGGGGGAAGTGTACCTTCCCTTGGGGACTAACCTCAAAGCTCCTAGAGTACTGATCAGTGTTCTGACCAGACCACTCCCTTAGTGATGCTTATATCTATTAGCTCTCCAGAGTACATGCCCAGAATGATAGTACAGGTCTTTAACACTGGCACTCTGGAGGCAGACAGGCAAGTGGATATCAGAGTTCTACACCAGCCTGGATTACGTAGCAAGCTACCCGACAGACTCTGTCTTTAAAAAAAAAAAAAAATCCTAAAATAAACACAAGTTTTTATCAGTATGTAGGGAGTTGTTAGGCTTGCTACTCAGTCAGTTGTTTGGCAAAACACAAATAGATCATCTCTGGATGTAAACCTGGTCTGTAGGGCTTCCCACCAACTCATTTATCTTCTCATACTACTCGCAACCCAAAATGCCTGTCCTCCTACCCCAAAACAGTTCCATAATCTGTAAATACTCCCAGTGCTGTCCAAAGCCCTATGTACTTATGCCGGTAAGTACAGGAAGGCTGGAGAGATGGCTCAGCACTTAAGATCATCTCCTGCTCTAGCAGAGGACCTGCATTCTAGAACCCAGCACCCACATGGTGGCGCAACTCTGCAGTTCTAGGGGATGCACTGCCCCACACCCTCTCCAGCCACTCTCTACTGCAGGCACCAGACATGCATGTGGGATACAGACAGACATGTGGGTACAAAAAGATTTTTAAAGTCAACAAAAATACGGAGAGGATATTTCAATTCTAATACTCAGTTTAAGAATGGTAAAAATGTTCCCAGTTCAACAAATGTTAACTGTTTCTCACCTTAAAATTAGCAGAATGTTTACTCAGTTCTAAAAGCAATTTAAAGATGTGTATATATGATCCATTAACAGCTGAGGTTAAAAACCACCCAGAAGTTTTAAAATATTTGATACAAATATATGTAATATTAGTTTTTACAAACAAAATTAGCCAAGTCTGAGTGAGTGGCGGCTGCCAGGCATCCCAGCAGTCTCTGCAGGGGGAGACCTGAGGAGTCAGGCCAGCCTGAGCTGAACTAACAGACCGCCTCCAAAACAGTATTATTAGTTATTGTTATAAGAAAAATAATCAGGCACAGTGGTACATGCCTGCAATCCCAGGACTTAGGAGACAGAGCCCCAGGATCACAAGTTGGAGGCCAGTGTGGACTTCATATAGAAATCATACCTCAAAAATAAAATAAAGTAAAAAAGACAGAAAACTAAATACTAACTTCAATCTATTGTCACATTGGTTCTCAACCTTCCTAATAAACCCACCCTTTAATACAGTTTCTCAATGTTGTGACCCCCGAATCATAAAATTATTTGTTTGCCACCTTATAATAATGTAAATATCTATTATGCAGGATAGCTGATAAGGACCCCCTCCAAAGGGGTTTGACCCACAGGTTGAGAACCCCTGTATTATGGCAAGTAACACATGTTAAGTGTATAATGTACATGATATTGAAGATAAAGTAGTTATACAACAAAGAAATATTATCACACTGGAATAGAGAACTATCTGTACCAAGAGATTATTTTTTAAATGTATCTTAAGAGTCCAATGGCGGGCTCCCTTGATGAAGACACACCAAGGCTACACAGAAGCGTCTTCTGAAATGCACACCATCTGCTTCCCTACATTGCCTCCCGTCATCATGGACTGGAACGCAACTGAAAGAAAAAACTGGTTATCTGAAAAGAGAAATGTTACTATATGTCTGTTAGAAGGTCTACCATATAAAATTACTTTGAATGATTTCTTCTGTGATTTTTCTTTTAAGTTTTTTTGTTTTTGTTTTTGGTTTGGTTTTTGTGGCTGGGTGGTGGTGGTACATGCCTTTAATCCCAGCACTCTGTGGATTTGAGGCCAGCCTAGACTACAGAGTGAGTTCCAGGACAGCCCAGACTAACCAGTGAAAGCCTGTTGGGAGATGTGGGAGATGTTTTTTATGTGGAGCTGGAGAGATGGCTTAGTGTTTGAGAGGGCTTGTTACTCTTGCAGAGGACATGGGTTCAGCTCTCAGCGCCCACATGGTAGCTCACAACCATTCCTATTCCTGGCAGCAGCTCTAGAGATCCAACATTCTCTTCTGAACTTGATGAGCACCATGTGTGCATGTGTTGTAGACCAGGCTGGCTGGCCTTGAACCCATATAGCTCCGCCTGCTTCTGCCTCCCATGCTAGAATTAAAGGCATGTGCCACCATCACCGAGCTTCTCTGTTTTTGTTGTTATTGTTGTTATTGCTTTACTTTTATTTAATTCTACATACAGAAGAAAACCCTCATGGTGTATGCATGTGATCCCAGTGCTGTGGAGTTAAGGCTCGAGGATCATGAGTTAACGCTAGTCTGGGCTATAGAACAAGACTCCAAAACAACCAAAAGGAGTTGGGCAGGAGAGAGAGCACACTGACTCCCTCAGACATAGACTATATCTTAGAAACATAGGGAAAGGTTCATCTGTACAGTGAGCTTGGATGTTGGGGATCTGCCCCAGGCTGGCCTGAAGAAAGAATTAATGCATTTTGAAATGTGAGGAAAGGAAGAGGAGATCTTGCTTCAAACAAACACAGACAAAAGGTACAAGTAAGATACAAGGGAATCCAACCAACATCCTGAGAAGCTGTTGGGCTGAGGACACAGCTCAGCACAGTGCCACCAGCCTAGCATACAAGCAGCTCTGAGTTAAACCGCACTACTGCGTAAATGGATAGGATTGTGATTTTCACCTGTGGTTCCTGGGGCAGGAAGATAGGAGTTCAGGATCATCCTAGCTTTGATCATCCTAGTTTGTTTGTTTGTTTGTTTTTTGCAAGAAACCTGGCCTCAAAAAGACTGAAAAAAATAACAAAAACCCTATTGCTATTTAAAATGGAAATGTCTAACTGGTATCCATAGAACGGTACAGAATCTGAGGAGTAAAGGGAAGTAAACATGGGGCCAAAATGTCAGCAAAAACCATTTTAAATAATTCAAAATTTTAGAAACTTAACAAGCTTTATTGAGTAAATACAGTATATATTTGTTAAGCCAAATGAGTAAAATTTATGTTGAAATACAAAATACCAGTTTGGAAATATATTAATTTAAAAAAATGAAATCAGTTTGGTTTAAGCCTTTTCACTTGAAATGAACAAGAGAATGTCTAAGTCTATGTTAGGCAAAAAAAGGAAACAAAAGTGGAACTTAGAAATCTTATGTCTAGCCGGGTATGGTGGCACATGCCTGTAATCCCAGCACTTGGGAGGCAGAGGCAGGCGGATTTCTGAGTTTGAGGCCAGCCTGGTCTACAGAGTGAGTTCCAGGACAGCCAGGGCTACACAGAGAAACCCTGTCTCAAAAAAACAAAAAACAAAAAACAAAAAAAAAAAAAGAAAAGAAAAGAAAAAGAAAGAAAGAAAGAAATCTTATGTCTGAGAACTTTAGTCTGAAAAGTTACCTAAAGCCTATAAAGCTTCACAATCCTTATATTTTTGTAAGCTGCCTGAAAAGCCAAAGAAATACATATATAATGTATGACATTATATTTGAAATATAAAAACTGCCTTTTGGTGTGGATTGAATATAGAAGTTCAAGTCTGCTTTGTTTTCAGTGCTTGATCCTCAGCTAGTGGTATTCTTTAGGAGGTTCCGGGAACTTTAGGAAGTGGGACTTAGCTGGAGAACGTAGGTCACTAGAGCTGAGCCCTTCCTGTCTGTCTGCTCAGTTTCCTGTCCACCCTGATGTAAAAACTGCCCTCACGTACTCCCATGATGATCTGCCCTACCCAAGTACATGGGGCCACGTGACCATGAACTGATCCCTCTAAAATCATGAGCAACAGCCGGGCGTGGTGGCGCACGCCTGTAATCCCAGCACTTGGGAGGCAGAGGCAGGCAGATTTCTGAGTTCGAGGCCAGCCTGGTCTACAGAGTGAGTTTCAGGACAGCCAGGGCTACACAGAGAAACCCTGTCTTGAAAAACCAAAAAAAAAAAAAAGAGAGAGAGCAAAACAATTCCCTAACATTTCATTTCGGGTATTTTGTCACAGTGATGAAAAAGTAACACACATATATGAAATATCACTAAAGCTAACTCTAATGGTGTTGAATTGCAATCGTTTAGAAAGCATACATATCTAGGACTGTTCACAGGGAAGAGCTAATTCTGTTCTGTTCTGTTTTTGAGACAGTCTCACATGGCTGAGAATGACCTTGCTTGGCCGTGCTGCCTGTACCACCTGAGTCCTGGGGTTTCGGTGGTTGCTACTATAGGTGATCCATTTGTGCTTCATTCATGGGAGACAAGCACTCTACCAACTAGCCTACATCCTCAGCCCCAGCAATAAGTTACTAACAAGAAATTAAGATGGGTGTGGCAGCAAATGCCTCTAATTCCAACACTTTCTGAGGTGAAAGCAGAAGGAACAGGAATTTAAGGTCAGCCCAGCCTCAGCTGCCAATCAAGTTTAAAGCCAACTAGGGCTACACAAGACCAGTCTCAGAAAGGCTCTGCTCTACCTCCCCTCTTCCCTCAGAGGGAGAGAGAGAAGGAGAGGGGGTGAGAGGGAGCTGGGGGAGGGGGAGAGGGAGGGAGGCAGGGAGGGAGAAAGGAAGGGGGAGGGGGAAAGAAGATATAGAGATATAGCTTGGTCTTAGAGGCCTTGCCTGGCATCCACAAGGCCCCGATTCTCCCTCCTTGTACAGTACAGTCTTTCCGGTAACACTGCCCCTCCCTGTTTCTAAGATGGGAGACTGGTGGCTGGGGTAGCACAGGGGAAATGTGGGGAAATGTGTGCTGACTGGGCATGCAGCCGTTGGCCCATTCTCTGGAACAAAGGTGAACACCTGAAAGGCAGGGGTAAAAGAAAAACCGCTCCATGTGCTGAACACATGTATGAAATCAATCTGTATTCATCTTACCTCCCATGTTTTCCAAGCCGTTTGCCATAGTCTCCTTGATCTGTAAATCACAATACCTAGATTTAGGGTTAACGCTTTCCATAAAAGGAAACAATACTGTTCAGAGCAGTAATATCCTATATTCCCATTGTCTAATCTTTGTAAAAAAGATTTTTGCTTTTTTACATCTACTTGTTTTGTGGGTGAGTGCACACATGTCATTCAAAGTATGCATGTGGAGGTCAGAGGGCAACTTGCAGATTCTTTTTCTTTCTCTCCATAGAGCAGGCTGGCTTCAAAGGCCAACCCAAGTGCCGGGTTTAAAGGTCTGAGCTACACCCATGGGTTCTGGGGATCAAACTCAGTTCTCCTTGGCAGTGAGTGTCCATACTTCCTGAGCAACCTTACAACCCCAGCCCTGCCCCAGCCCCTCCCCAGCCTAAGCTAAACAAACTGTACACCCAGGGTCTGTTGCAGAGAATGACCTTGAATTTAGCTCCTCTCCTGCCCTCACCTCCCAAGCACTGGCACAACAGGCCTGCGCCACTGTATCAGTTCACTTTCTGCTTCATGCATGTTAAGCACGTGCCCTACCAAGTTACACCCCCAGTCTATACAGACCTTCTTGGGAAAAGTTATCTAAGCATACACATATATAATCATTTTCAGGTTTCAAGAACATCTTGTCTGGATCCCAGATTAATAATTTCTAATTTTGCCCAACAACTAAAAGAGATGTGGAAATAACCACAAAGAAAAAAATATTAAAAGGGTATTTACTGAACTCTATAGAAATCATAAGGAAATAGGTTGTATGAAAACAAAGTAACAATACATTAGTGAGCTTATAGCTATTCTATGACTCATTCTAGTTATATAAAATTTAACACATTTCCATAAAAAAAAAAAAAGAATTACCCAAAGAGGGTTCTGATATGTGCTTATATGACTTTTCAGAAAGCCCAGTTTCTGGGGCCAGAGAGATAGCTCAAAGGTTAAGAACATTGGCTTCTCTCCCAGAGGACCCAAGCTCAATTGGGTACCCATCTCACAACTGTAACTGCAGTTCCTAGGGAACCTGACACCCACTTCTAGCCTCTGTAAGAACCAGGGCAAGCAAGTGGGACACAAACACTCCTGTAGACAAAACATCCATGCACATTAAGTTAAATTAAAAAATCAGAATTACTAAGTACAATTCATAAATATTTGTTAAATTGATGAACACTACAAATTTAGACTTCAGGAGAAATTCCTATTGATTTTGTAAATAACCTATGGAAAATAAAGCTTAATTGTTTAAAAGAGCCAGTGTGGCAGTGTGAGCCTTTAATCCCACAGAGGCGAGGCAAAGTGGGTCCAGGTCAACCAGGGATGGTTACACTGATTGTTCGAAAGACTTTACTTTTCTTTTATGTTATGAGTGTTTTGCCTACATATATTTATGTATGTGTATCTGTGCACCACTTTGTCCCTGCAAGGCCAAGAGAGGTTATTGGATTCCCTGGCACTGGAGCTCGAGACAGCTGGTAGCATGTGGGTGTTGGGAACCAAACCCAGGTCCTCTGAAGAGGCAGCAAGTGCTCTAACCAGGCAGCGTCTGCAGTCCTGAGCTTAAAACCTGCATAAAGGGAACCACGGGGCTTCTCAATCAGGAGATCATAGTCACCTGGGAGGAAATTTTATTCAGTGGTTAACTTTTTAAACCACGTGTCTGTGAGTGTGTCTCTGTGAGTATGTGCACCTGAGTGCAGCTGCTTAGGGGTCCGCTGAGAGGGTCACAGAGCCCCTGAAGCTGTACCACAGTCACTGAGCAGTCTGACATACTTGCTGGAAAGCAGAATTGGGTCCCCAGTAAGATTACTATGTGCTCTAAACCTCTGAGCCATTTCTCTGGCCCATCTTTTGTAGGAATTCTGCACAATAAAGCCAAAGTATGCCAAATGGCAGAAAAATATATACTTTTATAGTTACTAGTTCAGGCTGGGGATGTGGGTCAGTTGGTAGAGTACTCGGTTGGTCCTGGGTAGAGCATGCCCACAATCCTCACACTCGTGAGGCAGAGGGCGTGGGCTAAGGGCTGAGGGTCGTTGCAGTTATGTGTCCAGTTCAAGGCCAGCTTGAGCTACAGATACCTGGTTCAGAGAGTAAATGGTTTACCTTTAGCTTTCCTTCTTTAAACCACTGACTCAGCTGCAGAATTCCAGGCTCAAATTTATCTTTATAATTTAATACCATAAATCTCTCTCTGTAAACAGAAAATAAAAGAATAATGGTTAGAGAACATTTCTAGAGTGAGAACCCAAAGTCGAATATTTAAATGGTAATGTCGTTGCTAGTCTTTAAGTCAGCATGTAGGCATGCCGAGTCTGTCAGGTACAGCTTAGGTGCAGTTAGGGAGAGTGCACTAAACTGTGACTGTTTAGCACTGCTTAGCTCTACAACTTATTTGGCAACAGCATTGTAATTTTTCCTTTGTGGATAATATTCTTTCCCTGTCATCACAGGATTTCATAGTCAAAACCAGAAGCATTAGATGTCTAAGAATAAGTGAATCAAAATTTAAATATTGAGCCTCCTGAAATATGTACGTTTCAATTTTATTTAATAAGAAAAAAGCTGCATCTGAATCCATTTCCCAGCTCTGTGATCTACCTCCCAGCCCAGCCCAGCCCGTGCAGAAGTGGCAGGAAGGGCAAGGTGAAAGGACACACCTTGTGATGTTTCTTTCCCTCTGGATGGCTTCTACAGCAGGAGGCAGTGGAGGAGGGTAGGGCACATCTTTATTGTACTGAGAAATCTGACCACACAGAATGATGTGGCTGTTCTCATTCATCTGTGTAGAGAAACAGTGATGATGACCCCTGGAGCCCTTTCCAGTTGATGGCTTTATGATTAACCAATGAAAGCCTACTTAACCACCACACTTAAACCTTTATTGCCAATTAATTGCATTTATTTTGAAGATTTACCTATTTAAAAGTATTTTAAATTTTTAATTTATTTGTGTATACGTGTGTACCTGCATGAATTTTATGTTCACCATTTGCATTCAGTGCCTGTGGAGGACAGATGAGGGCCTCCTAACCCCTAGAACTGGAGTTATATGCAGTTTAAGCTGCTTGGCATTCACATCAGGACCAAACCAGGTCCTCTACGAGGGCAGTAAGTACTCCTAGCTACTGAGCCATCTCTCTAGCCCCTACAAGTTTTAATAAATCCACTATGAAGGAATGTAGAATTAAGCAAAGTTTGGTAATCACTAAAAGGATTATATTAGTTGTCACTGACACTGACCTTGCTGCTTTTATTAGTCGTCATATATTTCTTTTTTAAAGCTTTATTATTTTTAATTATGTATATGTGTGGGTCTGTGTGTAGGAACTGTGACAGGACCCTAGACCTCAGCACACCTGACTCCACTCAGGCCGTAACACTCAGCACACAGACAGCACCACCTGACAAAATGAACACAAAGGCCTGGTCCATCAAAGCCCACAGCCTCGCTTTCAGCTTCCTAGCTCTCCTTCTGACTAACTGTTCTTGTTAACGGAACTATATCAATTTAGGAAATGGGTTTTGTGCTTAAAAGTTCACCCTCAGAAAGGATCTGGGCAACACTAGGATCCTAAACATGTAATGTAGTTGGTAGCCAGCTAATAAAGACTTTCTATTGACTTAAACCCATGTCCCAGTAGTCTTCTCTGGTGGATACCCCACAACAGATACATGCATGTAAGGGCAAGTGCCTGAGGAGGCCGGGAGCCTCAGTGCTCCCTGGAGCCTGAGTCACAGGTGTTTGCACAGCCTGACGACACAGAGGCTGGGACTCAAACCGAGGTCCTCGGCAAAGCAGCACACTCTCAACTTGAACCATTTCTCTGGCCCAGTAACATATTTCTTTAGATTTAAATAATTTAATCTCAACTGCAAGTAAGTTTACATATAGTAAATTCTTATTATAACTGTTGATATTTGACTACATTGTCAATAAGAAATACATAACTCCTATAATCTGTGAAAACAATCTCCATACTCAGCTCAGGGTTATGGCTACAAGGTGATGGTGAGTTACAGGTCGGAGTCTCACCATTTCAAAACTGCAGCTCTTAATTTTTCACAAAAGTAAATTGAAGGTAAAAGTATTACATTGCTAGGCGGGAACTGAAATTCAGAATACAAATGTGCAATCAAACGAAAGTATGAATAAAATCTTTTGTATAAATTAAATACAGAGGCTGGAGAGATGGCTCAGTGGTTAAGAGCACTGACTGCTCTTCCAGAGGTCCTGAGTTCAATTCCCTGCACCCACATGGTGGCTCACAACCATCTGTAATGGGCATCCAGTGCCATCTCATGCTGTGTCTGAAGATGGTGACAGTATAACCATATATATGAAATAAATCCTAAAAAAAAAATACAATGATAATACAATCTTTCAAAATGAGCCTTGTAATTTTATAGTTCCCCCTTCAGTATCAAACAAAAGTAGATCACAATAAATAAATATTACTTTATATTATACAATATGTAACATAGTAGAGATTTGTAACAGAGACAAATCAGCAGACAACCTGACTTATCACGGTATTGCTGATGTCACCTCCAACATTGTCAAAGTAAACATCCACTCCGTCCGGGCACGCGTCTCGCAGCTGTTCTGCCACATTCCCTGCTTTGTAATTAACTGCAGCATCAAACCCCAGCTCTGAGGTCAAAAAGAGACATTTCTCATGTGTTCCACAAATCCCCACCACTCTGGAACAGCCAAGCAGGCGGCCAATCTAGGGAGGAATTTTTTGAAAATTAAATGACTTTATATTCACACAGACATAAAAATGTCAAGTATACAAGATATTGCAAGTAGAAGAGAATATTTGTCCTGGCTAATTTTTATGTCAGCTTGACACAACATCTGAGAGGAGGGAACTTCAATTGAGAAAATACCTCCATAAAATTTAAGTGTAGGTTTGCATTTCCCTGATGACTAATGATGTTGAACATCTTTTAAGGTGTTTCTCAGCCATCCGAATTTCTTCTGGTGAAAATTCTTTGTTTAGCTCTATACCCCATTTTTTGATAGGGTTATTTGGTTCTTTGGAGTCTAACTTCTTGAGTTCTTTGTATATATTGGATATTAGCCCTCTGTCGGATGTGGGGTTGGTGAATATCTTTTCCCACTTTGTTGGTTGCCGTTTTGTCCTTCTGACAGTGTCTTTTGCCTTACAGAAACTTTGTAATTTTATGAGGTCCCATCTGTCAATTCTTGATCTTAGAGCATAAGCTATTGGTGTTCTGTTCAGGAACTTTCCCCCTGTGCCCATGTCCTCCAGGGTCTTCCCAAGTTTCTTTTCTAATAGTTTCAGTGTGTCTGGTCTTATGTGGAGGTCCTTGATCCACTTGGATTTGATCTTAGTACAAGGAGATAAGAGTGGGTCAATTCGCAACCCTGAGATTCCACCTCACACCAGTCAGAATGGCTAAGATTAAAAATTCAAGAGACAACAAGTGCTGGCGAGGATGTGGAGAAAGAGGAACACTCCTCCACTGTTGGTGGGATTACAAAATGGTAAAACCGCTCTAGAAATCAGTTTGGCGGTTCCTCAGAAAATTGGGCATGTCACTTCCAGAGGACCCTGGCATACCACTCCTGGGCATATACCCAGAGGATTCCCCTGCATACAATAAAGACACATGCTCCACTATGTTTATAGCAGCCTTGTTTATAATAGCCAGAAATTGGAAGGAGCCCAAATATCCCTCAAAGGAGGAATGGATACAGAAAATGTGGTATATTTATACAATGGAATACTACTCAGCAATTAAAAATAATGAATTCATGCAATTTGTAGGTAAATGGTTAGATCTGGAAAATATCATCCTAAGTGAGTTAACCCAATCACAAAAGAATACACATGAAATGCAATCACTGATAAGTGGATATTAATGAGCCCAGAAGCCCTAAATACTCAAGGCACAATTAGCAAGTCAAATGACTCCCAAGAAGAAGAAAGGAGAGGACCCTGGGCCTGTAAAGATTGGATCCAGTTTTGTAGATCCAGAACAGAGAAATGGTGGGGGGGGGATGATTGGGGAATAGTTGGGGGGGGAGAGGAATTATGGGATGTATGGTGGGGGGGAACTGGGAAAGGGGAAAGCCTTTGGAATGTAAACATAGAATATAGAAAATAAAAATGAAAAAAAAATTTAAGTGTAGGCAGGCTTATCCATACTGGCGGTTTCTTAATTAGTGTCTGAAGTGGGAGGGCCAGCCTGCTGTGGGTGGTACACCCTGGCTGATGGTCCTGGAGTCTAGGACAAAGCCAGTACGTCAGCACTCCTCCATCTCTGCACCAGGCCCTGTCTCTGGATTTGCACTGTGTGAGTTCCTGCCCTGACTTCTCTCAGTGATGGACTGTTACCTGTAAGCAGGATAGACTCTTCACTTTATTTTGGTCATAATGGTTCATCACAGCAATATTAACACTTAGACAGTATTTGTTACAATTTAGATCTGATAACAGTGCTTTTGACTTTAAAAATAAAATTGCTTTTTTTTTTTTTGAGACAGGTTTTGTCCATATAGCCCAGGCTGGCCTTGCATGCAGAGATCTACTACCTCTGCTTGCCTGCCTTTTTCTCCCAAGTGCTGAGATTAAAGGTGTGCACCACCACTGCCTGATTTAACCAAAAATTTAAAGCATTACCATACACCTTTGATCCTAGCACTCAAGGCAAGAGTATCTCTATGAGATCAAGGCCAGCCTGTTCTACATAGTGAGTTCCAGGACAGCCAAGAGAACCTGTCCCAAAAAATAAACAGAACAAAAAACCCCCGAAAAAATAAGAACTGAGAACAGATAATGTGATCCTTAATAAATAAATAAATAGATAGATAGATAGATAGATAGATAGATAGATAAATAAAACATAGTTTAAAATCCAAACTTAAAACCAGGCAGTAGTGGCACATGCCTTAAATCCCAGCAGTTGGGAGGTGGGGGCAGGCAGATTTCTGAGTTGTGGGCCAGCCTGGTCCACAGAGTGAGTTCCAGGATAGCAAGGGCTACACAGAGAAACCCTGTCTCAAAAAAAAAAAAAAAAACAAAACAAAACAAAAAAAACCAAAAAAAACAAAACCAAGACAAAAAGAAAATCAAACTTAATATAAGTAATGAGACTCAAAGTATCACTCTTTTTTTGTTTTCTTTTCTTTTCTTTTCTTTTTTTTTCTTTCTTTTTTTTTGAGACAGGGTTTCTCTGTGAGGTCCTGGCTGTCCTGTAACTCACGCTGTAGACCAGGCTGGCCTCGAACTCAGAAATCCACCTGCCTCTGCCTCCCAAGTCCTGGGATTAAAGGCATGCGCTACCACGCCCAGTTAGAGATTATTTTTAATACTGCCGAAGTTTAAGCAATACTAAACGGGGGGGGGGGGGGGAGTGGAGGGGGGAGGAACAGGAGCAGGAAATAGAAGTCACACCTTCAGCCAGAAGCAGGAAGAGGAAAGCAAACTGTGGGTTGAGGCTATGAACTCTCAAGCCTGTCCCAGTGACATGCTTCCCCCAGCAAGGCTGTACCACTGCCAAACAGCACCACCCCCTGGGCCACGAGTGTTCAGTAACTGAGGTTCTGGGGACATTCTCAGTCAGACCTCGGCAGCTGCTATGATGGCTCACCTTGACTGTCCACTTGACAAGATCTAGCATTGCCATAGAATGTGATGGCGTGTCTGCATTAGGTTAACTGAAAGGGGAAGGCCCACCACAGATGTGAGTGGTTCCATTCCACGGCCTGGGGGCCACACTGAACACGCAGGAGAAAGCAAGCTGCCTACAAGCATCCCTTGCTTCCTGTTTCCTGAGTGCTGATGATGCAAGTGGCCAAACTGCCAGAAGAGATGACACCCGGGACCTGTGTGCCAAGTTCAGCCCTCCTTGCGTGGGTTGCCTCAGTCAGGCATTTTACCACAGCAAAGACAGCTAGCTAATGTAGCTACTATTTATAAAACACTGCACTTTGTACAGTTCTTCCAAAACATTCACTGCATACCTACACTTCAATACATGCTTTTGGCACTACATCTCAGCGTGTGATGAAAGGGTGGGGGAGGGGGGACAGGAAATCAGGGCCAGCCAGGCAGACAATGTGCTTCAAAATACAAACAACCTTCTTGTTAAAGAATTAATATTTTTTTAAATATGAGTCTGATTTTATGTTGTTTGGTGCTGGCAATGAGGAGCCTCATACATGCTTGGCAAGGGCTCTAATCTGATCTACAACCCAAGACCCCTGAGGTAGTCTGATTGAAATTAGCCCCCACAGGCTTATAGGGAGCGACACTATTAGGTGTTGGAGGAAGTGTGTCACCATGGGGGTAGGCTTTGAGGTTTTATTTACTTAAGCTACAGCTCTCCTGGCTCAGTCTCCCTCGGCTGCCTGTTGATCAAGATGTCGAACTCTCTGCCCCTTCTCCAGCACCTGCAGCTGCCTCGTTTCCTGCCATGACAATGATGGACTGACTGAACCTCTGAAGCTGTAAGACAGCCCCGATTGTTTTCCTTGATAAGCATTGCAATGGTCATGGTGTCTCTGTACAGCCCAACTAAGAAAAATCTCTGCCATTTTTTGTAAAGATGTTTGTGGTTTTGGCTATATGTATGTATGTATGTATGTATGTATGTATGTATGTATTATGTACAAATCTGGTGCCTGAGAAGGCAGAGGGCAGCACTGGGTTCCCTGATCTGGAGTTATAGAGAGTTCTAAGCCACTCTGTGGTGCTGAGAACTAAACCCTGGTTCTCTGCAAGAATGAAAAATGCTCTTAGCCACTGAGCCACCTCTCCAACCCTGCTTGTTTGTCTTTAATTCAAGGAATTACAGACAGATTGCTATGATTTTCATCCCTATATGGATGACAGAACAACTCCAACATTTGCCACATCTACTTTATTTAACAGAGACACAAATCCCTGTATTTTTCATATTATTATCAACAAAATCTAAATAGGTAATAACACCGTTTTTGACAACAATGTATAAATAACATACAATCTTAAAAATTTGCCAGGCGTGGTGGTGCACACCTGTAATCCCAGCACTTGGGAGGCAGAGGCAGGCGGATTTCTGAGTTCGAGGCCAGCCTGGTCTACAAAGTGAGTTCCAGGACAGTCAGGGCTATACAGAGAAACCCTGTCTCGAAAAACCAATAATAATAATAATAATAATAATAATAATAATAATAAGGCTGGAGAGATGGCTCAGTGGTTAAGAGCACTGACTGCTCTGAGTTCTGTTCCAAACACCAATATCAGGAGGCTCACAACCATTTGTAACTCTAGTTCCAAAGGCTCTAACACACAAACATACCTGCAGGCACTCACTCATACACATCACATGTGCAGGCGCACTCACTCAAACACATCACAAAAACAAGTCTTTTAATTGAAATAATTTTTATCTTTCATATATGTGTATCCTATATACATTACAGTCAGCCACATTCCCATTTCTTTTTTTTTTTAAGATTTATTTATTTATTTATTATATGTGAGTACACTATCGCTGTCTTCAGATACTCCAGAAGAGGGCATCATATCTCATTACAGATGGTTGTGAGCCACCATGTGGTTGCTGGGATTTGAACTCATGACCATCAGAAGAGCAGTCAGTGCTCTTAACCGCTGAGCCATCTCTCCGGTCCCACACATTCCCATTTCTTATCCCCCTCCCATTCCCTCTGAAATTCCTTCTTCATCTTAATACATCCTGTTCCTATGTTTGTTTGTTTTTAAATAACCCATTAAGTTGAATTAATGTTGCTTGCATGTGCATGGGTGTGAGGTTATTTGCTGGATTGTGAGCAACTTACCAATGGCTCACCCATAGAATACATTAATTACTTTTTATGAAAAAGTTTTCTGTAGTCCAAACTGGCTTGAACTCAGTAAGTAGCAGAGGACAACACTGGACTTTGAGCTTCTGCCTCCATTTCCTATGTGCTGAGATTACAGGTGTGCATCACCACACCACTTTATGTGGGGCTAAAGGTCAAACTCAGAGCTTCCTGTATGCTAGGTAAGCACAATACCAACTGAGCTATGTCACCAGCTCTTGGTTTTATATTTTAAATTATATACATGTAATTATGTGATTAAATTGTATACACGTATTATGTCTTGTGTTTTCAGAAAGTCAGCTAATTTTTGGAAACTTTACCTGCCCAGCCAAAGATCCACAGGCACCCGCTGCTCCGCTGACAACCATTGTCTGGTTAGATCCAGCAGATATATGACCTTTTTCCTGGACCCCAATCAAGGAAGTCAAGCCAGGCATACCTATAGCTCCAAGAAAATACGAAAGGTGTCCGTCCACAAGTTGTGGGTCTACCTAAAATAAAAGAGATGAAGTCAGGAAGTTATGAACTGAATAGTTCCCCAACCACCTTCATGTTAAATTTCTATATCCTCTAAGTATAATGGATCAAGACCTTTAGGTGGTATTTGAGGTTAAATAAGGTCATAAAGCCAAGAACCTAATATATGCATGCCATTAGAAGAAGGAACAGATGCAACATCCCTCACTGCCTGAAAAGGGTATTGATAACACAAGAAGGCGTTCTCCTGCAAGCTGAAAGAGACCTTGCCAGAAACTGAATGTTCCAGAACCTCAATCTTGGGTTTTTAACCTTTAGAATAGGAAGTGAGTCCTTGTTGACTAAGCTACCCAGTCTGTGTGATTTTGTGTGTGTGTGTGTGTGTGTGTGTATGTATGTATGTAATCCAGGACAGCCAGGGCTATACAGAGAAACTCTGTCTTGAAAAAACCAAATCTAAAAAACTAATATATATATATTATATTATATATTATATATTATACATTATTATTAAATATTATATATTTCAGAGGTGAAAGTGGTGGTGGCCTGTACTGCACCTTTGATCCTAGCACTAGAGAAGCAGAGGCAGGGGGATCTCTGTGAGTTCAAGGGCAGCCTGGTCTATCTAGTGAGTTCCAGGCCAGCCAGGGCTATATACAGGGATCCTATTTCAAAATAAAACAAAAAAACAAAACAAGAAAAAAAACCTGAAGTATAAAGAAATAAAGCATCACTACTATTGATAGATCATTTAGGTCAAATTACATGAAGCTGCCAATTTTGTTGTTGTTGTTGTTGTTGGGTTTTTGTTGTTGTTGTTGTTGTTTTGGTTTTTTAGATTTGGATTTTTCGAGACAGGGTTTCTTTGTATAGCCCTGGCTGTCCTAGAACTCACTCTGTAGACCAGGCTGGCCTTGAACTCAGAAATCTGCCTGCCTCTGCCTCCCAGAGTGCTGGGACTACAGGTGTGCGCCACCATCGCCTGGCCAGCTGCCAGTTTTTATAGGACAGAACAAGCACTGGTCATTTCACATGGCTCAGTGACTGAAGTCTGCATCTCTGACATGAGATGACTCTCAATCAAGTAAACACATTCTTCATATATTTAGTTACTTCTCAGGAAACTTTAGCATATATAATTATGCTAAATTCTTAATATTAAATAGTCTTAATATTATTTAATTTATATATGTGAGTACACTGTGACTATCTTCAGATGCAAGATGACGGCATTGGATCCTATTACAGAAGGTTGTGAACTAAGCCGGGCGTGGTGGCGCACGCCTGTAATCCCAGCACTTGGGAGGCAGAGGCAGGCGGATTTCTGAGTTCGAGGCCAGTCTGGTCTACAGAGTGAGTTCCAGGACAGCCAGGGCTACACAGAGAAACCCTGTCTCGAAAAAAGGTTGTGAGCCACCATGTGGGTGCTGGGAATTGAACTCAGGACCTCTGGAAGAACAGTACTCTTAACTACTAAGCCATCTCTCCAGCCACCAGTATTAAATATTTTTATGCTTATAGCTCAGCTTTATATTATAAATTCAATCTGAGATGATAATGTTCTTTGATAATGTCTGACAGCCAGCAGTAAAAAAAACACAAAGGCTTTCCACATTTTGGCATTATTATATATCATTTGCATTATATTTTTATATTTGGCATTATTATTCCACATCATCTAAAAGAAAATACCATTCCCTTTCTAACAAAAATAATACAAATTCAGAAATAATAAAAAAGTCATAAAGTTTTATATTATACATCACCTTTTCAAGGCTGTTCCCATCAAGAATTGCTTTAGTTTGCCAGGGCCAGTAAAAAGAAGTCACAAAATCGCCTTTCACCAACTTCTGGTGCTTGCTCTCCTCTACAACTCCAATTCCTCCACCATCAGCCACCTGTGCCAGCTGCCACGGTGCCAAATAGTCGGTGCCAGTGTCTTCGTTCATCTTACAGCGCTGGGGGGAGACAGCTCTCAGTAAGGCCAGGCTAATTTACCAGCTGAAGCCATGCAAGTCTCTCTTGCTCTACTCTTTTCTCTTCTCTTCTTATTAATTAGCTTTATTTCACATGCATTGCTGTTTTGCTTGTATCTGTGTGAGTACATCAGGTTCCCTGGAACTGGAGTTACAGTCAATTGTAAACTGCCATGTAGGCGCTGGGAATTGAACCCTGGTCTCCTGAAAGAGCAGCAGGGCTCTTAACAACTGAGCCATCTCTCCAGCCTTTTTTTTTCCCCCTGCAAAAATTGGGGAATCCATGTACCTGGCTCTTACCAGTAAAGAAATACAACTGAAAAGAAATTTAGATCTCTTCTAAATTGGATTGTGGTGATCAAAACAGTATTGTTCTGGTATAAAAAGTCACATACAGAAGGTCATTTTGATGGTTCAGCAGGTAAAAGCACTTGTCACCAAGCCTGTGATCAATCTCCAGAACCCACAGGATGGAAGGAGAAAAGAACCACCTCTCAAAAGTTGTCCTCTGGCCTCCACATGTGAGCCATACCAGTCATGAATGAGCACATGCAAGTACCCACACATACATGTATCTTTAAAAAATTGAAAAATGAGTGGGATTCATTAAGGAAACCATCTAAGGCCAGCTTTTCCTTTTGGAAATTTTAAAAATGTATGTTTGCAACATCAGCACTGGTGGGGCTAGGGCTGAAGCACGCAGATCCTGGAGCTTGCTCCCCATCTAGTCCGGCTGGATCAGGATCTCCAGGGTCAGTGAGGGACTCTGTCTCAAAATATAAAGTGGAGTGGGCCGGAGAGACTCCGACAATCAAGCCGGACACCCTGAGTTTGATCCCTGCGCCACACAAAGAAGGAGAGAACTGACTCCGTAGAGCTATCCTCTGACCTCCACGTGTGTGTCATAGCACATGCATGCTTGTACACAAAGCACAAACACACACACACACACACACACACACACACACACACACACACGTACTGATTTAAAAAATAACATGGGGCCAGAGAAATAGTTATAATTAATACAAACTTTACAAATTCAAAGACAGAAGGAAAAACCCTGCAATTTGTAAGTCCAGTGGGATGTCTTAGCAGGTAAAGGTGCTTGCTGCCAACCCTGACAGTCCAAGATTGATAACCAGGACTCAGTTGTAGAAGGGGACAGACTCCTCCCTGCAGGTTTTCCTCTGGCCTCCATACATGTACTGTGGCACATGTACACATGTACACACACACACACACACACACACACACACACTATAATGTAACATTTTTATTACTGAATTAAGGCCTCACTGTAACTCAGGTTGGCCTCAGACTTGCAGAGACCTTCCTGCCTCAGCTTCCCCAGTGCTGGGATAGCCGAGATGCAGGTGTGAGCCGCCATGCCCACCCATGGACAGCTGATTTCCAACAAAGGGACGATGAACGAAGTACAGTCATTTCAACAAGAGGTGCTGACACCACTGCATGTCCACCTGCAAAAGACTGAAGCTGAACCCTGTGATGATTCAGCTGGGGGGGGGGGGTCAATGGTAGAGCGCCTGCCCAACACCAAACTCCCCAGGGTGACGTGGGAGAGGATAGGGAGAAAAAGACTTAATTTTATGTCTGACTAGATTAGAGAGGTGCTTACTTGATGCATAAAGTGTTGTTTCTAAGTATGTCTCCTGAGGAATCTGCATATAAAGTGGTGGGCTCAGGGGTTAGATCTGCCCATAAGGTACCGTCTGGTCACATGGTTAGGAGCTGGATGAAAAAAACACCTGGGATATGGATAACTCTGCCCTCCTCTCAAGGGGACACCTTTCTTCTGTCCTTAGACCTCAGAGGTGCAGGGCCTTTGGTCTCGGGGACTTGTAATTCCAAGGGACATGTGCAGCAGCCTTGTGGGGTCTCAAAAAAATTACTTACCATATAACGAAACATTTTTATCTCTAGGTACGAATCAAGAGACATGAAAGCAGTCTATATAAAAATTTATACACAAATGTTAAGAGTTTATCATGACTGCCAAGTAATGGACCCAGCCAAGGCTTACAGGATAGTGTCACCGCACAAGCATAGAGGTCAGAGGACAGCTCACAGGAGGGTGTCTCCTTCCACACATGGGTTCTGGGCATGAGGACTGGCACAAGTGCCCTACTCACTGAGCTATCTCCCTACCCCATGAGAGACTTTTCCATATTATTTTATTACCTTAATTTAAAGTTTCACTTACTACTGAGAAATAACCTGGTCATTTGGAAGAACTTCATTAACCACATTTTTCTACAGTCTTTTTTGCTGTCTTTGCTGTTTTTTGTTTCTTTCAAATAGGGTCTCACTACATAGACTTAGTCCTGGAACTATGTACACCAGGCTTGGCTGTTCTGGAACTACGTAAACCAGCTGGCCTCGAACTTACAATCTCCTGTCTCTGTCTTCTGAATGCTGGGACCAAAGGTATACACCATCATTTCTGGCTTACAGTATTCTTTAATAGCACCAATGAATAAAAATAAAGGTAATTTATAATTCACAGATGTTTTAATCATACAAAAAAAAAAGCCACAATAAATTCTGATGCAACAACATTAAAGTACAAAAAACAGAATCCTGGGACCCTGTAAGGCAGTCTGTAGCCTGGTTGAGCAAGGCCCACTCTGAAGACCCAGTAGAACATTCTACAAGGGACGGAACCCGTGAGTTATGGTCCCAGACTGCTGACTCCTCAACTCCATAATCCTGTGGCCATCAGTTACCTATGGCCACGCCCAGGCCACGCCCCATTCTGGCTGGACTCCGCCCCTACAGTCACCTGGCTACAGCCAGGCTTTCCCCGCCCTTCGGTCACCTGGCCTTTGCTACCGCCCCCCCCCCTCTTTTTTTCCCCCACACAGAATTATTTTTCGTTGTTTTGTTTTGTTTTGTTTTCCTGAGACAGGGTTTCTCTGTGTAGCCCTGGCTGTCCTGGAACTCACTCTGTAGACCAGGCTGGCCTCGAACTCAGAAATCTGCCTGCCTCTGCCTCCCAAATGCTGGGATTAAAGGCGTGCGCCAACACTACCCAGCTCAGAATTATTTTTCAACAACTCCCAACACCCTGCTTCTTACCATGTAAGGATCCACAGAGAGATAAAGAGTTCTCACTTTAACTTGTCCTTCATTGATAGTGTCTGGTAAACTGACTTCTTCCACCTTGAAATTCTCTGCAACTGGATTTCCATTTTTCCCTAAATTTTCAGGCAAAACATGAAATTAAACAGTTGCTTTTTATGCCCCCAGACAATCTCACTATGTAGCTTTCGCTACATAGATCTCCAAATATAGACCAGGCTGGCCTCCAACTCGGTGATCCACCTGCCTCTGCCTCCCATGCTGGGATTAAAGGTGTATACTACCATGTCTAGACATTTGTTATTTTCTTTTCTTTTCTCTCTCTCTTTCTCTCTCTCTCTCTTTTTTTTTTTTTTTTTTTTTTTTTTTTTTTTGGTTTTTCGAGACAGGGTTTCTCTGTGTAGCCCTGGCTGTCCTGGAACTCACTCTGTAGACCAGGCTGGCCTCAAACTCAGAAATCCGCCTGCCTCTGCCTCCCAAGTGCTGGGATTAAAGGCGTGCGCCACCACCGCCACCCGGCTGACATTTGTTATTTTCTAAATGTTACCCTGGGATTTTAAGTACTCCCAAGAGACAGGCAGTGACTCTGAATTTGGAAGTCATTCTGGTCTATGTGGTGAGTTCCAGGCCATCCAAGGCTATGTAGAGACCTTCTCTTAAAAAAAAAAAAAAAAAAAAAAAAAATGGGCCGGGCGTGGTGGCACACGCCTGTAATCCCAGCACTTGGGAGGCAGAGGCAGGTGGATTTCTGAGTTCGAGGCCAGCCTGGTCTACAGAGTGAGTTCCAGGACAGCCAGGACTACACAGAGAAACCCTGTCTCGAAAAACAAAAAAAAAACAAAAAAACAAAAAAAAAATTGGGAGGGAGAGAAGATAGGAGTGTGGAGGTCAGGGTGTGACACAGGATGACTGGAGAGAGGGCTCAGTGGCTGAGAGAGCCTGCAGACCTTCCAGGGACATGGGGTTTGGTTCCCATCACCTACATAGCCACTAGCAACCACCTGTAACTCCAGTCCCAGGGGATCCAACGCCCTCTTCTGGCCTCCAAGGGCACTGCATGCACATGGTAGACAGATACACATGTAAGTAAAACCCCTATACACATAAATTCTCAAAAAAGAAAAAATTTTAACTGGGCCTGGAGAAATGGCTTAGTAGTTAAGAACACTGGCTGCTCCTCTAGAGGGCTGGGGCTCAGTTCCCAGTAGCCCACAGGCAGGTCACAGCTGTCTGCATGGTGGTTTGAATGGCTGGCCCAAGGAATAGCACTATTAAGAGGGGCAGCCTTGTTGGAGTAGGTGTGGCCTTGTTGGTCCTATGGGATAGGACTTGAGACCTGACTCCTAGCTGCCTGGAAGCCAGTCTTCTTTTTGACTTTGGAATAAGATGTAGAACTCTCAGCTCCTCCTGCACCAGGCCTGCCTAGATGCTGCCATGCTACTGCCTTAATGATAATGGACGGAACCTCTGAACCTGTAAGCCAGCCACAATTAAATGTTGTCCCTTATAAGAGTTGCCTTGGTCATGGTGTCTCTTCCCAGCAACAGAGACCCACACTAGGACAGTGTGTAACCCCAGTTTCAGGGGGTCCATGGCACCACGTGTGCACATGGTACAGACATATATCCATGCAGGCAAATGCCCATACACAAAAAATAAAATAAATCCTTTACAAAACTGAATTCAAGTTTTTCTTTTAATTATGGAATTAAAGGTTTCAAAGTAACAGAAAAGGCAAAATAAAAGTTAGGTAAGCTTTCCATCTTCATTTTAAGAAGCAAACAGAGACTCAGGTGAACATTTATTGTTTTGTTTTTAAAGTCTTAGAAAAGGGTAACTAGAAATTTCAAGGTTTGAAAAAGACGTTGAAGCAGATGCTGTCATCACCACAGTGTGTTTGTCTTGAATTACGTTTAACACGAGCAAACTTCCTTTCAAGAACTGTCTGATTTCCAAGGTGGGGGTCCAATGTAAATGTCTCAAGCCAACTGTCCACCACCCTAACACTGAGGGCAGAAAACATGGTTGGTGAGCAACAAAGCGGGCCCACAAGACAGCGGGCCCACAAGACAGCGGGCCAGGACTCCTTAGACTACTCCACACCTGTGCTGCTGCGGCTCAGGTGGGTAGCAGGAGCGACAAAAGATGGTATGAAGTAGGAAAACAATTTTCCCCTGAAGATTTGTTTGTTTGTTTGTTTGTTTTGCTGGGAATTTGAATTCAGGACCTCTGCTCCCTCTGGTTGGCCCCACTCACTCTGGCCTAAAGATTATTTATTATTGTATGTGAGCACACTGTAGCTGTCTTCTTCAGACACACCAGAAGAGGGCACCAGATCTCTTTACGGATGGTTGTGAACCACCATGTGGTTGCTGGGATTTGAACTCAGGACTCAGAAGAGCAGTCAGTGCTGTTAACTGCTGAGCCATCTCTCCAGCCCAGAAAAGCAATTTTTTTTTTTTTTTTGGTTTTTCGAGAAGAAAAGCAAATTTTAAGAATCATTTACACCTACACAAGGAAAAAAAATACTATAATTGTACACTTTCAATATAACCTTTCAAATATTATGAATCAATGGCCTTGAAAATGAATCATCTGAAAACTAGAACTCGCTCTGTAGACCAAGCTGGCTTCAAACCCAGAGATTCAAATTTTCCTGTCTTAATTTACTTTCCTACCTTAGGGTACCACCCTGACATCATGTTGGTTTCTATTCTTCCATGTGTGTTATAATTACCAGAGACCACAACTGTTTGTTTACCACAGAATCATACATACCAGGTCGGGAATTCAATACCACTCTTTGTATGATCATCGCTTGATTTGTGCAATGGTTTCACAAGACTTCTATATAAAATAATTCCTGTAATTAGGAAAAGAATTATTAGAAAGATATAAAGTATTCAATTAAAAAATTAAAACTTCATTTGTTCTTCTGAATGGAGAGGAAACCTCAGATTTTGGAATCCAAAAAAGAGACTGTTCAGTGGTCCAAAGCCCTGGCTGCTCTTTCCCAGGAACCAAGGTGAGTCTCCAGCATGCATGCGGCAGCCCCCAATCCAGTACTGGGCATCTGACCCCCTTCTGTCCTTGGGTACTGCCTGCATGTGATACACAGACAGAGACTAGACAAACACCCACACACGTGAACTAAAAAAGCAGAACCTAGGAAACTGCGTTACTCCCATCAGTACCCCTCCTAAGTAAACATGGAGAAGACAACTAAATCGATTAGAATTCTTAGCTAATAGGAACACGTTCACTAAAGACTGAGAGAGCCAGAGGACTTGGTCTTGGATAATTGGGACATTCATCTTCATACCATCAGGATTAAGAAAAAAAAAAAAACCAACAAAACAAAACAAACAAACAAAAAAAAAAAACATCATTTCATGTTCCATCAGAATTAGGCAGTTATTTAAGTTAATATAAAAAGCACCAGCCTAGGAATCGGACATACAGCTCAATAGTGAAGCACTTGCCTAACACGTACAGCTAGGATGGGATCCCAGATTCCACAGAGCACAAAGACCTTCACTACTTGGTCAGCAAGATGCCTCAATGAGTAAAGACTCCTGATGCCTTAAAGATGCCCAGCTAATGACCTGAGTGTGATCTCCAGGACCCACATGGTGGAAAGAACTGACTTCTAGAAGTTGTCCTTTGATCTCCACATTTGCCATGCATCCACATGGTCATGACACCCACACAAAATAAAAGTGTTTTAAAACAACTGTTTACTTGGACATGATGGTACACATCTTTAATATCAGCACTGTGGGGGCAGAGGCAAGTAGAGCTCTGTGAATTCAAGGCTACTTGGATCTACAAAGTGAATTCCAGGCCAGTCAGAGCTCCACAGTGAGACTATGTCTCACACAAAACAAACCAGCCTTCTTTTTCTCGTGGGGTTGGTCTTCTTGTTTTACATTCTTTTGGGGGGAGGGGTGGAGTATACCCATGGTGTGCATGTAGAGGTCGGAGGACAACACGCAAGCCAGTTTTCTGCTTCCGCAATTTGGGTTCTGGGGATTGAACTCTAGTCCACCAGGCTCAGTAGCAAGTACCTTTATCCGCTAAGCCCTCTTACTGGTCCATTTTGTGGGTTCTGGGAACCTAATCAGGTACTTAGGATTGTAAGGAAAGTGCCAATTAAGTGTTCTCTGTCTTTCCCCACCAAGCCAGGCATCAAGAACTGCCAGCTGCTTGGTTCATGATGGATAAAAGAACACCATCACCAACAAAGTGTCTCTTTAACCATTGTCGGGTGTAGATTTTGTTTTTTAAGACAGGGTTTCTCTGTATAGCCCTGGCTGTCCTGGAACTCACTCTGTAGACCAGGCTGGCCTCGGAACTCAGAAATCTGCCTGCCTCTGCCTCCCGAGTGCTGGGATCAAAGGCATGCGCCACCACCGCCCGGTGCTTATTTCTCTAACTAAGCATAAGAGAGCCAAGCGTGGTGCCTCCCGCCTGTAATCCAAGAGGACTGAGGTCAAAGCCAGCCTCAACTACATAACAAAATTCAAGGCCAGCCTGGGGTATGAGAGACCTTGTCTCAAAAAAGCAAACAAACAAAAACAAAACAAAAAAAAACAGTATAATATAGCTAGCATGGTGAGATATATATATATATATATATATATATATATATATATATATATATGCCTGTAATCCCAGCACTCCAGAGGCAGAGGCATGAGGATCTCAAGCTGAAGTCCAGCCTAGACTATGTGGGAGATCGTACACACAAAAGAAAAAAGAAAAATGTAAGGCTTGGGATGTGGCTCAGTGGTGCAGTATCTGACCATGTGTAAAGCACTCTGCCGACCCTGCATCACAGAAAGAAATGAATAGGATACTCCAGGTCTGCCCACTCGCTGCTGCTCATTCTGTGCTATTATAGCCCCTATTTCTGTTTGGAATCAGAAATCTCCTCATGCCAAACACAACTGCAGTCTCTCGACAACAATCCACACACTTGGTTCACTCGGCACCTCCCCAGGTTGGAACCCAGCACCAGGGAAACAAAAGCCTTGACTTACTCACAGGTTTTCCATCTAAATTAAGACAGACCATCGCTTCTCGGCCTTTTGGCTAACTAAGATCAAGTGTAAACTAAGATCACATTCAAGACCTGAAGGGCAGTGGGCTGGGAGGCTTCATAACCGAGGCAGAGCTGGGTAAATCCCATCTGCTGTTAAAGTGGGTTTCTAATTGATGCTTCCAAAATAATACCACTGGAAGATCTGGTTCAGTGACAGTTGTAAAAATGTGCCTTAGGCATCTGTGTGGCAGCCGACTGTAAGAGAGGCTCACTGAACAGCCAGGGCAGAGACCGTGTTCTATTTCTAACCAAGTTGGACCTTGGAGAGGTCATCACAGCTTACGGCCTCAACGTTTCCAGGTGCCCCCAAACTGGGTGAGTGACTTTACTTGCTCTGGCATGGTGGTGTCCATTTGTAATCCCAGTTATTGGGCAGATGGAACACAGTTGTCAAATTCAAGGCCAGCCTGTGCAAATTAGTGAGAACCTGTCCCAAAATAAAAATGAAAAACAGACTGGCAATCTAGCCCAGTAGTAAAATCCACTTGCCCAGCATACATAGGGGAGGGGAAAAGATGATCTAGGGTTCAATTCCCAATACCGAAGAAAATAAATTATTAATCAGCTTGCTTAAATACAACTCCCTTCTCAAACACCACCGCTATGAAGTTGCAAACATCCTCTCCTTTTCACAGACGCTACAGAGGTTGAATGACTTGTCCAAGGTCGCACCACTTGTCCCCGATACCTTTTAATAAAATACGCCTCGCGTTCATCCGTATTTTGTTCAACCATTCTGCCACAAAGGACCTGCTGACCTTCCCTGTGTCACATATGCCATCGTGGGAGAATTTCTACGTGGCTCTTTCCTTCCTCAGAAGCCCAACCTTCCTCTACGGCTCCTATTAATAACCACTTTCACAGAAATGACTAGTAATCTGCCCAGAATTTCAAACCGACTTCCTAGATCCTCAGCACCAAGAGGATTAAAAAAAAAAAAAAATGCGTGTCGGCTTTTTAACGTGACTTCAATATACCCCTATGCGTGGCACCCTGCAGGTTCTCAACAGATGCTTAAATCTGAAGCACCCCAAACACAATCGCGCCCAAACTTCACGCTGTTTACCCTCAGGATTCTTTTAAAAAACGGCGAGCACCTGTTATTGGGCATTCCCTAGTCTAGTGTCCCAAGCTATACCGCCGGTGTCGCCCGGAGCTCGATGAGGACGCCCACAGGTCACCCCGGCTCGGAACTTCCTCCTTTTCTGTGGGCTTCCTCCAGCTTCCGGTGCCCGGATCCTGCGGCCCCCAGCGCGGCTGTCAGCTTGAGATCTCGCGGGATTGGATGAACTGCGAAGGGTCGGCTGGATGCACGACCTTAGTCCCAGGACCACACTGCGCAAGCGCAGGACTAAGCCCCTGTCCTTGCCCTCTCCCAGGGCCGGGATTTTGAAGTTAAGACGCGATCTCTTGGTCCCCAAGGTTAGTGAGAGTGAAGAAACACAGGATAAGTTGCTAGTCTCGGCAAGAAGTATCCATAAATTAACCACATGGGGACTCTGTGGCCGTCCCCGCCTCCAGGACCCAGAGAGCAAATTGTTTAATGACTTCAGGTCAAGTCCCCTGTGTCCCCTTCTGCCCCCAGAGGTTGAAGCCGCGTCTGGCACGGTCTAGGCAGGTTCTCTCTGACAATGACCTACAGCCCCAGCCTCTAGAAGAAATGTTAATTCATGCTAGATTCACTGAGTCCTAGGTTGGATGGAGTATTACAGTGAGAGAAATAGCATCAAGTCTAACCGAGGATGCTGAGATCTAAAGCACTAGAGCAGTGGTTCTCAATCTCCCTAATGCAATCCTTTAATACAGACTCCTTGGACTGGCTGGTTTTGTGTGTCAACTTGACACAGGCTGGAGCTATCACAGAGAAAGGAGCTTCAGTTGGGGAAGTGTTTCCATGACATCCAGCTGTGGGGCATTTTCTCAATTAGTGATCGAGAGGGGAGGGCCCCTTCTGGGTGGTGCCACCCCAGGGCTGGAAGTCTTGGGTTCTATAAGAAAGCAGGCTGAGCAAGCCAGGGGAAGCAAGTCAGTAAGAAACATCCTACCATGAACTCTGCATCAGCTCCTGCTTCCTGACCTGCTTGAGTTCCAGTCCTGACTTCCTTTGGTGATGAACAGCAATGTGGAAGTGTAAGCTGAATAAACCCTTTCCTCCCAACTTGCTTCTTGATCATGATGTTTGTACAGGAATAGAAACCCTAAGACAACTCCCAACCATAAAACTATTTCATTGTTAGTTCATAACTGTAATTTTGCTACTGTTACAAATTGTAATGAAAATATCTATGTTTTCCCCAAGAGGATAGAAACCCACAGGTTGAGAACTATTGGAATAGTCACTATAGGGTGTGGTCATGCCGTGTACCTTTATACTTTTAAGTGAGTTAAAGCTGGGGCTGGAGTTACAAGCTCTCCCTGGACTGCTGGACCAGGGTGTCTATCTCCTTCCCCCTCTCCCCCTCTCTCCCCTTTTCTCCCCTCCCTCCCCTCTCTCTCCCTCTCTCCCTCCAGATTCCTTAAAAATGTTTTACAGAATATGCATTGGTTTTTTTTTCACTTTATTCATTAAGCTCCTTTTCACAAACGGGACTTGATTGAGTACGGTTTGTTTCTAGAATAACTTGGGAACTCCAGGAGCTGCAAACCCTAACAGAGTCAGGTGGCTGAAGGAATTACCCTCAGCACTGTATTCTGACAAGGGCTAATTGCGGAGCTCTAAGACTGGTATAAAGAGTAGCTGAAAAATGCTAGTACCACTGGCAAATGGGCAGCCATCAGATGAACTAGAGCCCCGGGTAGCAGAAAACATGCGAACATTTTCACTGTGTTTGGTAAACTTGAAGAATGGGGTAGGAGAATGTCACCACTTTCCAAGTACTTTCCAGTGGGATCTGGTCTCTTGATGGTCAGCTGAGTGAACCAGAGGAAAAGGAAATGCTCAAATACAATAAAAGTGACAGTGGAAAACAAAGGGAGGCCACAGATAACATCTCAAGAGAAGAACCTTAGTTTGGGCTCTTTTTGATATGAAGTCCCCTTTTCTCCCTAGAATGAGTTCCAGGTCTCAGATGTTCAAAGACTGGATGGAGGAGCTCAGGTGTAGTTGCTCTCCTCCCTTCTAAATTTTCTGTTACTACCATTTGTACGATGCTTAACTTGAGTTGTATCATGTATTATATGGAGGTTTTTTTTCCTGATATGATTTTATTTTCATGCTTTTGGGTTTGGTTTGGTGTAGTTTGATTTGGTTTGCATCAGGGTGCTGCTACAAAGCCCTGGGTATTCTGGAAATCACTATGTAGACCAGGCTAGCCTAGCCTCACAGAGATCCACCTGCCTCTTCCTTCTGAGTGCTGGGATTAAAGGTGCATGCCAGCACCGGCTTTGACTTTATTGTCAAGGTTTCTGTATTACTGCCAGTCCCATTTTACTCCTGTGGAAATGGAGGTTGATCACTTAAGCACCAAGATGAAGGAACTAGTAAGAAAAGGAACAGTCCCCAATGAGACCAATCACCCCCTTCTATTTCTGCCTTTGCTGTGGGCTTGGAATCCCCTTTGCTTCCTTCTCTGTAGAGCTTTGCCTCTCGTCCTTTGACCAGTGCCAGAGATAAACGTTTTCCGGACTTCAGAAGGGGGTGTCAGCCTTTCTCACTTCAGCCTAATGCAAACACTAACTGTGGCATATACTGTGTCGCTCCAGCATTACATATAAACATTTAACCTGATAGCTTTATATCATCGCTTGCTAAATGACCTTTTAAACTAAAATGACTTCATTTGAATTCCTGTGTAATCATCTCTTTCAGATGGCAAATTACTCAGGAGAAAGAATTAAAGTGTGTCCAACCTTCTTAATACATAGCCACTCCATGCATCAGAGATAATTTGATGCTAAACAAATACATTTTCATGGAAGTGATAATTGTTCCTAAGGGCAAACCCAAACATGTGTTCTAAAGAAATAACACAAATAGGAGGTAAAAGCCACACCTGTCTCTCCCTTACTCTGAAACACAGTCGAGGTCCATGCCATATTGCTGGGTTTCATTTTCTCTCCCCCCTGCACGCCTGCTGGTTAGATCTGTCCTAGAAGGTACCTGATAAGTGTCAGTTGTATCATATTCATAGCAACTATGTCAAAAAAAAATGACATGCTGCAAGCTGGGCGTTGGTGGCGCACGCCTTTACTCCCAGCACTTGAGAGGCAGTGGCAGGCGGATTTCTGAGTTCGAGGCCAGCCTGGTCTTCAGAGTGAGCTCCAGGACAGCCAGGACTACACAGAGAAACCCTGTCTCGAAAAACCAAAAAAAAAAAAAAAAAAAAAAAAATGACATACTGCTAGCTGGGAGGAGATGGCTCAGTGGTTAAATTACTTGCTATGTTAGTATGAAGAGCAGAGTTCAGATCTCCAGAACACATATAATACTAGGTAGCTGCGGCAGTCAAAGACAGAGGGTCGACCCCCCAGAGCAAGCTGACCGGAGATTGGCAGTACTGGTGAGTGTGAGTTCAGCTGACACACTCTCCCTCAGGGAATTCCTTGGGCCACCTACACACTTAGATGCGTACACACATGCAAAAATAAATAAAAATAGGAAAAAATGCATGTGTGTGCTAGAGAGTTAAACATGGTAGTGTAACCCTAGCATTCTGGAAGCTGAAGGAGGAGGAATGCAGTTTGACACAGTTGTGACCTGAGACTCTGTCTCTTAGAAAATATTTCAGGCCGGGCGGTAGTGGCACATGCCTGTAATCCCAGCACTTGGGAGGCAGAGGCAGGCGGATTTCTGAATTCAAGGCCAGCCTGGTCTACAGAGTGAGTTCCAGGACAGCCAGGGCTACATAGAGAAACTCTATCTCGAAAAACCAAAAAAAAAAAAAAAAGAAAGAAAGAAAGAAAAGAAAATACTTCAGATAACATGTTTCATTTTTTAAAATGGAGATATAATTAACATATCAAAATTCAACATTTTTATTTTATATATTTGAGTGTCTTGCGGGCATGAATGTCTATACACTGCATGCATACCTGGTGCCCTCAGAAGAGGGTATCAGAACGCCTGGAACTAGGGTTATGGATGTTGTGACCTCCAGGTGGATGATGGGAAACCAACTCACGTCCTCTGCAAGAGCAACAAGTGCTCCTCACTGCTGAGCGTTCCTCCAGCAGATGCAACAGGCCACACAATCCAGCGATTTTTAGAATATTCAAATGACTGAGTCACTATGCACATTTTCTAATGGTATCATTTACATTGTATCGCTGTCTATTAGCAAGCACCTTTTCCACTTCCTGGCAGTCACTAATCTACTTTCTGTCTCCTTGGATTTGCTTCCACTGAACATTCTGTATTAATCAGATCATACATTATCTTAGAGTTGCTCATTGTTGCATGATCCTGATACTGTAGTTGAAACGTGCTTGTGATACGATTCTGAATTCATGTCTAAGTGTACATTCCTAATCGACTTGAGCATTTAGGAAAAATAATTTTGTTTACTTTAAATATTTTTTTTAAATTTTCATTTGGGGTATTGGAGCCTCTTGAGCTCAGGTTACAGATGGTTGTGCGCTGTGGGGTGCTGGGGGCCAAACTGCCGCCCTCCAAAGCAGCAGTGCAGGTTACCTGCTCCCATCTCTGGAGCCCCAGAAAAACAGGGGTTTTTATTTGTTTGTTGTCTTTTGTTTTATTTTGGTTTTGGAGGCAGGGACTTTCACTATGTAGCTCTGACTGTCCTGAAACTCACTACGTAGACTAGGCTGGCTTCAAACCACAGAAGTCAGTGAAATCAAGAAAAATAATTTCCTGTCACAAGGTGCCTTCTCGGGAAAGCATACTCTGAGCAGAAGTTTAATGGGCTGACTGTTTATTAGGGAGCGCGGATGTCTTCAAGATCTACCCCCACAGAAGGAAGGAAAGAGAAGAATGACTAGGCCCACACCATGGGCACTTAGGGCTGTGTGCAGAGTTGGGCCTGAAGTCTCCCAGGCTGCTTTCAGTCAGTCATTATTTTTTAAAGATTTAGTTTGTTTATTTAATGTATGTGAGCACACTGTCACTGTCTTCAGATACACCAGAAGAGAGTTGGATTCCATTACAGATGGTTGTGAGCCACCATGTGGTTGCTGGGAATTGAACTCAGGGCCTCTGGAAGAGCAGTCAGAGCTCTTAACTACTGAGCCATCTCTCCAGCCCCAGTCACAGTCATTATACATAATGAATCTGATCATTTTATACTCTAATTTTCTCTCCCTCCCATACCTCCTAATCAAGACTCTAATAAGTTCCCTATTCACATGTATATGTATTTACTTCTGCCAGTAAAATTCAGTTTTACTAGCCCATGTTTTACTTACAGTGTACACTACAGGAATACAAAACATGACCTTAAAAATCCAGTCAGCTAGCCGGGCGTGGTGGCGCACGCCTGTAATCCCAGCACTTGGGAGGCAGAGGTAGGCGAATTTCTGAGTTCGAGGCCAGCCTGGTCTACGGAGTGAGTTCCAGGACAGCCAGGACTACACAGAGAAACCCTGTCTCGAAAAACCAAAAAAAAAAAAAAAAAAAAAAAATCCAGTCAGCCAAGCGGTGGTGGCACACGCCTGTAATCCCAGCACTCGGGAGGCAGAGGCAGGCGGATTTCTGAGTTCGAGGCCAGCCTGGTCTACAGAGTGAGTTCCAGGACAGCCAGGGCTACACAGAGAAACCCTGCCTCGAAAAAAACAACAAAAAAAATCCAAAGTCAATGCCAGGCAGAGATAGCTCACACCTTTAATCCCGGTCTCAGAGGAAAAAAAAAGTTTAGGCCAGACATGCATGGTAGTTTATGGCTGTAATCCTGGCACTCTGGAGGCAGAGACAGTCAGATTTCTGTGAGTTTAAAGAGTTCCAGGACAGCCAAGAATACAAAAAGAAACGTTGTCTCAGAAAAAAAAAAAAAAATCAAAAACAAAAAACAAAAACGACTAGATAGGTTCTCACTATGTAACTAGTTGGCCTAGAATTCACTCTGTAGTCCAGGCTGGCCCCAAACTCACAGTTTGGCCTTTGCCTCTGGGATTGAAGAGGGGATGCATTGTGTTATTTCTATTGCCGCATACAAACCACCCTTAAACTTGGTGTCTTAAAACATGGGCATTTATTAGAGTTGTTATGGGCAAAGCGGTGGTAGCACAAATCTTTACTCCCAGCACTCTGGACTCAGAGGCAAGTGGATCTCTCTGAGCTCCAGGACAGCCAGGGCTACACAAAGAAATCCTATCTCAAAACACAACAAACAAATGAAACCCAACGAAACAAATCAAACCCTTGAGGATCAATCATCATATTAGTGCAGCCCCAGCGCCAGCAGGGCATGACTCTTTTGTATGAGTTCCCCCTCCACAATTCACAGGCTCCACCCTCTGACTAGATCCGGCCCTTTGACCCCCTTTTGCCAGCCTGCCTGTGAGAGGTGGCTTTCGTTGACAGTCTCCTGACACGGACATTGCTTTTGCCTGTAAGCTGTGCTTCCCTCAGGGGCAGAAGAGCCGCCTGTTCTTATGGCTCGCAGTTCTCTGGCAGAACTTCCTCACCCTGCCTTGGGATGAGGTAGACTGGAGGAGGGCAGGGGCAGAACACCTCACACTCCTCAGAGGCATAGCATGAGCCCGGCAGTTTTCAGGCATGAAGTCTTCTCAGACTGTTTATGTCTGTGCTCTAGACAAGATGATTGTTCTCGAGAAACTTGACCGTCTTTATAGTTCTGATTTTCTTTTCCTTATTTGAATACACCATCACTTTCTTCCAACACCCCAGAAGAGGGCATCAGAGCCCATTACAGATGGTTGTGAGCCACCATGTGGTTGCTGGGAATTGAACTCAGAACCTCTGGAAAAGCAGTCAGTGCTCTTAACCGCTGAGCCATCTCTCTAGCCCCTTGATTTTCTTTTTTTAAGGAGTTGAATTATTGGTCTCCTCAGTTGGCCATAATCACAAGATTAAGACTATATTTGAGATGTTTGAGGTGTACCCCACTGGGGTATGGTAGTGCATACCTCTCTCTAGAAGGTAAAGGCAGGGAGATCTCTAAGTTAGTTAGGGGCCAGCCTGGTCTATAGAGAGTTCCAGTTCAGCAAAGGCTACAGAATGAGAATCTGTTTCAATGCCAGGTGGGTGGCGGCGGCGTACGCCTGTAATCCCAGCACTTGGGAGGCAGAGGCAGGCAGATTTCTGAGTTCGAGGCCAGCCTGGTCTACAGAGTGAGTTCCAGGACAGAGAAATCCTGTCTCGAGAAAACCAAAAACCAAAAACAACAACAAAAAGAATGTTTCAAACAACCAAAAATTTTTATCTTACGAAATACTATCTGCAAAAGAAAATTTTTAAAAAATTTGAGAGTCTCTGAATTCAACCCCAACAATTCAGAAAAGACGAGAGCAGTTGGATGTGACGGCCCAGGGCTAGGCAGGAGGTCATCCAGATTTCTGAACTCTTATTCAAGAAACTGAAATAAGCCAGGCAGTGGTGGTGCACGCTTGTAATCCCAGCACTTGGGAGGCAGAGGCAGACAGATTTCTGAGTTTGAGGCCAGCCTGGTCTACAGAGTGAGTTCCATGACAGCCAGGGCTACACAGAGAAACCCTGCCTCACTTATAAGTGGGCTAAGGCAAGAAGATTATGACTTTCGGGGTAGCCTGGACTACATAATTGACACAATGAGATCCTGTGTTGGTTGTTTGGTTGGTTTGTGGTCCCCCCCCCCCCACACACACACAGGTTCTCACTATGTCACTCTGGCTGGCCCAGAGCTCTCAATGTATCCCAGCGGACCTCAAACTCACAATGTACCTGATGATAACTTCCTTCTTTGTTTGTTTGTTTGTTTTTTTAAATTGCCACAAATGACCCTTCTGTTTATTTAAATAAAATTACCTTTCCTAGGACTCTTTTTCTAAATTATTAAACTTGCTGTCATGTGCTGGTCGCCTGTGACCTTGGCTTTGCATGTGGTTTCTCTGGATGTATAGCTGGGGCTTTTATAATTATCAGTGGGGGATCATGATCGTACAACTGATCCCGTTCCTGTTACCAACAGGCTGTTCTTCCCTCCCGCCCCATCTTCCCCTCCTTCCTCCCATCTCCACTTCCTTCTTTCCTCCTTCTACATTGATGAGTTTTATCTGAATGTATGTTTTTCATTCCTAATCGAAGACTCCCCAAATCCCTTCTGAGTCTTTTCTTCCTTCCTTCTTCATGGTCCACAATGCCAGCTGAGGTCGTCAATATGATGCAGCCAAAATAATGGTTGGACAGGGGCTCTTCTGCCATTTTCCAGGAATATGAGCTGTACATTAAGTCAGGAGTGAGTCACTCCATTCTTATTTAGCATTTGCTGTGAGGCTCACGGCCATTCGCCCTACCCTGTGAGCACAGATGATCTCAGATGCACCCGTGTGACTGTGCCTCACCAGCACAGCATCTAATGTGACTTTGGAGCACAGCCCAACACATCCGACATTTGCCTTTCCAGCTGGCATTGTCCATGCTCTGGAGAGCATGATGTCATCAGAGAGGACAGTCATGTGCACCGTTACAGCGACACAGAAAGAAGACTCGAAGAACTTACTCCCTATACCTGAGTCATCTCTTCTCTTACGTTTTTTCTACCCTGCTAGAGCTAGGGATGAACCCAGGGCCTTGCACACAGCAGGGGAGCCCTCTGCCACTGAGATTTACCTCCTATTCATCCACCGTTTTATAACAAACACAGTGCCAGATCTAAAAGAAAACCCTGATGTTGAATAGAAAAGACAAATCAATGCAAATTAATGGGGCTGGAGAGATGGCTCAGTGGTTAAGAGCGCTGGATGCTCTTCCAGAGGACCCGGGTTTGATTCCCAGCACCCCAACCCACCCCCAGCACCACACACTACTATAACTCTAGTTCCCAGGTATCTGACATTCTCACTGGCTTCCACAGGCACCAGCCTCGGGGTACATGCATATATGCAACCAAGACACAGATACACATAAGTAAATCTTCTAAAAATTTTAAAAGAGGACAAACAGATTGGCTTTTAGAGCATGTAGGCGGCTGTCTGCAAAGAGATTTTATTCTGCTTAGTGATGTTATCTGAGGCACCCAGAGGTCTCATGCCCATCTGTGTGGTTAACTCTTCCAAAGCCCTTCAGTTTCTTAAGCCTTTTCAAGGAGGCAGTAAGGTGTCACATGCTGGAGCTCTGTTAGGTGGCAAGTTAAGGCTCTGTCAGTGTCAGGCAGAAGCTGTGAGGGGAAAAAAGACGCAAATGGGGTTTTTAAGTTTACCTTCAGTAAACAAAAGATTGGTATTAGCAAAATATTTGAAGTGGCCCCCAGCAGACAGACACCACCTACTACCTGACAGGTTCTTTCCGTCATTTCCAGTCTCTGCCTGTTTACCACGTCCGGTTGCAAAACAGTGTAAAAGTTCTTATCTATAGAAATGCAAATGAGGATACAGCCTCGAATACTACCGTTCTCTTCCTGTCTCCCAGATGGCACGGTGACTGCCATTAGGTTAATTTCAGCACTGCTGCCTGCTTTGAGGATTACCTTTCAGTCAGTTTTAGATCTTTACTGGTCCCCCCACCAGTTAATCTTTGGCCCTTGTTAAATTTTTCCCCTAAGGTCCTGGGAATCAAATCAGTGGCCTACTACATGCTAAATAAGTGGTAAAAATGAAGATTCTGTAACAAGAGAAATGGGTCCTCTTTCATCTTTGATGGCGTAGAGAAATCCGACCCCACAGGCTCCAGCTTTGCATGCTGAGTATTTGTCGAGGTTTTTTGTTTTGCGCTTTTTTTTTTTTTTTTTTTTTTTTTGAGACAGGTTGTCCTTTATCCCGTAGCCCAAGCTGGCCTCAAATTTGTCCGTGCTTTTATTTTTTTTCCCTTCCCAGTCATATTTGTTTGTATCTGTGCCTGTTTCATTAGCCCAGCCATAAAACAGGCATTTCCCACCTCTGTCTTTGTCTTTGGTGGGTTCATTGCTGATTTTGCTTTTTGAGATAGGGTCTCGGGTATTCCAGATTGGCCTCAAACTTTCCTTGTTCCTGAAGATAACCTTGATCTTCTGAGCCGCCCGCTCCCCCTCCTGAGTCCTGGAATGTGGTTCTGGGGATGGAACCGAGGCTTTTGTGTGTTAGCAAAGTGCTCTCCTGGTTGACCCACATCCCTCCTCATTCTCCGTGTCGTTTGAGGTCTCCTATGCTATATAAAGCTATGGTTAGATAAGTATGCGATTCGTTTTCCTTGTTAACATCTCTGCCCATAGGGGTCTTAGGATGAGGGTAATGCTTCACACAAATTGCTCAAAAGGAAGCTAATTACCTTCTGACCACAGACATTGGGCCCCGGGAATTATTTAGTCTTATTTATTCTCTCTTTTTTTATTTTGGAAACTGTCTTTGTTACGGTTATTATCTTTTTTTAAAAAATATATTTATTTTATGTATATGGGTACACTGCCACTGTCTTCAGACACCCCAGGAAAGGGCATCAGATATTGTTCCAGATGGATCCCATTCCTGATGGTTGTGAGCCACCATGTGGGTGTTAGGAATTGAACTCAGGACCTTTGGAAGAGCAGTCAGTGAGCCATCTCTCCAGCCCCTTGGTTTTTTTAATACATGTTTTTCGTTTGTTTGTTTATTTGCTTGTTTTATTTGTTTATGAGTGCTCTGCTGCATGTATGCCTGCATGCCAGAAGAGGGCAACAGATCCCATTACAGATGGTCGTGAGCCACCATGTGGTTACTGGGAATTGAACTCAGGGCCCCTGGAAGAGCAGTCAGTGCTCTAACCATTGAGCCATCTCTCCAATCCCCAATAGTTTTGTTATTGTTGTTTTAAAGAAAAATCTCAGTTCAATTTTACTAATGAAGACTCAGGGACCAGCCGCTGGGGTGAAAGCCTGCTAGCTCAGAGAGAAAACACCCAGCTGAGCTTCCTACTCCACCGCTATCCCAGAAGGAATAAGCCTTTCTGTCTCCACGCTTTCTTAAAATCCATCCAACTCAATATCCCTCCTTTCTGTTTGTTGTGATCATGAAAGAGAAAATGGCGTGAGAATATGTTCCATGAGGTGTGGGGGAGGGGGTGCCCCAGCGGGCCCATGCTAAGGCATCCCTTCCCCCTGAGGGACCAACCACACACCAACACGACACGGTACAGTATAGGATAGAGTTTATTTAGGGCATGGGGAGGGGAGCTAAGGGGGTAGTAGAGGCAGAGAAAGGCAGTGAAGGAGAGAGGAGAGAAGCAGAGGCCAGTCATGACCACATGGAGAGAAGGGGTAAGGGAAGAGGGTAAGGGAGGAGAGTCCAAGAGGGCAAGAGAGACAAGAGAGTAAGAGAGAGGAGGGGCAAGAATCCCCTTTAATAGTGGGCCAGACCTGCCTGGCTGTTGCCAGGTAACTGTGGGGTGGAGCTTACATGGAATCCTAACACTGTTTTACTCTTGTCCACTCCCTGTCAGCTGCTTGCTTGGTCTGCCTCTTGACCTAGGGTTGACTTCATTTAGCTCTTGGATTAAAGATGTGTGCTAGGGCTGAGCCACACCACGACAGTTCACACTCTCCGGGTTCACAGTGTGATCAACTCTCCTGCAACAAAACACAGTTACCAAAGACAACCTGGAGAGGAAAGGGTTTGCTTGGCTGACTCATCCGCATCACTGCAGGAAGTCAGGACAGGAACTCAAAAGCGGCAGGACCCTGGAGGCAGGGGCTGAGGCAGAGGCCACAGCGCTGCTCACTGCCTTGCTCTCCACAGCTTGCTCAGTCTGCTTTCTTAGAGAACCCAGGACCAGCAGCCCAGAGACTGTCCCGCCCACAAAGGGCTGGCCCTCCTCCGTCAATCACTAAGTGAGACAGTGTCCCGTGGGCTTGTCTGTAGTCATATCTTCTGGAGGCATTTTCTCAAAATGAGGCCCCTCTCAGATGACTGTAGCTTGCATTAAGGTGATATAAATCTAGCCAGAACAGAGACTTTTTTCCTCTGCTTTTCTTTTTACTTTAATAGGCACGTTCGATTTATTTCCTTACTTTCTGTGGCCAGGGAGGGTGTTACACATGCCACTTAGATACCACTTGCATTGTGTGTGTGTGGGGGGGGGGGAGGTCTATTCTTTCCTGTCACCTTGTGGGTTCTGGGCATCAAACTCAGGTTACCCTGCACCTTGCTACCTTGAGATACCTTTGTAGCCCCATGTTAAAGACTTTTAAAAACTCTTATTTTGTAGTAGAAACTTAAGGTCTCTTGAAAATCGGTTGGATAGTGTTTTTCTGAGACAAACCTGTGAAGGAGTGTTTTCCTGAAGTGGGCACAGGTGAAAGACTAAGGCAGACTCGCGAAGGAACGTTTAGCAGAAGCTGGCACAGGAGAAAGGATGTTTTGCTAAAGCAAGCGCGTGAAAGGACACGGAGTGAAGGATTCTTTTCTATCAACACGCATGTATTGGTCTGCCTTACATCGCATGGCTGAGCTGAGTTTGTTGGGACTCCATAGAGAGAAGTGCACCAAAAATCTTCCGGTGGTGTTCCTGGGCCTCTTGCTGGTTCTCAGACTCGGGCTGATTGGCAGAGCGATGTCAGCTGAGACAGACGGTGGAGGACACGTGATGCTGGGAGGGCGTACACAGGATGTGAAGGAGCCTGAGCTGGGCTCGCTGTGCAACCCTTGTGGGTGTCGCCTCTTTGCTGATCTTCAATTCACTGAGAGACGCACAGCTGAGAGCTTCTGGGGGCCCTCTGGTCCCTCCTGCTGAGGCCTGGTTGTCTCTGCTAGGTGGAGTCCCCATGACTGCTAACCCGACTCTACCGAACTGGACAGCTGGTGTATCCAGTGTATACAGAGGAAGTGGTTGTGAGTAGATGGAGCTGCTGGGGCTGACCTGTGAACTGAACTGCCCGTTTATAGACAACACAGATGGGAGTTGCTCCAAAGAACCTTTCCAAACAGGTCCACTTCCCCCCCCCACCCCCCACCCATATCCTTTCTTTTCCACTACCTCTAGTGGGTGGTGGGCTAAAAGGGAGGGTAAAGCGTTTAAGAACCATCATTAAAAATAAGTTTTGAGCCACCGGGCGGTGGTGGCACACGCCTTTAAGCCCAGCACTTGGGAGACAGAGGCAGGCGGATTTCTGAGTTTGAGGCCAGCCTGGTCTACAGAGTGAGTTCCAGGACAGTCAGGGCTACACAGAGAAACCCTGTCTGGAAAAAAAACCAATAATAATCATAATCATAATAATGTTTTGAAAATATTAAAGTTAACACTATTTGTAAACCTTCCTCAATCTTTTAGCAATTAGAAATACAATAATCCTTTACTGAAAAAGTACCACATCAGAGGCTCAGAGGCCAGGCACCTTGGAACATGACTTTACTCATAGCTCTAGGGAGGTGGAGGAGGGGCAGGAGCAGGTGGAGCTCTGTGATTTGAGGCCTGTATGGGCTACATTAGAAGTTCCAACCTTGGCTACATAGTGAGACCCTGTCCCCCCCCCCAAAAAAAAATCGATGCATCCGTTTTCTTTATGATTAAGGTCATATCTGTCTAGTCCTTATTCTAATCATGTGATACATACTTTAAAAGATAATATCTATTATATACTTATTCATAAAGAAGTAATAAATATTGTGTTGCAGACATGTTAGACCCTGGAAGTTACAATTGTTGGGAAGATTATGTACAGTTAGAACCCAAATGAGCACTCTACACAGTAGATGCTTCAGTCCTTCCATTATTCTTAGATTAGTTAAGCAAGTGTGGGAAACGTGTGGACCAGCAGTGAACAGGAAAAGCAGACAGAGAGATTCCTTCCTCACACACTGTCTGAAGGAGCTGTGAACACAAACCCTGGCGCAGCATCTCCAGGGCGACGGTTAGTGATACTGTGGAGTACCTGGAGAGAAAAACTCATATGGAGTCTTTATTCACCACCAGTGCGCTGTCCCGGGCAGAATAGTGGGAAGCAGGCTGACCTCCAGTTTGTTCCAGTTTTTAAAGGCAAAAACCAAGATTGAGACGACTACGGAAAGGCAGCCGGAGAGCCGCAGCAAGCAAGTGTTGTTTACAGAACTGCAAAGATCGCAGTTAGGTGGCCAGGCAGTTCCCATAACCTTTAGATCAAGGAGACGTCATATAGTGACCAGAGGCCAGGTGACCCAAGAGAGTTTTAGCAATTAAATTATTTCTAGGAATATTTCCACGAGACAGCATGCCTATAGTTCAATAGCTCACTACAATGTGTAGGATGTTATAGGACTACGTCAGAAGAGAGCCCGACACTGACAGGGCGGGTGTTGAGGGAAGGGAGGCTGTGACTGTACAAAGACCTCTCACAGGAAATGGTGTTTAGACTAAATACGAAAGACATTAGGCCAAATGAGGCTAGCAGTGACGGAGCTTAGGAAGAATGGCTTACAGGCGGTGTTGACCAAAGCTGGGTATCAAGGCTCATACCTGTTTCTCCCAGCATTCGGGAGGCTGGGGTAGGACTGCTGTCAGTGCGAGGCCAGCCTAGGTAACCACTTGCCTGAAAAACCACAACCCAGCTTGACCTGGTCTCTGAGAACATAATGTGAGCAAATCTGGAGATAAGAGAAAACGAACTGATAAGGTTTGGAACAAGGAGTTTGGACTCGGTGGCTTGGGGCACTTGTCCCTAACACTGACAGCCTAAGATCGATCTCTGGAGCCCATGGGGAGGAAGGAGAAAACTAAGTCCTGAAAATTGTCCTCTGACCTCCACGCACTCCCTGTGGTGGTGCACACATGCACATATATGTTGGGTTCCAGGCCTGGTACAAAGAGCTGAGGTGCATGCTTAACATACTAAAGTAGACTTGGCCTCCAGTTTCCCCCAGCATCCCTCAGTCCCTACCTGTAACTGGACTTGGCTGACATACCCGCCCCTCTATGCTGAACTTTCCAACCAGAGGTTGGGCTTTCTCTCCCCCAGCGGCTCTTCACTATGTAACCCGGACATTTTGGCCCTCCTCGGGCTTCTCTCCTCTCAGACACACACTTGTGTTTGTAAGAGCCAGTCCCTGCACCTGCTGACTGTTCTCACCAATGCTCTCTCTCCTGCTGGTCTCCCCTCTCTCACAGACAGCTCAGGTCATGTCCAGGCTGTCTACTTTCTCTCCGTGTGTTCTGGACTCCTCCAGATGCCTCTGGCTGTCCGTTTTCTCTTATCCACAATAAAAACCATAACTTGACCATATCACAGAGACATGATGGCAGTAGTGGCTTTACTTTGCCTCCTGCCTATAAAAACCAGGTCATATAGAACTGTGTAAGGTATGGAAGAGATTTTGGGTTGGGGTAGAGCTCACCTGTGGAGTGTTTGCTTAGCATTCAAGACTGGGGGATATGGAAGAAGAAGAGGGGATTATCTTAAAAACAATGAGAAAACTATTAAAATCCTAATGGATTCTTTTAAGGCAACTGATTATATTTGTGATGGTTTTTGTTGGTTGTTTCTAGGATTGGGCTTTCCTATGTAGCCCAGTTTGACTTAAAACTCGAGACTTTTGCCTTAGCCTCCCTAGTTGTGGGATTACAGATGTGTAACATCAGATCTGACCAAAATTTTGTTTTTTTAAAAGTTATCATGTCTCAGAACAGAGAGATGGCTCCGCAGTTAAGAGCACTGGATGCTCTTCCAGAGGACCAGGGTTCAGTTCCCACACCTACATGGCGGCTCACTCCAGGGGATCCAACCCCCTCACACAGACATATGTGCAGGCAAAACACCAGTGGACATAAAAATTAATTTTATATAAAGAAGACTTTTACAAAATTAAAAAATTACTCACCAGAACTGGAGACATGGCTCAGCGGGTAAGAGCACTGACTGCTCTTCCAAAGGTCCTGAGTTCAAATCCCAGCAACCACATGGTGGCTCACAAACCATCTGTAATGGGATCTGACACCCTCTTCTGGAGTGTCTGAAGAGAGCTACAGTGAACTTACATATAATAATAAATAAATATTTAAAAAAAATCTCACCAGGTGGTGGTGGCACACGCCTTTAATCCCAGCACTTGGGAGGCAGAAGCAGGTGGATTTCTGAGTTTGAGACCAGCCTGGTCTACAGAGAGAGTTCCAGGGCAGCCAGGGCTACACAGAGAAACCCTGTCTCAAAACAAAACAAAACAAAAAACAAAACCTCACATTGCCAGGTGGTACAGGCCTTTAATACCAGCACTTGGGAGGCAGAGGCAGATGGATCTCTGTGAGTTCTAGGCCAGCCTGTTTTACAGAGTGAGTTCCAAGATAGGCAAGGTAGGCTACATAGAAAAATCCTATCTTGAAAAAAAAGGCAAAAACAAACAAACAAACAAACAAAAAGATAGCATGTTATTTGGCTGAAATAAATAAAATGGATTTTTTGTTTTTGTTTTTGTTTTTTGAGACAGGGTTTCTCTGTGTAGCCCTGGCTGTCCTGGAACTCACTCTGTAGACCAGGCTGGCCTCGAACTCAGAAATCCGCCTGCCTCTGCCTCCCAAGTGCTGGGATTAAAGGCGTGCACCACCACCGCCCAGCAATAAAATTGATTTTTAATGCACAAGACTGAAAACAGGAAATCTGAGCAAAAGCTAACAGTGACCTAAGGGAAGCCAACAGTAGAAGCCATGAAAAGAAAAGCACAGATGGGTGGTTAGGCGTCCGGGCCAACAGCACTCCGGCCTCTGGCGGAGCCAGCCAACTGGGAGAGAGTGCACACGGGTATAGATGTGCAAGTCGGGATCTGTGGACGCGTGAGATCACTCAGGAAGAGACACCCCTAAACCCCCCACACACAGAAAGAAGCAGGAGTAACACAGTACTCAGGGGACAGTGTGATGGTTAGTCTTGATTGTCAACTTGAGGGGATTTAAATTACCATGGATACAAACCTCTGGGAGTGTCTGTGAGGGGTTTAACTGAGATTAGAACGCCCAAGGCAGCAATATTGCAAGAACTGGGGTCAAGGGTTCAGTAAGGAGAAAACAAGTGGGGCTCCCCATTCATCTCATTGTTGCCTGACTATAGATCAACTGCCTCAGCCTTCCCTTCTGTGATGGACTGCACCCCCAAACTACAGGCCCAAATAAACCTTCCCTTCCTTGAAATGTCTCTCTCTGGTATTTTGGAACAGTGCTGGAAAATGTAAGCAATGCAGAAAAGTACAAGAGTTGGCAAAGAAACAAGGAGAGAAGGGGACATGAAAGAAAGACCAGGCCACAGAGTGCCAGGAAGGGCAAGGCAGAGTCTGCCTCACTGTGCTGCTGCCAGAGACCATGTCCATGTTCACAGCCGGAGCTGCTGCCAAGGGCCGGGATGGTTTCACTGTCCCTGTCGCAAATGAGGACTGAATTGATGCCCTCGATCCATGTGGTGTCTGTGATCCGTGTTACCACTGAAGGCTGTGTTGAGGTCCATGGCCCATGTTATCACTGACAGCCATGGGGATGTCTGGGGTCTGTGAAGCCACCTACATCCATGTAAATGTCTATAGTCCATACTGCCACCAAGGGTCATGTTAGAGTCCCTGGTCCATGTTGTTGATGGAGGCAATATTGGTGTGCCTGGTCTAAGGCCATCTTGATATTTGTAGTCCTTGTTGCCAGTAAGGGCCATATTGGTTTCTATGGTCCAGCTTCAGCTGGGGGTTGTGTGGATGTCTGTGGTCGGTGTTACCACCAAAGGCCGGCCAAGCTGTGGCCTGAGCTGCTCCCTGAAGCCATGTTGGTGTTTGTGGATCATGCTGCTGCTGGATCAAGGGCTGTGGTGGTGGTATCCGTGGGCCATGTTACCACCAAAGGTCATGTTGATGTCCTCAGCCCATATGTGTAGCTGGTGCTGCCACCTGAGGCTGTGTTGGTGTCTGTTACCACCAAAGGCCATGTGGATGTTCACAGTCTGTGATGCTGCCTGAATTCACGTCAATGTTCATGGGCCATGCTACAGTCAGAGTCCATGTTGATGTCTAGACTGTGTTGGGTGTCCATGACCTAGCTGTGGGCAGGAGCTATGTTATGTCTGTGGTGTGGCCTATGTTAACACCACGTCTTAGGGTTTTACTGCTGTGAACAGACACCATGACCAAGGCAAGTCTTACAAGAACAACATTTCATTGGGGCTAGCTTCAAAGCGGGAACATGGCAGCATCCAGGCAAGCATGAAAGCAGGAGGAGCTGAGAGTTCTTCATCTTCATCTGAAGGCTGCTAGCAGAATACAGGCTTCCAGGCAGCTAGGAGGAGGGTCTTAAAGCCCACACCCACAGTGACACACCTACTCCAACAGGGCCACACCTTCTAATAGCGCCACTCCCTGGGCCGAGCATATACAAACCATCTCACACTACCTTACGCTCCCGTGCATGAGGATTGTCTGTGGTCCGTGCAACCATCCATGTTGATATCCAAGGCCCATGCTGTTGACAGATCCATGTGGATGTCTGATCCGTGCCGCTGCTGACTATAAAGGGCAAGGAAGCATCTTCTGCAGTGGTGTCAGTGACTGTAGATTCACTACTGAGAATGAGACCGAGAAGGCTTCTGTGACACACTGTCTCCTGCACTCCCTTGAAAAAATAAACAGTTTGGACAGGAATCCATTCAAGGGAACTCTTAAAACGTGTGACAGGGTGCTGAGGGCGGGGTGGAGAAGGACTGAGTGTTTCGTTTTGCTTTGCTTTGTTTGTGTTTCATGACAGGGTTTCTCTGTGTAGCCTTGGCTGTCTTAGAACCCACTCTGTAGACCAGGCTGGCCTTAGACTCAGAGATATACCCATCTCTTCCTCCCTAGCTCTAGGATTAAAGGTGTGTGTCACCACCACCTAACTAGAACTCAGATTTTTTTTTTTAAGTTGCTGTCCACTGGACGTTTGAGCATGTTCCACTGAGTATATGAGTAGCACAAATTAGACTTGGGCTTTCCCCTCCTCCTCCTCCTCCTCTTCCACCTGTCCCTCTTCTTCTTCCCCTTCCTCCTCCTCCTCCTCCTCCTCCTCCTCCTCCTCCTCCTCCTTCTCTTTTATTTTGGGGGAGATCGTACTAGTGGACTATGAGTGTTGGAGGACCATAAAGTGAATGTGACTCCAGTGCGTTATGTAAAATTTTCAAATAATAAAAATGCCATATGTGATGGTTTGAATATGTTCTGCCCAGGGAGTGGCACTATTAGAGGGTGTGGCCCTGTTGGAATAGATGTGCCTTTCTTGGAGTAGGTGTGTCACTGTGGGTGTGGGCTTTAAGACCCTCATCCTAGCCACCTGGAAGCCAGATTTCCACTAGCAGCCTGCAGATGAAGATGTAGAGCTCTCAGCTCCTCCTGCACCATGCCTGCCTGGGTGCTGCCATGCTCCCACCTTAATGATTATCGACTGAACCTCTGAATGTGTAAGCCAGCCCCAATGAAATGTTGTCCTTTACAAGGATTGCCTTGGTCATGGTGTCTGTTCACAGCAGTAAAACCCAAACTAAGACACTATGTTAACAAAATAAAATAATAAAAAGAGACTGCTTCAGAAAAAAGGGTGTGGAGAGGTGGGTCTGGGCAAGCTCAGTGGGCAAACACGAGGACCGAAGTTCAGGTCCCTGCCAGGCATGGAGGGTGGGGGGACAGAGACTGAAGGATCATGGGAGTCAACCAGTTTAGCTCAAACGGATTCAGTAAGGGACCCTGTCTTAAAAAATAAGAAAACGAGCCGGGCAGTGGTGGCGCACGCCTGTAATCCCAGCACTTGGGAGGCAGAGGCAGGCGGATTTCTGAGTTCGAGGCCAGCCTGGTCTACAGAGTGAGTTCCAGGACAGCCCGAGCTACACAGAAAAATCCTGTCTCGAAAAACCAAAAAAAAAAAAAAAAAAAAAAAAATAAGAAAACGAACCAGGCGGTGGTGACGCACGCCTGTAATCCCAGCACTCTGGGAGGCAGAGGCAGGCAGATTTCTGAGTTCGAGGCCAGCCTGGTCTACAGAGTTCCAGGACAGCCAGGGCTATACAGAGAAACCCTGTCTTGAAAAAACCAAATCCCCCCAAAAAATAAGAAAACAATTGAGGAAGACACATGACGTCAGCCTACACACACACACACACACACACACACACACACACACACCCTTGCACATGTGCAAGGCATCCATGAACATGGATACACACGTGTGAACATAGACCATAGTACACCTGTGGAAGAGGACAGCTTGTGGAACTGGTTCTCTCCTCCTACCACGTGAGTTCTAGAGATCAAACTCAGCCCATCAGGCTCAGCAGCAAGTGTCTTTACCTGCCAAGCCATCTTGCCAGGGGCTGGAGAGATGGCTCAGTGGTTAAAAGCACTGACTGCTCTTCCAGAGGTCCTGAGTTCAATTCCCGGCAACCACATGGTGGCTCACAACCATCTGTAATGAGATCTGGTGCTCTCTCCTGCTATGTCTAAAGACAGTGACAGTGTAGTCACATATATAAAATAAATAAGTCTTTTAAAAAAAGAAAAGAAAAAAGAAAAGTCAAGTTCACACACCCAATGAATGACAAGAGAGTGTATTATTAAAAAAGAAAAAAAAGAGAGAAGAAAAGAACTGCTCGTGCAGAGGATCTGGGTTCGTTTCCAGTACCCATGTGGCATCTCACAACCCTTCATAATTTCAGTTCCAGGGTCTCCAATACCCTCTTCTGACTTCCACAGGCACCAGGCATGCATGTGATGTACATACATACATGCAAGAAAACAATTATTCACATAAAATAAAATAACTTTTTAAAATTCTAGAGTTCTTTTTTGAGAAATGCTCAGATTCAAATTCACAACCATTCTGCTGCTGAGTTTGGGGATTAAAGATGTGTGCTGTCTTACCCAGTGCCAGCAGACCATTGAGAACCTTAGGTAACATTCAGGGGTCAGTTTGTAATCTTCACAACATGAAATCCATAATTGAAAGACCATCCGACTGTCATGGCCCATTTCATTTTATCTACATGTTTTCTTTTAACTGAGTTCGTTTTACATTTCAGTGTGAATTTGCATGCAGCGCTATTGTTAAACTGACTGTTGAATTTCACTCCCCAGAGAAAAGTGAAGCACACATTACAGTACTAACAGCCTTACTTGTCATTTAATGGGCATTTAAAAAAACATTTCAAAATTATTATTTTTTAGTTATGTGTACGGATGTTTTGTATGCATATTTATCAGAGCATCATGTACATGCTTGGTGCCTACAGAGGCCAGAAGAAACGTGCAGTCCCCTGGGGCTGGAAGTATAGTCATTTGTGAGCCACTGTGCGAGTGCCGAAGATTAAACTCCAGTCCTCTGGGAGGGCAGCCGGTGCTCTTAACCCCTGAATCATCCCTCCAGCTCCTTCACAAGAACCTTAAAACACAAGTTGGGATGAGCAGTTACTTAGAGCAAGGATCTTTACAGAAGAAGTAGGGGCATAGTGAATGGTAACATCACAAATGGTAACATCATAAATGGTAACGTCATAAATGGTAATATCATGAATGGTAACATCACAAATGCTAACAACAAGAATGGCAACATCACCGAATGGTAACATCACCGAATGGTAATATCATGAACGGTTACATCACGAATGGTAACATCATGGATGGAAACATCACGGATGGTAACATAACGGAAGGTAACATCACAAATGCTAACATCAAGAATGGTAACATCACGAAAGGAAACATCATGGATGGAAACATCACGGATGGTAACATAACGGATGGTAACATCACAAATGCTAACATCATGGATGGTAACATCACGGAAGGTAACATCACGGAAGGTAACATCACGGATGGTACTGTTTATGTTTCCCTTTTCCCTTCTGCAATTCCACATCCAGTCTGTGAGAATCCAGGAGAAACTAAGGCCTATCACTACATAGGCTTAGACACTTATTTAAAATAGCTCTTGTCCCCCATAACTAATCAATAAGGACTATAGGGCTCCTCCAGGCGCCTTTGGTACCCAGGAAAGACTTCCAGATACACTGCTCCCACAGTCTGCCTTTCCTTGTGGCGACTAAAGACCCACTAGGCAGGGGCTTGTAGTTCAAGTAAACAATCAGTTCATACCTGTTATGATTTGAATGTGAAATGTCCTTGCAGGCCCAGCCGGTACACTATTTTGGAAGATTCTGGAAACATTAGGGGGAATGGCCTGGTTAGAGGAAGTGGCTTGGGGGACGGGGGGGGGGGGGGGGGGCTGGAAGAGTGCCTTATCCCTGGGCCCCTCTTGTCTTTCTCTTCCTGCTTTCTATCTGTCACGAGGTGAGCGGGTCACTACATGTTCTCTGGCATGCTGTCCAGCCTGCCCACCGGAAGGACAGTGGACTGTCACCTCGGAGACCACAACCTAAGCCAGTCTTTTGCCTTAAACTCTTGTACTCACAGCTTTGTCACAACAATGAAAAACTGATGACACATATGTCATAATGTGTTCCCAAGTCAGACACCATCTCTGCCTGGAGATATTTTACAGAACTGTTTCAAATTATATCTTACTTTAAAAAAAAAAATACTGGTCGGGCGGTGGTGGCGCACACCTGTAATCCCAGCACTTGGAAGGCAGAGGCAGGGGGATTTCTGAGTTCGAGGCCAGCCTGGTCCACAGAGTGAGTTCCAGGACAGCCAGGGCTACATAGAGAAACCCTGTCTCAAAAAACCAAAAAAAAAAAAAAAAAAAAACCAACCAACCAACCAAACAAACAAAAAAACAAAAACAAAAACAAAAAAACCCTGTGTTTTACTATGCTTTATTATTGTATTTTGCTATTTTGCAGTTATATTTTATTTTTGGCTTCTATATTTACTGTAAAAGGACCAGCCAGGCGGTGGTGGCGCACGCCTTTAATCCCAGCACTTGGGAGGCAGAGGCAGGCGTATTTCTGAGTTCGAGGCCAGCCTGGTCTACAGAGTGAGTTCCAGGACAGCCAGGGCTACACAGAGAAACCCTGTCTCCAAAAAAAAAAAAAACAAAAAAAAACAACAAAACAAAAGGACCATAAAATGTAATTGCATACTACAGTAAATAGATGGTATTCATTTACACACGCGTGAATGCTTAGAAGGTCTTTGAGTTCCGTGCCTGGAGCCGGGACGAGTCTCCGTGGGTAGCATCCCCTTCACCCAAACCTGAAGGCCTGAGTTAAATCCTTGGAACCCTCGTGGTGGAAAGAGAACCGACATCTGCCAGTTGTCCTCTGACCTTCACATCCAGGTCATACACACTCGTGGACACCTCCTAACACACACATTAAATAAATGCCAAGAAGAGAAGCTGCTTGAGAGATAGTTCAGCAGTTAGGGGTGTGCACTACATTTACAAAGGACCCACGTTTGGTTCCCAGAACTCACATCCTAACGGTGGCCACGACCACCTAGAATTCTAGCTCCAGGTCTCCTCCTCCCTTTTCTGGCCTCATCAATAATACCTCCATGTTCATATACATACCCCCACACAGACATACATATACACAAAAATAAAATCTTAGCGGGCAGTGGTGGCGTACACCTTTAATCCCAGCACTTGGGAGGTAGAGGCAGGCAGATTTCTGAGTTCGAGGCCAGCCTGGTCTACAGAGTGAGTTCCAGGACAGCCAGAACTATACAGAGAAATCCTGTCTCAATAAGTCAATCAATCAATCAATCTTTAGGCTAGGCAGTGGTGGCACACACCTTTAATTCCAGCACTCAGGAGGCAGAGGCAGGCAGATCTCAGAGTTTGAGGCTAGCCTGGTCTATAGAGCAAGTTCCAGGACAGTGGGGCTACACAGAGAAACCCTGTCTTAAAAAACAAAATCGACACCCCTGACAACAGTCAAAGAGACATTTTGTTGGTGACGTTGGTGATGGTGTTCTTTTATCCATCAGGAACAAAGCAGCTGGCAGTCCTTTGATGCCTGGCTTGGTGGCCAATATTGTCTTATGCCTAGGACTCATAAAAATCAAACAAAATCAAAGCCACTCACTGTAGCACAGGAGGAAAAAGCAGACAGAGACTTGTGGACTGCCATGCCACCCACAAACCCTCCCTCCAGTCCTTGGCATCAGAACTGACCTTAATGGCAGACGAGCCGGCCTTGAGAGCAAGAGTGCATGAGAGCTGACCCCTCCCTCATCTGCCCTGAGGTGGTGAGGGTTTAGGAGTGATGCCCCCCCAACCCCACCCCTCACTACCTGTGGCCAATGGGAGAACTGGCCGTGGGGTCATGAGAGCTCGAGAGGTAGCCTTTCCTCTCACCAGCTGCCGCTCTCAGTAGAGAGAGCAGGCCCTCCACCTCGTCATCTGCGCAGGAGGGTAGAGTGTGCACAGCGAGTTGCCCCCAAGGGCGAGAGTCTGGGAGAGTTGGCCCCGCCATTCATCTGTAGTGAAGTGTGGCTTAGGTGTCGGGAAAATGGAGAACTGGACCTGGGATCATGAGATGAGGAGAGTTAACCCCAAGCCCTCACTGGCTGCAGCTCTCCCTGAGAGCACGCCCTGCACCACACCTCCAGAGCTGAGCATCATGTTGGAACTAGCCCAGATGGTGAAGGCACTGAAGGCATGGGGAAGCTCACTCCAAGGGAGTGAGCATGGGAGAGCTGGCCCAGCCCCTCGCAGGCTGCCCCGCTTGGGAGACTGAGAGCCACGCCTTGACTGGGCAGCACGGTGGAGCTGGCTCTGGAGGTGTAGGTGCTGGCGAGCTGGCCCAAAGGGCATGAGAGCTGACCCTGACCCTGTCCCTGCTGACGGTGGTTGCAATGAGTGGCCTGAGGAGAACAGTGCTGGAGAGCTTACCCCGGAGGTGTGGGTAAAGAGAGTTGCTGACTGACAAGCTCGGCAGCCACCCAGGCCAGGATCCAGAGCTGCGAGTTGACCTGCCCCCAAATCTCTATCATCTGCAAACGGTTGGGACACGGGAAAGGGCCAGTCCTGCTGTTACAAACTACAAGATCTCCATGACACGAGGCAACAGGGAAGAATCCCGATGAGGAGCTAATATCGATGGAGTCACAGAAACCAGAGATCTTGAACCAGACCAACAACTCATTGCAGTGAACATTTGCAAGTAAAGATGTGTGGACTGAGGGATACACTGTGGGACACACTGTGACACACTACAGCTTCCACAATGAGACGTTTTCTTTCTTTTTTCTTTTAATTTATTTATTAGAAGTACACTGTAGCCGTCTTCAGACACTTCAGAAGAGGGAGTCAGATCTCTTTTACAGATGGTTGTGAGCCACCATGTGGTTGCTGGGATTTGAACTCAGGACCTTTGGAAGAGCAGTCAGTGCTCTTAACCGCTGAGTCATCTCTCCGGCCCAATGAGACGTTTTCTATGCTTTGTTTAGTTGTTGTTGTTGTTTTGTGTGTGTGTGTGTGTGTGTGTGTGTGTGTGTGTTTTATTTGAGGGGGAGGCTACAAGGGCAAAGGGTTATGTTAGGGGGCAGGGAGATGAGGTATGTATGATGTGAAACACAAAGAATCAATAAAAAGTTTTAAAAAAAAACCTAAATCTTTAAGAATAGAAAAGTATACATATTGAAGTTGGGCTTGGTGTAAGGTACATGCCTTAAATCCTAATACTCTGGAGTCTGAGGCAGGAGGATTGAGTTTGGCTGGCCTTTGTATCTGATTCCTGGAAGGAAGAACATAAATCTTTGTACTTCCCAAATAATTGTTGGGGTGGTTGTTGCATCGTCTTTATTATTTAGTGATATGTGTTAAGACAAGGTCTAGTTGTGTAATCCAGATCAGCCTGGACCTAAAGATCCTTCTGCCTAAGCTTCCTGAGTTCTGGAACACTAGGCGTTAGTTTCATGAGTCGCTTGGTTCACCCCAGAGTTTATGCTAAGACAATGAGAGCTCTTAAGATGGGCCACTGGTTCTCGGGACTGACCACGTGACTAGGAGTTTGGTGCTTTGACCAGTATGATTTCCAGGAATGGGAACAAGCCAGAGACTGAGTTACATAAGATGTCCAATGTCCACTTAGCTATGCCCAGATGATGAAACCTCAAAGTTTCCCCTCTGGGGAACTGGCAGCACCCAGGGTCTCACCTTCTGGGAGGGGCTGAGGCAGGAGGATGACCTGAGCCCAGAAGTCCCAGACCAGCCAGGACAACAAACCAAATTCCCATTTTAACATTAAACCAAAACCAGCCTGATAGTCAGTGGAAAACTACAAGGATAGCTATTGATCTTTCAAAAATGAAATTTGGGGGGCCAGAGAGATGGCTCAGCGGTCCAGAGCACTTGGCGTTCTTGCAGAGGACCTGGGCTTGTCCCCAGCACCCACGCTAGGTGGCTCCCAAAGGCCTGCAACCTCAGTGCCCGGGGCCTCCGTGGGCACCTGAACACGGGGAGAATATGCAGGCACACATGGACATAAGTAAAAATAAGAACAATAAGTGTACTGGCTGGTCTTATGTGTCAACTTGACACAGGCTGGAGTTGTCACAGAGAAAGGAGTTTCAGTTGGGGAAGTGCCTCCATGAGATCCAGCTGTGGGGCATTTTCTCAATTAGTGATCAAGTGGGGAGGGCCCCTTGTGAGTGGTGCCATCCCTGGGCTGGTAGTCTTGGGTTCTATAAGAGAGCAGGCTGAGCAAGCCAGGGGAAGCAAACCAGTAAGAAACATCCCTCCATGGCCTCTGCATCAGCTCCTGCTTCCTGACCTGCTTGAGTTCCAGTCCTGACCTCCTTTGGTGATGAACAGCAATATGGAAGGTGTAAACTGAATAACCCCTTTCCTCCCCAACTTGCTTCTTGATCATGTGCAGGAATAGAAACCCTAACTAAGACAATAAGTAAAACCTAAAAAACAAAAACAAAAACAGGAAAACTACTTTTTTGATTGGTTGGTTTTTTGAGACAAAAGTCTCCCTATGTAGATCAGGCTGTCCTGGAAGTCAATGTATAGATCAGGCTGGCCCCAAACTCAATATGTAGACCAAGCTGGCCTCAAATTCACAGAGATCTGATCTCACTGCCTCTGACTCCCAAGTGCTGAGTTTAAAGATGTGCAGTGTGCACAATCACAAACAAATTTTTGGTTGTTTTGAAAAACTAAAAAAATCATATTGATTAGCAAATCACTTTTTTACTAGCTGTATGACGCATACATTATAATAATCAAGTAATAAAGAATTGACTATGACAATGTATAATAAATGAAAACTTAACTATGAGGAACAGAATTATGATTTCACATTTGGGCCAATAATTTCACTCTCTATTTCAGTGTCTATTTTGACAAGAGATAGTTTTACATAAGATGTAGAGAGTATATGTAAGTTTGACAATAGCTGAAGATTGGAACTGAAGAGATGGGCCGACAGTTAAGGGCACCGGCTGCTCTACTGATGACCTGGGTTTGATTCCCAGCACCCACATGGCCACTCACAAGTCTGTCATTCCAGTTCTAAGGGATCCAAAGCCCTCTTCTGTCCCCTGTAAGCACAAGGCACACACATGGGGCACAGTTATACAAGCTGGCAAGACATCCAAGCACATAAAATAATGAAAATAAAAAATATTCAAAAATAGTTGAAGATTACATCCAATTTAGCACATAAATGTCTTCTCAGAATGATGCTCATAACTGCTCAAAGGATAAAAACAACTGAATCAGAAAATGCTCAAGAAGGGATTCAGAATGTGCTACCCACAAATACACTACTTTGGAATATTGGGAGTTTTTGTTTGTTTCTTTGTTTTTGTTTTTTGTTTTTTGTTTTTAGCTCAAGAAATTGAGAACCAACCAGCTGATTTAGGAAAAGCTCATTACCTCCCACTCAACTGCCTAGATTTTTCCTTATGTAGAGGAAATGGACATCCTTGAAGCAGATCGATATTAGCCAAGTTATCCACACAGCGGAGAAAACTACTCAGAGACATTTCTCTAGGCATGAAGGGTAAGCTTTGCTCCCTATTCTTTCTCTCCCAATGCTTACCTTCTCAAATCTTTCTTTTTTTTTTTTTTTTTTTTTTTTTTTTTCTTGGTTTTTCGAGACAGGGTTTCCCTGTATAGCCCTGGCTGTCCTGGAACTCACTCTGTAGACCAGGCTGGCCTCGAACTCAGAGATCCGCCTGCCTCTGCCTCCCAAGTGCTGGGATTAAAGGCGTGAGCCACCACCGCCCAGCTCTTTCTTTTTTTTTAATTTTTAGTTTTTTATTATATTCAACACAATATATATTTTATACCAATCATAAAACTGATGGACATGTTATTAAATGAACATAAAAAGATAAAGTCTTTTTGTTTGTTTGTTTCTAGTAGAGTTTAAAATCTTGGCTCTTACTGTGGTACAAACCCAAAATAAGAACAATTTTTAGACATTGGAGTTCATTGTGATAAGGCTGTACTTCAATGTCCCTCACATCACCAAAGGATTTCACCTCCATAGGAGCTAAGCTAAGAGTTGACAGTTCTGCTGCGCCAGGGACTGAATTATAGGCACAATTATTTGGATACAGATTTCCCACTGTGGTCAAATGCTGTTTGACTTGAGTGATTGTCATCATTCTCAGCCCACAGGGAACAGGTTATATTCATTTAAAAAAAATGGAGTGTGTATTAAGATGGTCTATCCATGAAGTAATTCATCAACTGTTTCAATGAACAATGGTTCTGCTTGGAGGGTGGCACAGACATTATGTGAGGGTAAGATTCTGGTTCATTGGCTGTGATGATATTGAAAAGCATCCATCCCAAGTTTTTTTTTCTTTTCTTTTTTTCTTTCTTTTTTTCTTTTTATTCTTTTTTTTTTTTTTTTTTTTTTTTTGGTTTTGGGGTTTTTCGAGACAGGGTTTCTCTGTGTAGTCCTGGCTGTCCTGGAACTCACTCTGTAAACCAGGCTGGCCTCAAACTCAGAAATCCGCCTGCCTCTGCCTCCCAAGTGCTGGGATTAAAGGCATGTGCCACCACCGCCCGGCTTATCCCAAGTTTTCTTTTCGCCACCTCCCGGAAGCCCCAAGCCCCATTCCATTCTGTAGCTGAGGATAATTACATAAGCCTCACATGGACCCTTCTTCAATGACTAGTTTTTGAGAGACTCCTTGCTTACTTGCATAACTAGACTTGTTTTCTGTTAATCTGTCTTTTTAAAAAATATTTATTTATTTATTTATTTATTTATTTATTTATTATACAGTATTCTGCCTGCATGTATACTTGCGAGCCAGAAGAGGGCACCATATCTCATTGCAGATGGTTGTGAGCCACTGTGTGGGTGCTGGGAATTGAACGCAGGACCTCTGGAGGAACAAGCAGCCAGTGCTCTTAACTGCTGAGCCATCTCTCCAGCCCCTGTTAATCTGCCTTAATGCCAACTTAATTTATGCAAAGAACCCAGGAGGTCAAAGGGAGGCATTACCACTGCCACTAGTAAGCTCCCAAACAGCACGCTCAGCCATCCACTTGTGATGCAGCCTTCTTCATGGTTTTCCTGATGTCATTCACAAACGCTGCACAGGCACACAACTTTTAATTGATTTTACCATTCCATCAGTCTGAGAAAAAAAATCATTAAATCATAATTGCAGTAAGATCTTTATACGGATAAAATGGGAAGAGGCGTTGGGGAAGGGCAGAGGGCATGCCTGTGCAAAGTGTGTAGAGTAAAATCAGTCACTGTTTTAGGGTTTCTTTTGCTGTGATAAAACACCATAACCAAGCCAGGCAGTGGTGGCGCACGCCTTTAATCCCAGCATTTGGGAGGCAGAGGCAGGCGGATTTCTGAGTTCGAGGCCAGCCTGGTCTACAGAGTGAGTTCCAGGACAGCCAGGGCTATACAGAGAAACCCTGTCTCAGGAAACAAACAAACAAAACAAAACAAAACAAAAAGCACCATAACCATGCTGGGTGGTGGCAATGCATGCCTTTAATCGCAGAATTTGGGAAGCAGAGTCAGGAGGAGTTTGAGGCTACCCTGATCTACGGAGTGAGTTCTAAGAGATCCAGGGCCACACAGAGAAACTCTGTCTCACATCCCCCCTCCCAAATTAAAAACAAAACAAACTGCACCATAACCATAAGCAACTTCAAAAAGAAAGGCTTTGTTCCGTCTTAGAGTTTGTAGTCCATCATTTAAGAAAGCCAGGGCTGGAACCTGGAGGTGAGAACTGAACCAGAGGCTATGGAGGGATGCTGCTTACTGGCTTGCTCCTCAGGGCTTGCTCAGCCTGCTTTCTTAGAGTACCTGAGTCCACCATCCCAGAAGTGGAACCACAATCCCAATGTGGGACCTCCATCCCAGGAGTGGGACCACCATCCCAGGAGTGGGTCCACTAGCCCAGGAGTGGAACCACCAGCCAAGGAGTGGGTCCACCAGGCCAGGAGTGGGTCCACCATCCCAGGAGTGGAACCACTATCCCAGAGTGGGACCACTAGCCCAGGAGTGGGACCACCAACCCAAGAGTGGGCCCATCCACTATGGGCCAAACCCTTCTACAATAATCATCGACCAAGAAAATGCCCTACAGGCCATTCCTTTGGAAGCATTTTCTTGATTTAAGATTCCTTCTTCCCAGATGATCCTAGCCTGTGTCAAGCAGCTGCAAAGCTAGACTGCACAGGGATGAAATACACTCAAGGAGGTGTTGAGTACAACTAGCCTAAAGTGCGACCAGCACTCAAGTCCTTGACAATAGTGTTCGGCCACTCACAGGAAGAACGCTCACTTAGGTCTGCTCAGAAACAGGGTTGCAAAGAAGCCGTGGAGGCTCAGCCAAACAACAGGCGCATGGCAAACGTGGACAAGTGTGTGGATAAGAGATGGGTTCTCGGTCTGTGCTGGGGCCTCTTGTTCTGAGAAAGTTACTAGGAATCTCCATTCTGCCTTTCTGCTGGTTTCTGGCTGCTTGCTGTCAAAGTGAACAAGTTCACAAATTAATTGTATTTCTTTATTTTTGGGTGTGTGTGCACACATGCCATAGTGCATGTGCAGAAGTCAGGGAACAGGTTGCATGAGTCAGTTCTCTCCTTCCAGGGTTCCAAGGATTAAACTCAGGTCGTCAGGTTTGGAAGCAAGTAGGTAACTACTGAACCACCTCACCACCTCAAGAAAGGCTATCTATCTATCTATCTATCTATCTATCTATCTATCTATCCATCCATCCATCCATCCATCTATCCATCTATTCACTATGTAGCCTTGGCTGTCCTGGAACTCTCTGTATAGACCAGGCTGGCATCAAACCCAGAGATTCACCTGTCTTTGCTTCTGTGCTAGGATTAAAGATGTGTGCCAGCATGCCCTGCTCAAAGACTACTTTTGTGGACAGTTGTGCAGAGGTATAATCAGAGGACACAAGAAGGTGATCTTTGTCAGCCACCCTGGCAACTAAAGGTCCTCTTGTTCAGGTTCTTGTATCTGTGTCTTCATAGATAAGGTAATTCCTCAAGCAAAAGGGAGCGCATGTGAACCTTGGGAGCTGGAGGCAGGGTGGAAAGGAAGACAGTCATCTTATGGCCAGCTCTAGGGATGAAAGGAGAGGGGCAGGTGACAGTGGCCTTCCTGCTTCTGCTCTCTTCCATTTCCAAGGGACCATATCTAGAGTAATGTTTCTCCTGCATCCCATCACCTCTGTCCTTGTGATCTACAAGTAAGCTCCACTTCTCAGGTCTTACCTCTGTCAACCCTGAGCTTGTGACTAAGGGGCATCGTTGTTGTTGTTGCTGCCGCTGCTGTTGTTTTGTTGTTAAAGGTGGTGTGTGTGTGTGTGTGTGTGTGTGTGTGTGTGTGTGTGATATTAATGAAGCTTATTGGCAGTTCTTATGATGTGGTCACATAGGAGGGAGATAGGAAAGCTTACCAGGCTCAGGACAAGTGTAATATTGCTGTGTGCAGTCTGTAGCATTATGTGCTCAAGGGGTCTCCTAGCAACGGGAGCTTCACACTGATGTCAGACACTCCCCAGCCCATTGCCTCCGGGGAGTGCGGCAGGGAACAGTGTCTTGGGCAGAGAGGGTGGTGGCAGCCGAGGTGGAGGCAGCCGAGGTGGTGGCTGTCCTTTCATCCCAGCTGCTGTTACCACTTAGGGTTCCCATGAGACAGAGGGGGGAGCCACTGCAGGCAGGGCACCCAGATAAGACTTTAATGATTAATTAACCAACATTTTATATTTCCCTTCAAGCATGTTTGTGTCTTATTTCCCTAGAGAAGGACTCTGAAAGGCAACTCGTCTTTTTGGTTCTCATTAACCTAGAAGATACAGAACAGGAAGAGAGAGGGAAAGGGCCACAGGGTTTGCATGGAAATGGCGCTCAGTCTCGATTCCCAGGCCAAACCCCAAGGTAATAGCGACCAATTAAAACAAGGAAATGGAGATGTCACCAGGCCGGAAGCAGCTTCTGAGGCAGACAGTGTTGTTCCCAGGATCGGCACCCGCGACAGAAGGGAACCTCCAATGTGGACTCGGTAAGATCGCAGACTCTTTCCCTGACTCCAAGGCGTGAAACACCAAGAACATCTGGTTTAAGTACCAGATGCCGCTAGAGTGAGGCTCAGAGGCAGAAGAAGCCCAAGGTATGGACCACAGAGCCTGGCTGTGGACAGACAATCCTGTTCTCTGAGGCTCAGAGAACAACTGTCTCCATCTAGCTCCAGTGGAACTGTAGCTCCCAGAACACATTCCCCACCTGGCATACACACACTGACGCATTCATACACTCACACACATACATGCTCACTCTCACACACACACACATATATCTCTAACACACACATATACTCTCACATACACACATACACTTACACTCGCACACACTCATACACACACATGCTCACACATACACTCTCACATACACACACACACATGCTCACACACACAGTACGTTCTCCTACACACACACACAAGCACATGCCCCCCATACACACACAGATACCCTCCTACACTCACACAAGCATGGACACACACATAAGAATAAAGCTTGCCCACAGGGGAAGTGTACTGAGTGATGTTGGCAGGCAGAAGAGAAGCAACAGCTGGGATGCTTTTCCAGTCTCACATTTGTTGCTGGCCTGGTCTCTCTCTCTCTCTCTCTCTCTCTCTCTCTCTCTCTCTCTCTCTCTCTCTCTCTCTCACACACACACACACACACACACACACACACACACTCCATCCCTTGGTGTGACCAGCTCTTGGGCCTGCATTCCTCAGTATCCCTCTGAGGCTTCCTAGGAGACTTTCTAAACAAATGGCTCACACTCAAATCCTTATTCCACGTGCACAGTGTGGGGAGGAGTCTCCTGTCATGCAGCTGTGGGCCTTAGAGCTACAGCAGGCCTTTTGCAGGTTTGCTAAGAAGTCCCTGAGGGGTCTCTGAGGTTCTAAGTTTTCAGTCTAATTTTTCTGGTGGTGGGGACAGGTCCCACGTTCTCAAACATTCGAGGCAAGTGCTTTACCATTGAGCTGCACCCCCATTCCTTCAGTAATGATGCATCCTGTGCAGTCATTCTTGTAGAATACAGGATTATATGTCAGATACTGCTGAGGAAGATAGAGGCCGGCCTCCACTCCTCTCTTCTCTACTCTCTCTCTCTCTCTGCCTCTCTCTGCCTCCACTATACCATTAACTCCCATCCTCTTCCCTGAATAAACTCTATTCTATACCAAAAAAAAAAAAAAAAAAAAAAAAAAAAAGCCAGGCGGTGGTGGCGCACGCCTGTAATCCCAGCACTCTGGGAGGCAGAGGCAGGCGGATTTCTGAGTTTGAGGCCACCTGGTCTACATAATGAGTTCCAGGACAGCCAGGGCTATACAGAAAAACCCTGTCTCGAAAAAAAACCACTCACATGTACACACACACACACACACACACACACACACTCAAAGTGGTAGATTACTTTGGTAGAGAAAAAAATCTCAAGCTTGTCAGCTATTTCACTGGATTTGGTTATCAGCCCTTCAGGAAAGGAGTGATCTGTACTCACGGACAAGACAGGTGCAGAGAAGCCAGCTGCAGCTGTTAAAGAGATTATCATCATTCAAAGGAAACCTCGGGGGACTGGGACAATGGTGAAGGTATCCTGAGGAGAAAGCCTAAACCAATAACAGATAACATTGTTGGAAAAGTCCCCATTCAAAATAAATATTTAGGGAAGTGTTCCTCTGAAGTCAGTCTTAAAGGCACACAGAGGCCACTGCAAATGCAGTCCAAGGAGCCAGGCTACATCTCAGACTGGTAGCAGAGGCAGTGCTGTCCACGTGGAACTGGTTTCGCAGGCATGGATCACGTGAGAATGACGAGGTCAAGGAAGATGGCCCCGCAAATCTGTGTCAGGCTCAGATTTCCTGCAGCAGGTCCCCGGGGATGACAGCAGCTGAGGAGAAGCTTCCGTGTCTGCAGAGACTCCAAGATGTTAGAGAGGCCGGGGCTGAGGGGAAGCCACCACAGAAAACTGCAGACACTGAGCGAAGCGTTTTTCAAAGGCTTCATGTACTGTAGCCATGGACTAGAGTTGCAGTGATTCCCAAGGTGGTTGATGTCCAGATGACTCTATCATGAGCCACAGATGCAGGAAGTGGAGCTGCAGGATTAGGTATGTGCTCTCCTGGGGTTTGGTTTGAACAGGATCTAGCCTTTTCTTGCTGTGCCAACCCTCCCTTCTGGAGCAGCGACGGGTGCTTTATGTCCTGGACATTGGAAGGAAAACGTGTTCTGATTTTTATAGTGGCTAGCAGTTAGGAAAGTGTCACAGAAGAGGCTCTGTACATTAAGACTGTTGAAGACCACAGGGACCTTTGAAGTTGGGCTGAACGTGGTTTGCATTGTGAGATAAACATGCAAATGTACCGGCCAGGGCTGGAATGTTACAATTTAAAGTGATTCGTTTGGGTAACAAGTTGACAAGGTAGAGTTAATCCCCATTGTCAAGATGATTGTAACCTGGGAAAGGCATCACTAGGCATGTGGGTGAAAGTTTGCAGAGAGTATTAGTAACTAAGGCAGGGGCATCTGCCTTGAATGTAGGTGCACATTCCCATAGCTTGAGGTCCTGGACTGAATACACAGGAGTTGAGACAAGCACTGGAATTCGCTTCTCGCTGCTTCCTTTCTGCAGATGCAGTGTGAGAAGCCGCCACATCTTCCCTGCCCTCTTAGGCTAGGGTTTTATTGCTAGGAAGGAGACACCATGACCATGGCCGCTCTTATAAAGGACAACATTTAACTGAGGCTACGTAACAGTTTCAGAGGTTCAGTCCATTATCATCATGGCAGGAAGCATGGGAGTGCCCAGGCGGGAGTGCCCAGGCAGACATCGTGGTGCTGGAGGAGGAGCACCCACAGGCAGCAGAAGGAGGCTGTGTGCCACACTGGGCAGAGCCTGAGCACAGGAGACCTCCTCCAGCAAGGCCACACCTCCTAACAATGCCATCCCTTAGGGACTGAGCTTTCACACACATGAGGCAATGGGGGCCACGCCCATTCAAACCACCACACCTGCCATGATGGACCATTTCCCTTCAAAGTAATCCTTCCTCCCTAGCGTTGCTTCTTTGAGGGTGTTTGGTTACAAGAAAGGTAGATAATAACCAGGAACATGCCTGTTTCGGACACATCTGCTACATTGGTTCTTTTTTTTTTTTTTTTTGGTTTTTCGAGACAGGGTTTCTCTGTGTAGTCCTGGCTGTCCTGGAACTCACTTTGTAGACCAGGCTGGCCTCGAACTCAGAAATCCGCCTGCCTCTGCCTCCCAAGTGCTGGGATTACAGGCATGCGCCACCACGCCCGACGCTACATTGGTTCTTATTCAGGCCTTGGACTATTAGCCTTTGTAGTCTCAGAGAAAGGCTATCTTCTTGTGGGGTATCCACCAGAGAAGAATGCTCAGACATGGGTTTAAACCCACAGAAAGTCTTTATTAACTGGCTGGTGACTACGCTGAGTGTTCGGTGTGGCCCTGAGCCTTCCTTGGGGTGAGCTTGAAAGCACAAACATCACACCCTGGGTTGATGCACCTCAGTGAGCAAGAACACTTAGTCAGAAGCAGAGCTACAGAAGCCAAAGAACAAGGTTAGTACATTAGAGACCGTCCCAGAGCTATGGGCTTTGAAGGATTAAGCTTTTGTTTTTGTTTTGGCAGGTGGTACTGTCTACATCTGAGTTTTATGGACTGAATGGTACTTCCTTCCATCATGAACTTGGTTGGGCTAAGGTTTGGGGGACTGTTACAATCTTGCATTGTAAAAGAGATAGAAGGATGTTCTTTTACACATGTATTAGTTTTGTTTGTTTGTTTTTTGAAAGCCCTGGCTGTCCTTGAACTCACAGAGATCTGCCTGCCTCTGCTTCCTGAATGCTGGGATTAAAGGTGTGTGCCACTACTGCCCAGAATGAATTAGAAATTGTAATGTCATATTTCAAAACCTATTAAGTCTGAGGAGAGAACATTAAACATTTTACAAAAGTCCCAGAACCAGTCTCTCACCCTCTCCTGACCTGTGTCTCACCACTCTCAAACTTAGGGAGATCCTTTCAGAGAGAATGCAATTGTCTTGAGCCCCCCCTCCAGTAATGTCATCAAACAGAAGGTTCACTCTCTAGAAAGGAGCTTGCAATTGACCACAGACCCAGAGTCTGGAGGAACGTGTTCTTGGGCTGTTGCTTAGACCCCAGGACCACTTGTCTTCCCTTGGGATAATTCATTCTTTCACGGGAACCAGCTGCACTGCCCACCCCCTCTCCTCTGTGGAGAGGATATAAAGCCCTGACTCTCCCTGGATTCTGGGCACTTCTTTCTGTTCCTCTGATGTATCCATGCATGTAACACATTTGTGTGCGTTTCTCCCTGTTGATCTGTCTACCGCAGTTGATTTCATCAGGTCCAGTCATTAGACCTTCAGACAGCAGAAAGAAAGGTTCCTGCCCTCCCTGCATTAGCTTTCCGGGCATCCTGCCTCTTAGAGGGTCTATATATCACAGAATGTATTTGGACATTGTAGTCTATGATTTCAAAGTGTGCTGATCATGGTAACCCATGCTTGCCACCCCAGTGTTTAGAAAGGTAGAAACAGGAGGGTTGCTTCAATTCTGATGCCATCTTATTCCAGACCAGCCAAGACTGTCCAATGAGGATCTGCCTCAAATAAAAAAAATTCAAACTAAGCAAATTAGCCTCTCTGTATCCTCCACTCAAGTCAAAATGGAGCAGCGAGCTCAGCAGAGTGGTACATGCCTTTAAAAAAAAGATTTATGAGTATATGAGTACACTATTGCTCTCTTCAGACACACCAGAAGAGGGCATCAGATCCCCTTACAGAAGGTTGTGAGCCACCATGTGGTTGCTGGGAATTGAACTCCAGATCTCTGGAAGAACAGTCAGTGCTCTTAACCGCTGAGTCATCTCTCCAGCCCTGAGTGGTACATGCCTTTAACCCCAGCACTTGGGAGGCAGAGGCAGGCAGATCTTTGTGAGTTTGAGGCCAGCCTGGTCTACAGAGCAAGGTCAGGACTCCTCTGTGTTCAATATAAGATTCTGACTTCTGTGATGTAAATTTCCTTCCTTCAAGCCCGTATTATATTTTCACATGTAAGAATTTCCACTGTGTTCAGTGCTCTATACCTCTGTCTGTGGGAGGCAAGCAGTTTTCTGGCTCTGCGGCCACTGCTGTTCACTGCTGTATTCTATTCCAAGGCCTAGTACACTACAGTGTAATTTTCCACTCTATTCTTGATTAATAGGTTTGTTTCTAGTTCAAGTCCATTATGAACATGATGCCAGGAACATTCTTGCAGATAAATCCTGGGACACATGTGCCCTTGCTCTTTTCTGGGGTGATGGCCTCGTGTGGCTTCTCTTTAATCCAGGTTTAGTGTGTTTAAGCTTCTTCCCCATCTCCTCTTTCAAAACTAGCTCTCAGGGGAGGGTCATAAGTTCACCCATGCTATGGGATACATGGCCAAGCAGGATTTACATGTATCCTGTTCCATATAATTGTGAAAGGGATCAAATGAGTTAATTTCTAATTGTAACATTTTGTGTATCTAGAGGGAGAGATTCCAGAGCTGACCCTGGCCAGGGGGTGGGGGGCATTGGAAAATATCCTGCGGTGGTAAAATGAACCAAGACAGTAAAACAAAAGCATGTAAACAACAGGCCAGCCAAGAGTTATATTCTATTTAAAAGGTCAAAAACTAGGCCTTGTCCAAGGATCAGTCGACATTCAATGGGCAGTCAGCTGTCGCCACAGCGGTGTTGTGTGGTTTGGACATGCAATGTCCTCTACGAGCTATCTGTTTGCACACTTAGTTCCCAATGGGTGGTGACAGTTTGGGACACTGTGGAACCTTTGGAAGGAGGAAGTGGATGGAGACATGGGCCTCTGGGAAGCGAGCCTTGAAGAAGACACATGATTGGCGGTCCCCGTTCCTCCTCCATCGTGTTCCCCCCATGACGGACTGTAGCACTTCCGGCCATGAAGGCCCAGCCAACCCTTGCTCCTTACCTTGTCTGTTGTCAGATATCTTCATAGAAATGAGTAAGAGGGGAAAAAAAGAATAAAAGAAAAGACGTTGCCTCTCGAGCGCTGCCTGTGTCAGTCACACAACACCTCTGACACCCTCAGCTTTTTCTTGTAAAATGGACTCAGTGATAGCACTTGGCTGCAGAGATGGCTCAGCGGTTAAGAGCACTGGCTGCTCTTCCAGAGGACCTGGGTTCAATTCCCAGCACCCACATGGCAGCTTGCAACTGTCTGTAACTCCAGTTCCAGGAGAGCCAGCACTGTCATCCACACATACATACAGGCAAAGCGCCAATGCACATAAAATAAAAAAAGAAAAGAAAAGAAAAGAAAACCAAAGAAATTAAACTAAGGAGTGGCTGTGTCCCATTTTGCACTGTTCTTGCCATTTTGTAAGTGTTTAAAAAACATGAATTTTTCTACTTATCCTCGATTAGACAGTGAGTCCCCATCACAAAACATCAAAAGAAATGGAGGGGGAGGAAAAAGGGAAGAGTGCCAGCCTAACTGAGGTAACTAACCCTAACAATGTCTCTAGAACACCGCCTAACAAGTACACAGGGACCATTCTCTATGTAGATAATATGATAGAGGAATTAAAAAATTGAAATAGGGGCTGGAGAGATGGCTTAGCAGTTAAGGGCACTGATCTGCTCTTCTGAAGGTCCTGAGTTCAATTCCCAGCAACCACATGATGGCTCACAACTATCCGTAATGAGATCTGACGCCCTCTTCTGGTGTGTCTGAATACAGCTACAGTGTACTTAAATATAATTAATAAATAAATCTTTAAAAAAGAAGACAAAAGACTATACTTTAAAAAAATTGAAATAGATCCATAACAAGTAAAGAGACTGAGTTAGGTAATAAACTAACAAAAACACTTCATAAAGAAAATCCCAGGGCTGGAGAGATGGCTCAGAGGTTAAGAGCACTGACTGCTATAATGGCAGAGACAGCTGGGTCTCTGAGTTCAAGGCCAGCCTAGTCTACAGAGTGAGTTCCAGGGTGGCCAAGGATAAATACACAGAGAAACCCCGTCTCACATGGAAAAAAAAAGAGGAGAGTATCTCTACAGAATAACGGCTTTTGTCAAACTGCAGCAAAATCTCGGGATTTTGCCTTCAGCTTGGATGCTTGTTCAGTCTACCTACAGACAGAGCCGGGCAGGAAAGTGCGCGTGGAGGTTGGAGGTTGGTTACAGTCAGAGGGCACCGGTGGAGAACAAGGCTGCTGGACACATGACCCTCTCTCCCATGTGCAAACAGGAAGTCCTGGGTGCTTTCTACATAGTTCTTCAGAAGATCCCCAAGGAGGCTGAGCCACGCGTCTGCAGTGCCAGCCAGGGCCCGAATGCACCTTTGTTGCTGCTGCTTCCCTGGTGGCTCGGACCTCCTCTCCTGCCAGGGCCATTCTACTGTCTCCTTGTCTTTGTCTTTGTCTTGTTTTGGTTTTTTTGAGACAGGGTTTCTCTGTGTAGCTCTGGCTGTCCTGGAACTCAGTCTGTAGACCAGGCTGGCCTTGAACTCAGAAATCCGCTGTCTCTGCCTCCCAAGTGCTGGGATTAAAGGCGTGTGCCACCACCAACCGACTGTCTTTGGCTTTTCTTTAGGAGGATCCAAATGAAGTCTTATTGTAGCTTAAAGAAAATCAATAATTTTGGATGTGTGTGTGTGTGTGTGTGTGTGTGTGTGTTGCTAGGGATCTGACCCAGGGCCTTATGCATTCTAGGCAAGCACTGTGCCACACTCAGCCCAGAAATTAGGATTTTTCCAGCAGAACTTCTCAAAAACTAATAGAGTCAATATAGCAAAAGAGGCTGGACAGATGGCTCAGTGATTAAGAGTGTACACTATTCGTTCAGGATCCAAGGTCAGCAGCCGCATAGACTGACTCACCACTCTCTTAATAAACTCCAGGTCCAGACGAATTTGATGTCTCTGGCCTCCACCAGTGCCTGCATCACGTGCACACTCACACATAAGGTACACATACACATACACATAATAAATCACAATAAAAATGAATCACTAGGTGGTGGTGGAGCACATCTTCAATCCCACCACTTCTGAGGCAGAGGCTGATGGATCTCCGAGTTTGAAACCATCCTGGTCTATAGAGTGAGTTCCAGGACAGCAAAAGCTACATAGTGAGACCCTGTCTTGAAAAAAAAAAGCCAAATAAACAAAAATAAATCTTTTGACTGGGCATTGTGGCATGCAACTTTAATTCCAGTAGTTGGGGGGCTGAGGTAGGCAGATCTCTGTGATTTCAAGGCCAGCCTGGTCTATATAGCGAAACCTTGTCTCAAATAAGTTGAAGAGAGAGAAAGAGAGATTGAGGGAGAGAGAGAGAGAGAGAGAGAGAGAGAGAGAGAGAACAAAAGTTAGATATGTACAGTCAGTTAACCGAAGCCGGCATAGATGCGTATTTGATAGAAGAAAATGGACGACAGTAAAGGACTTTTACAGTACTGGGAAATGGAAGCAATCCAATCCTGGAAATGACACAAGCAAATAGTGGCTGGAGATGGGCCAGTGGTTAAGAGCGCCTGCGGTTCCTGCAGAGGTTCGGAGCCCAGTTCCCAGCACCCACAGCAGTTGCTTCAATTCTAGAGGATCCAGTGCCCTCTTCTGGCCTCTGTGTGTGATGCACACGTATACATTCAGGCCCACATACATACATACATATACACATAAAGTAATTTTTTTTTAAAAAGCAATAAAACAAATAAAGAAATATGTTACGTGAATGAATAGTGACTTGCAGTGTATACAGAGACTGAGGACACGACTGCTGCTGTTTGAATAGCATTTGCCCCTGTGCAGACCCGCACACGATCTAATGTCTGTGAAGTGTGGTATGAGGGCAAAACTTAATGCCACTCTAGTGTGGTGGTGTTTGGGGTTACACAGGGCGTGGAAGCCAAGGGCCCATGAGTGAATGCTGATAGCTATCTAAGGGGGGGAGGGAGGGAGGGAGGGAGAGAGAGAGAGAGAGAGAGAGAGAGAGAAGGAAGGAGGGAAGGAGGGAGGGAAGGAGAGAGAAAATAACTTTCCTCTCCTCTCCTCTCCTCTCCTCTCTTCTCTCCTCTCCTCTCTTCTCTCCTCTCCTCTCCTCTCGTCTTTGTCTCTGTCTCCGTGTCTGTCTGTCTGTCTGTCTGTCTCTCTCTCTCTCTCTCTCTCTCACACACACACACACACACACACACACACACACACACCAGGCTATAGCCTGTTTCACGAAGCCCAGGGTAGTCTGAACTTGCTTGTGGCTGAGAATGACCTTGAACTCCCGATCCTTCTGTTTCCTCCTTCCAAGGGCTGGGATCCTAGGCATGTATGTGCCACCACACCTGACTCTAGGGAAATCTCTTAAAGTATAAAAAATGTAAAAGTGACAAAATAAATATTATTACTGATTACATAGTAAAAAAAAAATCGATAGGAGCATCAACACAGCATTTTAGAACAGCCAGGACACAGGCACAGCAAGCAGGCTCGGCAAGGAGGAAATGGTTCCCGTGGCCACTTCTACCACGAACTCTTCAGACAGTTTTAAAAAGCATAAAGGAACTAGTGGGATGGCTCGGTGGATTGAAGCAGTTGCTTCAAAGCTTAACCACCTAAGGTTTATCCCCAGGACCCACATGGTGGAGGGAGAAAGCGGCTCCCACGCACCGCTCCCTGCCCTCCATACCTGTGCCACGGCACCCCTAAACCACAACATGAGTTAGAACACAAAATGAAGAAGAAATAAGGAGGGGGAAGAGGAGGAAGGGGAAGAGGAGGAGGAGAGAGGGGCAACAGGTGGCTCAGTTCAAGCCTGAGGTCTTTCTACAGCCCTCTCTCTCATAAAGGCAGGAGGAAGCCGGCTGTACAAGGTTGCCTCTGCCCTCCAGATTTACACACACACACACACACACACACACACACACACACACCACAATAAAAAAAGTATATGAATTTGTTAATATGAATGACTTGGGTTTTACAGTTTATAAGAATGTGTAAAGGGGCTGGAGAGATGGTTCAGTGGTTAAGGGTGTTTGCTCAGCCTGGGGCAGTGGTGGCGCACGCCTTTAGTCTCAGCACTGGGGAGGCAGAGGCCGGTAGAGCTCTTTGAGTTCGAGACCATTCTGATCTACAGAGTGAGTTCCAGGACAGCCAAGGCTATGTGTTGAAAATGTAAAGGACATTGAACAGAAAACAATAATAGAAAACCAGGCAAGCATAGACAGAAAAAGGCCCCAAATATAAGGAAGGTCATTTTTGGGGTGTTTCAGGGGCTTTCATTGATGTCAGAGGACATCAATGGATTTAAAAAAAAAAAAGGCAAAACAAACCAATGCAATACAATGTTGAGGGGTGAGTGGGGAGTGTTAAAAGAATCAATATTTTCTACAAACTCCCTCTATCTGTAAATACCCACACAAATTCCGACTACATTTTTCAAAATATGCATTTTTAAAAGTGGGTAGGGAGCCGGATTATTGCCTTCGTGGTATGTACTTCCAGAACAGTTCTAAGTAATGAGGCCAAGTTTCCCAAATGCCACTGGGGTCTCAAATATCTTAAAGAACCGCATGGCCAGAGCCTGCAGTTTCTCCACTCTTCCAGAAGGGGGCAGAGGCACCATGAATGGTCCACTCTGGCAAAGCGCCCCATGACCTAAAATTACAGGGCTGGGCCCCACCTGTGGGAGCCAGTGCCGCTTGCTTGTCTCCGCCATTTAGAGACTGCTTGTTTTTTTAAGTTATTCTGCAAAGCACAGATTCGAGTGTTTGTTTTTGGATGCATGTTCTGAAAATTCTGAACACGCATTTGAATTTAGGCTAAGGACTTGTTGCAGTAAAATATGCTCACTGCAATTTTATTAAAGCACATAATAGAAAAACACAGTATTATTACCCGGAGAAAAAAAGCGAGTGTGGCCAGCACCTGTCATCCCAGCAGTCTGAAGCCCAGGCGTCAGGACACCAGCTTGGGCTACGGAGTTCAACCTTGTCTGGAAGAAAAAAAGAGAAAAAAAGAAAACTCTGGAAGAGTGAATGAGTGCCCTAGAGTTGTATGTGTATGTGGAAGAGAAGATTTGGTATCGCTAGACTTTAGCTCATTTACCCCAGGGAGGTAGATTGTCTCCTTGAAGAAATCCATAAATGTAGCCCTTGTTAACTACATTCTTTGGTGGGTTGGTTTAAAAAGCATAAAGTGCTGACCCATAATCCCAGCGCTTTAAGGAATGAGGCAGGAAGACCACTGGTTTGAGGCTACCCTGGGCTAGACATTGAGGTCTAGTTTCCAAAAAAAAAAAAAAAAAAAAAAAAAAAAGAGTCAGTTATGACTTTGTATGAAAAGATACACCAGATTCAAATTATCTTTCTTTTGGTCCCATTCTTCCATGGGCACTTAATCTATATTCCACAAAACTTAATTACACAAAAAAGGAAGTTTGATTATTGAGTTTGTGAGTTTTGAGAAGGGGTCAAACACTGCAGAAAGCCGAGGTTTGAAGAGTGGGCATCATACAGAAACAATGTCTTGGGAACAAAAACTGACGGTGCACACCTTTAATCCCAGCACTTAGGAGGCAGAGGCACGTGGAGCTCTGAGTTCGAAGCTAGCCTGGTCTGCAGCGCAAGTTCCAGGGCAGCCAGGGCTACCTAGAGCAACCCTGTGTCAGAAACAAAGCAACAACAACAAAAAAATACATATTACCACCAACTTACGAAGATGATGGTGTCATTTGCTCAGACATGAGGAAGAATTGCAAACCCAAACATCGTGTCAGGCAATGCAGAACCGAATAGCCAAAAACCACGGAAGAGGAGCCATAGACACAGAGGGTGGTCAGGTGGGGGCTGGCAGCTCAGGAGGCCGCAAGGCCTCGCCCGAGGGTTCTGCATCTGTGGTCCTCCTTCCTCGGGAGTGAGGTCAGAGGAGACTGTCCAGCCTCACACCACCTCCAAAGTCAACATCTGCAGGCCTGTTATGGTCTGGGCACAGCCTGGCTGGAGCCTGGGAAGTGCCTTTTATTACACGGGTATTTGATTTTGACATGATGACTGTCAAAGGCTGTTGACCGTGTGAGTGCCTTTCACAAAACTAAGTGTGAACAGCCCTTGGGGCCTGGGGACAGTCGCTCTTGTGTGGGGCAATGCTTACCTGGCCTCTGCAAGGCCCTACGTTCAGTGGCCAGCACCTAGAAACATAAGACACGATGGGAGGGCTCTGCGGGTAAAGGGGCTTGCCACCAAGGCCGATGATCAGCTGAGCTCTGTGCCTGGGACCCACATAGTGAAAGAGTACCGCAAGCTGTCCTCTCACCTCCACACCCGAGTGGGGGCACTGCTGCACCCCTCCTCTGCAAAATAAATGGATAAATGTAACTTAAAAAAAAATTAGAGTTCAATTCCTAGCACCTGTCAAGAGAGTTTACGACTGCGTGTGACTCCACCATCAACGGAATCCCGCCTCTAGCTTCTTCAGGCACCTGCTCTGTCTTGTGTAAGCCCTCCGTGTGCCTTCAGTGTCCCTGGAGGTCAGAAGGACCCTGAAGCCCTGGGACAGGAGTTACAGAAGACGGTGGGCCACCATCTGGGTGCTGAAACATCAGACCCAGGATTCTTGAAAGACCAGCTGTGCTCTTAACCACCGAGACATCTCCCCAGCCCCAACACTGTAGCTATTCTCAAACTGTCCTATTTTACAAGTGCAATGTTTTTTTAACTGTATCTCAAAAATATTAAATGAATAAACCAGGAAGAACTAAAGTAAGTACACGATTGAAGGGTGTTCAGAGGCTGGCCGAGCCCCTCTCTCCGATGCCAGTTCTTCGAGCCCTGCGAATTTTCCTGGGTGGGGTGATGATCAGTCAAGGCTAGGTGACCAAATTCCAAGGGAGGAGCAAGGGACAATCAGGTTTTAAACAGGAAGGAGTGACAACCCAGGAAACAGAGGCAACTGAAATTGAGCCAAAGAGACACGGGCAGGAGGGTTGGAGTGAGAGCATCCCAGAGTTAAGGCCTTGGAGTTTGGAGGGGAGCAGTCATTTTTTATGAGCTCTCCGCAGTCGGGTGTGAGCAGGGGAAAAGGTCTTGAGAGCTTGGGAAATCCTGGTTTGTTTGTTTGCTGGCTTGCTCTTTCTTCCTCCCCTCCTCTCCCTGCCAGGCTCTCTTCTCCCCTCCCCTCCCCCATCTCCCCTCCCCTCCCCCATCTCTCCTCCCTCTCTCCCTCTCCCCTCCTTCCTTTGTTCCTTTCCCAGCTTCAAGCTCTCTTTCTTCCTTTTGTCACCTCCGCCCCCTCCCCCCTTTTTTTGTTTCTTTGTGGAGACAAAGTCTCTTCCACATAGCCCAGGCTGTCCTGGAACTCACTCTGTAGACCAGGCTGTAGATGCTCCTGTCTGCCTCTGCCTCCCAAGTGCTGGGATTAAAGGCATGCACTCCCCTGACTCAGCACCACTCCCCATTTTTTTTTTAAATCTTTTTTTTTTTTAGATTTATTTATTTATTATATGTAAGTACACTGTAGCTGTCTTCAGACACCCCAGAAGAGGGGGTCAGATCTCATTACGGATGGTTGTGAGCCACCATGTGGTTGCTGGGATTTGAACTCAGGACCTTTGGAAGAGCAGTCGGTGCTCTTACCCCGCTGAGCCATCTCTCCAGCCCCCCCATTTTTTTTTTTTTTTTTTTTTTAAAGAAAGAATCTCAATCAGTAGCTCAGGCTGACCTAGAAACTTGTTATGTAGCCCAGGCTGACCTCAAAGTTTTTACCTTCCTGCCTGAACTTTTCCTGTCCAGGTGTACAGCATCGTGCCAGACCCAAAGCACGCTTTTCCAGGAAAGTGGTTTATCGGAACCAGGCAAAGGCTGTTTCCAACACAGTTTGAGACATTCCATTCACTCAAGATGCTTGTGTCTGCTCTATTAGGCTCAGGCAATGAGAAGGAGAGGAGAAGGCAGGCCTTGGAACCTAGTAAGAAAGACAGACAGGAAGTGTGTCTGTGGGACAGGTGCTGAAGTGAAACCAGGGACCCATACATGAAGACAAGTCACCAGACTCAGGCCAAAGGTGGCAGTCCATCACGAACCAATTTGATTCTGTGAGTCAGCTGGTAAACTGAATCCTGTTTTTATTTTATTTTATTTCAGACAGGTTCTTTCTACAGTCCTGTCTGTTCTGGAATACTCTATGTAAAACAGGCTGACCTCCAGCTCACAGAGATCTGCCTCCTGAGTGCTGGGATAAAGGCAAGGGACACCATGCCCAAGGGACACCTTGCCCAAGGGATACCACGCCCAAGGGACACCACGCCCAAGGGACACCACGCCCAAGGGACACCACGCCCAATTCTAAGCCTTTTCACCATTTTTTTTTTTGCTACGGTTTGCTTGTTTGTTTGTTTGTTTGTTTGTTTGAGACAGGGTTTCTCTGTGTAGTTCTAGCTATCATGGAACTCACTCTGTAGACCAGGCTAGCCTTGACCTCAAGAGATTCTCCTGCTTTTGCCTCCAGAGTGCTGGGACTAAAGATGTGTGCTACATCCTAAAAACATGGCTCAAAATCCTAAAAGTTGTAATAACTCATTGCATTTAACACCCCTTCCTCATTCCCAAAGAGATGTGTGGAAGTTTTAAACCCAAGATCATGACCTTATCTAGAAGCAATGTTTGCCAAAGGAATTAAGACGTGGTCATATCAGAGTAGGATGGATCCTTAATTCAATATGACATCAGTTGCAAGAATATGGCCGCATGAAAACAGGGGCACGCAGGACATTGGAGGCTGAGGTTGGAGTGCTGCGGAGCAAGCCCACAAACGGACGAGGAGTGGAGGAGTCCCGCTACCTAGCAGAGGGAGCATGGCCTCCCTCACCTACACCCCGATGCTGAGGATGGCCGTGCCTACACCACAGTCTGGATGCCTAGCCTCTAGAACGGTGAAAGGAATGCATTTTTGCTTGCCAACCAGTTTGTGTAACCATAGAACAGCAGCTGTGGCAAAGAAGCAGCCTCCAGCACTACAGCTTTATCTGTGGATGCAGAAACACTGTAGTCGATGATTTGAAAAGATAAATTCCCCATTTGTTTCCATTAAAAAAAAGATGCACGAGCCAGTCTTGTGCACATACCTTTTAATCATAGTGCTCAGGAAGCAGAGGCAGGAGAATCTCTGTGAGTTCAAGGCCAATCTGGTCTACAAAGAGAGTTCTAGGACAGCCAGGGCTGTTGTTACACAGAGAAACCCTGTCTTGAAAAATCAAAACCAACCAACCAACCAACCAACCAACCAACCAACTAACCAAACCAAACCACTGCACTCCTTAATCCCAGCGCTCGGGAGGCAGAGGCAGGCAGATCTCTGAGTTCAGGCTTGTCAGCCAGGGCCTTTACATGCTGAGCCATCTCACCACTAGCCCAGCGTTTGTAGTTTTTAACAGATGGGATGGTTTGTGCATGCTTGCCCCAGGGAGTAGCACCTTGTTAGAGTGGGTGTGTCACTGTGGGTGTGGACTTTAATACCTTGTTCTAGCCGCCTGGAAGCCAGTCTTCAGTTTGCCTTCAGAACTATGTGGCTGGCCTCTCAGCTCCTCCTGTACTGTGCCTGCCTGGGAACTGCTATACTCCTGCCTTGATGGTAATGGACTGAACCTGTGAGCCAGCCCCAGTTAAATGTGGTCCTTCTAAGAGTTGCTTTGGTCACGGTGTCTGTTCACAGCAGTAAAGCCCTGACTAAGACAACAGATATTAGAGAATTTATGTTTCCCTGTGTGCTGGTCCTCACTTCTTTCTTCCCTCAACGTCCCTTACAGAACACCTATCGTGGATCAAGGGTCTATGCACAGGCTCACCCTGCCCTACCCAAAACTTGTAGTCTTTGTAGAAGAACGGGTTGGTTTTTTTTTGTTTGTTTGTTTGGTTTTTTTTTGTTTTGTTTTGGTTTTGTTTTGTTTTGTTTTTGGTGTTTTTCGAGACAGGGTTTCTCTGAATAGCCCTGGCTGTCCTGGAACTCACTCTGTAGACCAGGCTGGCCTCGAACTCAGAAATCTGCCTGCTTCTGCCTTCCAAGTGCTAGGATTAAAGGCGTGAGCCACCACTGCCTGGCGAAGAACAGTTTTCATGCTTTCCTCGGGCCATCAGAGCCATGCCTGGGGAGTAAGATAGATGGTTGGGTGAGAGGGGATTAAGTCCGTCTTTGTTCTAACTCCTCTGCCCCTAACATATTTTAATAAGAGGTTCAATGAGATGTGTCAACAGCCAGTAAGGTGAGGACATGAAGGGACACTGCCGTCCAGATATAAGAGCTAAAACAACTTACTGTGTCACCATTGCACGATGAAATCCCTTAAACTAATGCCCAGTGTGCTCACAGGTACTGATGCCTAGTGTCCTCATGGGTACTGATACCCAGTGTGCTCATGGGCACTGGTGCCCAGTGACCTCATGGGTACTGATGTCCTGTGTCCTCATGGGTACTGGTACCCAGTGTCCTCATGGGTACTGGTGCCCAGTGTCCTCATAGGTACTGATGCCCAGTGTCCTCATGGGTATTGATGTCCCATGTCCTCATGGGTACTGGTGCCCAGTGTTCTCATGGGTACCCTTTTCCTCAGCTTCCTTCTTTGTGTTTCCTGCCTAATAGAGGAACGGGGTGAAGATGACAATTATCTTGAGTGGCACAGAATTCAGACTATCCCAAAGAGACAGTCCTGCCCAGAGGGACCCTTGGCCACCTTCACTGTCATCCCTGACTCCATCAGGGTTTCCTTCCGACGTGGTTCTTTAACTGGGACATGAGCCTTTGCGCAGCTTCTGTGACATCACAAGGCACACCACACCAGAGACCTCACAGAGCTGAGTTGCATGTGAAAACAGGAAGTGGCCCAGGCTTTCCTCCACAGGGGGAAGTGAATCTCTTTACACCTGAGAAAGTGACTCTGGGGTGTGTCTACGCTGGGGAACTTGCTTCTCAGTCTGAAACATTCCCTCCTTGTGGGCAAAATTGTCAAAGGCTAACATGCATGTTCCAGTGTGTCTGTGTGTGTGTCTGTGTGTGTGTGTGTGCCACACATTTCATGACTATGTTTGTTGAACATATCAGAGAACACACCATCTCTGCAAAGGACCAAGGCCGCCATCTCCTCATTTATTCGGTCTCTTACTTGTTTCCCAGGTGCATATGAAGTTACTGTAACAGGCAGTGAGAAATAGAACCGCAGCCTTTACCTCTACAGCAGCAACTCTCAACCTGTGGGTCACAACCCCTTTCATGGGGGTCACATATCTGATATCCTGCATATCAGATATTTACATTGTGATTCATAACACTAGCAAAACTACTGTTATTAAGTAGCAACAAAATAATGTTATATCCATAACCATGTTATAACCATGTTGTGGGGGTCACCACAACATGAGGAACTGTATCAAAGGGTCACAGCAGGCTGGCGAGATGGCTCAGCAGTTAAGAGCACTGCCTGCTCTTCTGAAGGTCCTGAGATCAATTCCCAGCAACCACATGGTGACTCACAACCATCTGTAATAGGATCTGATGTCCTCTTCTGGTGTGTCTAAAAACAGCTACAGTGTACTCATATGAATATAATAAATAAATCTTTAAAAAAACAAACAAACAAGCTGGGCAGTGGTGGCACATGCTTTTAATCCCAGCACTTGGGAGGCAGAGGCAGGGGGATTTCTGAGTTTGAGGCCAGCCTGGTCTACAGAGTGAGTTCCAGGACAGCCAGGGCTACACAAAGAAACCTTGTCTCGAAAAAACCAAAACAAACAAACAAACAAACAAACAAACAAAGGGTTGCAGTACTAGGAAAGCTGAGAACTGTTACCCTACAGGCTCATGGTAAGTAGGTGACAGAGATGACGAGAAACTGTGAGAAGTGTGCTTGCCACCCTGGGAAATCTTGGCAATCTATCCCAGTTTCCAAGTCAGTTTGCTTAAAGACATTCTGAGCAGGGAAAGACAGTCATATACCATGCCATCCCTGTCAACCTGACACAAGCTAAGGTCATTTTGAAGAAGGAATCTCAATTGAGGAAAAGCTTCCACAAATCAGGGTGTAGGCAGGTCTATAGGGCATTCTCTTAATTAATGATTGTAGAGAAGGGCCCAGCCCATTGTAGGTGGTGCCATCCTGGGCTGGTGGTCCTGGGTTCTATAAAAAAACAGGCTGCACAAACCAAGAGGAGCAAGCCAGTAAGCAGCACCCCTCCATGGCTCTGCATCAGCTCCCGCCTCCAGGGTCCTGTCCTGGCTTCCTGTGATGAGGGACTATGATATGGGTGTGTTCCTTTTGGTCACAGTGTTTCATCATAGTAATAAAACCCCTAATTAACACACCGCTAAGCCTGCTTTCTAAAGTGTTTCTGCTTCTTCGGCAAAGAGCCTGTTGCATGGAGACTGCTGTATCTCAGCTCTGCTCTCCTCTCCCCGGTAGTCGGAGCTCAGCCTTCTCCCTCTCACATCGCCTCTCTGCTTACTGCCTGGCCCACTCAGAGGAGACCTCTCAGGACGGCCTGTGGGAGTTCATTCCGACTTGGTATTGCTACCTTGTAGAGTGTAGGGCAGGAAGCACAGAGTAAGCCTGGGACTAGAATCCCATGATTACCTCAGAAGCCAAAAGACAGGTTGACTTTCACACCACATACCACACACACACACACACACACACACACACACATGTACGCACATGCACTCCCTGTCTCTTGCTGTGTAATGATTTTGGGACTCTGCTCTAAGGAAGGCATTTCCGGATATGCCCCTGAATCTTGGGCCAACAGTAAGCATATGACTACATATACACACACAATACCACATACATACCGTACACACACACACACACACACACACACACATACACATATACACCATATGCATACACACATGTACACACATACACCACACCTACCACATATACACAAATCACATTCACACATACAAACACACCACATTCAACACACACACACACCACATACTACACACACACACACACACACACACACACACTCCCTGTCTCTTGCTGTGTGATTTTGGGACTCTGCTCTAAGGAAACCATTTCCAGATATGCCCCTGGATCTTGGGCCAACAGTAAGCAAACATTTCTTTTCTTTCACTCTGCTGTAGTTTGTGATGCCATTGAAAACAAAAACCAGGCATAATTTGCCATTCGTTGAGAAGGTCTGGGAATAAACCAACGCTTTCAATAGCTGTAAAACTGCGTAGTTGACGTGGTGATATTGCACACACTTTTCTATGTGCCATGCCTGGTTCAAATTAGAAGCTTCAGCAGATTTGAGTCAGACTGTTTACTTCTGGAGTTATCTGGAAATTTTATTAGTAAACCAAAATATAGGATGCCCTGTCAGAATTGAATTTGAACTGAGCATTTAATGCTCATTTAGAAGATCTTAGACTATTTAGAATATATTTACACTATAAATAACTGATTCTTACTTAACATTCGAGTCTAACCGGGCATTCTCTGCTTTTTCTGGGAGTCTCAATGATTAGGTGTCAATTTAGGGCCAAGCCTTGAGCTACCCCAAGCTTGACAGGTTGGGTAAAGGGAGGACCATGCCTTGGAGACTGGGAAGAGGACCAGAAAGAGCTGCTGGTGGTAGGAAACCAGGAGAGAAGGTCATCATTAAAAAAACAAGAAAGAAAGGTTCAGGGTGAGGAGCAGACCAAGACAGAGAGACAGACTCACAGACACACAGACACACAGAGACAGAGAGAGCAATAGAGTCAGCTATGCCAAATGGGACTGAGGGGCTGTTTGGTGCGAAGACAGATGGACCTATCGGATTTCGCAGCGTCGCAGATTGTAGCAACGTTGGCAAGGGAGAGTTTGGTAGAGGATTGGGAGCAGGTAAAGGAAAAGGATGTGAAGACAGGAAGCAGGGAGAGGAGATTCCCGGAAACAGGAAGGAGAGCGTGCAGGGGACGAAGGAAGGAACTCTTCACGATGCCCCATGCCCCATGCCCCTTGTCGAGGGGTGCCCATGACCGTGGGCTGAGATGCGGCTCCAGAGGCCGAAGACAGAATCCACAAGGAAACCCTGCAAGATGGTGAACTGAAGGAGGCGTTCCCCCATTGCATCCAGGAAGAAATGTCCGGCGGGGTACAGATCTTCTCACCGGCTTCGCCCCTCCATGTCCTCATCCCAGAGAAGCACAAAGCGTCTGACAAAGCAAGTAAACAGAGCACACACTGAGGCCCTGCACAGGGACCCAGTGACCGCCCCGCCCCCACCCCCAGGATGGCTAGGAGAAAGTCTAAACCCAGGAGGCAGTGGATTTCCTCCTTGACCGCACCGATTTTAAGCGGAGTTCTAAAGCTCTCTCCTCTACTCCCTGGGATGAGCCGTGGTCTCAGCAAGTGATTTAAAATCGTCACTGGTCTCTTTTGGTTGAACCTCAAACATTTGCAATGTCCACGGCTTGGCAGGCTGATAATACAGCTGAGCATCGAGAGGACGTGCCCCAAGCATCTGTTACCCTACTTGCTGCCAGCCTGCTGCCCTTCCTACTGTTGGGGGGTCCTGGATCTGGCGGACAGATGCCAGACAGAGTGGCTGCCTGGGCCTCAACCAGTGGTTCCCAGAATGCCTGGGGTCACCGACGACAGGGAGGAAGAGACATCACTGAGTTGTAAGTGCTTTGCCTGGAAGTGTGGGGTGTTCCCTCCCTTTCACAGGCAGAGGATCTCAGGCAGAGACAAGGGTTTGCCTCCAGTCAGAGCTGTGCTCCATGACTTTCACTGTGTGTTCAGTAACTCTGGAGGGTGATTCAGGGACCTCAGTGACAAGAGTTTCACAAAAATGCATTTAACTCTTTTTTTTTTTTTTTTTTTTTTGGTCCCCTTTCCTGTTTTGTAACTCTATTTTGTTTGCTTTTAAAGATGGTTTTCACTGGGTAGCCCTGGCTGTCCTGGAACTCACTCTGTAGACCAGGGTGGTCAAAAGGAACAACTGAAAAGTTCATTTAGTTCAAGTCAAAGTTTCTAGATCAAGTGTGTGGTGGGTCACAGCTACATTTGTAGCTACCAGAGGCTCAGATGAGATGGCTTGAGCTCAGGAGTTCCAGACTGACAGGGGGTAAAACATCAAATTTCCATACCCAAGAGTTCAGTTTTAACACTGAAAAAGAGTTAAATACTCATTTAGTGTTTATCTTATTTAAGACTTATTTATTTTATGTATATGAGTACACCATTACTCTCTTCAGACACACCATAAGAGGGCATCAGATCCCATTAGAGATGGTTGTGAGCCACCATGTGGTTGCTGGGAATTGAACTCAGGACCTCTGGAAGAACAGTCAGTGCTCTTAACCGCTGAGCCATCTCTCCAGCCCTATCTTATTTATCTTTATCTTGTTTATCTTTAAAATATTTATCTTATTTATCTTAGTGACTTACATTGCATCATTAGGCAGATTAATTCTTTGAATTTTATTATTTTTACTAATACTCATTATTGAAAAAAATAAAAGGAATAGAGGACACAAAAAAATTCAGCACCTGGTTTAGGGTTTTCTTATTTCTTTCTCCCTTTGCAGACTTTCTCCTTACATGGATATTGAAAGGACTGGTGTAAGCACAGACACCCAAGACCAAGTTCCCAGTACAAAGTGAATTTTTTTTCCTCAAAGGGACAGAGGGCAAGGAGTAAGAGACAAAGTCAGGAGACAGAGGACATAGAAAGGGGAACAGATCAAGGGAGGGGGGGAAAAGACAAGGACTGTCACTGGATAGAGAGGAGACCACTGTGGCACACAGGAAAATGGCAGTTTATAAAGATAAAGGAGGAACTATTTAATTTTAACTGGACATGTTAGTTAGATGAGCCAAGGGGGCCTTTTGATTGCTGGACTTCAGTAATTTTATTATTATTATTATTATTATTATTATTATTATTTGTTTTGTTTTTCGAGACAGGGTTTCTCTGTATAGCCCTGGCTGTCCTGGAATTCACTTGGTAGACCAGGCTGGCCTCGAACTCAGAAATCCGCCTGCCTCTGCCTCCCAAGTGCTGGGATTACAAGGCGTGTACCACCACCGCCCGGCAGACTTCAGTAATTTATTAGCTAGACCTTGGTGGTCGGTCTCAGGAGGAGGAGGTAGCCAAATAAAGGAGTAGTGTTGGTGGCAGCTTTAGGAGTGTGACCTAATGATTTTTAGAGAGACAGAGGGAATGAAGGGGAGGGAAAGGGCCACCAGAGCCACATTTACCGTGCTCCGGCCGCCAGCACAGCTTCGGATTTGTCTGTCGTGACTGATGGGCCCACATTTCTAGACAGATTATTAACAGAAGTCCAAGGGTTGTTTAGGTTTCCTTTGTCTTTAACCAGTGACCTCGTTTTGTTTTCAGGATTCCATTTCAGGCCCACCTTACCTTAGGTGCCCTGCTCCTCGGCTGTGACAGTTTCCTTGGCTTTTGCTGTTGTTGGTGGACTCGTAGGCTTGGGAATGGAGTGGGGTGTGTTGTAGGCTGGCTTCCTAAGGGGGCTAGCCTACAGCTTTTGTTGTTTTGTTTTCCTGATTTGGGCAGGGGTGGAGGTTCTTGACCTTATATTTTATTTATGTATATATATATATATATATATATATGCACACACACACACACACACATACACACACACATATATATGCATGTATGTATATATGTGTGTATGTATAAATATATGCATATGTATGTAAGTATATATATATATGTGTGTATGTTTGCATGTATATATATGTATATAATGTCACCATGACTTATAATTTGTTGATGATGATTTTGATCAGGAACTGTTAGGCTTTTTTTTCTCCATTCTTTAAAACATTTATATGGCAGGAGAAGGGATGCAGTGGTTAAAAGTGGGTGCTTCTCAGCCGGGCATGGTGGCGCACGCCTGTAATCCCAGCACTTGGGAGGCAGAGGCAGGCGGATTTCTGAGTTCGAGGCCAGCCAGGTCTACAGAATGAGTTCCAGGACAGCCAGGACTACACAGAGAAACCCTGTCTTGAAACAAACAAACAAACAACAACAACAAAAAGTGGGTGCTTCTCTTACAGAAGACCTAAGTTCTTGACTCAGTACCCACATTGGGGGCTCATAGCTGCCTGTGACTAACTCACCCCACCCCTGCTCCATCCCCCACCACAAAATCAAAATAAATCTTGAAAAAAAAAAATCCTCTGTGGGACTGGAGCGATGGTTCAGTGGTTAAGAGCACTGTCTGTTCTTCCAGAGGTCCTGAGTTCAATTCCCAGCACCCACATGGTGGCTTTCAGCTCTCTGTAACTCCAGGATCCATCATCCTCACACATACATGTAAGCAGAACATCAATGCATATAAATTAATTATTTTAAAAACCTTTATGAGCCGGGCGGTAGTGGCGCACGCCTGTAATCCCAGCACTCTGGGAGGCAGAGGCAGGCAGATTTCTGAGTTCAAGGCCAGCCTGGTCTACAGAGTGAGTTCCAGGACAGCCAGGGCTATACAGAGAAACCTTGTCTCAAAAAAACCAAATCCAAGCCGGGCGTGGTGGCGCACGCCTGTAATCCCAGCACTTGGGAGGCAGAGGCAGGTGGAATTCTGAGTTCGAGGCCAGCCTAGTCTACAGAGTGAGTTCTAGGACAGCCAGGGCTACACAGAGAAACCCTGTCTCGAAAAACAAACCAAAAAAAAACCAAAAAAAACAAAACAAACAAACAAACAAACAAAAAAAAAAAACAAATCCAAAAACTAACCAACCAACCAAATAAACAAACAAAAAACCTTTATGTAAGTACAAGGGTTGGTATGGCCCACTGGTAGACTGCTTGCTTAGAAGACATAAGGTTCCTCAGCACTGAATATAAACACCACACACACACCCTTATATAAGTACAGACTCACAGGTATTTATTTAATACTTTGTAACCCAAAACCATTTTTTTTTTTTTTTTTTTTTGGTTTTTCGAGACAGGGTTTCTCTGTGCAGTCCTGGCTGTCCTGGAACTCACTCTGTAGACCAGGCTGGCCTCGAACTCAGAAATCCACCTGCCTCTGCCTCCCAAGTGCTGGGATTACAGGCGTGCGCCACCACGCCCGGCTCAAAACCATTTTGTTTTATTTTGTTGTTTAGCCTGTTCCCACCTTGGCCGTTGGAACTTTTCTCACTGACTTCTGTGCCCTTTTACAAATCTCAATCAGTATAGGGTTTTTGTTTGTTTGTTTGCTTGCTTCTTAACCAATTTTTTAAAACTTTTAGTTTAATTATGTATTTGGTGGGGGGAGGGGTAGAGGTCAGATGACAATTCTTTCCTTTCACCTTTATGTGGTTGCAGGCCTTGAACTCGTGTCGTTGGGTGCCTTTGCTGCAGCAGCATCCTGCTGGCTCTGTTTCTTTCTTTTAAGCTAACTTTTGAACAGACTTTAACATAAACCCTGAGCTCCTGTGGCATCGCCAGCCTGGTCTGGCCCCATGTGGGTGTGTCTAGGGCAGACTGCAGTGCTGCCTGGGTCTGTCTGGACACGTCCCGTTCTGAAGATCAGAGTCTCGAGTTGCTCAGCTTCCTGCTTTAGTGCAGGGCGGATTCACCCCATCCAGCAGGCCCACTGCAGTGGGAAGACAGGAAGGAGAGTGCGAGAGCTTATGGGGAGCAACCAGGAACAAAAACTCAGGACTCCTGGGCGTGGTGGTGCACACCCTTAATCCTGGCACTTGGGAAGCAGAGGCAGGTGGATTTCTGGGTTCAAGGCCAGCCTTATCTACAGATCGAATTCCAGGACAGCCAGGGATGTAGAGAGAAACTCTGTCCTCCTCCCCCAAAAGAACACAAATATGAGAGTGGGACTTGCAGGCCCTTGACCATGGACAGCTCACTAACTCCTACATACTACAGTTATTAAAGGAGATTGTTTGGGCCAGTGAGATAGCTCAGCAGTTAAGAGCACTGGCTGTCCTGGAACTCACTCTGTAGACCAGGCTGGCCTTGAACTCAGAAATCTGCCTGCCTCTGCCTCCCAAGTGCTGGGATTACAGGCACCATGCCCGACAAGAGCTCTGGCTCTTAACCAGAGGTCCTGAGTGCAATTCCCAGCAACCATGAGGTGTCTCATGAACATACATCTATAAGGCCATCTGTTGCCCTCTTCTGGCATGCAGGTATACACACAGCAGAGCACTCATACATTAAATAATTAATTAGTTAATTAATGAATTAATTTTAAAAAGGAAACATGTAAAGGGGGGGCAGGGAATGTTCCTGATCAATCCATTTTGCAGTACCTTGAAAAGGAATGGCCCCTATCAACTCTTGTGTGAATACTTGGCCCATAGGAAGCAGCACTATTAGGAGTATTATGGGCCCTTGTTGGAGGAAGTGTGTAACTGTGTAGGCGGGCTTTGATGTCTCCTATGCTCAAGCTCCGCCCAGTGTGGAGTTCCAGTCCCCTTCTGCTGCCTTCAAATCGAGCTGTAGAAAGAACTCTGTGCTCCTCTAGCACCATCTGCCTGCACACCGCCATGCTTCCTGCCATGACGATAATGGACTGAACCTCTGAACTGTAAGCCAGCCCCGATTAATGTTTTCCTTTATAAGCGTCGCCTTGGTCACGGTGTCTCTTCTCAGCAATGGACACCCTAATTCAAACACACCTCATAAGACCTCAGTGGGTTGCCATATGGGCAGTGATGAAAGTCAGGCCTGGCATACGGTGAGGACTGTGCATTGCATCCTGAGGAGATTCTGATCAGGGCCATTGCTATTCAAGTAAAACCCAAAACTGGCCTCACCAATGGACTGACACAGATCACACAGAGCTCTAACTTTAAAATGCAGCAGCAGCTGGCTGGTTAAAAAAAAAAAAAAAAAGACTTAAAGAAAGAAAGGATTCTGAGTTGCTCACAGAGGCCCTGAGAAGGATGGAGGGCCAGGGTCAGGGCATAAGTGGGAACAAGGCCCAAAACAATGCCAACTCTGTACCGCGGAGACCTTGACAACTTGTACTATACTGAAGGGCAGGGCCTGAAAGATGATATGGTTGCTTTCCCCTGAAATCTGGACAAGGCTGTCACAGCCCTGAGGCCTCTGTCTCAAGATACGGTTCTTTGCTGGTCTCTGTGGCTGGTGTGGGCTCTGTGGCTGGTGTGGTCTCTGTGGCTGGTGTGGTCTCTGGCTGGTGTGTTTGTTGTGGTCTCTGGTGTGGTCTCTGTGGTTGGTGTGGTCTCTGTAGCTGGTGTGGTCTCTGTGGCTGGTGTGGTCTCTGTGGCTGGTGTGGTCTCTGTGGCTGGTGTGGGCTCTGTGGCTGGTGTGGGCTCTGTGGCTGGTGTGGGCTCTGGTGTGGTCTCTGTGGCTGGTGTGGTCTCTGTGGTTGGTGTGGGCTCTGTGGTTGGTGTGGTCTCTGTGGCTGGTGTGGGCTCTGTGGTTGGTGTGGTCTCTGTGGCTGGTGTGGTCTCTGTGGCTGGTGTGGTCTCTGTGGTTGGTGTGGTCTCTGTGGCTGGTGTGGGCTCTGTGGTTGGTGTGGTCTCTGTGGTTGGTGTGGTCTCTGTGGCTGGTGTGGTCTCTGTGGCTGGTGTGGGCTCTGTGGCTGGTGTGGTCTCTGTGGCTGGTGTGGTCTCTGTGGCTGGTGTGGGCTCTGTGGCTGGTGTGGTTTCTGTGGCTGGTGTGGGCTCCTGAGTCCCAGGGCAGAGCACCTGGGTGACCGAGTGCCGATCCCAGATCTAAGCAGACAGGTATTGGAAATTGTCAGAGGGTTAACAGTTGCCGCCAGTAAGACAGACTCATCCACAGAATTTGAGAAGGATTCCAGAGCTGAGCTGCCAAAGAGTGACAGGTGTCACTTACCATCCCGCCTGCAAACTTTGTCCCAGCTTGTCAGCACCACTGATGAACGAGTCACATCAAGTGCTTAGAGTAAGCACATCTCAGAGCCGCGGGTGCGCGCCGGGCGCCCCGGCGTGCTTTCTTTGTTTTTATTTTGTCCCACTGTTGCTTTTGTTTTGTTTTTCTTTAGAGGCATCCACGCCTGACTTCCGTGCAGGCGGGGCTGGGAGCCCTGTGCACCGAGCCTGTGGTTCTGCTCTTGGAAAGATGCTGTCCCTGCACAAATGACGGCCCTAGTTGTTCCAATTGACTAATTACCATGAAAATTCAAAGACCTTACTATGTAGAACAGGCTGGCTTCAAATGTACAGTGAACCCCCTGCCTCTGCCTCCCTAGTATGAGTGGTATGCCGACCAGTCAGTGCACAGCCACACCCAACCCTGTTTTGCATTTTTTACGAAAAAAAAATCAAAACAAAACAAAAAGCCTTTAAAAAAGATTTATTTATTTCATGTTATGTGGGTATACTGTAGCTGTCTTCAGACACACCGGAAGAGGGCATCGGATCCTATTACAGATGGTTGTGAGCTACCATGAGGCTGCTGGGATTTGAACTCAGGACCTCTGGAAGAGCAGTCAGTGCTCTTAACTGTTGAGCTATCTCTCCAACCCCACAAAAAGTCTTTATAGTAGAAGTTTGCAATGTTTTTTGTTGTTATTGTTGCTTTTTTTTTTTAAATGAACAAATAGAACCTAGAGAATGAGGTGAACTGTATGAAGCGTTAGTAGCCGATTCTAGGCCTCGTGACCCAGTCCTTTGTGTCTACTATTGCCCTGTTGCCAGCTCCCAGCCCAGGAAGCCAGCCGCACCTTCCCAGGGCAGGTCCAGACAGGAGCCTTTGGGCTGGCCTGTGGCGACCGACCGCTGCCCTTGCTAACTTATTCACCCACTGGGTGTGGAAGCCAGAGCAGCCATCTCCCGGTCTCTTATCTCTTATCCAGAGAGAGAAGGAAAGACAGGCGAGGAAGGACCATGGCCCCCGCCCTGAGCTTGTTCTTTCAGAAGCCATGTCTCTGCCAGGCCCTGGGCCACCATTGTTACCTGCTGGACTCTGACCCTTGCCAGCCTCCATGGCCTCCGGACACTATTGCTTACCTCTCGCTCTGGGTCCTGCCTTCCTATCCTGGTTCCCAGTCAGATTCTGCCTTCGTGCATGTACCCAGCACTGTCTTTTGGCCTAGCTAGCCAGGTGTGAGCTGACCCAACCACCCTGCAGGAATCCTGCTGGCAGCAGGGTTCCAATCCCGGCCTCCACCGGCCTCCTCAGCACCCTGCAGCGCCTGGGCCAACAAACCTTGTTGAGGAGATGCGTGACCTGCTCTTTTTGGGTGTGGCCTGAGCCTCATCATGACTAATTAGAGAAGAGGGGGGTGGAGGAGCTGAGAGGACATTTCTAACAAACTGTGTGGCCAAGATTTTCCTTCCACAACACCTGGGGGCATTCCTGCCGTGTACTGAGGCTGGTACCTCTGAAAGCTCTATGCTGTCATCAAAATTTGGGGTGAGCCTTTCCTAGTCCAGAGTGAAGAACAGTGGTCTTGAGAATCCAGAAGAACTTCAGGATCGGCCCGAGTCAGCTGAACTAAATCAGAAAGATATGCCTTCCCGCCTCCGTTCCAAAATCCATTCAACAGCATGGGTGTTGGGTGCCGTGCTGGGTGCAGAGGAATGATGGTGAATGAGGCATACTCCCTGCCCTCAAGAAAGACAGAGGGACCTGGTATTTACAGTAGACAATGATGCATGCTCTAATAATAGCAGCTAGCACATATTAAGTGCTCACTTTATGCCAGACTCTGTACTCAAAGATATTGACCAGGCACTGTTTTGTGTAATTGTAATCGTCACAGTATTATTATCATCTCCTTCTTGCAAGGGAGGAAATGGAGGCCCAGAGACATTAGGCCTAAGGTCACACAGCTGAAGCAAGATGCATACCTAGAATTTAAATCCGGGTCTTTTTTTTTTTTTTTTTGGCTGGAGAATTCCTAGCTCAGCAGTTAGGAGCACTTGCTACTCTTAGAGGAGATGTGGGTTCAATTCTCAGCACCAGCATGATGGCTCACAACTATCTGTAACTCTATTTCCAGGGTATCCAATGCCTACTTCTAACTTGAGGGCACCAGGCACACACATGTTACATATGCATACATGCAGGCAAAACATTCATATACAGAACTTTTTTTATTTTTTTGGTTTTGCGAGACAGGGTTTCTCTGTGTAGCCCTGGCTGTTCTGGAACTCACTCTGGAGACCAGGCTGGCCCCTATCTCAGAAATCTGCCTGCCTCTGCCTCCCAAGTGCTGGTATTACAGGCGTGCGCCACCACGCCCGGCTTCATACACAGAACTAATCTAAATCCAAGTAGTTTGGCTGTAGAGCCCTGTGCCTGCAGCTGCCCTGCCATGACTCTGGTACATGATAGAAGAGAGCTCAGGCTCCTATCTGAGTATAAGGAGTTACATGTGATATAGGAGGGTAAGAGGTGACAAAGGGCAGAGTCTAAACTCAATCAGAAATAGGAGAATAAGCCGGGCGTGGTGGCGCACGCCCGTAATCCCAGCACTTGGGAGGAAGAGGCAGGTGGATTTCTGAGTTCGAGGCCAGCCTGGTCTACAGAGTGAGTTCCAGGACAGCCAGGGCTACACAGAGAAACCCTGTCTGGGGGGGGGACTGAAATAGGAGAATAAAGATGGAGTATTGAGCTGGGCGGTGGTGGTGCACACCTTTGATCCCAGTATTTGGGAGGCAGAGGCAGGGAGATTTCTGAGTTCAAGGCCAGCCTGGTCTACAGAGTAAGTTCCAAGACAGCCAGGGCTACACAGAGAAACCCTGTCTGGAAAAAAAGGGGGGGATGGGCGGTATTGTGTAACAGTTTCCTCTAAGATTGAAACATTCCTCCTGCCCTGGAGCAGGAAGGTTAACAATTTGATAGCTTCAGGAAGTTCCTGAGACTAAACAGATTTAGTCGGCCCCTCCCCAACAGTAAACAGAGCCAAGCTGCAAAGAGCAGAGCTGCCTAGACTCCCAGAGGAGCCCAGCTGCCTGCAGGAGGGTTAGACCAACCGAGGCACCTGGAGAGGACACTCCCCATCTTGTTGGGCTGCCTGCAGGCCGTGCAGTGTGCTCCAGGTTCCCAGCTTTTGGGAGCTGTCACCCGTGCTGGGGTGGGTTCTGGTGATGCGTCTGTCTTTGAGTCATTTCTGCTCCTGTAAGTGACCCCAGCAGAACTCACTGGTTCATCAAGCTGGACTCTGATAGGATCCGTACTTTGCTCTGTTGCAGGATCCCTATCTGTGGTGAGTAGACAGTGTGTGTTGTGTCTCCCCAAGAAAAGTTTGTTACACAACAAGGAGGAAAATACAACCGGACCAAGGGGACAAAGGTGAGGACAGAGGCCCACTTGTTAGTGAGCACCAGTGACACGTCCAGCGCCCCTAGAGGCTGTAGGGACTGCAAATCCTACTGTCTTCACTGGCTTATATTTAAAAAGGGTGTGACAGAGGAGAGGCTGGCAGGCTCTGGAGGCCCCTGATACCTCGAATCCAGGTGGAGAGATCAATACTTAATTCACAGTCCAGTGGGGGTGGGGCATGAGGGATGCGGCAGGATAATCTGGAGGGTTCCTCCAGCAGGCTCTACTTGAGGGAACTGGCTTTTCACCAGACTTGGGGAAGGTCTTCCCACTTGGGTACCAAAAAGCCTATCCCAGTCACTCGGTCAATAAGGGGGTGTCGGCTTGAATTGGGGGGGCTGGCAGTAGCTCAGGAAAAAGTAGTCTGGGTGTGACTATGCTGCAGGGGATCAAGCATCAAATCAGAAGACCAATAGGACCAAGATACCCCTTCAAGTCTCAAGGGGTCAAGGGTCAGCACTGGCTCAACACCAGACAATCAGACAAAATCTAAACAGGAAGCTGATGTTAGGAATTTGTTTTTAAGTGTGTATATGTGTGTGTATCTGTAAGTGAGTATGTGAATATATTGTGATCATACATTTCCCTGGAGTCCAGAAGAAGGTATCAGATCCCCTTAAGCTGGAGTTTCAAGTGTCAGCCACCCAGTTTGGGTGCTGGGAACTGAACTTTGGTCCTCTGGAAAGACAGGAAGTGCCCTTAACAGCTGAGTCATCTCTGAGTACCAGACGCTGTTGTTAGAAGAGACGCCTAACAGAAGGTAATTTATACTTTATCTTTTAATTAATAAAAATTAATAAATTTTGGTGCTAGGATGGAACCCAGAGTCTTATTTATGAAAGGTAAATGTTCTGACACCGAACTAGATGCCAAAGCCCTAATTTACTTCAAACATCTTTATTGAGATATAATTCACATGCCTTCCAGTTCACCCATATAAATAGTGTCATTGAAAAACAGGGAAGAAGCCAGGAGTGGTGGTGTATGCTTTTAGTCCCAGCACTGAGTAGGCAGAAGCCAGCAGCCTGGTCTATATAGTGAGTTCCAGGACACACACACACACACACACACACACACACACACAGAGAGAGAGAGAGAGAGAGAGAGAGAGATGTACAATTCAATTTTTTATGCCTAGTCTGTAACCATTTCCCTAACCAATTTTAGTTTTTGTAATCAACTTTCCTTTAAAGAAAAAATTGTACTAATACCATGAAAGGAAAACTTGTATTATCTGCCATCTATAGAAAGCAAAATAAAAATAAATAAAATGAGAGCTGGACAATGCCATTAAAAATATTCTGGCCAGTGTTGAACTTGGCTTGTGTGAAATTGAGGCTCTGCTCTTATTTTGTGAAAGTCTAGGGTGGGGGCGCTGGTAGGCCGGCGGCGTCAGAGGCTCTTGGAAGATGATGCACAGGAGACCAGGTTGCTTTCGATGGCGTCATCAGAAAAGTCAAAGCGAAACAGAAAAAGAAAGTGAGTCTTCCATGATGTACTTTAAAGACACATCCCCAAGGCGTCTAAAGTCCCGTATGTCTATATGCAGTACCTGGATCGTCCAGGTAGAAGCGAGGTGACTTATTCTAGGAAGCCACATAGCCAGGAGTGGCAAATGGGCTCATCACCCCGACGTCTTCTCTTCTAATGCGTGGTTTTCCTCTGTCCTACAGTCTTCTTTGTGATCATTATTTTAAATTAGGTCAAGTGCCTAATGCGTATGCCGGGCAGCTCTGTCACAAGTGTGTCAACAGGAGCGCTGCGGCAAGAGAAGCCTTGGAAACGATCTAAGCCTCTCATTTCATTTACAGATAGGAAAACCAAGGTGTTGGTTCACCTGGGCATGTTGAGAACTGCCCATCAAACACAGAGACATGGTCCATGTGTCAAATACAACCTTCTTCATGGCCAATCTAGACATCCACTTGACTGAAACCTACAGCTGCTGATACAGCTGTTAACAGCCCGGAATTACAGTGATCCTGCTGGGCTCTGGGGTTTAAAGCGAGCCTCCGGATCTCTCACCCTGTCACTTGGTCCTGCCCTACTTTCAGTCTTGCTCTTTAATTTGATCTGTCTTCAGCTCTGAATGAGCAGTTTTCCCTTGGCCCATGGGGCTTTCAGGATCATGGGTAGGGAAGGAATTAGCTGGTGGACTGGGGAGGAGCCTTGTATGAGAAAAGGGTGAGAGGGCATTGGAACTGTGGGAATCTGAGGTTTTATCCTTCTTATAAGCTAAGAAATGAGCCTGCCGTCTCGAGGATGCAGGACATGGGGTACATAAAAAAATATGGCTGGAGAGATGGATCAGAGGTTAAGAGCACTGGCTGCTCTTCCAGAGGTCCTGAGTTCAGTTCCCAGCCACCACATGGTGGCTCACAACTATCTGTAATGGGATCTGATGACCTCTTCTGGCATGCAGGATACAGGTATACATGCAGACAGAACACTCATATACACAAAACAAAACAAAACAAAAATACCCAAATAAACCCAAACATATCTATTTATAGCAATAGCAATAGTCAGGCTACTGACATGACATGTTTTTCTGTGAGGGGAGGAAGCACAAAATTCCCAAAAGAAGAGATGTCTAAATGATATCTTAGTAAAACACACCACCAGAGTAAAGTCCTAAGTTTAGAAAATCAGAATCCTAAGTTCTGGACAGTTAAGCAGGCTGCACTTTGCTCTGGGAAAGAAACTGTTGGGAAAAACTAGACAAAACAAAAAATAAAAACAAATGAACAAGCAAGCTGGAACCAAGGACTGCCAGTGACTCTGCTCTCCCGGCATGCAAACACGCAAGAGACCTATGTCTCCCAACGGATGTTAGGCACGCGTCAGTTAATAGCCTATAGCCCTCGGCTCCATCGCAAGGCAAGGGATGAAGGTGAGGATGCAGGGGCCCCAGCCGACTGCTCTGCTCTCTCCATAGCGCTTCTTATTGCTTCTAGTCATGGAAAGAACAGCCAGAGAGAGGTTTGTTTGTAGGGTTTGACATTTGTCTCTCTTTTCAATGTCCGTAGTCTTCAGATTACTGTCTCCACTGGCTTTGAATAATTTTTTTTTGTTGTTGTTGTTGTTTTGGTTTTTTTCGAGACAGGGTTTCTCTGTGTAGCCCTGGCTGTCCTGGAACTCACTCTGTAGATCAGGCTGGCCTCGAACTCAGAAATCCGCCTGCCTCTGCCTCCCAAGTGCTGGGATTACAGGCATGTGCCACCACCGCCCTGCGCTTTGAATAATTTTTAAGTCATTGTTTTGTGTGTCTTCAAAAATAATCCCGGGGCTGGTGAGATGGTTCAGCGGGTAAGAGCACTGACTGCTCTTCCGAAGATCCTGAGTTCAAATTCCAGCAACCATATGGTGGCTCACAACCATCTGTAATGAGATCTGACTCCCTCTTCTTGTGTGTCTGAAGATAGCTACAGTGTAATTACATATAATAAATAAATAAATAAAATCCCAAGAAGCTCATAACTCCACAGATGGGAGAAGAATGTAGCTTTCTAAATACTATCTGCTTTCTGGAAATAGTGCATGTTGGGAAAATCAAAGGTTGCCACACAACAGTTGATTGTAGGATGTACGTCTTACGCCATCTCCATCAACATCAAGGTAAATATGACAAGGCTTGCCAGTCACCAGGATGCAATAGGCAGGATTCCTGACATGATCTTTGTCATCTGAAATCATGTCTAGGTTGGCCATAAAGTAGGTAGGTTTTATTTGAGATATGGATTTCTCTTCTCTTCTCTTCTCTTCTCTTCTCTTCTCTTCTCTTCTCTTCTCTCTCTCTCCTTCCTTCCTTCCTTCCTTTCAAAGTTTTAAAATTTGATATGAATGAATGTTTTTCCTGCATGTATATCTGTGCACTGCCTGTGTGTCCAATACCAGCAGAGGTCATAAGAGGGCATTGGATCTTCTAGAAATGGAGTTCTAGATGGTCGTAAGCTGCCATGTGGGTGCTGGGAATAGAACCTGGTGCCTCTGCAAGAACCTCCAGTACTCTTAACTGTTGAACCATCTCCCCAAGCCCACTGGAGAGCATTTCTAAAGTAAATATTTCATATCAATACCCAAGACCCAGGACCTTGGCTGTCAGGCCCAAGACCTGTCATACTTCTCTACCTAGAAGAGGAGGTAGTCTGGGACAAGAACTCCAGAACACTGCTGGTATCTAAGCAGGACCCGGGATTTGATTCACAGGGCAATTCTGTAGCATTCGGTGCTTCTTGAGGCCCTTTGCCACCACATTAGGTGGGAGGTAACTCACTGACTGGACTCAGGCCAATGAGTCAGTGACCACACCCTTCAACTGGGTACAAAGGGCAAAAAATATGTCAGGATACCAGGCAGAGCCCAACATTATAGGAAAGGCCACCCAAGTGAAATAACCCTAGGGATTCTAAAAGAGGGACAAAGGTGGTGCAGATCCTCCAGTGGATGTGACAGGCTGTTCTACATGAAAAGAACACACACACACACACACACACACACACACACACACACTAGAGCTGGTCAGTCATCCAATGTGACCCTTCTACCCCACTGCCTGTGGGGAGCTCCGTTTGGAATTAAGATGTAGAGCCCTTTGCTTTGGGCAATCCAAATGACAGCTTTCATATGCAATTCCTAGAAGCTACTGTGAAGAACTTTTGTTCAAAAAGATCTACTCCAACAAACGCTGTTTAAGGAGACCAAAGACCTGGTTCCTTGCTGGAATCCCCAGCTATTACTCTATACAGGAAAGGAAGCTTTCTTCTTTCCCAAGGAAGCTATACGCACTAAAGTAACCTCGAGATGCCTAACCCTCTCAGGGCTATGAACCCAGAGGGCACCTCCCGCAGTGTGCTAAGGTGTCCCTGAACCGGCATTTATGACCGGCAAAGACTTATAGAACCACTTCCTTCCCACTGTGCAGTGAGCTCTGACCTTTGTTCTGGGCCTGCCAGCAAACACTCACCGGTTTCAAACAGCAAAAAGCAGAGTCCCAGGACAGTAGGAGACCCAGCCATTGCTGCTCAGCGGGGATCCCAGGAACGCTGTGCACAATGCCTTGACTCTTCTCCATTCATTGCAGAAAAAGAAAGATGCATTTGCAAAGCCTGGGTGGTCCAGAAGCCTCTCCGGAGCCCTGGAGCTGTTGAACACACAGAGCTGGCCACAGAGTGTTGAAAGCTCTCGCTTGTGCTGCTCCAGCACGTGGTCTCCACACTGTGGCCAGCCTGATGAATGTTAGTCAGCTTTCTATTGTCATGACAAAACACCTCAGGTGATCCACTTAATGAAAGGAAGGGCTCACTCTGGCCTTTTGGAGATCTCAGTCCGTGCTTGATAGCCCTGTTGCTGGGGCCTATGGCATCATGGTGGAAACCTGCATCTGAAGAATATTCACTTAATGGCAGGCAGGAGCAAGGAAAGAGACAGGAAGTGGCTAGTGTCCCAAGACCCGCTTCAAGACCTGCTTCCAATGACCTAACTTCCTTCCTTCCCTGCAGACCCACCTCTGGAGGTTCCACTACCTCCCAGTGGTAGGAGCAGGAGACCAAGCTTTCCATATGCAGGCCTTAGTGGGATACTATATATATATATATATATATATATATATATATATATATATATATATAAAATATATATTATATATATATAATATATATAGTATATATATATATATAAAGATTTATTTATTTTATGTTTATGAGAACACTGCAGCTGTCTTCAGACACATGAGAAGAGGCCATTGGATCCCATTACAGATGGTCATGAGCAATATGTGGTTGCTGGGAATTGAACTCAGCACCTCTGGAAGAACAGCTGGTGCTCCTAACCACTGAACCATCACTGCTCCAGCTCCATGGGATACTTAAGATACACAATTAAGTCTGAGAAAAACGTCAAGACATGGTGTGTGGTGTGAAGCCCAAAAGCCCATGCCTAATCCCGAAGACTGCCTACAGATTGCATCTTCAGTGTAGCTCTGCACAGTTTAGGACTGAGGATGCCGTTGAGGGTCTAGCATCCTATTACCCTGGAAACCTTCTGATGACCTGGCTTCCCAGGACTTTGCCTGGTCCACCCCACCTAGCTTCCCGTCTAAGTTCTAATATGAAAACAAGGGCTTTGGTGCACTGAGCCAACAAACCGTTTTCAGAAAATAACTACGTTTAGAAAATCAATGTCCCTGCATTATTCACACCCTGCAATGACTGTAACAAACTACCAGAGGTGTGGTGTCTTAAAATAACATAGGGTTTATTACTTACCTAATCAGCCCTGTAGCTTTGTAGGTCAAAGGTTCAGCACAGGATCACTAGGCTAAAGTCGAAGCATTGGCAAGACTATGTATGCTCCTTTCTGAGGCTCCAAGGGAGAATTCTTTGTTTCTTTGCCTTTCTCTAGCCCCTAGAAGCCAACCTCATTTATTGGCATGTGATCTTCCTCACTTCCTTCTCTTTTTCTGCTATTTATTCATTTTGTGTGTGACAGAAGTCGTGGGATAACTCGGAAGAGTTGGTCCGTTCCTTCCACCCTGTGGGATCCAGGCTTTGAGCCATCTAGACAGCCCCCATTTTCTCTCTCTCTCTCTCTCTCTCTCTCTCTCTCTCCCTTCCTTCATCAAAGATGGGACCTGGACACAGTCTGGACAGGGCAGAAACCTTGTTCCTACCAGTTAATCTACCAGTTTCCTGGGGTTTTCTTTGTTTTTGTTTGTTTGTTTTTGTTTTTGTTTTTTAATTTTTCTGAGACAGGATTTCTCTGTGTAGCCCTGGCTATCCTGGAACTCACTCTTGTAGACCAGGCTGGCCTCGAACTCAGAAATCCACCTGCCTCTGCCTCCCAAGTGCTGGGATTACAGGCGTGTGCCACCACGCCCGGCTTCTCTTTGTGCTTTAGGAGTCCGTTGGTTACTGTTGGTGGGCAAGCCTGAGATCCATTCTTCCTCACAGCCACCCGGCACTGTCTGTCTCACCTTCTTCCAAGTCAGCACTCAGTTTTCTCTGCATTCCCACTGGTGTGGTCCATGATGCTCTCCTGCACCTGCGACAGGGTCATCTTGCCCCACAAGGGCCGTCCCAACACTGTGGCACTGGCACTTCAGGGAGAGCTCAGTCCAGAGATACTGTCTACTTTAAGATTTGTTTATTTTTGCAGAAATTTTCTTATTTTTTAAGAAAAAGTATGGATAGTGAACCAGATAACTGCCCTCACGGCCTTCAGCTCCCTTGTCTGAGATCTCCTGCCTCACGCAAAGCTGGAGTCTTGACGTCGCTCCTGCTGCTCTGGATTTCGTGTGTCATTGTCTCCCACCAGGGAGGGACTTTGTCCCTTTCCTCTCCGCATCCCTGGCACACCAGTAAGTCATTCTGGGAATGGTGACTGAGGGGTGAATGGAAAATGCCTATGTGGTCAACAGAGCAGAAGGGACAGGATCCCTTTTGTTGCAGCCACAACATCTGAACCGGTTGTGGGGAGCTCAGAACTTGCTAGTTAGCACTTGGGGTTCACAGAGGGATTCCTATTAACATCGGCATATGCTTCTCCTGCAGGGAAGGCCTAAATGCATAAAGAATGAGGACCAGATATTTTAGCCATCACACACACACATACACACACACACACACACACACACACACACACACCTGCCTTTCTGAGCCGATCTCTCTGCTTCCATCTCCATCACTGTAATTTGGTCACATCAAACTGAGAACACGTGAAAGTCAGCGCATTTAACATTTTTTTTTTTTCAAAACCAGACTCCAGGAAACATGCCCATTGCTGAGGACTCTGGATGTGGTTAGGTAGCAAAGCAAATGATCTAACAAGGAATCTATGTGCTGAGCCCAGTTCCTGTTAAATTAATAGATTCACGTTCTGGCACATTCACCACCTCACGAGTCATAGCAACCGGATGACGGCATAGCAACACCGCGGTTGCAGCCACTGCACAAGAGAAACAGCAGAGTCTGGTGTCTCTGGAGGGAAACCAGAAATGGCCGGTCCAATTGCCAGTCTCTGCTGGAGGGCTTGGGGGCGGGGAGGGAACATCATGGCAATCACGGGCAGAGGCTTGCCCTGCCCGGTTGGGGCTAAAGGAGGGTGACATCTTTCCTACTTCCTAAAACTTTTGTTTTGTATTTTAAAAGTAAATAATATGCTCCAGCCGGAGGGGAACCGTGCTGTGCGAAAGACTCAGTCACATGGCCCAGCTAGTTCTTCCCAGTCTGCAAGCGGGCTGGGAAGCGATTCCTGTCAGAGTGAACTGGTGCCTTGCTCTCTCAGGATCACATGCTTTTTCTTTCTAGTTTTCATATTTATTATCACGATCATTACCATTATCATGATTGTTACAGTACTGAGGATTGATTGAACATCAGATCCCGGGAGAGTTAGTCAAGCACCCCACCCTGGGGTTATATCCTCTTTTTACTTTTTATTATTTGGGGGCAGAATTTACAAAGATGGCCAGGATGCCTTTGAACTTTTGACCTTCCTGCTTTAGCCTCCCGAATATCTGAGTTTACAGGCCTGTGTCACCAGGTATGACTTTTAGTTTTTATTTTGAATTTAGTTGTGTTAATGTATTTTTGTGGTGATTTTTTTTGGGGGGGGGATTGGGGATCAAACACAAAATTATAGGCTTGCCAGGCATGGGCAATATTTCCTAGCCCAAGGCAGTATAACTTTCTTTTTCTTTCTTTCTTCCTTCCTTCCTACCTTTCTTTCTTTCTTTCTTTCTTTCTTTCTTTCTTTCTTTTATTTTATTTTTTTTGGTGGTCTGGAGGACTTGAACCCAGGACTTCAGACATGCTAGGCAAGAACTCTACCCCTGAGCTACATCCCTGGCCAATTTCTGGGTTTTCAGAAACTTCTCCAGTCACCTGCCCCTTCTGACTGCCAGAGAGTCACTCCTATCATGTTTTCCTTCTGGAACCAAAGCCTAACTTCTAGGTGCCAGCTTCTCAGAAGCTAGGATAGATTTCCCTGGGAGGAAGATGGGAATGCACGGACAGATGTAAATTCCTGTGACTCAAAGACATCTGCATGTGCTGTGAGGTAGGTGACACCCAATACCAGAGGGCTGCCAGGGATGGCGGGGCAGGCAGTCCACACCCTCTGACCTAGTTTAAACGGAAAGGTAACCTCTGTTCAGCAAAAGGCTCAGATTCAGGTATTCTACTTAAATCTGCTCAGGGTCCTTGTTTTTTATTTCATGTTCTGTTGTGCAGAGGAGGAATTGTCATCACACGTGAGTTTGTCCCTGGGTCCTCAAGGTCTGATGTGCTGGCTTTTCTGTTAGTGACCTGCAACTGTTTGACAACTGCCCTAGAACAGCAGCGTGGCTGGGGATACTGTGGTAGTTCGGTGTTTCTCGGACACTTGCCTAGCGTGCACAAGGGCCTGGGTTTAGTCTCCAGTAACACGTGCACACACGTACTTCAGAACTGATCAGCTAACCATTTGTCATTGTTGTACAGTTTCTGTGGGTCTGGCTTCCAGGCAGCTTAGCCGGGATGAAGTTATTGGGTTTTGTTGTTGTCGTTGTTTGTTTTTGTTTTTTCTTTTTCTTTTTTCAAAGAGACGGGGTTTCTTTGTGCAGCTTTGGCCGTCTTAGAACTACCTCTGTAGACTGCCTGCCTAAAGGCATGCACCACCACCTCCACTGCTATCGCTATTGAGATTATTGTTAAGCTGATCCCGGGACTTAGAGACTTTGGAAGGCTTGGATAACACGGGGATCTGAGAGAGTCATCCTTTTCCAAACTCACTCAAATGGTTGTTCGTAGGTCTCACTTTCCTTTGCAAAGGGCTGTCTAAGAACGTGGCAGTCGGCTTCCCCTACAAGGAGGGCTAAGAGACAGAGACATCCCAAGATGGAAGCCACAGCTTTCTTTATAACCCAGTCTCACAAATGACATCACATTTTTGCCATATTCTGTTTGTTAGAATTGAGTCAGTAGCGTTAAGGACTAGGGACCGTGTAAGGGTGTGACTGGCAGGAGGCAGAGATCATCTGCAGGGAGCTGTCTACCACCACATCCGCCACACAAGGTCCCAAGACTCCAGCAAATGCTACGCTGTACAGGGACAAAGCAGTGTGTATGTGTGAATGTCAGGCCTTCACACATTTGTGGGCTCTGCTAATTACTCCTGGGCATGCAGAAATACTGAATATTCATGAAGTTACCACAGAGGGCTTAGAATTACAATACTGAACAACAACAACAACAACAAAAATATTCTGCTCCTGGTCTTAGCAAATAAGGAGTAACACTGTTTTCTTCAGAAGCCTGGTCATTTGCTGTAAGGAATTACTTCTATTCCAAAATCAAAATGGGGAATACCTCCACCATATCTTCACGCCATCATATCATGAAATAATAAAATGTCTACGAGTTATATTTACGTTTATAATATACTTACTTCTTAAAATAATATTTTTTTCCATTTGCCGTACAGTTTGTCTTTGCAATGTAACAGCAGTGTCTTAGGAAAAGGCACAACCCAGTGTGTTGGCAGCTGCAAGATGGAAGAATTCTCGATGCTGGGAAAGCTTGGGTCTGGGTCTACATGCTTCTCCTCTTTGGGTGAGTCTGTGGCTTCCCCTGAGGTATTAAGTAGACATGGGGTGGGGGTAGTCCCACATGTTATTTTCCATTAATCTTACCTCACCTTTTGACACAAAACCTGCTCTCAAGCAAAGGGCTTTCTGGGCTTTCATGAGGAGATGGGAGGCAGGGGAGATATTATCAGGCCCATGTGTTAGTAGGAGCAGTTCGGAAGTGGGAAAGGGAAAAGCTTTCCAGCTTTAGCTGAGGTCTCTCAATGCCCTTTTATGGGCCCCTGGTTCCCAGGGCAAGCTTCTGCGGCACTGAATGTTTCTGTTGGGAAAGCCTTGCCCTGCAGTTTGGGCTGTCTGCTTTTTTCTAAACCACAGCAAAGGCTAGCCTAGTCCTCTCTCCAGCCTAAGGGAATTAGGAGTCTTTCTTTGGGCACCGCTGTGTAACAGCTTTCCTACTGCTCATCGGAGACTCAAAAGGCAGCTCTCTGTTGATAGAAGTTTTAATACGCCGAGAAAATTTATTTTGGGCAGTGGTAAACTTCAAAATTACTATTGCCTGAAGCTCCTGCATCCAGGGTCTACCTTGTAAATCACTTCTGGCTAATGGTGACTCCCGAATGCATCAGGCTCCAGAGATTCAGAGACATGAATGCCCGAGGAAGAGGTGGGGATCCGAGAAGAAAGGGAACAGAACGACTATTTCCCAGACCCGCCGTGGGTGATGGCGTAGTTCCTGAAACACAATACAGGTACCACCCGGGAAAAGCCACTGGCGACCGTGCAGACCTGTAAGGGACTTGAGGACAGGAGACTGGAGTTTGGAGTAGGCCCAGCATTATTCAGGGAAATAGTACACTGCTTTCACACATGTCCTCTCTAGTCCAAATACTAAATGAAATGAAAACCTTTATTATCTCCTCCCTTTCTTCCGACTGTGTAGTGTGCGCCTGTGTGGCGGGACGTAGGTGGGGGACTTTTTTTTTTCCCCATTGGGTCTCTTGAACTCAGTCCCTGAGCCTCTAACGCCACTTTTTAGAACCAAGGCGGAGCAGGGCGCCTCTGATCGCACTTTCCGCTAGAGCAGGGTCGGGGTTGGAGGGAGGCTTCCAAAGCCGCTGCAGCACCGGGAACCGAGGGTCTGGCCGGGGGCCGCGCGGAGGCGCGCAGAGCCGAGGCGCGGGCGGGGCAGGAGGCTGCAGAGCCCTGCGCGCCGCCGCGCTAGCTGCTGGGTCACAACCCCGGCCGCGCCGCCTGCTCAGCGAGGAAGTGACGACTGCGCCGTCCCGAGAGCAACAAAGTTTGAGTCTGCGGGTTGCGCTCGCCTGCGTCCCGCGCCCCCTTGGAGCTGCCTAGGGAACCCAGCGTGCAGGTGAGTCGCAGGAGCCTGGTGGCCTTCCCGCCGTGGGGGCACCGACGTGGAGCTCCGGGCGGGCTTGGGGGGGGGGCGATCCGGAATTCGTTGGGGCTCGGCGGCGCCGGGCCCTGGGGCGCTGGGGCGCTGGGGGTGGGGGTGCAGGAGAAGGGCAGAACCGGGGGGATCTTGGCCGGTGTCCCGCCCCTGAGGCGACTGATCTGCCACGGGACTTAGACCGATCTGTCTGCAGCCTAGCCCTCTCCGGGAGCGACCCCTGAGCGCAGCGATGCCGGGAAGGGGCCTCCCCGGACCTGTAAACGGAGCCAGCCCTACAACCGCGCCTCATCTCTTCGGGTTGTGTGCAGTTGCTTTTCCAGCCCTTCCCGGTGTTTCCCCGGGAAACGTTCCCTTCCTCTACGCAGCCCTCCGCCAGGCTGCAGGAAGGAAGTTACAGGAACTTTCCCTCTAGTTTTGTTTGCTCGGCCTTGTAGTGACGAGGAGCAGAGCAACTCAGAAGTTTGGGTCAAAAGCTCTATCCATTTCCAACCAACAAAACCCGAGTCGTCCCCAGGCCTCCTTGAAACAAGCCCCTCCCGACTCGGCACTTTCCCTCCCTCCCCACCACGCCCCGAACCCAACAGTAAGCTCTCATAAGGCCTAACACTTTGCAATTTAGCCATAAAAACTGTCAGCACACCCACGTACATATGTGAGTGTTTTCTATATAAAACCCAGAAAGCCGCTTCCAGTGGACTCCGTGGCATCTTGTTCTTTTCTGTGTTCTAAAACTGCCAGGGCTGCAGGAGTTTGCCTGGGAACTTTGATGATGGTTCCCGCCGCCCTCGGTGGTAGCCTCGTGGCTCTGCGTCTTTAAAGAACAGCTGAGAAGTTTATGACATCTTTGCATAGTAGCAGGGGCCTTGGCGTGGCCCAGCAGCTGGCGCCAGGGCTCCTTGGTTTGTGCCTAAAGCTGTTAGCGGCGGGGACAGGGCTATGTGTGCAGGAATGTTTGTACAGGCCGGGGACAGTTGGAGATGGGATGTCTAAGGTTGAATAGTGCAGTCCCTAGCAGCAGCTTCCTGCCGGTCTGTAATTACTGCGTGATTGCACAGTCAGGCTTTGTTGGCGTGGATGTTTATACACACGCTATTGTGCAAGATCTCGGTGGTGGTGAACCAAACGCAGATTTGCATTGCAAATGTCTAGGGCGGGATCTGGGCCTGAGCTGCAGCCCCCATATTCTTCTTACCCTTTAACTGTTGCTGGATGGTTTTTGTTTCCTTACCTCTCCCTTGACCTCTGACAGTTTGCTGATCTCCTGAGAGTTCGGAGCCTGCTCGGGAAAGCAGTCTCTCTTTACTACTTACTCCAGAATAAATAAATATCTTAGGCAGCCTGAACATTGTGCCAAGGACTGTACCTTCGGTTGGCCTGTGAGAATGTGGGATGACGTCAGCAGGAAAGGGAGATAGGGGAATGACTGTCCAACCCTGTCTTAACGGAAGGGCTGTTTGAATTAGCAGAGTTGCAGGATTGGGGCTAGCTATAAAGAAGAGTCACAGGTCATGTATGTCTGAGCTGGCCAGCCAGACTTTGAGCCTTGAAGCGTCCGTTGTAGACATTTAGGTGGGTCCTGATTCCTTTATTGTGCTCTGGGCAAAGGGGAAGCATGCTTGGTGGCTAAAGGGAGTGTGCTGGGGCTCTGAGGCGACGTGTCTGTGTCGCCGATGGGTGTGGGGGTGAGGGTGACTCACGCGTCTTCTGTAGTGTGGTGCCCACACCTGCTTCCCCAGGACAGCCTACAGGACACAGGGGTCTTCACATCTGTCCAAATGCTGCCCTGCAGGAAGCAGGCTGTCTTAGTTACTTTTTCTATTGATGTGAAGAGACACCGTAACCAAGGCAACTTACAAACGAAAGCATTTAATTGGGGACTTGCTCACAGTTTCAGAGGGCGAGTTCATGATCATCATGGTGGGGAGTGAGCATGGCAACAGGCAGGCAGGTATGGCTCTGGAGCTTATAGCCGATCCACATGCAGCAGGGGTGGGGCGGGGGTGGGGGGTGGGGGTAGGGGGATGGGGTCAGGGGCACTGAGCCCCCGATATAGGCATTTGAAAACTCAAAGCCCTCTTCCAGCAACACACCTCCTTCAACAAAGCCACACATAATCCTTCCAAAATAGTTCCACCAACAAGGGACAGAGCATTTAAATGTATGAGTCTGGGGGGCGGGGCGGGTCATACCCATGTAAGCCACCACAGGGGCCCAACCTGTGCATCATACAGTCTGTCCTGGGCTGAGATTCACCAGGCAATACCTTTCCCTGTTAGGTCACTGTGTGATTGCTTCCCCCCCCAACCCCCCCTGCAGTGCATGCATGGTCCTCTCTGCCCAGAGCAGCAGGTACTGGTGACTGGAACCTGCTGGTGATGTTCCTTCACGGTGTCCCAAGCTGAACAGTGGGATTTTACTTGGAAGCCACCTGCTGGTTTGCAGCCTTGTGTCGTCTATATGTCTATATGTCACTGGCATGGTGACCACGCTGGTTAGACCATAACACTAGGGCACACACAACACTAGGGCAGGTATCTGTGTGCTTTCAGAGACTGGAGGAGAAGCATGGAAAAATCAGGCTAATTCTGGAAAGTCTAGTCCCACAGTAGCCACAGGGGAATGGATTTAGAACAAAAGCCCCACTAAGGCAGGAGCTGCCTGGAGTTGCGCAACCCGCTTGCTCCGGGGGATATCGAGTTTTTACCGAACTTGTCTGTCAAGGTTCTTGTCACCTGACCTGAAAACCCGCCTCAGTGAGGTCCCAGCGATACCAAGATTGGTGGGAGGAGCAGGCTTCCTTCTGACCCTTCAGAAAAAGAGAACTCTGAGTTTATGGTCTTTTATGTCCTTGCTGAGACCGGAAACACCTAAAGCTTTCTTGGTGTAGCTGGCAGGATGGCAGGGAGGGGCCTCTTGCAAGGCCTGCTCCCCAGAGCTGTGGCGTCATCTGCAGTCCCCCCACATCTCCAGTTTGTCCTGGCTGGGTTTCACACAGAGATCTGGCCCTTCCCTTGGTTTACTAGGCTTTGCCTTTGTTCAAAGAACTTGCTGGGGGTATGTATGCTGTCTAGAGCCTGACGTCCTCACCCACCTTACTTAAATGTCGCTACTCAGTTCAGAGCCCTCCTTTGGCCTTGCCATGCACAGTTCAAATCACAGTTAGAAAACAAACTGGCTCAAAACCTGAGGTAGGTAGCAAATACTTTTATTGCTCCAAAAGGAAATGCTACAGGGGATGTTTCTGGAGTTCAGCAACTCGAGGAAAAAAAAAATCAAAATGCTACTGGGAGAAGCAGATTTTGTGAAGAAAGTGGTCTCGCTGTAGAAGGCCCTTTATGTGGCCCAAGCTGAAACTTCTATTTGTAGCTTTCGGCTTCCTTCTGCTGCCTCAGGTCCTGCACTACCTGAGTGTTTTGACATAACAGCTTACCTCCAAAATAGAGGTGGGGCAGCCCTGGCTGAAGAGGACATTCCAAACTCTGAAGAGAGTGCTGCAATCTTCCAGATGCTGCGGCTGGCGGCTGGCCGCGTGGAACCACAGGCGGGCTTGGTCCCTTCTATAAAGCAGCCCTTGCTTGCGGTCTCCATGAAGCGTTTCTTTGTGAGACCCTTAAACCTTCTTTTTCTGGTCCACACAGGGCCAGAGTGTTAGGACTTTGTGTCTTAAGTACCACTTGAAATCCACACGAGGCTTTGACTAAGCCTCAGATAAAGGGCTGCTCTGTAATCTTAACTTAAACGCTAGTTGGCTGGGGTCATCCTTCTGCCTCGCAGCCTTCAATGGCTCCCCACTGTCTCCATGGTAAGGATCAAACTTCTAGGCTGGTGGTCAGGGCCTTCCTCAGAGAAGTCTGGCCTCTGCCGTTTTCCTGCCTCACCTGACCCAGTGACCCGCTGTGGGTGTTTGTCCAACCACGGGTGGCAGGCGTTCCGGCCTCTCATGCTTCCTGGAGGCTGGAATACCTCCCTCTTCTTCTCTTCCACTTGGCTCAGCCCTGCTGTCTTCCTGTTTCCTTCCTTAAGCGTTTCGCTGGGGCTGGAGAGATGGCTCAGTGGTTAAGAGCACCGACTGCTCTTAGGAAAGTCCTGGCTGAGTTCAAATCCCAGCAACCACATGGTGGCTCACAACCATCCGTAATGAGATCTGATGCCCCCTTCTGGTGTGTCTGAGGACAGCTACAGTGTACTTATATATAATAAATAAATCTTTAGGAGCGTTTCCCTGCCGCACCCTGTGTGGGCTCTGCCTGGGACTCTGGTAACATCCACTGGGGCCTTCTGCTGAAGAGGACCTTAGTCCCGGTGGGAGGGTTTTCAGCTTCTCTGGTGAGCATGGCTGAACAGACCAACTGTTCAGCTTCTTAAAGGTAGCTTTAGAGAGATGTCAGTGATCAGTTTAAAACTTGTTTTGTTTATATTTATATCGCTAGACCTGTTCCTCTACTCTTGGTAAACATGATGAATGATGGTGGTGGCAGAGATGATGATAATGATGGTGGTGGTGGTGGTGGTGGTGGTGGTGGTGGTGGTGGTGGTGGTGATGATGATACAAAAGGCTAGATAGAGTTGAATTTGCCTGCTTCTACATAGGTATGCACATAAGCTAAGCCTCAAAACCCATGATTCGTGGTGTTACCTACAAACACGTTTCCAGGCCTGCCTCCCTTGCCTGTTAGCCTGTCCCCAGACCCTTCTGACCCTTCACCTCATTAATTTTCCCCATGTCTAGCACAGCTTTCTCTCTGGATGTCAGATAGTATCTGTCCAGCATAAGAGCTCACTCCTCCATGACCTGATTGGGTGTGCTGTCTGGCCCGTGATGCCCTGCTAGGCCTTGGGACCTGTCTTAAGGGCTAAGGGCTTATTCTCTAGGTTGGCCTGGCCTTCTGAGGGAACCCGAGGCAAGCCTTTGAGATGGGCTGTTTCCCGGGTGGCTGCAGGCTTGCTCTGTGCAGTCAGGAGCTGACCTCTACAGCTAGGCTAGAGTAGAAAACCAAGACTTGGGGGGCTCCTGGCTAAGCTCTGGCCTGAGACTTGAGGAGTTCTCAGGCTCCGACTCACACAACCTTACCTTGTAAATTAGCTTCTTTCTTTTTTAAAAATATTATGTACGTGATGTGTGTGAGTGGGTGTGGGCATGCGTATGTGGGGTGGTGCACGTGTTGGGGTCAGAGGGCAACTTTGTGTGGACAGTGCCCTTCCCCCACCTTGACAGGGCCTGAGCATTGAACTCAGGTCTCCACCCACTGATCCAGCTCACCAGCTCACGGTTTTTCTTTTATACCCAAGATAATTCACATATTATAAAACGCACCCTATAGGTGTATTCTTTAAATTTAGTAGATGCCCCTCCCTCAGTTTTCCATTTCCTATTTAGGAGGCTGATATATATGCATAGTTAGAAATCCGAATGATATGTTACATGGGTATAAAATAAGTCAAAATAATCTCAACAGAGACAAAAAAGATTGCCATACATACACACACACATATATTCAAAGAGAATTAGAAAAATACATGTTATTAATTATGAGAGAGAAAGATTTTTCCTAAGAAAAATACAGAAGATATGATAAAATATTAATATAGGGCTGGAGAGATGGCTCTCTGACAAAGTACTTGCCATGCAAATCTGAGGACTGGGGTTTGGATTCTCGGCACACACTTAAGGACATAATGGCCGGCCTGAAATCCCAGCTCTCGGGATGCAGAGGTGAGATCACAGCAACGGGCTGGCTTGCTAGCTCGCTGAGTCAGTGAGCTCTGGGATCGAGCGAGAGGCCCTGCCTTAGAGCAGAAGGTGACAGGCAGTCGAGGGGGACACCTGACACTCGCCTCTGGCCTTGTACACTGGTACATGTGTGCGTCCATCCATGTGAACGTGGACACACATTCATGCATCCACACCACACACACACACACACACACACACACACACACACACACAGGCACACATGCATAAAGTTTGAAAAGGAGGTCCCTTCTCTTCCTCTGAAGCTGTCACACCTGCAGCCCTGAGCTTCCTCTTTCTTAGACAAATAAAAGTGACGCTTTCCAGCTACTCTTCCAGCTGTAGTCTTAGCAAACAGGGAAATATGGACCCATACACGGAAGTCTGGAGATCATTCTATACCAGCCCCTGTGAGGAGGTTCCCTTCCCCTGGGGCTGAACTCTGTTCTGCTATGTGAACACCGGGATTTATGCCACTCTCACTTACCGAGGAATGCTTGGATTGTTTCCAGCCCTTGCAAGCAAACAGAGCTTCAACAAATGCACCACATTCACCTTCAATCCAAAATTCACTTTCCTCTCCTCCCCTCCCCTCTCCTCTCCTCTCCGCCCCTCCCCTCCCCTCTCCTTTCCTCCCCTCCCCTCCTTTCCCCTCTTCCCTCCCCTCCCTTCCCCCCTCCCCTCCCTTCCCCTCCTCCCCTCTCCCCTCTTCCCTCCCTTTCTCCTCTCCTCTCCTCTCCTCTCCTCTCCTCTCCTCTCCTCTCCTCTCCTCTCCTCTCCTCTCCTCTCCTCTCCTCTCCTCTCCTCTGTATTTCGAGACAGGGTTTCCACTGTAGCCCTGGGTGTCCTGAAATTCACTCTGTAGACCAGGATAGCCCAGAACTCACAGAGAGTCACCTGCCTCTTCCAACCGTGTGCTGGGATTAAAGGTGTCCCACTGTCCCCTGCCCTTACCTTTAGCCCTGAATTGATTTTAACTGCTAGCAATTTGTTAAGTCCCCGAAGCTTTCTAGCCAGACATAGAAACCCTCCCAGCTCCGGAGAGGAATGAAGAGATAAGGCCCAGCAGCGCAGACCTGATGCCCTGAAGCGGCTGATGAACACGGGCCGGTGCTGCGGGACAGCCGTGGAGTTCTCGTGAGTGGGTCTCACGTGCTCACAGCCGCCTGTAGCCCCGGGTGAGACCCAGAGGGCAGAGCCCCCGGAGTGTGAGTCTGTCCCTGGGAGAATGGAATTTGGTGGCATAGTAGGGAAGGGGAGGAACACAAATATCATTAAGATTGAAAGTCCTCCAGTGGACACCAGGTGCCCCGCGGGCACACTTGCCCCTCCCTTCTGAGACTGGGTCTTTCCTTGCACCCAGACTGTCTCGGAGTGTAGCGTTTACTCTGTCCCAGCTGGCTTCTCACTTGTGATCTTCCTGCAGGCTCCAAGTGTTTCGATCATAGGTTTGCACCGTCGTGCCTGCATCACATGGCTTGTGATACTTAGATTGATCTTAGTCCATCCTAGTGATAGAAGAAGATTGATCACCAGGTGGAGGGAGATAAGTAGTGTGAAAAAGTAGTTCATTTAAATGCTATCGAGTTACCCAGTATGGTGAAGGGATTGCCTCATGATACCCCACCACAGCTGGCTGGGGGCTCTCAGCACATGCTTACTCCTGATTAAAAAGTCATGTGTACGTGGCTATATTTTCTCCTTGTTCTATTCTATTCTGTCTCTCCCCCAACCCCACTCCCTCCCCTGTCCTGCTCTCTCCTCCCTCCTAATAAGCTTGACTATTTGACTATTTGACTTTGTATCATGTAAATGAACATGGTAAGAGAGGCCATGGCTGTGTCTCCTGGGGAGATCATGGCAGCTGTAAGTTAGGAAATAACTGCGTGGGGCTAAGCAAGAGAGGCTCTTCACGTAGGCGCTCAGGGGATCATGGAAGGGAGAGCCGTGGAGCAGGTTTTAAACTGTAACTCGTTCACCTAAGATTACAGGTGAAAGTCTTGTGTTTGGGTTGCCCGTGGTTGGTGTGGGATTGAGAGAGGGCACTGCCCATGTGAGGAGTACCTCGCTCTAAAGCCATGGGGTGCTGCATGCCCTCTTCTGGCCCCTACGCTTCCTTGACCTCCCAGCTGAAGGCCAGCAAGGGGCTTGCAAAGAAGTAACCAGTACAGATCTGTGTCCTCTCCTGCATGCGCTCTGGGGAACCCCAGGAGCCACCAGCCACGCCTGTACCTTGTCTTGCACTAGAGGGAGGCAGGGCCTCGAGATGTCCTCTACCGGCTCACTGAGCAGGTGCTAGCGGATGGCATTTAGAATCTGACACCTCTAGTCGTGGAGAAGAAAACTGGTCACAGCACTGTGTGGCTTATAAGGTGCTCTCTCTCCCTGTCTCCATCTTTCTCTCATGCCGCATTTAGTGAGAGCACGGGTGTTGAAGAAAGCAAGGTCCAGTAGCGCCAGGGTAGGGATGCAGGCATGAGGAAAGGTCAGGTGTCCACTCCGCATCCGCAGTCTTCCAGGGACAGTGGGGCACACCATCCAAGAGCAGTTAAGCATTAGGTAATTCCGTGCTCAGGATTAGTTAACTCTCCCGGGGTCTGGGGAGAGCGAAAGTCAGAGAAGGCCTGGTGTGACCTTACATACACCTTGCAGGGTCTGTGTGTTCTATGGCTGCCATGGGATAATGAAGGAGAGGCTCATCAGGCGGTGGTGGTGCTCACCGCTAATCCAAGAGGCAGGAGGTTCTCTGAGCTCTAGGCCAGCCTGGTGTATAGATCGAGTTCCAGGATGGCCAGAGCTACACAGTGAAACTCTGTCTTGCAAACAACACCACCACAACGTCCTACCCCCACTCCTCACAAAAAATGAGGTGGGGCTGCCGGAGCCTCCCGAGAATCTGAACGCAAGTAGGTATCCACCAGGTGGCAAAGGGAGCCAGGGTGGGGTAGAGAACGGCTCAGCCAGGCCTGGAGGGGATAACAGATCTGCTTGGGAGCCAATTGTGGCAGAGAGAGACTGCTGAGAACTGGTGGGAGTGAGCCATCAGGTCGTGAGCTTGCACAGCCGAGCTTGCTGTGTGTGCCAGCAAAGAGGTCTGGAGCACTCCGGAGGCAGTGGGGAGCAGGTAGCACTAGTTAGGTGTGTGTGTGTGTGTGTGTGTGTGTGTGTGTGCGCGTGCGCGCGCGCACGCGCCGGCTAGGGGTGTGGGGGTGATGGGTGTTTCCAAAGCTCTCTCAGACTGAAGCGCAGAGATTAATTGGAGCTTAGGAAAGAGGGACCCAAAGGGCCAGAGTGAGAAGGTGTTACAGTCCTTGAAAGAGGGAGAAAGATAGAAGCTGGTTAAGGAGACGTCAGGAGTTGGCTTGATGGACCCACTGACTGTTCAGTGCAAAGATGTCAAAAGGTCAGCTCAGATGTCTGCTCAAGGCGCGGGAGGAAGAGCAGGTTTCAGGGGGAAATTAAGTCTGAGTTCAGCCATACTGATGGGTAGGAACCTCCGGGACATCTGAGAGAAACATCCAGTGGGCAAACAGGTCTGCGGCAGGAATCTGTCCAAAGCACTGTTCGTGGGGTTTGGCCCTTTCAGCTCAGTAGCCCACCTGATTTTCACGAGGCCACTCCAAAGACACACAGGGCTACTCCAAAGACCCACCATTTAAGCAGGGACGAGAGCTGCAACCCCAGGCCTGGATCTTTGGTCCATTAGCCATTCTGGAGCAGATGTTTTTTTGAGGGGGGAGGGGGATCACCAGCACATAGAAAACTGTGGGAGCTCACAGAGACAATGACTTCATGCCAGGAGGAAGTGGGGAGATCACTGGCTCCGGGCTGTGGCTGAAGAGAGTTAACAACAGAGACTGAGACTAAAAAAGAAGAAAACAGGCTGTCAGAAAAGCCCGAGGGGGAGAAAGCTTGGCGTATGAGAACAGGGACTGTGATTTTGTGCACAAAATTATGTTGCGGTGTACTTTACAAGAGTTCTCCAATGAGAGAAACCCAACTTTCTTAAATTGGGTTAAGGTAGATCCACCATTGATCCTTGGGAAGTCAAAACAGAGCTTTGGAGAGACTTATTGGCCAAGGAATTAAGTTGTGGAGGCGGTGGGGCGGGGTGGGGAGTGCATCTCCTGTGATAAGGCTTCCTGCAAGGTCTACAACCTAGGTTTCCTCAACCTGAGTCCACCTTTCCCTGAGCTGGTGAGGAAGTAGAGGAGGGTCCTGGGCAGCAGGGATTGCTTTTTGTTTTTGACCCGTCTACGTTTAATGCCAGGCGTCTGCCCAGTTTAAGAGCCAGAGCTGTACTTTTTATAGTGCTTGCCACATTGGCGGCTCTCAGGTGCCTGTGATCCTTTGGGATAGTTATAGGTATTGTAATTAGATTCTTCACAGAGGGAAAGAGCGAGGCAGCCCTCATCTCTCCTCCCTGCTTCCTTAAGCACGGTAGGCCAGACGTCCTACCGCTGAGCTACACCTTGGCTTGAGTGGAGTGTTGTTTCGCGGGCCACAGGGGTCTGTGTGGAGATGGGAGATCCACGGTGGAAGCAGTTCTTAGGTCTGTGTGTAGAAGGTGACTTTAGCTGAAGTGAAATGAAATTTACCAATAGGATAGTAGGTATCTCATTGACCTTCCGGGAGGAAAGGTTCAGAAATCAATGAGAATTGGTGGGAAGCTGGATAGCCAGAATCAGAGCCAAGGTGATGGAGAAAGACACTGGCCGTGGATTATGCTGAGTTCAGGCCTGGATGGTCTCACCCCTCCAGAATGAGTTCTGATCTTCCTCTGCCTCTGGGTACCACTACCCATGCTCTGAGCCACGCCTCTCGCCCTTCCTCGTGCTGTGACCCTTTAATACACGTGCTGTGGTGACCCCCCAACCATAACGCCATTTCATTGCCACTCCATCACTAATTTTGCTACTGTTCCCAATTGTATTGTAGTTGTCTGTTATGTAACCCTCTTGACGCCCTGACCCACAGGATGAGAACCTCCAGCTCTAGGCAAAGCCATTCGGTCAGCTCACCTTACCTTACCCGTCTGTGTGCTTGCTGCTGGTCTCCGGGAGCCGAGCTCAAGGGCTTGCGGCGTCTTCAGTGGTGGGCGGAACTCTGCCTCCTTCTGGGTCTCGGTGCCAGGTGTCTGAAACTGAGGGAGGGGCACACATGCTAAGTGGAGGGTGTCCCCCATAGAATCCATTCTAGCACCTTGATTGGTGTGACCGGAAGTACTGGATGTGGGGGCCATTAAAACACCTACCTCTCCTTGATTGTAATCGTTTCGGACATCTTTCCAAGTCTTTCAGCTTCGGCTGAGCTTTAGGGTTCGTGCAGGTTCTGGAGAGCTTAGCATCTTGCTAGCAGTCGGGTCTCTTCTCTGAGATTGGAGCCATCCCAGTGGGGAAGGACGAGCATCCCCAGCATATGGGCAGGCTGGCACTTTTGATTCCATTCGGGAAAACTTCAGCGCTGCCCCCACGGGAACATACATCAAGGCGTGGCGCGCTCTAGGGAACAGTTACGACTGGAATTTTGTTCCTTTTCCAAGGCTGCAGGAGACTCTCAGGAGCATGAGTTATTTGGGAAGGTACCATCTTGCTTTTCAGACCAGGGGTTAGTGTTTGGCCTCTGGTTTGGGTTTTGAAACAGCTGAGGCCTCTGGTGCCCCAGTAGTGGGCACCCCTCCAGTTCTGAAGATGTCAATCTAGGTTAAGATGTTCTTTCTACCCAGGCTTTTAGCCCCCGGAGATAGGTGCTGGGGCGTTGTCTTGTCTGCCTGGGACTGTCAGCATCGCCTCTCACATCCTTGCTCAACTTCCCAAAAGTTATCGTGAGCTCCAGCCCCCTTCCTGTTCTCACACCGTCTCTCTGAAGCAAGGGTTCCTTGACCGTTTGGTTCTGATAGCCTTAGATGAATGAACTGATTTATATAAAAAGCAAAAAGAAAGAATGCAGTTTTGAACTTAATAGTGCTTAGCTGTAGTGACCCTCAGTAGAAGTTCAGGATTTTTTTTTTCCTGACATGGAAGCTTCGGGACCCATGTCGGGTCAGGCTTGCCAGGCCGGTGGGGGAAAGGCTGCACTCCTCGCCATCTTGACTCTGAGCTAATTTACATTGAAGTGGTCTATGCATCTCGAGATGAAGTACATTATGTTTAGGGCAGCATTAAGGCGGAAATGAAGTCTCAGGGGACCCAAGTTATTCTATTAAAATACAACTCTGGTCTTGTCACCCTTCTGAACAACCCTGAGAGCTGCCCACATCCTGCGGGAGAAACCCCACCTTCCTCAGAACAGCACCAAGGCCCTGGCTTTAAGTCCCAACCCACCTACCTCCCTTCTCACGCAGCCCTATGGCCTTAGCTTAGTTCTTCCTGTGGGAGCCCGGTCCTTACTGCCTCTGTCTGCGTTCACACCCCTGTGCATTCGCTCATCGTCCCCTCCGTGTGGCATGTCCTCCCTGCCCCCTTTCCCTCTTGGCAGACGTCCACAGAGCCAGCTAGAAGTCATCTGCTTCCACACTGCCCCTTCCGAGCCACGCCGCCTCTGAGGTTCTGGAATCAGTTTCTGACTGTGAGATGTTGGGAGTCAGATGCAGGTATGCCTGGAGTCTCGCTGGCCTGGAGTTGTGCCTGGCACACAGTAGGGGTTCCACAGGGAGAACACTAAGGATAGCCTGACCTGGTGCTCAGGTGGCCTAGCGTGCCTGCAGGACAGCCCCAACCGCACTCAATCTCCTTTAGCCTCTGCTGTTACCGATGACCCCTTGGTCCTCTGCTGTTTTCTTTGAGGCTTCCCCGACCCCAGAGAGGCAGAAAGGGAGTTACAGCATACAGATCCCAGCTGTGAGAAGGACTCAGATGAGACATTCTGACCACGTGTCTGTGGCGAGGAACATGTTTAAAGGTAGTAGACTTACCTTTCCGCCCGAGGAAGCACGGATCCTGGCTCCCCTCAGCGGCCTCACGGTTCTGCACAGCACAGTCTCCTGCTCTGCCCAGAGAGGGAACGAGAGAAGAACGGGTCAGCCGGCTGTGGAAGAGAGATAAGGCTCTTTGAGATGAAGGCCCTGTTCAGCCTGGTCGCTCTTCCTGTTAGAGGGTGGGGAGAAACTTGTTTTCCTGACAGTGACTTCAGGGCGTAGCATGAGCTCCAAAGCAGACACGTGGGGCCTTTGCGTGTCTATAAAAGGGTTTGGAACGCATGGAGGGCTCCCCATTTGCAGAGACTGCCAACCTGCCAAGTGGTTGCCTTCATGGTGCCTCGTGGTTGGAACCAGAGGTCTGTGGTAGCATTCCTTCACCAAATAGGCGTCTTGGGTCTGTGTGCCACTTGGAGGACACTGTGGGAAACAGCTTTCTCTATGGTAGATGAGCTCGAAGCTGAGGCAACCTTGGGCAGGACTGAAGTGCTTGCCTGTTAGGCCAGTGCTGATTTGCATGGCTTAACGCTGATCCTAGGTACATTTCCAGAACCTGGCAGTACTGGTGTTTCTGACTCCTTTTTGGAGGCCATCTTTGCTCTTGGCAGATCAGATCAGGGGGAGCCTGGACTGCAGATGTGTGAGCTGATGTCTAGAGAGAGGTCTCAGCTTGTTTTAGGATGGCCGGTGTGTGGGCGTTGCTTTACCCTTTCTCTCTGTGGGACCCGCTCTTCTCCCTTTCCACCCAGCCCGCTACTGTCTAGTCCTCCAATGTCTCTTTGTCATTCTTCTTCAACAAAGTGGTCATGCCACCTCCAACATCACAGGGCATTCAGTCATAGGACATTACTCCAGGTGCCCCATGCACAGAGGAACTGAAGAGTGGGCGTTTTTAAAAATAATTCTCTCTCTCCTCTCTCTCTCTCTCTCTCTCTCTCAAATGTGCATTGGTGTTTTGTCTGCATGTATGTCATGTGAGGGTTTCGCATCCTCTGGAACTGGAGTTACAGACTGTCCTGAGCCGCCATGTGGGTGTTGGGAATTGAACCAGGGTCCTCTGGAAGAACATCTGGCGCTCTTAACTTCTGAGCCAGCCCTGGGAAAATATGCATTTTAGTGAGTAGATACAGGGGAGCTGGAGAGATGGCTCAGTGGGTAAGAGCGTTTGTTGCACATGCATGACCTGAGTTTGGATTCCAACATTCACGTAAGATACTGGGCCTGGGCATGGGGGTGGAGGCCAGAAGATTGATGGGACGTACTGACTGTGTGCATGTACATACACAAACCACATGCACCAAACCACCACACCACACACACACACACACACACACACACACACACGCACACGCACACGCACACAGGTGGGAGGAGATAGCCATGTACAAAGCTCTGACGATATGTCCAGAGGCAGCGGAGGCGAGGGTTGTGGCTGTGGTGCATGCCCTGAGTGCTCGATTTGAGAGGTCCTGTCAGAAGAGCTCTGGAACACAGACGACCCTGGTGGCTCACAGGAACAGTCTATATTTTTAAATGCCAAGCTTGAAGCTGTAAGAAAATGCTAATTGCCTTTCACCTATTAGAGCTACTCTTGGGAATTAATTCTAAGGACATAGTTCTAAAAGGGAGTGGAGAGCTATAAGCACAAAGGTATTTGTGGCAGTGTTGTTTAAAATAGCAAGAAAACTGTTAGCGGCCTCAGGGCTCCGTGCAGCTACATAATTTATGACACCTGGATTCTGGGGAGTGTTATGCTGCATTAATATGAAGGTGCTGCTAATTCATGGGAAAATGTCCATGAATTTTAATGCCAATAAGTAAAACAAAACTGCTTATGCATATACTAGTGAATATATAACATCTCCGGTGCTTGGTCAGAGTATAAGTTTTCATCATGCAAACGCTGGACTTGGGGGAAGAGGCCATGCTTGGAAATATTGTATATTTGATGTATACGATCTATACTTTAAAAAGATTAGGCCCCCAACATCAAAGACTTTGGAAATGGGTGGGACGGTCAGGGAGGGACTCCGAGCCTCCCATCTGTTACCATCGGCAAGGCCCAACTGCTCCGGCTTATCTCAGCTACTGCTGCTGCTTCGTGTGGGGCTGGGGACTTCAGATTGTCCTGACCGGCACACTGTAACTTCAGTGTTTGCAGCATTTAGGACCCTGCCTCCTGATGCTGTTTGGTTGGTGGAACCCCTGAGGTGGTTCAGAGACCCAGGAGGTTGTTCACACCTGAGTTTCCAGGGAACCAGCCAGCAGGTTGAGCATGCAGTCCGTGAGGCCCAGAACCACCCACACTCCCTTGCAAGCCCTGGTCACAGGTGGTGCGAGAGCCAGCTCTCTCTTCTGCAGTTCCAAACAGGTAGCAGGGTGTGCTTTGTGTGCTGACCTCCACAGCCCAGCGTCAGCCAGGTGGGGCCCTGGTGAGGTAGTGTCTCGGGTGTGTCCATTGTAGAACATATTTTAGTATTAAACTCAGAGTTGTTTTTTTAATGCTGGCCTTCTGAAACCTTCATCCAGTTCAACTTTGGCTTATCAGAGAGGGTGTCTGAGTCCCCATATTGCCACCAGCTTGCAACCTGGAGCTGTGCTCCAGCTGAGAGCCAACTATTTTTCTGATGTCATATTAGGGCATTTTTGAGTTGGCTGTGCCCTGTGAATGGCCCCGTCACCCTCATATTAGCCCCTTTTGTGCAGTCTTTTCTTCAAAGTGGGAAACTTTTTTGACACACATTATTTCTGTCTGGAGACTCTTTCTTCGCCCTTTCCTTGTGATGGGTCCAGGGTTGTGACCTCAGCAGGAAATGGAGATTCACTGCCCGGGTTTGCAGTCTTGGGGTGGGTGGAGCTACAGAGCTCTGGGTGTATCTTGGGCAGGCAGGTTGGAGCTTGCTAGAACAAAGGGCCACTGTAACAGATCTCGGAGATAGGCTTGGATACGTCCAGGCGCATCTGGGACTCCGTTATCTCAAGCATACGTGTGCTGAAACCAAATTCCAGAACTGTCAAAGATCTGGAGTTCTTTTGGTCTGTGGTCACATTGAAATAGGACATTCTGGCTGGAGGCTTGCCAAGGTCCAAGAGGAATTGAGAAAAGAAGGTGGGTTCGGTGCTTGCCTGGGTGCTTGTGAGGGATATTCAGGATAGTTTCTTGTCTTCCAGGACCAGCAATGCTCACGCATGTGATTAGAGTTGGGGGGGCAGGGAGCAGGCTGCCACATCTCCTTGGCACTTGGTGGCCATCCGTAGGCACTCCCCCGGCTCCATCTTCACCGTGTTGACAGTTGGTTTAGTTCTGATCACTACTGGTGGCCGAATAGTAATTTGCTGCAGAATCTAAGTTGTAGAACCTCTTCCTGCGCTCAGGACCCGCCCATCTCAGTTCCCTAATTTAGAGATCACGCGTTTGCCCCACAGTTGTCAGCTGCTTGGTTCTTTTGAAGCTTGAAACACATTTCCATAGAAACAATGCTATAAATGGTTTCTGGGTTCCTAGGCTAGCCCACAAAGAGCCTTGGTGTCACCCCAGAAGCTGCCTGAGTGAGGTGTTAGTAAAATCAAGAACACACATGCAGCAGTAAGAGTTAGCATTGAGACTGTGTGGAGTTAAATGGCGTGGGTTTATTTGGGTAACTTCATTCCTCCTGGGAGAGGTGCCTTTCCAAGATATCCTGATAAAGAAACTTCTGGGGTCCCTCAGGCCCCATTCCTTCCCCCTCCCTTACCTGTTTGCATTTCTTTTCTTGGCCTCATCTGGATGCCCGGGGCTTGGGCCTTGCCTCTTTGTCCCTCAGAGAACTTGGCCTGGGCTGACTCTGGATGCTGTGTTTAGGAACAATGTCAATCTTTGTCATTTAAACCGTCCTTCTCTGCCTGAAAGGACAACCTTTACAGAGCAACAGTTTGCACAGATCAGACTTCTCACCTGATTGCCTCTGATGCTCCTGTGGGTGTCTCTTTGCAAAGCAGCCTCTGCACATTTCTTTGGGCTAATTTTGACACTTCATGTGATTTCATCAGATTGTTGGTGCGTTGAGCCCATTCAAATTTCAGCCTGTTGCTGTGTCATACCTTAAGCAAAGTGGATATCTGATCCTTGGCTCCATATTCAGTTCCTATGAGGACACGATTTTTTCCTGGGAGGTAGTCTCTCTATCTGTCAGTGTTAAGACTCTTGCAAGACAAGATCACCTCACGTTCTAGGAAGAGTTAGGCCGATTGTAGTGTATGTACAGCTGTCTCTCCAAAGCCCTCCCGACGACGGCAGCTTTCTTGTCTTATTTATTTATTTTCACATTGACTCAGCTGTAATGGGGCCCTAATGGCATTCTGATTTGCATATCCTAAAATCGCTGCTGAGACTACAGTTTTCCTCCCAGTGATCTACTGTCTGTGTTTCCGCATGCGTCAAACCCTGCTCATCTTCAACTGCAGAAGTCCTTCCTCCTTTGCTGCCTGGGTGGGGTCTAATTCGCCCTCACACCTGAGGGGCTGACCATTCTAGTGACTCTGGCTTCCAGCATTTTTATCGCGGGGGTACAAGTGGCAGGGTCTGGGGGAGCCCTGGGATAGAGACTGAAAGGCAGGAGGCTAAGGGGAGGCAGGGGCCTGCCTGGGAGCTTCTGCAGGAGGGCCAGAGGTGACCTCCGTGGAGGGTGGTTGGCCAGAGAGGGTCTGCAGAGAAGCCTCAGGCTTTAGAGCTGGAGAGGGCCCTGGGGTGCTTCTGCTCTGAGGGTCACCGGGGAACTGGGAGGGTGAAATGACAAGTTGGCACAAGTGGGATAACGAATGACAGTAACCCATGACCTAGGACGGACGAGGGACAGCAGCAGATCAGCACGTGTAGTAGCCAGGTGGCTCCCCCATGCCTCTCCGCACCTCTCGGTTCCTTCTCCAAGGAAACTTGGATGTAGTCAGTGTGCCAACTGGTGGCGTTCTTTGTTTTTCTTTTCAAGACAGGGTTTCTCTGTGTAGCTCTGGCTGTCCTGGAACTCACCCTGTAGACCAAGCTGGTCTCCAACTCAGACATTCACCTGTCTCTGCTTCCCAAGTGCTGGGATTAAAGACTTGCGCCAGTACCTGGCTTCAGTTGGTTTTTGTTTGGTTTTGCATGACAAAACAGAAACCCTAACTTTCAGTTTAAATCTTCTCATTTATTAAAAAAAAAAAGACTTAGTTATTTTAACTTTATGCATATAGTTTGCCTGTATGTTGCCTGCATGTCTGTCTGTCTGTGTGAAGTGCCCGAGGAGGTCAGGTGAGGGTATCCGATCTGCAATTGATGTTACGGAAAGGTTTCAGCCTCTCTGTGGATGCTGGGAATTGAGCCCAGGTCCTATGGAAGAGTAGTCAGGGCTCTTATCTGCTATGTTGTTTCTCTGATCCCTAAACCTCCTGATTGGAAACAAACAAACAAACAAACAAACAAAAACCAACAGAAAAAGAAAACTTGGCAATAAAGTCTGTTAAAAAATAAAACATAATCAATGGGCCAGACAGAATATCGCTGTGAGGGAGAAAGACTGACCAGACTCCACTCACCCCCTCAGTTTATTCAGCTGCCTTATTTGGGAAGCTGGATGCGTGTCCAAGGTCAAATCCAGCTGTATGACCTTGGGAGAGTGACTTCACCTTTTCTACCTTCCATTTCCTTTTCTATAAAGTAGGGGTAATGGCTTCCTCCCAGGTTGCTGCTTGACAGGCATGGCCTAGACAGATGTGTCAGGTAGGCCCTTTGCAGGTCATCCAGAAAAGTGAGGATCAAGCTAAGACCTTTGCTTACCTTTCTCAGTCCAGAACCTACAGCACATCCTATGGGCCTGCGTCCCATGGCCCTGCGCCCTATGGACCCTGGAGTCTTTCATGTAGAAAGCTCTAGGAAACCCAGAAGACCACGCCAGTAATAATAATGTCATACACCACTGAACTTAAGGAACCGCCGAGTCTCATAAGTACTTTTACATCAAGCTGAAAGGAGAAAGTGGGTTGACTCACACCACCTGTAACTCCAGCGTCAGAAGGTCCCTGCCCCTTTCTGGACTCTGCCAGCATCTGTATTCACATGGACATACACATGTCTGCGTGTGTGTGCACACACATACACATTAAAGATATTAAAATAAGTGCTTTGTTTGTTTGGTTTCCCGAGACAGGGGTTCTGTATGTAGCCCTAGCTGTCCTGGAACTCCATCTGTAGTCTGGTCTCCACTCACAGACATCCACCTGCCTCTGCCTCCTGAGTGCAGGGATCAAAGGCGTGCACCGCCGTCGCCACCAGGCTAAAATAAAAAATTTAAAAAGCGAAAATTCTGATAATTAGATCAAACGTACCAGTATTGAAGGTGAATTAAGAGGATGGATTGAACCCAGGAGTTTGAAGCCAGTCTGGGCAACATAGTAAGACCCTCTCTTACTCATAGGAACCAAAATCCAACCAAACCAAAGAGTAACAAACGTGTGATATCTGTGGTCACAAAGCAGCCCGATTTCAGAGATGCTAAGAGAGAATAGCGGTGAACGTAGCCATTAAATTATGCTCTATTTTCTATAGATGGTTTTACTAGAGTTCTTTCCAAAAGTATTCACTTATATGCACCAAGTGCAGGTACTATGTAGACATCAGGGTTACCGAGGTCTAAGCCGTGCCTCGGAGGAGCTCTGATCTGGCCCATGATGCTCTGGCCCAGGGAAGGTCAGCAAACAGTAGAATGATGCGTGGATGATGGAGTAAAGATAACCCAAGGACCCAGGTAGGAGTGGAGACTGAGAAGGGCTTTGGGTGCCCGGGCTTTACTGAGGACGCGCTTCCTGTTAAGAGAGGGAAATGGCAGTTAAGCAAGGTAAGACATTGCAGCTGCAGCTCCCAGGCAGCCCTGCAGCACAGACCGCTACACCATAATAGTCGGTCCCACCAGAGAGCCTCCTCTGGTGGGGACAGCAGTGACATGCAGTTGCCAGCCTGGTAAAACAAACCCCTGAGAACTCTAACACCGTGTATGCGTGAGTTTCCCTTGCTTGGGGGAATGAAGGAAGGGGTCCTGGAAGTGCTATATAAGCTGTGTCTGCTGGGAGAACAGGGCATGGGTCACCTGCCACTGAGGAGAAGAGGAGGGGGAGTGGGCGTGAGGTGGAGACATCTTGGGGGCACTTCAGGTTGTCTGTCTGTGTTGGGTGGGGACAGGCTGGGATGTTGGATGGTCCCAGGAATGTGAGTGTGCTCACCTGTCTGGTTCACAGCTCCAGCTTTCTGCAGTAGGTGATAGGAACTATTTCAGCAATCGACACTCTGACGGTATGTGAATCATACGGTGTGTACGGCCAGAAGCAAAGAGACCAGTGAGGAGGTGAGGAGAGGAGAGGAGAGCCACCTCAAATCAAAGCCAGCCATTTAAAGCTCCCTCGTCTTCAGTTTGCGGAGGAGCAGGGAGAATGTTTAAGTAACCTGCTCAAATCAAGGGCATCAGGCTAGCGTGAGCCAGGATTTGGAACTAGACCCGAGCACTGGATTCTGGATTTCAGCCCACGACTTATCAATATTAGTTTTTGTTTTAAAGCTTTCTCCATTGCACACGTTGGACCTCTGGGGATCTCTTTCTTCCTGGCTTACCGCGATGATGTCTGGAAGCTGAGTTCCAGCCGCTGGCCCACAGGAGCGTCTGTCCCAGGCTGCTACTATAGTGGCCCGGGGACTGTGCTAAAGCGAGCCGCCCAGAAAGCTGGCATTTCTTGTCTCTTAAAGAAAGGGTGTCTCTGTCCCTTGGCCCTTCTGGTCAGCCCTCCCTGGCAGCCACACCTGTCTTGTTCTTCTCCCTGCAGCCAGCCAGATGTCTCTCCCCCAGAGTGACAGGAGCAACTGGGGACATCTATAGACGCTCCCTTTCAGTCCTGACAAAGGCAGTAGGGACCTGGCTAGGCCCGTAGGGGAGGGGCGGGAGGGAAGTACCCAGGGGTGCAGCAGCTGGGGGCTGCCTTAGCAGGCGTTCCCTAGAACAGGTGAGGTAACAAGCAAAGAGAAGGGTCCCTGGGTCTCCAGGGATAAAAGAGATCAAATGCAGAGGTCTCGAGACTGGGCTCTCCGCTCTTGTCAGGAAGGACCTGGTAAGGCCTGGGGAGAAGACACAGCCATCAGAGGGGTGTCCCCCACTCAGCTCAAGATCACAGCGTGGTGGAGAGGTCTTAGAAGGACCCCCCCCCCCTAAGATAGCAAATTGATGTTGGAAGTAGTCCCTTGGATGGGGCCCCGCAGAGGCTCATCCTAGGGCTTTCTTTTTAGGCAGGAGTGTGTGTAAGGATCTTCCTGGAATTAAGTTCTTGAAAGGGAGAAGTTGGTGGGGAGGAATAAATGCAGAGAAATGAAAAAACAGTTGTAAACCGATAAAACCAAACTTGGTGGATTTGTTATAGGCAAAACCAAAACAAAACAAAAGACCAACTGAAGGGCACCTGACGACTGTCCTGAGGTTGCACAGGGCGTTTATTTATTTCACACAGGATCCAGATTCAGTCCTGGTTTCCTATCTTGTCCACAACTTTCTCTTCTCCTGTAACTCTAGGCAAACAGGTCCTAAAGATAGCATCTTTATTTCACAAAGGGAAATAACAGCGGGACATAAGGGACCTGGCACTGTGGGTGTATGGAGCCCTCAGTAGTATCTGTTTGCCAGTAAATGTTGACACTCCACATGTGCTGACTTCAGTGAGTGAGGGAAGGGACAGAGAGAGAGCAGGCATGCAAACTTAGGGACTAGAGAGAAGAAAACATCTCTCTCTCTCTCTCTCTCTCTCTCTCTCTCTTATAAATAGTATTGGTATATAGCCCAATATACCCTCAAACTCTTGATTTTTCTGCCTTGGCCTCCTGAGTTCTGGGATTAAAGTATCCACTATTTCCTTCTCTTAAGCTCTTCCTTTCTTCCCTCTCTTCCTCCCCTAGCAACTAAATGCAAGGCCTCGTGCACTGAGCTACATCCTAGCCCCATAACTCTACTCTGCAGTCAACAGTGATGACAGAAACTTAGTGGAGGTAGATGGGCAGTAAGCCCCGGGGGCTTCTGGGAAGCCTCTTGCTATTCTTTATAAAATCTACTGTGATTTACTCATGCACCATACAATTCATCTCTGGAAGAGTTTTAAAGATTATTTAATTGTATGAACGTTTTTGCCTGCATATATGTCTGTGCACCAGATATGTGCCTGCTGCCTGTGGAGGTCAGAAGAGGGTATCAGATCCTCTGGAACTGGAATTACGGCTAGTTGTGAGACTCCATGTGGATGCCGGGAACCGAAGCCAGGTCCTCTGCAAGAACAACTAGTGTTCTTAATTGCTGAGCCGCCTCTCTAGCCTCTCCCCACCAGTCCCTGAAGTGGTTAATGAACTGGGCATAGGGGTGTCCATTTGGAGCTGTCTAAGAGAGTGGGCGCCATCCCAGGAAGCCTCTGCGAGGCCACACTGCCTCGGATGGGCTCGGAGCTTGGAGTCCCGTCCTCGGGGCTTTGCTCACTGGAGTGTTTCTCAGCGGATACACCAGGAACTGGAGCCCTGCATTCCTCTCTTCCCTGTGGTTTGTGAAGAAGTGGGATGGTAGGGAAAATGGCATTCCATGTGTAATCCTCCCAACTCCTCCAGCTCACCCCAGCCCCAGCTCAGAAAGACCACCTTCTTGGTTGCCCCAGAGGCTTGTAGGAGGGGCTGGAAAGCTTCGAAAACCTTTCACAGGTCAGTGATTCTGCTTTGTCATATCTGCAGCAAGACTGACCTCCAAGGCTTTTCCAGAAAGACCATAGCCTCCCTCACACTACCCCATGTGCTGGTTGAGAGGGAGACTTCTACCCTGGTCAGGATAGCCCCCTTTCCTCCTTTCCCAGGTGGCCCAAGTTCAGAAACTTTGTTGAGCGAAGAAATGTGCGGCTGCTCAAGGCAGGCAGAGTCCCCTGGGTCACTGACTTCTCTTTCTTGTACATCTTGCTGCTGCCTGCCTCTCCTTCCCATGCTGCTCTGGGACTGGCCCAGCAGCCTGTGTGGGGAGGGAGGAAGCCCTCCGAGACCAGGCTGAGCAGTTCTCTTTAGAGTAATGGCTCCCGCTTGTCACCCGTGAGGCTGGGCTCTGGCTCGATGATGGTGGCAGACTCTCGTAGGAATGTGCTCCCCTCCTAGGCCATCTTTTGAGATGTCCCAAGGGCCAGTTTGTATTTCCTTTAGGGGCTCTCTCTGGCCCTGGTTAGCTCCAGGGGCTGAGCCTTCAGGTTTAACGAAGGAATGGCAGCAGTAGACAGTGGAGGTCTAGTGGGTTGTTTTTATTTTCCTCACGTGGATGAACTGTCACACGGAGGAAGAAAGCTGCAGATGGGAAAACCGCCCAGCCTCTTCCAGGAGCACGGAGAAGCCAGTCTATACTTAAGGCATTGTGTTCCTGAGTGTCTGAGTCCCTCAACTGGTCATCTGCCTACCCTTTGGGAGACTGGAGGATGAGAAGAGAGAGACAGAGATATTGGGTTACCCTGTGGCCTTTTGTGAGGCAGTCGATCTCCGTTGCGCTCCCATCCGCTGAATGAGTGTTCAAATATACTCATGCAGCTGTTTAGTTGCTGCATGGGGAAGTGTTTGGAGACTTGTCATACTGGATGCTTAACTGGGGAGCCTGGACTTTTTCTTTGTAGAAAGGGGTTTCCCAGGCTCCTCCATTTTTTTTTTTCCACAGTCACAGAATTATGGATCTTAAACTGGAAGTGACTTTTAAGCGGTCATCTGGTCTAGTCCCCTGGCATACTCATTGGTGTTTTGTAGCTCATTCTCAGACTGTCATCACAGGACAAATAAGCCCTTGTCTTCTGGGGAGGAGTCCTTCCAGGTGCACAGAGGTGAAGCCAGCAAAGAGGCGGGCGAGTTTCTGTGCAGGTTCCCCTGTTGTCTGTGTCCCCCACTCCCTAGGTGAGGTGAAGGCAATCTCAGGAATGAGAAGGGGTCTGCTGCTCTCCCACTCCTGAGAGGAAGGACTGTCCCTGACACCTAGGACTGAACGCCAGGGAAAGTGGCTGGCTACCAGAGCACAGTGTGTTCCTCACTGGTTTTTCCTTCAAAGGAAAGCTTTCTGACTCATCTTAAGGAGCTGTTAACACCATACAGACAGCCAAACACACCTGGCTTTCCCTCAACTCTGGAAGAATTCTATAGTTTTCCCATCATCCACCAAGATGCAAAAAGAGGCATCACTGGCTAGAGACTGAAAATTATGTCAGGATGGTTTAAGAAGACCTTGAGTTTTCAAAGTCACCCAACTTTGGCCTAGGTTGTGAGAATTCAGTCCGGGAGCGTTTCATCTCCTAAGTAATGGTCCTGTAAGTCCTTTATAGAGACAGGGTTGTTTTCTCCATAACCTACCCGGGCTGGCTGGTGGCTAGAAATCCTAACTCAAGAAGGCGGGTAATGAACTGCCTTAGAGAGGATTATGCGTGTTTTACTGCATCCAAAGTCAGTTTTCTTTGTGGAGGAAAGCGCCTTGTACTCTCTTTACCATGGGGCGCACGAACACTCTCTCTCTCTCTCTCTCTCTCTCTCTCTCTCTCTCTCTCTCTCTCTCTCTCTCTTTCCCTCTCTCTCCCTCTCTCTCTCTCTCTTTCCTGGCAGGCTGGATGGGTTTCCAAACATTTCGTCACTGTCTCCTCCTGACCTTGGTGTGCAAGGAACAAGCCGCGTGGCCTGTTGATTACAGAAGAGCCATGGGGGCTCAGGCCTAGGCTGGGGGGTTGGGAGGAGGGTGGCCACAGCCTTGCAAGTGGAGGTAAGGTCTGCTGGAAATCCCCAGCTCCGGCAGCCGCCCCGAGGTTTAAAGACGCCTCCCAGCCTTATTTGGTCGCAGGAAGTGGGCGGCGCGGAGCCTGCAGGCGGAGAGGCCGCCCCGAGACAGTTGTGCTGATGAAGTGGTAGAGCTGGTTCCTGCTCGCCGCCGCGCCGCGCGCGCCGGCCAGCCACTGGGCGCTCGGAGCTCCCAGCCTCGAGTTGTGCAATCCTTTGTAGCACGCCAGCGAGTCCTCCTCCTTCGCTCTTGCCTCTCGCCCTCTCTCTTTTTTTTTCAAGCTGTGAGCTCAACCGATGAGTCAGAGCCGTGCAATCCTGACACTGCATCGCAGGACTGGGGGTGACACGCAGGGAGGGAGAGCGCTCTCGAGGCGGACTGTAAGGGCGCGGGGCGCGCCGAGGCTGCCGCGTCGCGAGCAGCGGGTGACAGCACGCACGTCCCGCCCGGGCCCTGCCAGCAAACTTCCAGGCTTCGGGAGGCGCGGGCTTAGCTGAAGCCCTGCGAACGCCGCGGGGAAGCGACGGCGCCTGTTTGTTTTTAAAATCCGGGAGTGCGTGCAGACGGCTGGGCTCTTCGGAGGCGACCCAAGGCGGCTGCCCGCGGCGGAAGGAAGGGGCACTGCTGAGGCCGGAGGCCGAGCGGGAGCTGGGTAAGTGGCGTTGCTCGGCGGGCAGCCGAGGCCTGCAGGCGGTGCGGCGAGCCAGGGGGACCCCGGGCGACCGTGCAGGCGGTGGCTGCAGCTCTGCACACGCTGGGCCTCCGGCGGCCAACTTGTGCGGCCTGCGGGGCGGCGGGAGCCGGGTGCGTGGGCCGCCGTAGCCCGCCTCCGCCCGGCCCGCACCGCGCGCCCGCAGCTGCGTGTGCAGCTCCGCCGCGTCGTGTTTGTGCAGCTACGCAGCTCGATCGCGGCCCGCCCACCCAGGCGCGGCCCCGGCTGGGAAGCCCTCCCTGGTCTCTCTGCCCCGGGTTCCCAGCGGCTGGGGACCGCGACTGCTGCTCCTGCGCGCGCGCGAGAAACGTGGTGACCGCAGGGACCCGCTGGCGTGCCGGGCCGGGGAGGCGCGACGAGAGGCTCGCGAGCCGCGAGAACTTAAGAGAGGGCGCCCCTTCTCTTTCCAGCGTGTGGGGCGCTGCGTCGGCGCGGGGACTTTGCGGGGACAGATCTGCCGGCGGGGGTTGGGGGCAGGGAACTGGGGCCAGTGCTGGAGAGGCCTAGGCTGGAGTGCTGAGCGCGCGCGGGCCGGAGGACGGTCGCGGAGCCGCCTCGCCCCGCGCGCCTGGCGCTGCTGGTGCACCTCAGACCTGTCATCCCGCTCGCCCGCCCCCGCAGGCTCGCGTCCCTGGCCCGGTGCTGTGTTTCATGGTGCTTGGCCAGAGCTTTAGAGCCCGGGTTCGTCTGGGCCCTGCATATGGCGGGCTCGATGGAGTTAATGATTCCCCGCCCCACACTGTGCTCACAATGAGGGGCATGTGGACCTCTCCTGCGCCCCCCCCCATCCAGGCCTTAAAGTAAAGACTTTGAGAAGCTGAGGAACTTTGGGCACTTGGGGCTTTCAAGCCTCAGAACCAAGGCAGACCTGGAGGAGGTGTCTACTACCCAAAAGGGAGGCCACCGAGTGTCCCAAACCATTTTGGGAGCTGCCCGAGCTGCTGGAAAGATGAAAGGGGGAAGTTTCTTGCCTCGTTTTAAACTTTGTTGGCTTACAACTTTAATGGCCACTTCCTGCTTCCACCGTCCCACTTCGGACCTCTGTGCAGGATAGGGGAGCAGTAACTGGCCCTTGAGACCACCGCGCCACGTGTATGTAGGATATCCCAGCGGCAGCTGGGGATGGGAAGGGGACAGGTGGCATCATCCCTGGGAGCCTGGCTTGGATTATCCTCACCCTGTAGTTTTAGGGCCAGGAGGGTTTGGTGAAGATGGACTTGCATCTCTGACCTCTTGACTCCAACCCCTCAGCTGAGGGCGTGAAGCATCGGTCTTAGTCCAGAGCCGCCCAAGGAAAGTATGTATCCATATGTATCCATAGCATCAGGAAAAAAATGCACCCTTTCTGCGTGGTCGGATGACTCCAGAACCAAAAGGGACAGACAGACCTTGGGTTGAGAACTTATGGGGCCTCTCTTTCCTGCTGCTCTGCAGGGTGTAAACATTCAATTACTGTGATAAATTATCTCATTGCACAGCGCTGGCCCGGTCTCCATTCTAATTGGATTGGCCTCTGGCTGGTTTCTCTGGTCTGTCACTCCCAAGGGGTCAAGGGGTGATGAGCCTGGAGAACAGCCCCCCTCGCCCCCTCCAGGTTTACAGCTTGCTCTGGGAGAAGCTGGTTATCAGGCACCAGTTAGAAAGAACCCCTAACTCCTCAATTCGAGAAAGAGTTCCTCGGAGGGCCCACAAATATGAAAGTTTAACTTTTAAACATGAGATTTTTAAAAACAGCCCTAGTGTTTGACCCTGGGCTGTTGGCTTTTAGTAAATGGAAGAGGAGAGGCACCGTGTAACTAGATGCAGTTGGTGAGGCCTGCCATGGCTGCAGAACCCAGGGAAAGGCCTCTGGACAAAGACAGGGGTAGGCAGAAGATGGAGAGTGCACCTGGCTAGGCTCCTCTGGGCCTGGACCTCACAGATCTTTAGCCCCGATCGTGTCAGCTAAAGAGAAGCTTGCTGCGGGGGGTGAGGCCGCAGGTAGCTGGAGACTCCTGCTATGCTTTTAGTCCTGCTTCACATGTCCCTCTGAACATGTAACCGCTACTTTATTTGCACACATGTATGGCATCAGAAGCATAGGTTCTCCATCCTAGAGCTGCTGCGAGGACGCTGAGTTACGCAAAACCTCGATAGCTTCTGCTTTGGTGTAAGCTCGGGGCTCTTTCCACAGTGCCTGACTTCTGGTAAGAGTCAGCACCGAGTTCGGTAAATGAGTGTGAGATCTCCATAACCAAATAAATGTGCTTGCCAAGATTAATGGTGCACCCCTCTAGTCCCAGATGCTTGGGAGGCAGGTGTGGGAGGGTGGGGGAGGGGAGGATTACTTGGGCTCATGAATTCAAGGCCATCCTGGGTGGGCTAAGTGATCTCTGTCTCAAAAAGAAGAGGAAAAAAAAAAAAAAAGATTTGCCACGTGGAGGGCCCTCGAGTCATTCCTCCCGTGTAGGGACCACCCACTGCATCGTTAAGTTTCGTAGAGGGTCGGTCCACCACAGGGATCCTGGTGTTGGTTGGGAAAGCTTACTCCTCAACACTCCTCTGCATTTGGCCTTTGGGAGCCTGACCCCACAGGGACATCAGAATGAGTTTTAGAGCCTTCAGTCTGGAGATCTGCTAAACTGGCCATTTTCTTTGGCTAGGACAGGTTGGCACCCTTCCTGTGTGTATGTGTGCCTTCATGTACTGGTGCAGGACAGGTGTGTGTGTGTGTGTGTGTGTGTGTGTGTGTGTGTGTAGGGGGAGAGCATACTTTTTCCTGACTCACTGCAGACTGCAGGAAATGCAGCCAGTGGTGGCCTTTCCAGTGGAGATTGCTTCTGCACTTCACAGCTCTGCGAGGCTAAAGGAAATTGCACCTTGGGCTGGGGCTGGGAATGCTGAAATCCTCAGTTCTTAGTAAGGGGACCTACTTAGCAAGGGGACCTGTATTTGCATTTGAAGCAGCTTTTAGGGCACTGAGACTGTGAGCTCTTTTTATGAATCAGAAGCATTACAGCATAACCTCTGTGCTGGAGACGGCTCTTTGGAATCCAGATCACCCTCTTCCCACCCCCACTGCTTGTATACTTCCATGAGCCCTCACTGTCACACACTTGGGAACTGTTACAGCTGGGGGGCGGGGGGGGGGAGCATCAATTCAAATTCCAGAGCCATCAAGCAAAACTGGTCCACACCCACTTCCGCCTCCACGCTGGGCTGCCATTCCTGGATGGTGTGTGGACAGTCACCTGGCAGGGACTGAAGGAAGCCTGGCGGGTGCATGGCGATGAGCCCTGAGCACCCAGGGTCATAATACTCCGCTTCTGCAACTGAAGCGTGGCCTCGTGCGTTGCTTAATTTCCTGAGCCTCGGTTTTCTCCCCTGTAAAATGGAGAGAATGAACTTTGTACGGTTGCTGTGAAGGTGAAACAAGATTATGCATGCAAATCGGTGGGCTGATAGTAGGTTTGCAATAGATGCTAGATTCTCTAGGTGCAGGCCCGAATCTGTTGGCTTTTTGCTGCTACCGGGGAGGAGGAAATGGAGGGTGTCCTGCTTGTGGTGGGACGGTGTCTGGGGCTGCTTTTGTGGCTTTTTCAAATGAAGCTTATTTTCTAGCTCCTTAGGTCTTGGGCTACCCAGGTCTGTGCTGGTACAAGGAACTGTCCCTGCAGAGGATGGCTAAGGGCTCACCTTCCTGCGGAATCTACCCCCACCCCAGGCCTCAGGCTGAAAACTTCATCTGGGCTGGCATAGGTGTTTTGCAGTCTAGGAAAAAGTACTATTTTTTTTTTTTCCTCACCTGAACTCTGACAGTGTGACTTGGATGGAGGTTTGGGTGGAGCTGCGGTGGGAGTTGTCCCATCAAAGGGCACTTTGTCCCTTGTCCCAACTGAAGTAAGAGTAGGGACAGGTGAAATGCTGAATAGGAAAGAAGCTGTTCCTTGTCAGTCAGCAGAGAGCTGAGACTTTGCTGGGTGCGGACGGTCTCCCGAGGAGAGCCTGCTGCTTATGGTTCTGGTAAGGACTGGTGTGTAATGGTTCTGGTGAGGACTGGTGTGTAATGGTTCTGGTGAGGACTGGTGTGGAGGACCAGGAGAGTGGCACATTGCTTCCCTGGCAGCTGCTACTCTTTCTCTTCCTGGAAGGGCGCCTCACACTGTGGCCAGCCTGGGAAGGTGCTCCCTGTTCCCCTTGCCTTCCTCCCAGCCATGCGGAGCTGGTGGCCAAGAGTGCTTCTCCCTCCACATCTCTGGGAAGGAGAAGGGTGAGATCTGCTCACCCAAGCCGGAAGGGAGGGAAGTACTGTAGGCTTGCAGCCAGATGGGGATTCCCTGAGGCCATCCAGATCCTGCGGGGAGATGGCCTCCAGAGATAAGGGGATGCGGAGGGGGGTGGGGTGGGTTTAGGCTTTAGCTTTTCCCAGGTTGGGTAGGCAGAGGCCCTAGTCCAGCCCACTGTGGCCAAAACTTGCCAGGTGGGACAGGAAGGCCACTAGAGCTCTGAAAGGGGCTGATGTGATAAATTCGCCCCTCTGCAGTGCAGGTGGGCCTCGGTCGAAGCAAACTCTTCCTGTCAGCCTGGGGCAGCCCCTGGGGTGAGCACCTGTATCCTCACCTGACCTCACTGGGTCCAAGGCATTAATTCCTAATCATAGGCTCCCCAGCCTTGGGGAGTCATCCCAGAGCTGGAAAAGATTGGGGTGGGGGTGCTAAACGCCTTCCTTACCTCATAGGGAGGCCAAGAGACTGGCCAGATCCCGTTTCACCTTGGGAGGGTGGGAGGAGGGGGTGTCCGTCTTCAGGGTCACTGCCCTCAGAGTTTGGGAGTTGGAAGGGCTGCCTGCCGGCAGTGCAGGGAGAACCCAGAGAAATACTGTTTAAGCTTCTGGGTGTGGCTCCGTCTTCTGCTGGCTCCATGGTTATTTGTGTGTGTGTGTGTGCGTGCGCGTGTGTGTGCACATGCAGTGTGGTTGGGGAGCTGGATCTAAGTGAAAGCAGAAGTCATGCTACACAGGGCACACACAGGATCTGACAGTGACAGCTAGGAAAAGAACGGGGTGGAGGCCCCTCGACGTGGTGGCTGCCAGTGACCCTTCTGTCCCCCGTGCAGCTTGCACACTTGAGAATAGACAGCCCTCCCATGTTAACTAGTGGCAGCTCCTCCTTGCAGGTTCTGGGCAGAATTGCCAAAAATAACCAAGCTGGCACTTCCACTTGTGGGACATTCCCTGTCCCGGCTTCTGGGCAGACTTGCTTACTTTCGAAAGCAGGCCCAACATCTGCCATCCCTGTTCTACTTCCTGTGGCCACCCTTCCCCAGCCTCTCTCAGGCCACGGCACCCTCCCTTTTATTACTCTCCTCAGAGTAAGTCCAGAGGGTGGTGGCTCCTGGTGGGCCTCAAAGTCCGGCCAGCGTTCTCTGGGAAGGACTCAGGTCCTGCCGTGTCCCTGTGGTCTCTGCTGGCACAGTGGAGACCAGAGAAGGCCTGTGCTGTGCTCTGGAATTCTTGCCAGCTCTCCTTAGTCTGGTGACCAGATGTCCTGCATGTCTGCAGAGCCCAACAGTGTTTCTGGGACTCCTTGTCCCCTTGTTCTGCACACGCTGCCCAGAGCTGCTGTCGGCCAGCTGTGGAGCTGGGAGAGGCGAGCATTCATTGCTCCCAGGCCCAGCAAAAGAGGGGTGGCTGGAGGACTCGCTTGGCACAGGCCCTTCGACTGTGTGTTACCTCATCCCATCCCGCAGTCGCTTTAATACTGTGGCGCTCGCTCGAGCACTGATAAGGAAGCTGAGGCTCACATAGGCTAGTGACTGGAGAGGCTGTACTTAGCGCACAGCCTTCTTCACGCACAGCTCCTCTCCTGACTGTTTCAATATGGGCGGAGAATGGGGCTTCACCCATGGAACTCGGTAAGATGGTAAGAATTGGGGCACCGCTGGACTGATGGGTAGGGGAGATTTAGGGCTGAGGAGGGAAGGAAGGACCCAGTTTTGGGCGTGGGTCTGGCGGTGACTGGGACTTTCACTCATGCTTGGAAGGGGGGTGACAAGGCTTGACTTAAGCCTTCCAGATGTCTCCTCTCCCAAATGTGCCCTAGCCTCTACAGTCCTAAGAAAAGCTCTTGAAGACCGGGGGTTAGGTGGGACCTTGGGTCTTCCTACTGCTGGGTTTGACCCTAGGGCCTGCCATTCCTCTTAGCTTGGCCCGGGTCCCAAAGTGCCTGGTTGGTGTATACTTGGGGCTTAGGCTGAATGTTCTGCGGGTGCCTGGCCTGGCATGCCAAAGGCCTCTGGGTGTATTTCAGGAACAATAAAGAATAAATCAACACAGGAGGAAAGGCTCTACAGCAGCTGCTCAGAGACGGGAGAAATTCAAGGAATGTGCCAGCCCTTGGCAGAGATCCTGCATCTTGACCGGGGCCTGAGAAAGGGCCTGATGCTTGACTTGGTGTTTGGGTGAGAAAGACGGGCAACTCTCTGTCCCTGCCCTGCAGCCGGTTAAGAGGTTCCAGGTAGATCTGCTGGGAACCCAGCTTTTTGTGCTTCTTGGTCACTGGGAGGATCAGAGAACACAGTCATTTATGTCCATTCTTTATTCTTACCTCAGACAAGCAGACATCAATATCCTCCATGCCAAACCTGGCAACCAGAGGGGATGACCCAACAATTGTCAAGAGCTGGCAAGTCTGACAGGGCTCTGTGGTGGTTTGAAGAAGTAGACTCCCCTTCCCCAGACTCATGTGCTTGCATGCTTAGTCACCAGGGAATGGCACTATTTGAGAAGGATTAGGAGGTGTGGCCCTTGGAGTGGGCGTGGCCTTGTTGGAGGAAGTCTGTCACTGGGGGTGGGCTTTGAGAGTCTGGCCCAATGTCTCTTTCTTGGTGCTGTTTGTGGATCTGGATGTAACAGTCTCAGCTGCCTCTCCAGCACCACGTCTGCCTGCGTGCCATGTTCCCCTCCATGATGATAACCTCTGGAACTGGAAGCCAGCCCCAAGTAAATGCTTTCTCTCCTAAGAGTTGCCTTGATCATCGAGTCTCTTCTCATCAGTAGAACGGTGACTAAGACAGGTGCAAATGAGGGCATCCACTTGGCAGCCCCGACCACAGTTCTGCTGAAGTCGTCATCTGGGTGTTCTTGGGGCAGCTGACCATGGATTCGTGGTTTCATCAGCCATGAGACACGGATTTCTGGTGAGATCTGGGAGTGTATGGTTGCTGATCTCCCTCTCCCTTGTTTAGCATGGGCCACGAACGGCTTTTATTTACAAATTTAAGCTCTGAAGAAGCCGTAGAACCCCATGCAGAGATGTGATTGCCCGGGCCTGGATCTGATACCCAGTGTCTGGGGAGTCAGGGCCGTAGCTGCTCAGGGAAACTCAAGCACAGAACTGATTGGGTTCAGACTTAAGGGCGTCAGGGGAAGGGATAAGGGGTATAGGATGGTCTGGGGAGGGCATGGGCCGGGGAACCACTGTAGCCTCTTCTGAGCTGCTCACCTCCTGGGCCTTTCCCAGCCAGCCCCACTTCCGCATCGTCTGCATGGTTGTCACAGTCTGCAGGGAGAAGTTGTTTCGTGGAGGCTTCTGTTTGCCTGGCTGCCCTGTCATCGGTTTCAACCAACTCAAACAAGAAGCCACAAGCCTGAGACTCGAGGAGAAAGTTTGCAGAAAGAGTTATTGAGACAGGCAGCCCTGGCTCCAGCCCTGGGCTTGCCGCCTTGCTTCTCTGACCTTTGACCCCCCTCGGAACTTTCAGGTTTGTTAGTGGAAAAGAGGGAGAGGAAGACATCTGCTTTGCTGAGGATTAAGTAGGAGTTCTTAGTGCCATGGATAAAGCTCTATTTGTGTAGTAGATTAGCCCTGGCTTCAGGTTTTCCTTGGTGTCTTGCCAAGAACTGGGGCCTTTTTTCTTTTTCTTTTCTTGGGGGGGGGGTCACCTTTTTGTTTCCTTTTTTTTTTCCCCAGAAATCTGCCTGCCCCCCCACCCCCCAAAGCTGGGATTAAAGGTGTGCACCACCACATCCCAGCCGAGCTGGGGCCTTCTTAAATGAAGTCACAAAGCATTGCTTTTGAAGCCCTTGGTCCTGGATCCCTGCTGTGCCCCTAGCTCCGAGTCTGACTACACATTTCCTTCTCTGGATTACTGTGCTGGATGAGGAGGTGGGCTGGGTGGATGCAGGCCGGCCGTGGTAGTTGGCATCTGTTTAGCTTTCCCAGCTGAGCACTGCTTTGCCAGTTGGCTCTGGAGGAAGGCCGAAGCCTTTCTGACGTGGTGAGAGGCCTTTACCTGACTGAGGGCCCATTGACCCGTAGCTTCCAGCCAACCTCTGTAGGCTGCTCTCCGAAGTGCCTGTGCACTGGGGCGCTCCTCCCTCTTAGGAGCCTTGCATCAGCATCCCTAGTAGGGACAGAACATGTTCCCCAAGAAGAACAACCTTGGGATGGAGCGGGAGGAAGGCAGAGGCCATACTGGCTCTGTCGGCTTCTCAGAAGTGTTGGTTCCTTCTGGGAACCGCAGTGTGGGATGGTGGGGGAGGAGGGAGGGACCTTGGAGGCCGGCATGCAGCGTTGGGACCTTGCTTCTGCCACTTTCACTGCAGGGTCCTGAGTTTCCCTCGGTAGAAGGACGGGGTCTGGGGTCCGGGGTCCATCCTCCTGTGCTTCATAACATGGTGGTTGTGAGTCAGGGTGTGCCAAGAGCCTGTGTCAGGTGTCCTGTAAACGTCAGCTCCTGTCTTTTGGGAAGTACATTTAGGATACTCTGTAGTCTGGCAACCGAGTGGAAATACTGGCCTGTGGCCATTTTCCCAGGGAAATACAAAGTTGCAAGATGATCTGATGTGATACAAAGCTTCATTCCAAAGCCGTTTTTTTTTTTTTTTTTTAAAATTCCCCCTCCCTCTTTTTTTGAGACACGGTTTCACTGTGTATCTCTGGCAGGTCTAGAACTTGTTATATGGACCAGGCTGGCCTCAAACTCAGAGAAATCCTCTTGCATCTGTATCCTGAGTATTGGGGTTAAAGATGTGTGTGCCACCACATGTGGCTTTGTACAAGCTGTTTTAATTCAGGGAGCAGGTTTGGGGTCAGAATCAGTGTCTGGTGTGAGGAACGGGCAAGGGAATGCCCCACGCTTGTGGGGGTTCACGATCTGTCGCACACGCTCGGGAAAGCACGGGTTGCAGAAGTGACTTTTACAAACCAGGAGAATGTGAACGGGTCTTAGAACCTTCGTTTTCTGTAAACTTCTCGGATTTATTATTTGCTTTGAATTCTAGCTCATTTTGATCAAAGAACCTACTTTGTATAATTTTAGTCCTTTTAAATTTATTAAGACTTGGGCTGGAGAGATGGTTCAGTGGTTAAGAGTACCGACTGCTCTTCCAGAGGTCCTGAGTTCAATTCTCAGCAACCACATGGTGGCTCACAACCATCTGTAATGGGACACGATGCCCTCTTCTGGTGTGTCTGAAGACAGCTACTATACTCATACATAAAATAAATAAATCTTTAAAAAAGTTGTATTCTTTTGAATTTTATTAAGACTTACTTGACTTATGATCTGTCCTGGTGAAAGCACTCTCTGCAGAGAGTGTGTGTCTGGGCAGGCAGTGCATAGCTGATGTGAGACACAATTGCTTTGTCTCACTCAAATGTCCCTTTTCCTGGCGATTTTCTGTGTAATTGCATTGTTCGTTATTGAAAATAGAATATTGAGGTTGGGTTTGGGGACTCACATCTTGAGAGACAGAGCCAGGAGGATCAGGACCAGTTTGGGCTACAAAGTAAATAGCCTATTGAAGTAATGCTAACTGTTGAACCTAGTGCTTCTCCCTTACATTCTCACGGTGTTTGTTTTGTTGTTGTTGGGTCCATATATGGTAGTTTCTTCATTATTATCAAGACAACGTGTTTTTGCTTTGTCTCTAGAGACAGTTTTTGTCTAAAGATTGGTTTTACCAAGGGTGCTGCCCTTCAAGTTCTCTCCCGGTACTGTTTGTGTGGCATGTGTTTCATTCTTTTATCTTTTTTTTAAGGTTTTTTTTTTTTTTTTCGAGACAGGGTTTCTCTGTATAGCCCTGGCTGTCCTGGAACTCACGCTGTAGACCAGGCTGGCCTTGAACTCAGAAATCCGCCTGCCTCTGTCTCCCAAGTGCTAGGATTAAAGGCGTGTGCCACCATTTGGAGTGTATGTATATTTTGTGAATGTATCAGATGTATGCCAGGGTATGTGATGTTCATGTGTGTGGTATGCAAGGTGTATGTTAAGGCCAGAGGTCAACATCAGGTGTCTTCCTCAGTCACTGTATACCTTATGTTTTATTTAAGCAGATCTCACTGGACCCGGAGCTCACGGATTTGTAGACTGCATGGCCCACAAGCCCCAGCGATCCTCCTGGCTCTGCTTCCCTAGCCCTGGGGGTTACTCCAGGCGTGTGTTCAGCTTCTCATGTGGGTGCTGGAGATCTGAACTCCGGGCCTCATGCTTACGGCAGAAGCTTTTTCTTGGGGATGATAGGGGAAGATGGGATTGAGACAGAGTCTCACTGTGCAACCTTGGATAGCCTGAAACTCACTGTGTAGACCAGGCTGGCCTCGAAGTCATAGAGATCTACCTGTCTCTGCCTCTCTGATTGCTAGTGCCTCATTTCATTCTTTCTTTATTTTTTTTAAAGATTTATTTATTTATTTATTTAATGCATATGAGTACACCACTATTCCTCTTTTCAGATACTCCAGAAGAGGGCATCAGACCCCACTACAGATGGTTGCTGGGAATTGAACTCAGGACCTTTGGAAGAGTGCTCTTAACCGCTGAGCCATCTCTGCAGCCCCCTCATTCTTTATTTTTAACCAATTTATTGCCTTTTGCAAACCACATATAATTGGATCACTTTAAGAAATTCTAGCTGGCAGTGGTGGCGCATGCCTTTTCTCTCTCTGCTTGGGAGGCAGAGTTGGTGGATCTCTGGAATTTGAGGCCAGCTTGGTCTATAGAGCAAGTTCCAGGACGGCTAAGAGTACACAGAAAACCCCTGTCTCCAAAGAAAAAGAGAAAGAAGAAAAAGAAAAGAAAAGAAAGAAATTCTACCAACCATTGCGTTTTAATTGGAGTATTTAATAATTTGCTTTTAAAGCCGGGCATGGTGGCGCACGCCTGTAATCCCAGCACTTGGGAGGCAGAAGCAGGCGGATTTCTGAGTTTGAGGCCAGCCTGGTCTACTGAGTGAGTTCTAGGACAGCCAGGACTACACAGAGAAACCCTGTCTCGAAAAACCTAATAATAATAATAATAATAATAATAATAATAATAATAATTTGCTTTTAAGCAGTTATTGATAAAGCAGAATTTATGTCTTATTTTACTATTTCACTTTTACATCTCGTTCTACATGTCCCCCACTCCTGCCTTTATTTGTGTTAAATAGTTTTGAGTACTCCATTGCTAGCCTGTAAACTGGAACAAGGAACAGCGAGGGCTAAATGAGATGTCGCCCACAGCTCAAGGGCTCCATGAACACGGGCACCCCGTTGGACCTTCGCTCTGTGAGAGTCATAGTCATCCCCAGGGATTTCGTGAAGCAAAGTCCACCCAGGAAAGCTCCTGGGGAGCCTGCGTCTTCTGCCCGGAGCACTACTCATGCAGGTGGTTCCTAGAAAAGCCCCCACCCCAGCCCGTCTCCCATCTCTCCCCCGGCCCTGTACGTGGCCCCTGTACTGTGACGTGCTATGCATTTACCTCCTGTTTTCTTCCTCCCTCCCTTCAGACCCAGAATGGGTTTGAGAATCCCTGCAGGATACAGTCAGGCTGCGGAGTGTGATGGGGGTGGGGGTGGGGGTGGGCGTGGGGCAGCCATAGGACTTGGAGTTGGTGGCCTGGTTCCCTCGCTTGTGAGCTCTGGGATAGGCTACTTTTCAGAGCCATCCTCTCCTCACGCGTCAGTTGGGAAAAAGTCGGACGTGCAGGTGGTGCTGCTGGCGCTGTCTGCGGCTGGTGCTTCTTACATTGGTGTTTCTTTGGTTCCTGTGTCTTTCCATGCTCTTAAATTCCTCAAATGCAGGGACCAGTGAGTGGAGATCATTGGACCAGATACCCAATTCCCCGCCCAGCCGTCCACCCATCTGCTTTGAGCCCCATGGAACATTATGGAGTAGCAGCAATTAGATTGGCAAGAATAAGGGTGACGCCGGGCAGTGGTGGCGCACGCCTGTAATCCCAGCACTTGGGAGGCAGAGGCAGGTGGATTTCTGAGTTCGAGGCCAGCCTGGAACAGAGAAACCCTGTCTCCAAAAAAAAAAAAAAAGAATAAGGGTGACAGTATGTGGCACAGACTGTGTCAGCAGAGCTAACAGTTGGAGAGGCTGAACTTACAGGCAAAAGAGGCAGCTTCAGCAGAAGCCCAAGGAGGGAACGGACTCCCTGGGTCACCTGTTGCTTGGTTTATCCTTGCCCTCTCGTTCCCTACAGTATACAGTTGATATGTGTTTCTGTGTCCGTCTCTGCCCACTTCCCTAGAAGCTCCGCGGGGTAAAGACTGCTTTGTCTCCTGTGTCTCCCTAGAGCCTGGCGTGCAGCCAGTGCCGTCAAACGCCTGTTGAATGGATGAAGGGGCCCAGGCAGACCTGCACAGCTGCAGCAGGGTGTGTGCAGTGGGGGAAGAGGCAGGGCAGGCGGCGTGAAGCAAGGCCCCTGTGACTGGCCTCCTCTGTATCTTGGCTTGGGGCCGAGGTTGGCACTGGGACATGCAGGCGGCCTCCAGAGAGCCCTGCCCTAGGCCTACTAGGGAGTCCGACCTTTCCGAAAGGAAAGAACCAGAGCAGGCCCTCGTGGTGTGAGCATCACAGGGCATAAGAGAGTGTTGTGTCTGAGGGGACAGACTAGACTCTCCCCTTATGGCTCACCCCCTCCACACACACACCCCCCACCCCCCGCCGGCCCATGGTTCAGTCATCTGAGGACCTGGTTACAGGACCATTTTCATCTCTCAGTGTTCTCTCATTCTGGGGTTCAGGGTGCATGTGCACATGTGAGTGTGTGTGGAGGTCAGAGGTCAGAGTTGGGTGTCTTCCTCACTCGTATCTCTTCCTGAATTTTGAGTCAGATCTCTTACTGAGCTTGGAGATTGGCAGTTGGCTAGACTGTCTGGCCCGGAAGCCCCAGGAGCCCTCCTGTCTGGGCTTATTTGTGCCCTGTCGTGTCCAGCTTTGATACGGGTGCCGGAGATCGAAACTGAAAACGTGGGTGACAAGCACTTTCCTGAGCCATCTGCCCAGCCTTATCTTTTCTTATAGAGAATGTGACTGTCGGGAGTCACCCTCCTCTTTCTGATCCTTGAGTCCTTTGGGAGGGTTTTCCGGTAATCGGTGGTGACCCTTGTCTAGTGGGCGGTCGGTCCCTCGGTTGAGCCTGGATGCTTGGTCCTCTGCCGAGCCGCAGTACTACTTCTGTCCACCTGAGCTTCCCCCGTAGAAGGAAACTGGCTTTCCTGGTCCCCGTGGACTTCTTGCTGGCATTTGTGGGGCAGTGAGAGAGGGAGACAATTAGGGTGGTTGCTTAGGCCGGGGCCCTGAGTACCCTATCAGGCTACGCACACACATAAGCCTTTAAAAGCACCTCACTGTTGGCCTTTTTGTTGTCAAAGCTCATACTGTATTGAGCTTGAACCTTGGCCAAGATTCGGAGCCTAGCCAGCTTACTAACTGAGACCCTGGGGACTCTCTCCCCAGCCTGTCAACCTAGGCTCTGCCTCTCTGAGCTGAGGTTCAGTCTGGGGGAGAGGGTGTGCCAGGGACTGTGGGTGGGGAACAGGTCAGTCCTAGGCCTCCTGCCCACTCTGCCCTACCTGAACAAAGTGGCGGGCAGGCTGGTACCTGACGCACCAAAGCCTCTTTCTCGCCGGCTCGCAAACTCCTTGAGAACAGGGCTTCTGTGTCCAGTGGCTCTGGCAAATCTCTGGCCTGAGTGTGGTCCCTTTGTTGCAGTGGAGGGAACGAATGGTATGTGGACAGCCACTTTGTGTCTAGAGGGAAGGTCTAGCCAAGACCTCCCAACTCTCAGCTGCCCCCCAGGATGGTATTCCCTGATCACTTACCCAGCCTGGCTGCAGCCCGAGACCTCAGTTAACTGAGAAAGGGCTATTATTCAGAAAGTGAACCTGGACTAAGGAGCCAGCTAGGTTGTGCTGGGCCCCTTGGCATGGTCTTCTTAATGTTTTCGACACATCTTAGTGTCTTGAGACCCAGTCTAACCATGTCAGGTCATGGGGTAAACAGACTTAAAAGCCTGTGTTCCTGAGCATGGTCCAGGCAGGGGCGAGAAGCCTTGCGGGCAGGAGGGCTGGTACTTTTCCAGGTGGCTTGCATGTAGTATGGGGTAGTGGATGATGGATGGATGGCCCAGGAGCAAATGACTCATGCGCCTGCCACTGAAGAAGGCCTCGTATTTAGCTTTGTTGGAGAGAACATGGGCTCTGTGTCCGTTGTTGGGGAGAGCTAACATGGGCCTCCGCTGTCTACCCGGGAGACTAACTGGCCTAACTGGCCAGGATTAGGCAGGACCCCAGGCTGGCTACCGGGCTGTGGGCGCTTTTGCTTGGGTAAGTTCTGAAGTGCAGATCTTGGGAGCAGGCAGTTCCAGATCAGGTGAGTGTCTGCAGCAGAGATGAGGAAACCAGGCACTTGGGTGAGTGTGCCACACATGGGTGTGTGCTGGGGTCAGACAACATGATAAGCTCTTCCAGCCTTGGGGTCAGAGAGCTTCCCAAAGGAAGCACTGGCTAAAGGATGAGAGGGGCGTGGCCAAATGCAAAGGTTGGAAAGGCAGGGAGGGACACAGCTTAGTCAGAGACCTAGAAACAGTGGGAAAGGAAGTTGATGAGGCCTGACTTATTCTTCATGCATGAAGTGCTGCTAGAAGAGACAGCAGGAGCCAGAGTCTGGGGACCTATAATGTCAGCACTCAGGTGGGTAAGGTAAGAGGGTCTAGAGTTCAAGGCTAGCCTGAGCTACATAATAAAATAGTTTGGAGTAGGACTGTTTAGTTTAGTCCTCTAATGGCTAGGGGGGCTTTCTAGCTGGTTATTACCTGTATTTCAGAGTTGAGCCACTGTGGCCCTGGTCCAGGCAGGGCCCCTCCTCTCTGGTGTCTGTGACTCACAGCGGTCTTGTGTCTCAGATGAACAAATCGAATGGCCCAGGTGTCTGGTGAGTGGCCCAATCTCTCAGTGGCCATAACCGGTTCTCCTCCCTTATGTTGAAGGGTTCAGTAGATTCTCCTGGATGGGCTAGCCAGAGTTGGGCATGTGTGGTCTGCTATGTCACTTGAAGAGCTGTCATACCTTTAGAGTATAGTGATCATTAACACAGTGTAACACCCAAGGACTTTCTAGAACCTTCTCACGTGTCTTTGTGGCCCATATGTGGGTTCAGCACTACTTTCTTTTTCTTGGTGCACCCTGTGTTTTTTTTCTTTCTGTAGAGAAAAATGCATTCCAGGACCAAAGAGCTTTCTGTGACCCCCACTGGTCCCAGGCCACTGACAAATGACACTGGCGTTGTTTTCAGCCTAGGGCTCCCTGTGGTTCCCTGGTCAGAGACTGGTTGCAGTGGAGAGGCTCCTAGAAGAAGGGGCCAGAGAAACAGACTGACATGGTGGCAGCGAATGGGGCCCCATGGTGGCTGTGGGTTTCCTTCTGCTGTGTTTGTGTGTCGGTTGTTAGAGGTTCTGCCGCGGATCCCCGCCGGTCCCAGGGGTGACCTGCTGCCCGGTTCCTCCACACTCGTCTTGAACCTTGGGTATCTGGTGCATTGGCTGGCCTCTTTGGAGCAGGTGGCTTCCTTCTTTCGCCCTGTGAGGAAGGTCAGACAGGCTTACACCTGGGGGTGCTGAGGGAGAGGGAGGGTGCGACTGGCAAAATGAGAGGAAGTGGCTCAGTCCCGGTGCTAGGGTGGGAGGTGCCCCTGTACCCCGAGAGCTCAAAGCCCCACCACAGCAACCAAGACTGAGGCAGGGCCGAAGGGCCAGGGTTAGAGAACCTAGGTTTGGGGTGGGCCAGCGTAGCCAGTACAGGCGTCACGACTCCTGCAGCTGGACCTGCTGCCTCTGTGGTGCGGCCCCTTCCCGCCTTCTCTCGAGATTGAGAGTCTCAGTTGTGTTTAAAGAGTGTGGGAGAGGGTTACCTCTAGCTAGGAAAGAGCTGTGCCCAGCAAGCCCTGACCTAAGGCAGGGGAAGCATATGGGGCCTAAGAGCAGACTGGTGTGTGCTGAGGATTTCATCTTGCATGTGACACGCCTGGCTTCAAGTCCTGGTGACATAATCATGTGTGACCCTAGGCAAATTACCTTGTTCCTGTAAGCCATACCTAGCTTACCTGCAAAATGGGAGTTAAACTATTGGTGCTTGCTACAACGATTTAAAAAATACAAAGTACTTTGGAAGCGCTTGACGCAGGCCCAGGCAAGCCGGCTACATTGTTATTATTAGGGCTAGTGAGAGCGCAGCCAGCCCTGGTGGTCCTTCCCTCTTGTGCTTCTCTTAGACCTGTATGTTTGCCTCCCGCTTGGCAGGGCAGGGAGGGCATCGCTGTGGAGATCTCTGCTGCAGGAGGCTTATGAAGTGATTCCACCTTTCCCCAAACCAGCCTCTTGTTCTGAGCAAGTCCCCCTGTCTCCCCCATCGGGGTATGCTGAGTTGATGGACTCTCTCCCTGGTGTGCAGGGTCGGAAGCAAAGCGGCTGATCCACCCTTAGACTTAATCTCCCCGGCCACCCCACACACCCATGGGCAAGAGCTACTGTATCCTGGAGCTCCCTTCCCAGACGCCGCCTCCTGTCCTCCAACCCCCAAACCAGGCACTGCCTAGGCCCCCTCTGACAGGAACTTGTCTGCACGTGCACCCATGCCTGCCGGCCACGTGGGCCTTCCCTGTTGCAGGTCCCCAAAGCCCATGCTGTGGCTTCCAGGCGACAGGCACAAGTGTGTGTGAGCACCCCCGAACTTGCAGCTCCTAGAGGCACGTGGGCTGCTGGCCTTCCGGGCTTCCCTCTGTCCGTGTCCTACCCCGTCTCAGGCTTTTCCTCCCTCGGCCTTGTTGCAGACACACACGTATTTCTAGTTTTGTGGGGTTTGGGTCGCCCTCGGAGAGGTGGGACTCGCAGTCCCACCCTTCAGCTTCATCATGGAGGCCCCAGGGGGATTTTCCATCTCTGGCTGGCTTTCAGTTCTCTGTTGGGAATTGGTCTGGCTGCCCAAGAAAGGGGGTTTAGAAAGTAAGAGAAAGCTTTGTTCAAAGAGGCTCTCTAGCCCTGAGCTCTTGTCCAAATCCTTTCCTTCCTGCTGGTGCTTGGGTGACTCAGTGCCCTCTGTCCCTCTGTCCCTGAGATTTCCACAAATGAAAACAAAAGGAGTGCCGGGCTAAAGCTCGCGCTGTCTACGAGACCCAGGAGCTGGGGAAGGAAACGGAGGAGGAAGTTGCTCCCCTCTCGGGTGCTGGGTGAAAGTGAAAGAGAGGGAGGGGACCTCCAGTGAGTCAAGCAGCCCGGCTAGCAGGCGGGCAGGCCAGCCCAGGCCGGGAGGGAGGGAGCCGGGCTGGAGCTGCGGAAACGTGCAGAGCGGCGATAGCACCGAGCCTGGGAGGGGAACTGGGGCCCGGCGTGGGCGGGGCTTCTCGTGGGCAGGACTTGTGACGCCCGGTCTGTTCTTTGCTGGGTTTCTGGGAACTGCCCCACCTGCTCTCGTAATCTCTGTTGGATCCAGTGTCTGAGGCTCCCAGGATCTGCAGGTCCATCCCTGCCCACCTCTAACCTTTCCACGTTAGTGACCCAGGGCCAGAGTCTTGGCGAAGAGGTGAGCTGTATACCTCCTACTCTAACCAACTTCCCAGAGGAAGACAAACTTTATCCGAAGACAAAATTGTATCTGAAGAAAGAACGAACACTTAATGATAAAGCACGCAGCTATGCATGTTGTAAAATACAGGCCTGGATTCTATTCTGTAGCAACGTAAGTGTAACATTCACTGTAAACATCGGCCTAGAGGGAGCTGGGGAACTGGCTCACTTACAACAATGCGCTTAGGCACGAATAAAGCCTCTGTCCCAGCAACACCATCCTCAAAATATGGCAGAGCAAAACAACCGAGCACTTTACCTCACGGGCAAAGGCCTAGGACTCCGCGCCGTTCACACTGGAGTTAGACTCCGCTCTGGCCAGGCTCTCTTAACAGCGGAGGGGAGGCCTAGTAGCCAGCGGCAGCTGCTGACCAGCTCCTAGACTATTGGGCCCTCCTCCAGCCAGGGTTGCAAAACAGGTTCTGTGCTCCTTTGAGAAAGATTCCGGCAGCCCAGCCGGAGCCCCACCCAGCAACTCTTCCCAGGGGTGGGGCCTCACCTAAAGCTTCTGCATAAAAGGCTGCCAGCCTAACTCTCTGGGCCCTGTGGGCTTTGCGAGAGCCTACCTACCTACCCTGTGTGGCAGAGGAAGGGCAACCATGCTGGGAATAGTCCGGTCCCCTCACTTGCTCCGTCTTTACGTGGAGGGGCAGTGAGTGGCCTTAGGGAAATCCTTCCGGGTCTGGAGCTGTGGTGTAGACAGCCGTGCGGGGAGGACCGGACCTGGGCTGCACAGTGCCACAGCCTAGTTTAATAGGACAAGGTCCCCAGTTTGGCTTTGGCTTTCCCTTTCCCCAGTTTAACTCAAGCTTAGGCAACATGTCGGCCCCACTCAGCCCCTCAGCCTGTGTCTTTACAGCCATCAAATGCAGCAAAATCTAGCCAGGAAGGGGGCGGGGGTGGGGTGGGGTGGGGTGGGGTGGGGGAGAGGGGGTCAGGGAGAGTGAGAAGCCCTGGTCCTGCTGCCTTGCTGTCAGCTGCCCCTGACTCCTGGCTCCATGTACAGCGCTCCTCCGTGACTTGAGGCGGGGGGACAGCGGTGCTCATCTAGGGGTTGTGTGGCTGACACTGTCGCTGCTCTTTCCTCTGCAGGCTCCAGGACTTGGTGCAGCAGCATGACCGGGGAAGTGTAGCTGAGCTCAAGAGCCTCTCTAGAAGAGGAAGGACCGGCGGACACTTCTGGGCTCTTGCCTACGGGCTCCGAGTCTTCCTCTGCCCTTCTGCCCTCCCTGGCGACTGGACTAGGGCCAGGCTTCCAGCAGGACCTTCTCCCCGGGGGATGGGCAGCTGCTGAAGGGTGTCTCCTGGCCAGGCTTAGTCAGCCACATCATGAACCTCCAGGCCCAGTCCAAGGCTCAGAATAAGCGCAAGCGTTGTCCTTTTGGGGACCAGGAACCAGCTGCCAAGGAACAGCCACCCCCACTGCAGGCTCCACCACAGTCCCTTAGAGCTAAGGAGGAACAGTACGGGGCCCACGAAGGTCCGGCAGGGGTTGCCTCCACCACCCAGCCTGTGGAGTTGTCTCCTCCCAACAACCTGGCTCTGCTGAACAGTGTGGTATATGGATCTGAGCGCACCTCGGCAGCCATGTTGTCCCAGCAGGCCCAAGTCAGCTCAGTAAAGTGGCCCAACTCCGTGATGGCTCCGGGGCGGGGCTTGGAGCGTGGGGGAGGCGGAGGCATCAGTGACAGCGGCTGGCAGCAACAACCTGGCCAGCCCCCACCCCACTCCACGTGGAATCACCTGTCCCTCTACAGTGGACCCAAAGGGAGCCCTCATCCAGGTGTGGGGGTCCCTCCCTACTACAACCACCCTGAGGCACTGAAGGGGAACAAGCCTGGGGGTCCTCAGCTGGATCACTATGGCAATGCAGTGCAGCCCATGGTGCCACCGAAGGTACCGCTGGAGGTGGGGAGACCCCAAGCACCCTTGAACTCTTACCATGCGGCCAAGAAACCCCCAAACCAGTCGCTGCCCTTGCAGCCCTTCCAGCTGGCGTTTGGACACCAGGTGAGCCGCCAGGTCTTCCGGCAGGGCCCGCAGCCCTCTAACCCCACCACCTCCTTCCCGCCTCAGAAGCAGCAGCAGCAGCAGCAACCGGCAGCCCTGCCCCAGATGCAGCTATATGAGAACTACTACCCCATGCATCAACCGCCTTCGCAACAGCACCAGGACTTCGGCCTGGCACCGGGTGGCCCGCTGGGACAGGCCCACCTGGCGCACCGCAGCATGGCCCCTTACCCGTTTTCCCACAACCCAGATATGAACCCAGAACTGCGCAAGGCCCTCCTGCAGGACCCTGCTTCACAGCCCGTGCTACCTCAGCCCCAGATGGCCTTCCCGCGTCGCTCCCGCCGGCTCTCCAAGGAGGGCATTCTGCCTCCCAACTCCCTCGATGGAGCTGGCGCCCAACCTGGGCAGGAGCCCACGAGCAATCTGTTCCTTCATCACTGGTCTCTGCAGCAGCCGCCACCAGGCGCCCTGGGGCAGCCCCATCCTGAAGCCCTGGGATTCCCGATGGAACTAAGGGAGTCACAGCTGCTGGCGGATGGAGACAGACTGGCACCCAACGGTCGGGAGCGGGAGGCTCCCGCCATGGGTACTGAGGAGGTCTTGAGGGCAGGGAGCCTCGGGGACTGTGGACAGATGATACGAAGCGGGGTGATCCAGAGCACAAGACGGAGGCGCAGGGCATCCCAGGAGGCTAATTTGCTGACCCTGGCCCAGAAGGCGGTGGAGCTGGCCTCGATGCAGGTGAGAAAGGGCGGCGCCTGCTGGGCTGGGGTGATGCTTACGGGCACATTCCATTCAGCCATTTAAAGGAACGGGAAGCTCTTTGTTCAGAGTCCCCCTGCATGAGGCGCCGGGACCCGCAGGGTCGCCAGAGGTTGCCAAGCACGTTGGTTGGTGGGTAGGAAAGCCCTTGTTGGCTTCTTCCTGTGGGAGTACGGGTTGCTGAGAGCCAGCATTCTAAGATGCAAGAGCGTACTGGTGATTGCACATGATGCATGTCAAAATGCATTAGAATAGGAAGTCACGTCGCATTAGAATAGGAAGTCACGTCGCAATAAAGTTCATAAAGTCAGAAAGGAAGGAAAACCAATCAGACTTTGAGAACTTTTTAAAGAAGATTTATTTTATATATATATATATATATATATATATATATATATATATATATGTATGTATGTATACACACACACACACACACACACACACACAGTAGCTGTACAGATGGTTGCGAGCCATCATGTGGTTGCTGGGAATTTAATTCAGGACCTCTGCTTCCTCCGGTCCTGCTCTAAGTACACTGTAGCTGTCTTCAGACACTCCAGAAGAGGGCGTCAGATCTCTTTACAGATGGTCGTGAGCCACAATGTGGTTGCTGGGATTTGAACTCCTGCCCTTCGGAAGAGCAATCAGTGCTCTTAACCGCTGAGCCGTCTCACCAGCCCTGAGCACTTGTGTTAACCTTGGGTTTTTAATTTTATTTTATACTTCTCAAACGCAGCACTAGCAAGGGTATGAATGTCACCTGTCCTGGGTTTCTGTCAAGAGGCTGGTCGCTTAGGATAGACGCTACCCCCCCCCCCCCTTCGCTCAGCATTTACTCTGCTTCCTTAGAAGCTGCAGCCACTGGGGCCCTTAGGTCCAGGTTGGCACACGGGAGGCTATAGAATTTTGAGTCTTCACTTAGATACCCGTGAGGTAACAGCCGCAAAGCCCTCCCTTCATCTTGCCACAGCAAGGTGCTTGGTTATGTGCCACGCCCCATAGGCTAGAATCCACCTGTGTACCGATGACCACCCGGAATCCACTGCTTCAGGCCAGGGTGGCCCAACCAGGCAGAAGGGGGGGTGGTGGGGTGGACATCTGCAATGTATTGGACGAGGGGTGGTCCACGAAAGGCCAGGCTGTCAGAGTTGCATGGTCGTGGGATTCCCAGGTCAGCAAACAGGGGCTCATCTCCGGAACCTCACTGCCACCCCCCATCCCCCATCTCCCTCTTATCCAGGATGCCAATGGCTCTGAGGAGAAGCGGAAAAGCGTGTTGGCCTCAACTGCCAAGTGTGGCGTGGAGTTTTCCGACCCTGCCTTAGCCGCCAAAAGAGCTCGGGAGGAGAGTGGCGTGGTGCCCCTCATCATCCCGGTGTCCGTTCCTGTGAGGACTGCGGGTCCGACTGAGGTGGCCCAAGTCGGAGGTGCTGATGAGGATGGGAAGGGTCTTGAGCAGTACCCCACTGAGCACAAGCCGTCAGTCATCGTAACCCGCAGGCGGTCCACCCGAGTTCCCGGGACAGATGCTACGGCTCAGGTATGAGAGGCTGTCCCTTCTCGGTCCACCCGTAGAATTCAAGTAACCCAGGGAGGTGCTATTTTCCTTCTTTCTTGTTTTGTTTTCCTGAAACAAGGTCTCTATGTAACCCTGGCTGTCCTGGAATTTACTCTGTAGACCAAGCTGGCCTTGAACTCACAGAGATCCACCTGCCTCTACCTTCTGAGTGCTGGGATTAAAGGACATGTGTCACTATTCCCGGCCCAGTAAAAATTTTAAAAAGTGTTATATTTTGTGACTCTTTATCACTTGGTGCTCTTGGAATCCTGATCAGCTCCTCTGGGACCATCGTTATGGAGAGCATGAGCCACTGTGTCGCTGTTGGGAATGGAATCCCCGTTCTCTGGATGAGCAGCCAATGCTCTTAACCACTGAGCCATCTGCCCAATTATCAGGGAGATACTGGTTTTTATTTTCCAAATTAATCTTGTACTGAAGAACACAGAGGGTATGAGGTAGCTTTATATTTGAAGTGGTGGTCATCAGGGGAGAATCTAGGATGCGGGTCTGTTCCTGAGCTAGCTTTTGGGACAGAGATGTTTGCTTGTGTGCTCAGTTCTGAGCCGAGCCCCTTGGACTCTACACTGTGACTGTAGCGCCGGGGTTTCTGGCACTGCTTTTGGCCGCTTTGATGTTTTAGGGGTGTGCATGTTTGGCCCAGGATGAGACTTGGTGAGAGAAGTTTCTTTTCATCTGTAGTATCGTTTGGTGTTCTGTGGGCAGTGCATGTCTTTCTGTCCTTCCACTACATCTTCTCTGTCTCCTTAGAAATAATTTTAAGCAGTATATAATTGCAGTCTGCTCTTTTCTGCTTCAGTAACCTTGTCTTTTTTTTTTTTTTTTTTTTTTTAGACAGGGTTTCTCTGTGTAGTCCTGGCTGTCCTGGAACTCACTCTGTAGACCAGGCTGGCCTCGAACTCAGAAATCCGCCTGCCTCTGCCTCCCAAGTGCTGGGATTACAGGCGTGCGCCACCATGCCCAGCCAGTAACCTTGTCTTTTTTTTTTTTTTTTTTTTTTTTTTTTAAAGGAGGTGAAAGGTCAAGATTTTATTGTCATAACAAAATCGGCTTAGAATTCAAAATCAGCTTAGAACTGGATCACTTGGCCCTTTCTCTTCTTGTCACCTCCTAATTCAAAATGCTTGCATCTCTTAATAGCCAGCATCCTATTAGATCGGCAGTTGGAATCCACACACTCCAGTCTCAGCACAATCTTCTTTGTAGTCTTAGCCTTTTTGCGAAAAATAGGCTTAGTCTGCCCACCATAGCCACTGTTTACTGTCATAACGCTGCTTTCCCTGGGCAGACAAAGAATTCTTGCCCTTCTTGTACTGTGTCACCTTGTGGGGTTGGTGCTTCCCACATTTCTTGCAGAATGTCTGGCGGGTCTTGGGAACGTTCACCATGTTCGCATGAGCGCTATCAGCTCAGAAAGAGCGTAACCTTGTCTTTTAATAAGTACATCAGTACAATTGACAGTTCTTTAATGAAAATTGTATGCATGGTTTACAATGGTTTTTATATATACATGTATGTATGTATGTGTGTGTGATGGTTTGTATATGATTGACCCAGGAAGTGACCTCATTAGGACGTGTGGCCTTGTTGGAGTAGGTGTGTCATTGTGGGTGTGGGCTTAAAACCTTCACCCTGGTTGCCTGAAAGTCAGTCTTCTACTAGCAGCCTTCAGATGAAGATGTAGAACTCTCAGCTCCTCCTGCACCATGCCTGCCTGGATGCTGCCATGTTTCTGCCTTGATGACAATGGACTGAACCCCTGAGCCTGTAAGCCAGCCCCAATTAAATGTTGTCTTATAAAACTTGCATTGGTCATGGTGTCTGTTCACAGCAGTAAAACCCTAAGACAGAAGTTGGTACCAGGAGTGGGTATTGCTGTGATAGGCCTGACCATGCTTTTGTTCAGAAGAATGTGGATTTTGGGACTTTGGATTTGGAAAGCCACGGAATTCTTTAAGTGGGGCTTAATGGGCCAGACTAGTAGGAATATGGAAGACAGTGGTGCTGAGGGACATTTGAACTGTATAGGCCTGACGGCCCAAGAGGTTTCAGTGGAAAAGAACTTTAATATGTGGCTGAGAGACTGTTTTTGTGATGTTTTGGTGAAGAACACAGCTGCTTTTTGCCATTGTCTGAAGAGACTGCCCAGGACTAAGGTAAAGAGATTTATATTAATTGCATCTGCAAAGGAAGTCTCAAAGAAGCCCAACAAAGACTTTGTTCTCTGGTTAAGCCTGTGTGTGTGTGTGTGTGTGTGTGTGTGTGTGTGTGTGTGTGTTTAAGTGTATGTATATACATGCATGTATATATGTAGTAGAACTGCTAAACCAAGATAATTAGTATAACCATTATCTCCCAGTGAGAACATTTGAGATCTGGCCTGTTGGCAGTATTCTAAGAGAAATAAATTAATGCAGCAGTGAAAGCCACTGTGTTGTCCAATAGGCTACTGAATTTGTTTTGTTTTGTTTTGTTTTGTTTTTTCTTTTTGGGGGGGGGGTGAGACAGGGTTTCTCTGTGTAGCCCTGGCTGTCCTGGAACTTACTCTGTAGACCAGGCTGGCCTCGAACTCAGAAATCCGCCTGCCTCTGCCTCCCAAGTGCTGAGGCTACTGAATTTGTATCTCCAGTTTTTACTGAACTTAGGTTTCCCAGTCCTCAATCCAACTCCAGCCCTTGGGAGCAGTACCTCGCCGCACTGTGTAGGGAGTCCTACCTTTATAGCCCCCATGGATGGAAACTCCAATTCATGTAATTACTGACACACCTAGGTTAAGCTCTGACACCTGCTGTTAGTGTTCTGTGATGTCATCCTGTCTTTGCTATGTACTGCTGTGAGTGTGTATGTGTGTGTGTGTGTGTGTGTGTGTGTGTGTGTGTCTGTCTGTTTCTATGTCTATGTGTCCTTGTGCTTTTAATTGACTGGGGTTGTCACTCCCGGAAACAATGTATTTCTCTGTTAGTGGTTATTTTACCTGAATTTCTGCAGTTTTCTCAGTTCCCTAAGGGATATCACATCGCTAACACCCTTTAGATATATAGGAGAGAGGCTCGTGTGGTATATACAGTGACTGCTTATGGCATAGAGTTTAATTTCCTGGTTGAGAAGACCCCTACAGACTTACACAGTATATAGCTTTGACTTACTGAAATATAAGGACTTTTGCCACTTCCTGGACAGAACAAAGTTCCTAACTCCAAAGGATTATTGGCAGGTATTTTAATTTTTGGATATTTGTCCTCAACAGGACATATATGTAGTTGCTGTTCTTCTGTTTACCCCAGTTACCCATTCACATGTGCCATTTCTTGTCAATTTCCTGTTTTTCCTATGTCCAGCTGTAGGATATCTATCTTGGGTAGTTTATGTTACTTGAGGGACTTGCTTAGTGTTTTCCTTTGGTGTGAGTCTGCTAATGATGCGTTTCACTGATTTTTTTTTTTTTTTTTTTTTTTTTTAATTTCTGGGAAGTGTTTTTGATCTCCTTTATAAAGGCTAGCCTATGTCAGTAGTTATTTTCTGTCAGCCCTTTAAAGATCCCACCCCTTTGTCTTCAGGCTTTCCTGTTTATTTTGTGTTTTGAGACAAAGTTTATTGTAGCCATGACTGTCCAGGAATTCCTTAGACCAGGTTGACCTTAAACTCTCAGAGACCCACCTGCCTCTGCCTCCCAAGTGCTGGGGTTGAAGGTGTGAGTCAACACCACCAGGCCCTGGTTTTTGTGTTGTTGTTTTTTTAATATTATATATATATATATATGTGTGTGTGTGTGTGTGTGTGTGTGTGTGTGTGTATGCATATATATGTGTATATATACACACACACATATATATACATACATACATATATGTATATATACATATACACACACACACATACACACACACACACACACACACACACACACATATATATATATATATATATATATACACATTGTAGATATCTTCAGACACACCAGAAGAGGACATCAGATCCCGTTACAGATGGTTGTGAAGTTACTGGGAATTGAACTCAGGACCTCTTGAAGGGCAGTCAGTGCTCTTAACCACTGACTCATCTCTCCAGCCCCCGAATTACTGTTTTAATGCTTATTTTTACCTTGTACTCTCAAGATTTGAGGTGGTTTGGTTGTTTTCACCCTAGATTTTTTTTTCCAAGACAGGGTTTCTCTGTGTAGCCCTGGCTGTCTTGGAACTCACTCTGTAGTCCAGGCTGGCCTCGAACTCAGAAATCCTCCTGCCTCTGCCTCCCAAGTGCTGGGATTAAAGGCTTACGCCACCACTGTCCAGCTTCAACTTAGATTTTTTGATAGTTTTGCTGTTTACTTTGCTTAGAGTGGAGAGTGCTTCTGGAATTTGAGCTTTTTCTCCGTCTTCCCTTCTGGACCTCCAGGTCCACGTCTGTCAGTCCTTTACTATATAGCCGTTTCATTTGTGTGGCAAGGTCTCTCCTGTCCTCCGTCTGAATTTCAGCTTACTCTATTTCCTTTCACTAGTTCTCTCTTTACTTGTGTCTACTGTTGAACCCATTCATCCAGTTCTGACTTTGGGTATGTCACGTTTTGGTTTGGTTTGGTTTGGTTTTAAGATGACATACCTGGTTGGCTTTGAACTCGCAGAGAGCCATCCACTTCTGCCTCACAGCTGCTAGGATTAAAGGTGTGGGCCATCCTGCCTACCTAATTATTAAACTTAAAACATTGGTGGCTGGCGAGGTTCCTCAGTGCTTAAGAGCACTTGTCGCGTCTCCCAGAGGATGCGGGTTTTACCGTCTGTAACTCCAGATTCAGAAGATCTAATGCCCTATTCTGGTGCAGAAATGCGTGCAGGAGAAACACTCATACACTTAAAATAAATAAACCAAAAAATCCTTAAATGTAAACACTTTTTCACATTTATTATTTGATTGATCATCTGTGGGGCCTATGTGCCATGGTGTCGCTATGGAGGTCAAAGGACAACTCACAGTTCCTTCTGTCATGTGAGACTCTTAGCTTGAACTCAGGTTGTCAGGCTTGGTGGCCACGCCTTTACCCACCGAGCCTTGTCACTGACCCAGCTTCACTGCCACGTTTACTTTCAGAGTTTCAAGGTTTTTTTGTTTTGTTTTGTTTTGTTTTTTGTTTGTTTGTTTGTTTGTTTGTTTTTGGTTTTTTTGAGACAGGGTTTCTCTGTGTAGTTCCAGCTGTCCTGGAACTCACTCTGTACACCAGGCTGGCCTCGAACTCAGAAATTCCCCTGCCTCTGCCTCCCAAGTGCTGGGATTACAGGCTTGCACCACCACGCTCAAGTTTCAAGATTTTTGATGAAAGTCTTAATCTTCTGACCTTTACTTTTATTGTGTAGGATAAATCTAGTTCTTGAGGCTTATGTCATAACTCCCATTTTTTTCTTGTTACCTGCTTCTTCTTTTTTTGTCTATTTTGGGTAGCCTGGAATTGCTGGCCTCAAACGCACAGATCCACCTGCCCCTGCCTCCTGTATGCTGGGATCATGGGTGTGCATCTCCTAATTCTCAGGTCACTGTGCTTCCTTGTATATCAGTCGGGTTGTTTGTAAATTGAATTTCAAGTATATTAGTTCATATTATGTTGCTGTATTAAATAACAAGTTGGTGCTTTTTTTTTTTTTAAGAAGTTTATCCAGATTATGGTCTTAGATGTTGAAAATCCAAGATTAAATGGCTTTGTGCTTTCAGCCTCTAGTAAGGGCCCTCTTGGCCCCTGCACAGTATAGCAGATGGCATGACAGAGACACGGACAGATAGGAAGCACAAGGAATCAAGGACTGTCCTTTTTATTTTTTTATTTTTATTTTTTATTTATTTATTTATTTTTTGAAACAGGGTTTCTCTGTGTAGTCCTGGCTGTCCTGGAACTCACTCTGTAGACCAGGCTGGCCTCAAACTCAGAAATCCGCCTGCCTCTGCCTCCCAAGTGCTGGGATTAAAGGCGTGCACTACCACCGCCCGGCCTATTTTTATTTTTTAAAAGATTTATTTATTTATTTATTTCATGCATGTGAGTACGCTGTCGCTCTCTTTAGACACACCAGAAGAGAGATCAGATCCCATTATAGATGGTTGTGATCCACCATGTGGTTGCTAGGATTTGAACTCAGGACCTCTGGAAGAGCAGTCAGTGCTCCTAACGGCTGAGCCAGCTCCGGCTCAGGCCTGCCCCCTTTTTACAGCTGTTACAGTTGCTTACTTGAGCTAACTAACTCAGTTCTTCAGCAGCCGCGCCTTCCAAAGGCCGTGCTCCTGACCTCACTACGGTGCATCAGTCCCAACAGCTTAAAGTTCTGCCATCCAACGCCCTATGCTGAGGACCAGGCCTCTGCTCTGTGGATCCTGGGAGGATGAACTACATCTAAATCGTAGCATCGTACATCATAGCACCGAACATCATAGCATCATACGTGTATGCAAGATGTCTGAATGTGAGCTGGGCATGGTGGCGCACGCCTTTAATTCCCGAGCTCGGGAGGCAGAGGCAGGTAGATCTCAGAGCTCAGGCCAGCCTGGTCTTGTAGTTTTAGGCCAACCTGGACTGTATAGAAGGCACCCATCTCAAAAGGAAAAACAACTCCCGAGGGCTGGCTTTGACTTTACAATAATTTTCAATGCCCCCACCCCTCTACTTTTTTGTTATTGTTTTTGTTACTTTTTCTTTCTTTCTTTTTTGTCTTCAAATTTTTTTTTTTGTCTTCAAAACAACAACAAAAACTTGGGAGTGTATGTGTGTGAGTGTGTGCATGCCGTGTGTGTATCGGAGGAGTTTGTGTGAGTCAGTTCTCTCCTCTTGCTGTGTGGTTCCAGGGATTGGATTCAAGTTGTTAGAGTTGGTTTTGTATGGGATTGTCCAGCACAGGGAGGAGGCCTTTAGCTATAGATGAAGTTAGTTTTCTCTTAGTTGCTGTGATAAACACTGAGTCCAAAAGCAACCTGTGGAGGAAAGTTTATTTCATCCTATAGTTTACAGTCAGACATGAAGGGAAGTCAGGACAGCAACTCGGGCAGGAACCTGGAGGCGGAGCTGGCGCAGAGGCCGTGGAGGAGGGTGCCCACTGGCTTGTTCGTCATGCCTCCCTCAGTCTGCCTCCTTATCGAACCCGGGACCACATGGCCAGGGGCAGGGTTGGCCACCGTGGGCTGGGCCTCCCCCATCACTTAGAAGTTAAGAAGATGCGCCCACAGCCTTGTCCTCAGGCCACGCTAATGGAGGCAGTTTCCCCACTGAGAGTCCCTCTCAGCTGTGCTTGGTTTATGTCAGGGTGACAGACCCAAGCAGCATAGCCCCGCTGCCCTTTCCCCCTGTGTCGTCAGACCGTTCCCCAAAGGCAGAGGAATGAAATTCTCCACCCGTCCTAATTCCGTAGACGGGACATGAGAACACAGGAAGGGAAAGGTCATGCCCGAGCCACAGGAGGAGAGCCCCCTTGGCTGGAGTGGGGTGAAGGAGCCGGACCCTTGAAGGGGGGGGGAGCTGTGACGCCCTCGAGTCACCTCGACAGGCCTTTGTTTACCGTGTGCCCAGAGATGCCGCAGATGCTGCTTCCCCTTGGAGAGTGTTAGCACGGTCTAAAAGAGGCCATTCTTGATGACCCTGCTTTCTAATCATATAGAAGCTCATACGGCAAACCATACAGGAGTGTGAGCTAGGCAGGCCAGCCTCTGACAGCACGGGTGGGCTAGCTTCTGACAGCGGCAGATCTAATACTGGTGTGCACACAATGCAGCCTTCTATCCCGTACAGAATCTGGACTTCAGTAATGACAGAAATATTACTGCAGCCACAGAGTATTGATTTCCATAAACCCGCTCATATTGCTATACAGGAAAGATGGCTCAGTGGTTAAGAGCACTGACGGTCTTCCAGAGGTCCTGAGTTCAATTCCCAGCAACCACACGGTGGCTCACAGCCATCTGTAATGGGATCTGATGCCCTCTTCTGGGGTGTCTGAAGACAGCAACAGTGCACTCATACACATAAAATACATAAATAAATCTGTTTTAGAAGTGGGCGTGGAGGTTGGAGGGGTGCTCAGCAGTTAGGGTGCCTGTGCTCTTCCCGAGGCATTGAGCTTGGTTCTTGGCTCTACAGAAGGAGACACTCCCACAGACCTGTGTACACATAAGTAAAAACAAATTCTGTCTTTTAAAAAAAAAAAAAAAAGGAGGTGCCATCCCAGCACTTGGGAGGCAGAGGCAGGCGGATTTCTGAGTTCGAGGCCAGCCTGGTCTACAGAGTGAGTTCCAGGACAGCCAGGACTACACAGAGAAACCCTGTCTCGAAAAAAACAAAAAAACAAAAAACAAAAAAGGAGGTGCCGCCGGGCGTTGGTGGCTCACGCCTTTAATCCCAGCACTTGGGAGACAGAGGCAGGCGGATTTCTGAGTTCGAGGCCAGCCTGGTGTACAGAGTGAGTTCCAGGACAGCCAGGGCAACACTGAGAAACCCAGTCTCGAAAAACAACAACAACAACAACAAAAACCAAAAAACAAAAACAAAAAACCAAAAAAGGTAAAGATGCATGGGAGGCCTCATTTTTAAATGGCCAGGAAAGGAGATGGAGCCTGGCTGAGCAGCTGAGCGCTGGGCCCTGCCCACTGGACTCTCCTTCCTGTTGCATGCTTAGCAGTGTGACTGGGCACTATGGCCTGGAACTCAAGTTTATAACAGAACACACTTTCTAGATTCTGATGGGATCGATGCCTTCCTTTTTTTTTTTTTTTTTTTTTGGTTTTTCGAGACAGGGTTTCTTTGTATATCCCTTGCTGTCCTGGAACTCACTCTGTAGAGCAGGCTGGCCTCGAAATCAGAAATCCGCCTGCCTCTGCCTCCCAAGTGCTGGGATTACAGGCATGCGCCACCTTTTTAAAAAGGTGGCTTCCTGCCGGGCGTGGTGGCCCATGCCTGTAATCCCAGCACTCGGGAGGCAGAGGCAGGCGGATTTCTGATTTCGAGGCCAGCCTGTTCTACAGAGTGAGTTCCAGGACTACACAGAGAAACCCTGTCTCGAAAAACAAAAACAAACAAAACAAAACAAAACAAAACAAAACAAAACAAAACAAAACAAAAAAGATGGCTTCCTTAACCTAAACCACTTACTCTGGCATCCCGGGATGTTTGCTAGCCTGTGACTCTGCCTGGTGGAGCCAATAAGCTGAGCTTTGGGGCTTTCCCATCTTCCAAGAAGAGGTTTCTGGGGGCACAAGAGGCTGAGCGTCTCCGTTTTGTTTCCTCCAGGCCGAAGACCTGAATGTCAAGTTGGAGGGGGACCCTCCCATGCGGAAACCAAAGCAGCGGCCCCGGCCGGAGCCCCTCATCATCCCCACCAAGGCGGGCACCTTCATCGCGCCTCCCGTCTACTCCAACATCACCCCCTACCAGAGCCACCTGCGTTCCCCAGTGCGCCTTGCCGACCACCCCTCTGAGCGCAGCTTCGAGCTGCCCCCTTACACACCGCCCCCCATTCTCAGCCCGGTTCGGGAGGGCTCCGGCCTCTACTTCAATGCTATCATATCCACCAGCAGCATCCCGGCCCCGCCTCCCATCACGCCAAAGAGCGCCCACCGAACCCTGCTCCGCTCCAGTGAGTTGTGGTGGGGGGATGTAGAGACAGTTCCATGAGGAAGAACTCTGCTATCTCCCCCTCAGGGGGTGGGCGCAGTCTTACTGTTTGGATTCTGATCCCCAGTTTAATCTTTTTTGGGGGGGGGGGTTGGTTTCGGGTTGGGTTTCTCTGTGTAACCCTGGCTGTCCTGGAACTCAGTACTGACCTCGAACTCAGAAATCCGCCTGCCTCTGCCTCCCAAGTGCTGGGATTAAAGGCGTGCGCCACCACTGCCCGGCCCCGGTTCAATGGTCCCCAGTTCAATCTTTACTGTCTCACCGGCAAGTTCAGACCTCAGTTCCTTCAGTAGTCAGGAAGGATCAGGATTCGATTAGTCATGCCTGGCTCATGATGGAATTACCGATATTTTCCTGATCCACAAACAGCAGTTCCTTATGATTCAATCTAATAGCTCCCTCCTCAGGCTGTGGTGGGCTTCAGTTTACATTAGCATTGTTCATAGTAGGTGGATGACTTGGTCTCCTGGGCATGTTGAGACATTTTGGTCAAGAACAGGCACTGCTGTTGTGAGGCTTAAAAATGTCCATTTTACTAAGGGGTTTTTTCTTTTGGAAAGTGGGATCACCTGATCCCTTACAGTGGAGTGGCTTGGGTGCAGTCTTCTCCCAGTTAACCTCTGACCCCAGATATCACCCGCGGTGTAGTTCTCTGGTGCCCCCTGGTGTCTGTGGATGGAAATTGCCCCGTGCTGGCAAGCACAGATTATTGCTTACCTGGGAAGTTTCTCTCTCTGGCTTGGTTTAAGCTGGAAATCTCAGACAAGAGCCAACAATATGTCAGTCAGTGTGTCCAACAAGTGTTTGCTGAGCATTGGGGTGTAAAACCTCAGACTGGATCCTCTGCAGGCTCCAAGGATGGATGGGATTAGCTGCTCTAAAGCGCAGGGCAGGATCGTTAGGGGTTGACCAGAAAGCTTGGGAGACAAAAGCAGACCGAGGTTCCTAGCAGTGTGGGACCAGCCAGCAGCGAACGAGGCCACCAAGCTTCTAACCTGAGGGAGCCTGGATAGATAAGGAAAGAATTTGGGAGAGGGTGGAGTCAGAGCTGAGCTCGAACTGCAGGGTGGGAGGGGCAGGCACTGCAGCCTTGGGGTGGGGCTGAGCTGGGGGGCGTGGAGCGAGGGCCTTGAGGTAGGGGTGAGAGCCTGGGCCATGGGGTGGAAGGTACAGACGCGGGACTGCCGGAAACAGCCGAGGGGGGCAGACTTTGTCTCACGTTGCAGGGGACAGCAACAGAGGTTTTGTGTGTTGTTTTGTTTTGATTAAGGGAGCGTCTTCATCCAAACAGGCTTTTAGATTAAGTTGGAGAAAACTGAGGGCAAAAAAAAAAAAAAAAAAAAAAAATCCAGAGAGAAGATGAAAAGATAATTATAAAGAGACCTTTGCCACCCCCCTGGTATGCTTCAATCCAGCCTCTGATAGAATAAAGCACAGGTAAAACCTACTTCTCTACTGAGGCGTATGCAGAGAGGAAGCTCCTGGAGGCTGGAGCGGGGCCTTGACGGCCGTGCTAACCGGGACGGCTGATGGCTGTGGAGTGCCAGGCTCTTATTTAACTCAGAAGTCTCACTACCCCCAGGAGACAGAAAGAAAGAACCCCTTTTGCAGATGTGAAAACTGAGGTTTAATAGAGGGCGGGAGTTGCACAGGTATCAGGTTGCAGAGCAAGGACAAAGGGTGCCTGGGTTCCGGGTGTACTCAGTGAGTCACCACCGTGACTCCTGCAGGACAGCCGACTAGAATGGGAGTGTTTTCCTGAAGAGGGAGGAAGGGGCCACTTACCAATTTGCTCTTTGCCCATAGATAGTTCTGAAGTCACCCCGCCCGTCCTCTCTGTGATGGGAGAGGCCACCCCTGTGAGCATTGAACCGTAAGTGCTGCCCTGCCCCAGGCCTGTGGAGCCTATGTGCCCCCCGGGGGGTGGGGCTAATGCATGGCAGATTAGCTCTGGGAGCAAGGGGAGGGTTCTGGGGTGCTGCTTCATAGAGCCAATCAGTCTCTCTGGGCTTCTGTAGTCTGTCCCGGGCTCTCTGTCTCCCGCCAGCTTTTGTGTGGAAGTTGCAGAGAGAGGAAAGGGAAGGAACAAGTTGGCTTGAATTTGTCGTGGGGGAGAGCTGGGTGGGAGGGTCCAAGAGTCTCTCCTTAGCTGTCAGATGTGGGGCCTGGCCTTTCTGGTCATGCCCGAGCCAGGCTGCCCTCACTGTCTCCCCGAAGCCACATCCCCACACCCAGCTATGGCTTTACTGCATGCCACATCTGCCAAAGGCTCCATTCTCTTCCCCTCCTAGGGAGAAAGTCAGGTTCTTTGTCCCCACAAAGTGAAGCCTCACTCCCTGCCCTTCCACCCCTGCAGACGAATCAACGTCGGTTCCCGGTTCCAAGCAGAAATCCCCATGATGAGAGACCGAGCGCTGGCAGCTTTAGACCCCCACAAGGCTGACTTGGTGTGGCAGCCATGGGAACATCTGGAGAGCAGCTGGGAGAAGCAGAGGCAAGGTCAGGAGAGACCTCCGGGGAGCAGGGCATGGTGGGCGGGTGGGCATGGTGGGCGGGTGGGCAGGCAGGCGGGCTGGGTCCTGCAGGAGCCAGCCCTCACTTGATTTCCTGTCCTCCCAATGCTTCTGGTGAGTCCAGTGGATGACCTGCTGACAGCTGCTTGTTCCAGCATTTTCCCTGGGGCCGGCACCAACCAGGAACTGGCCCTGCACTATCTGCATGAGTCCAGGGGGGACATTCTGGTAAGAAAGCCTTGTTAAATTCGGGGGGGGGGGTCCTTTAAGAAAGCAAGCACAAGTTTCTCCCTACCTGCTGCCAGAACTAGGCTTGATGGTATAAAATTTTATTAATTTATATTTGCTCTTTTGCATATTTTTTGGGTTTTTTTTTTTTTTTCTTTCTTCGAGACAGGGTTCCTCTGTGTAGCCTGTCCTGGAACTCACTCTGTAGACTAGGCTGGACCCGAACTTAGAAACCAGCCTTCCTCTGCCTCCCAAGTGCTGGGATCAAAGGCGTGTGCCACCACCGCCCAGCACAAAGTGCCATGTGGGTACTGGAATTGAATCCAGGTCCTCTGAAAGAGCAGCCAATGCTCTTAGCCCCTGAGCCATCTCTCCAGTCCCCGCATATGTTTTTGTTTTGTTTTTTTCCGAGACAGGGTTTCTCTGTGTAGTCCTGGCTGTCCTGGAACTCACTCTGTAGATCAGGCTGGCCTCGAACTCAGAAATCCGCCTGCCTCTGCCTCCCAATTGCTGGGATTACAGGCGTGCGCCACCACGTCTGGCTTCCCTGCATATGTTTTAGTGTGTGTGTGTGTGTGTGTGTGTGTGTGTGTGTGTGTGTGTGTTTCTTTTTTTTCTCCTAACCCTCCCCCCCAACCCCCAAATCCTGACTGTCTGTCTGCCTTGGCCTCAGTATGGGAATGACTTGGCCCGGTGATTCGATGGAGCTCCGAGGAGTCTGAGCAAGGAAGAGCCTTTTGGAGTTTGGCCCCAGGGAACTCTAGTCTCAGCTGGCTGGGTGTGCAAGGCTCTACTGTTGAGTCTAGTCCCTGATTCTAGATGGATTGTCCCCCCACTCTCAGACAGGATTGTCACTGAGGCCATTCTCTTTCCAAGCCACTTGCTCTGACGGCTGTGGGTTCCTTAAAGTTCTGCAGCGGCTCTCCGCAGCTCACTTCCTACGGTCTTTACCACACTCCCGCGTGCCCTGTCTCAGCAGTTAGGCCAGGCGACGGTGAGGCCCTCGGTGTGTTCCCGAGCCTGAGGCCCTCCAGCCATTCCGACTCTTCCCAGCTTCCTGACTGCCCTTTCTTCCCCTGCAGGAAGCCCTGAGTAAGCTGCTACTGAAGAAGCCCCTGCGGCCCCACAATCACCCACTGGCAACGTATCACTACACAGGTGGGCCTGACTGGGGTGCCCAGAGCCCCAGGGTTCTCCAGCATCCACGGGGCCCTGCTCACTGCTGAGACACAGTCCTGGGCCAACAGTCAGGGCAAGGACAAAAGCTTGACAAAGCCAAATCTCTGTCTTGGGGCTCCTCGTGCCCTAGAGGGGAAGCAATTGAGGCCAAAAAAAAAAAAAAAAAAAAAGTTCTAGTCATAAGTTCAAAGGTCAAGCCTAGGGAGTGTAATCCAACCTGATGTCAGGTACCTGGAACCTTCCCTTACAGCACTGGTCTTATTCTGTGCTGTAAGTGAGGCATCGATGCAGTCCTGTAACCCCAGGAGCCACTGTTGCCGAGCCTCTGTCAGGTTCCCTTTTGCCTGTACCAGGCAGAGCCCCAAAAGCTGATTCCCACCTTACAGCATTTAGTCTTTCTCATGCCTGTCAAGATAGGTTCCGATGTGCATCCAACCTGACTAGCAGGGAGAGTGAGGCCTCGGTAACCAAAGGGGTGTGGGTGGGCTCTCGCCTCACGGTGTGGATGTGCGTGTGCCCGCCCGACTCACCACCCGGCACCCTTTGCCCTCCAGGCTCTGACCAGTGGAAGATGGCTGAGAGGAAGCTGTTCAACAAGGGGATCGCCATCTACAAGAAAGATTTCTTCCTGGTGCAGAAGCTGGTGAGTGGGGGTGAGGGAGGGGTTCTGCGGTCACTCCACAGGCGGCCAGATGGCGGGTGCTTGTCGAGTGTGCCTGAGTCCGGGCCCTCTCTCTCACTGTGGTGAGGTCACTAGCTTCAAAGACAACACGATAAACCACGGCTGCATCAAGGATCCTCCGCTGACTTCTGAGCTCTCGGGACTCTAAGCCTAGACAGGCTGAACCTATCAGGCAAATAGGGGAGGCAAGAGAAAACAGTCCTTATATGGGAGTGCAGTGCCTAAACCCAACCCAGTGGTCCATTAGCGTCTGAAATAGGAGAGCTGGATGCCAGCGTTGGGGAGGACCATGGAGATGGTTTGTGTTTCTGGTTTGTTTTTTGTTTTTTGTTTTTTTTTTTTCAGAGACAGGGTTTCTCTGTGTGGTTCTGGCTGTCCTGGAACTCACTCTGTAGACCAGGCTGGCCTCAAACTCAGAAATCCGGCCTGCCTCTGCCTCCCAAGTGCTGGGATTAAAGGCGTGTGCCACCACTGCCCGGCACAATCTGTGTTTCTAATATCACATCACTTACTCTGCACACATGGAAAGGAAAGACAAACTAGGATGGTGCGGGGACTCGCCTTAGGATGCGCAGCCCTTTGGTGGCAGTTAGCAAGGCAAGTTAGCAAGTTAGTTAGGAAGGCTTCTGCTTCCCCTTAGGCCTTCCCTGAAGCCTCCCGGACGCGAAGGCACTGCGACCTTTCTCTTCCTTACTTGGCACTGCTCCCTGGAGAGGAGTGGGTCTATTTCCTGACTGATGAAGGGGGTGGGGGGTCTATTTCCTGACTGATGAAGGGGGTGGGGGGTTTATTTCCCTGACTGATGAAGGGGGTGGGGGTTGCACTGCTGATCGGGGCTGGCTTTGGACGTGAAAGATGCCCAGATTCTTTAAAATCTTCAAATGTATAGAAAACGGAGAAGAGTAATTCCACGACCATCCATCAATTAATGCTGCACCAGTTTTATTTACCATTTGTTTCGTCTTTTTTTCCTGTTTGTCTGCATCTAAACACAGACCTGCAAAACACATAGGGCTATCTCCTCTACCCCCCATTCTGTTTCACCAAATCATTTAAAGTAAGCTATAGCTGAGTCTGGTTGTATTGGCCTGTAATCGTAGCTGTTTGGGGAGGGTAAGGTAGGAGGGTAACAAGTTCAAAGGCAGCCTGGGCTGCTAAAGCAAGTTCAAGGTCAGCCTAGATAACTTAGTGTGCCTCTGTCTCAAATTTTTAAGTGAGGGCGGTGGAGGATTGGAAGTTCGATTTAGCTGTAGAGCATTTGCCTAGCCATGTGCAGACCATATGTTCAGTGCCTAGCACAGGGGCAGAGGATTATCTTCAAATAAAACTTCCCCAGTTGGGCAGTGGTGGCGCACACCTTTAATCCCAGCACTTGGGAGGCAGAGGCAGGCGGATTTCTGAGTTCAAGGCCAGCCTGGTCTACAGAATGAGTTCCAGGACAGCCAGAAGAAACCCTGGCTTGAAAAACCAAAAACCAAAAACCAAAAAAAAAAAAAAAAAAAAAAAAAAAAAAAATCCCAAAAACGTCCCTAAGCATTGGCATGCAGTATAAAGGTGCACTGAGAGGCCCGTGGAGACAGCCTGTAGTCAGACATCACTTCACTTAATGCTTACATTGGAAAGTAGAAATTGGGATGATGAGCCCCCTTTCCCGGGGCCGCTGGGAGGAGCCAGGCGAACTTCCGAGAAGTTAGAGGGATAAGAACGACTTCAGTTACACTGCTGGCACAGATTCTGACCAGACAGGGCTCTGAGCCCCTGCTGGCCCGTGCAGCCTCTCGTACCGGGACTCATAGGTCACGCCCCTCTAATATGCAGTCTGCAGTCTAATTTACGCAGAAATTCAGGTCCTTCACTGAAATGGCAAAAGCCTTCATTAAGTGCACGGTCGGGGGTTCGTTGCAGCATTGAGAATTGGGGTTTGGGGTTAGGGTTGGTTTGTTTGTTTGTTTTGCCTAAGGCTGAAGGGAACATGAAGAGATGAGAAAGGCGAGCCCCGTCCGCTCCCCTGACCTCTGTTCTGGCTTTAATTCAGATCCAGACGAAGACCGTGGCCCAGTGTGTGGAGTTCTACTACACCTACAAGAAACAGGTGAAAATCGGCCGCAACGGGACGCTCACCTTTGGCGACCTGGATATCGGTGACGAGAAGTCAGGCCAAGAGGAAGTTGAGGTGGACGTGAAGGTGAGTCCTTCCCAGGCTCTTCTGCCTCACTCGGGGTAACACCTGCGGCCAGGGCTCTCCTGGAGTTTAGACAGGGTTGACTAGGAGAGCGGCCCCTGACAGCTCCCCGGAGTTGGTGGCCCAGGCCCTGGCCCTTTGGAGCGCTCCGCTACAGACTGCCCAGGTCATAGTGACTGGAGAGAACCCTGGAGAGACGGCGGCGCGGTTTGGTCCTATTGCTCTCCGAGCCGACCACTGAGGCCACATCTGGGCGCCAACTCTTCTTGTACCCCCTCTATGATTTCTGCTTTGTCTGTGCGTTAACACACACCACGATGACTGTTGCTGTCACGTCCCACACAACTTTAATTATTAATTTTTTTTAGTCAGTTTATTTTTTTTCTCAGAAGGGAAGCTTTATATTACAATCATAAATAGAAACCAGTATTGTTGCCTAGATATAGAAGGTACTGGGAAAAATAAGTACACATGCAAACCCAACACTGTTACTAGATGCCAGCTACACACTGCAGTTGCCTGCCAGGACACTGAGACGGGGCTGGCTTCTCTTTTAGACAGATTATCGAGTCTAGGGAAGAGGCACATTATCACCAACCCTGACTTGGTCTTTGAAAGATGCTGTGATTTAATTTTGCGTCTGTGAATCCTCTTGACGTTGTCTCTAGGTTACAAGTCAAGCCTTCGTGGCATTCTGCTTTGAGACGAGGGAGTAGTTTGGTCCCCATATTGTAGACGGGGAGTAAAGATACAGGGTCACACACAGTTACATTGGAGCTCAGAGCTCCTGCCTGGCACACAAGGTCACTCTGTCCAAAGGGTGCTCAGAAGATTCTGGGCGTCTATCCAGGAGGCCAGGTGGTTTGTGGGTCCTGGCACGCTCCCTCCGTGCCCCTGGCTCAGTCTCACCCTGAGGGCACCCAGGGTCAAGACTATCATCCTCTTTCCGGGCCAACTGGCCATAGGAAAGCTGTGACTTATGACAGTCCCAGTACAGGAGGCTGGACTGGGCCAAGACAGAGACGCAGACCCAGCAGCTGCTCCAGAGCCTTGGCTGGGTCAGAATCGGCTCTCTGGAATGACTGGGTTCATTCTTGTCCCCCCATAGACTTCTCAGAAGTTCCCAAGGGTGCCTCCTTCCAGAAGAGAGTCCCCAAGTGGAGAGAGGCTGGAGCCCAAGAGGGAAGAGAAAGAACCCGGGAAGGAGGGGGAGGAGGAGGTGCCAGACCCGCAGGAGAAGGGAGAGCAGGAGGAGGGCCGAGAGCGCAGCCGGCGGGCCGCGGCTGTCAAAGCTACACAGACACTACAGGCCAATGAGGCGGTAAGTCTCCTCACCTTAACTCCCCAGGGCAGGGCAGGAAGGCTGAGCGGGGCCTGGGGTGTGGGTGGGAGACCATGGTGGCCCTCATGGTTAGAGACCTGAAACTTTAGGCTCTTAACTTACTTAGTCTTGTGGGAAGGACTATGTGAATCTCCTTTTACAGCTAAGCAAACAGGGTTGAAGATGTGGACAGCCTGATTCAGACTGCATTTCATTTTTTATTACAAAAACTGTATTTGTATGTAATTATATGGATATACACATGTATATGCATACCTATTATATGTATGTATGTATACACATGCAGGCACATACTGTGTGTTTCCATAACTGAGATTCAGAGGAAAAAGGCCTTGGGAAAGCCCGGTAGTTGTAGTTGTGCAGCATGGGGAAACGCTCCTAAACTGTGCCTCACTCGCGGCTCTCCTAGAACGTGTGTCTGACAAGAATGCCTGCAGTAGGGCCGAGCCTGTGCCCTTTATGCTCCTGGCCGCGTGCCGCCGGCTCACCCATCCCTCATAGTAACTGCACAGCGCTGACTCCACTCCTCCCACTCCACAGATGAGGGAAATCAGGGCCCCCTGACCTGCTCAAGGTCTTTGTGCTCTGTCCCCTTCGCAGACTAAGCGAGGCATCTCCTTTTAGCTTCCCTGTCAGAAGACAGACAGAGGGGGATGTGTTTGCACATGCTACCTGCAGAACACACACAGCTGCTTGCTTCCTCTGAGCCTAGCTCCCGTCCTGCCAGGAGCTGTGCCCTGTCTGCTGTCTAGGCCTGCTGTCCTTGTGGACACTTTGAGGGGTGACCTCCTTGAGGTGCTCCTAGTACTTCCTCAGCAAGTGACTGTCACATCTGTCTCTGTCATTACATAAGGAACTTTCTGGAGACAGGGCTCCTGGCACATCGTGTGAACACATGTCTCTCTGGCATGAAGATATGATTGGACTAAATGTCAAAAAAACGGGAAAAAAAAAAACCCTGTGAACACAAAGTCAGAAGTATTAATGCCTGTAACTGCCAGGGTGTGGCAGAGAATTACTGTGTCAGCTACTCTGTGATAGAGCCAGCTGCAGTGGCCTCCTGGAAGCAGCCGTCAGGTCCTGTCCCTGACCATTTGGCAGGAATGTGTGACTTTTTAGGGCCCTCTGTTTCTTGAAATGCCAGAATTGTGACTCCACACTTGCCTCTAAAACCCACCCTGTGTGTTGATTGTCTCCAGGCCAATGAAGTCCTCATTCTCCGGAGCCATGAACCCAATGCCCCAGGGTCTGCCGGTGTTCAGACCTCAGAGAAGCCAAGGGAGGGGCCCGGGAAGTCACGAAGGGCACTGCCTTTCACAGAGAAGAAGAAGAAACCGGAGGCATTTAATAAAACCCAAAACCAGGAGAACACTTTCCCTTGTAAAAAGTGCGGCAGGTAAGAAATCCCATCCCTGTCTTCACGGGAACCTATTAATGATGGGGCAGGGATTTAGATGCGAGCTGGGGTTTTAGACGCTGCTGGGGGCGGGGCTCTAGGGATCTGCTCTTTGATTGGCTCAGTGGGTTTCCAAGGTAATGACGTCATGGGGCAGGCATGGTTTGAGGGGGCGGAGCGCAACCTCGCGAGTGGGCGGGGCAAGGGTAGGTGCTAGCTGGACAGGCTGGGGTCTCGGGGAGGACAGTGAAGGGTGACGCTCTCACCCGAGCCCTTCCTGCCGCTGCAGGGTGTTTTATAAGGTGAAGAGCCGCAGTGCTCATATGAAGAGTCACGCAGAGCAGGAGAAGAAGGCCGCAGCTCAGAGGCTGAAGGAGAAGGAGGCTGCAGCGGCCGCCGCGCATCAGCAGGCGTTGAGAGAAGAGAGCGGCGAAGGGGAGAAGGGCTGAGGTCCTGCTGGATCTTCCTGCCGGGGCTCCCCAGCACCCTGTACCTGGAACCTCTAGAAGGAGCCAGGAGAGGGTCACTTGGACTTTGCTCTGCAAAACAAATCCGATAATGAAAAATAAACAGGCTCTTTGATTTACAAAGGCCAAGGACAGTGTTAAGGGCTGCAGGATCCAGTTCTCTCAGTATCTGGTTTGTCCCGAGTTGTTGTGCTTTCCTGGAGCCTTGAGAGGCCAGGCCCCTTGGAATGGGGAACGCGGCTGCTTCTCTGATCTCTGCTGCTGCATCTGTGCCTCTCTTCATCCCAGGTCCTTAGTAAGCCACCATGGCAAGCCAAGCACAAGCTCACCCCGTGGCAGCGTTAGTCCTCCTTCCCAGAGGACCTGGACGGCCGCGCAGACCTTTGCCTAAGCCCCCCAAAGGGGACTCCTTAGAGAGTGGTGGCCTTAAGGCCCGTGATCCCGGCTTAAGTTCACGGCTTCCTTAGGCGAATCTCGGAGGGCTATTTCAACTCCTTTGCTGCTTGTTGTTAACAGCCCGTCTGTGGCTGTAAAAGTTTTCTCATAAGTTTAGCGTTCACACCCTGCTCTCAGCCTACTACATGCAAGGGCACTGTTGAGAGGCCAGAAGATGCAGAGCTGGGCCCGAGGGATCCTTTGACAAGCCCATGACTAGCATTTTATACCTTTGGGTCCCGGAGGCTGCTAACGGAGCCCCACGCGGGCCCGGGAGGCCTGGCCTTTGGGTCAGCTTCCTTCTTGCCTGCCGTGTTCTCAGTAGCTGCCAGCTCAACCCACTGCACCCCACTCGATGTTGATATTCACACACAACACCCTCCAATACTGCATGCTGGAGATTTCTGGATCCTTCCCTGGGAGGGGGATGTCTCCTGACTAGATTAGGCAGGAGCCTTCATTCCTTGACTTGTTGTCATTTGGGAACTATTTATTTATTTCTTAATATTTAATTTCTAACATGCTCAGGGACCAGGGGCCTCTTGCTTTCCAGAGGTCCAAGTGCATTTCTCCCAAAATAAGGCACCTTCTTGGCATCCCCAAACCCTCCCCCACTTCCAAGGCCCTGGGGTCCCTTACCTTGAGGCTCTTGGCTGCAGGAATGACAGAGACTGGCCGGAAGACAGGAGTGTTATCAGTCACAGGAAGCTAGCAGATGTGGGTGAGATCAAAGGCAGGTCTCAGTCCTGCCCTTTCTGTACTTTCAAATGCTCGAGCGAGTTAGCAAGGGGCCAGGATTCTAGTTTTGGTTATCAGCCTGGATTCTGGTTTGAAGAAACCATATTTGGCATGGAATTACTGAAGGGTTTGAATGTTCTAGAGTCCCCTTCGCTTTCCAGTTCTTGAGGGGCCTAAATTAACTTTTCTGATATCATCGCTTAACTTCAGTTGTATAGAAGAAAGTCTAAGTGTCCGTGTGTCTGGCTGTTCAGCCTGAGTGTGAAGAGCTAAAGAGGATTTGTTCACCAGTCCTTAGGAATAGCCTACAGCCTATGGGGAACTGGAAAGAGAGATGAAGTTTTGGTTTTAAGCTACAAACTATTAGGTATTTCTTACATCCATTTACGCGTTAGTATGATTCGATGAGAGCTGCCTATGGAAGGAACACAAAGTCCCCCTAGATACCCAGACGTTACCTTAGCCTTCAGTTCCCCTGTTTGTTTCCTTCGTTGGCTTCTAGAAACTCCAAGTCCCGAGATTACAAAAATCTGGTCCCTTCTAGAAGCAGGAGGACAGCAAGTTTAGGATCTCCTCTAAATCACTTACATAACGAGTGCCTTCTTCACAGCTTAGCCCCAAAGTGCCACTTAGGTTTCCTAAGGTTCTTTTCTATTTAAACCGTATTTGGCTCAGGCCCCTTGGTGGACAGACAGGTGATATCAGAAATCTTCAGCCACTTGCCACTCCTCTGTGCAGTGGTACCAACTAATGCTTAGAAATCTTAATAAAAAACAAGTCTACTTTTCTAGGTTCACAGAGACCAGATGAATATAGCCAGGAAAAAAGAAGTCAGGATGATACCTTTAGGTAGCGATCCCACCAGGCACTGTTTTAGAGGGGCCCAGGCTCCAGTGCGCACGTGTGGACACTGAACTATTTCAAAGCGTCGGCGCACGTGTGGCAGGAGGCTGGCGCAGGCGTGTCCTTACTGGTGCTTTCTTCTATGAACACACTGGGCTTGGCTTTTGTTGTTCTTTCTAGTCAGGGCTCCCTGTTTGACAATATTGTCCCTATACCGTGACACCCTGCCTGTCTCACAGCCTCCATTCAGAGAAGGGCACGACACTGACGGTGCCCATGTTCTGGACCATTTCTGAGGTCTCTTGCCCTCACAACTGTCCTCCAAGCCTTCAGCAGCCCCCTCAAAGCTAAGGTACATACCCACTACCCTTCTGCCACCCCACCCCCACCCCTGGCACAGAGGCCCTGTGCTCAGGATGTCTAAAGGGATTGCCTATATTTAACTGCCTCAGTCACCTGACCTCTTTCTTCTCATGTGCCAGATGTTAAAGCCGGAGGAGGAGGAGTGCGTCGCGCACTCAAGCCTCAGCTGTTTCAATGTTTTTATTGGGGCTCACTGTTCTGGGTTGTTATTTATTACTAGACTGGCAAAGCCTAACCCCCTTAGGTTTTGACAGGTAGTATGCATATTTTTATAAAAACAGTTGTGTCTAACCCACATTTGGCTGTGTTTGTTGCCTCAAAAAAAAATTGCAGCTGTTAGAACTTTTCCTCATTTGTCTCTTAAGTCAAAGGCCTTGTTGGAGAGCACAGAGCACAGAACAGCCTTGGCAGTCTGTAATTATTGTACAAATATTTTAATAGCATAAAGTAAGTATATTCCTTTTATTTTGAAACAAATGGTCAGACACTGCCTTTCATGTGTTTGTTGCCTGTGGCACTCTTTTTAAAAAAGACTGTTACATATTAAAATAGTGTACATATATATGTATAAATATTACCTCTTTGTGTACAGTTGTGATAGACGAGACTGAAAATTTTATTTTTTGTGTGCTTTTTATAAGAAAAAAATTAATACACTAAAGAGAATCTTGCTGATGTGATTGTAATGTACCTATGTAACTTATTTACTTTTGAATGTTCTGTATCTTAAGACCTTTTATTAAATAAGGTTTTAAAAAAATTCATTGTTGAATACCACATTCTTTTAGGGGTGTTTTGCCAGCTGGGACTGATAGGCCTTGTTTTGCTTGAGGAGAATTTACCCACTTTTCTGAGTCTTAAGCATTCTGTTTTGTTATCTTGTATACTCAGTAAGGACAAGAAGGGAAAATGTTTGCAGTTTGCCTGGCTACAAGTCGGGGGTGGGGTGGGGTTTGTGTACACACACACACACACACACACACACACTTTAGACAAGAAAGCCAAGTCAGACACAGGAACCAGCAGATGGAATCCTCTTTTCTAGTTTTGTGGGGAGGAACACACACACACACACACACACACTTTAAACAAGAAAGCCAAGTCAGACACAGGAACCAGCAGATGGAATCCTCTTTTCTAGTTTCGTGGGGAGGAACCGAAGAGTTGCTGAATGGCATCAGGTGGTTCGCGGAAGTCAGAGTTAGTGTTTTCACAGCAAAGAATGAATGCATAGAATGAATGAGACAAGACCGTCGTGGTAGATGCGTATCAGTAAGGCCAACTTAAATCCACGGCCCAATTAAATAAAACAAAACATGCTTAGCAATATTGTTAAGAATGAATCTGGGAAGTACGAGGCGGGGGTAGGGTGGGGTGTAAAAAGAAACGCGCTGTCATAGAATAGACTCCTCAAACCCCTTCTTGGCACCATAGCAACCGCCAGATCCTCTGGAGCCCGCGCATCTTGCGTCGTCATGGACACAGTTGTCACGGTGACACTGGGGGAGGCGAGCGGACCGGTTCCGCCCTTCGCTGCAGCCGCACGCACGGCGGCGGTTGCAGGAGCGCGCGGCTGGCCTTAAGGGCTGAGCAGAGCTGCCTCCAGCCCGGTTCCTCCCTCCTTCCGCGCTTCCTGCCGCCTCGGTCCCCGGTGCTCGTTGTGCCGCCTCTCCCCACGTAGCCGAGACACGGCCTCGCGTCACCCTCAGCCCGCCGGCTTGCCGGGAGAGGTGGGAGGAGCTGCCACGCCCCGCGACCGCACCCAGCCATCTCCAGCCCGGAGCCAGCCGCCTTGAGCCCACCTTGCTCCCTCTTTAAGCAGTGACGCCAGGCACAGCTGCAGCCAGTTTACCCCTGCCCGGACCTAAGGGGGCGACATTCGAGTGATAGGCGGAGTGTCCCGTGGCTCTGACTAGGGACCCAGAAGGGACGAGACGCAACTCTGGTGTCCTTTGGTAATTGTGGTTCCTTGAAGCTTGTCGCCCCCTGGCCTACCGGGGGAGGAGAGCATGTGGTATTGTCCTAGGCCCTATAGCACCCTGAGCCAGTCCAAGGAGTGTCTGTAAAACTGGCACTCTTAATAGTTGGGCAAAATGGCTATGACACTATTGGAAGACTGGTGCAGGGGAATGGATGTGAACTCTCAGAGAGCTCTGTTGGTCTGGGGGATTCCTGTGAACTGTGATGAGACCGAAATCGAAGAGACCCTCCAAGCGGCGATGCCCCAGGTATCCTATCGAGTGCTGGGGAGAATGTTCTGGAGGGAAGAAAATGCGAAAGCAGCCTTGTTAGAGCTCACCGGGGCGGTGGATTACTCCCTGATCCCCAGGGAGATGCCAGGAAAAGGAGGGCTCTGGAAAGTGGTGTTTAAGCCCCCCACTTCCGATGCCGAGTTTTTGGAAAGGCTTCACCTCTTTCTAGCTAGGGAAGGGTGGACCGTGCAAGATGTTGCCCGTGTGCTTGGGTTTCAGAACCCTGCTCCAGCTCCAGGCCCGGAAATGCCAGCAGAGATGCTCAACTATATTTTGGATAATGTTATTCAACCTCTTGTTGAGTCCATATGGTATAAGAAGCTGACGTTGTTCTCCGGGAGGGACATTCCCGGGCCTGGCGAGGAGACCTTTGATTCCTGGCTGGAGCACTCAAATGAAATCATAGAGGAATGGCAGGTGTCGGATATAGAAAAGAGACGGCGGTTGATGGAGAGTTTGAGAGGCCCCGCTGCTGATGTCATTCGCATCCTCAAGACCAACAACCCCGCCATAACCACCGCAGAATGCCTGAAAGCTCTTGAGCAGGTGTTTGGGAGTGTGGAGAGCTCTAGAGACGCACAGGTCAGATTTCTGAACACTTACCAGAACCCAGGAGAAAAGTTATCTTCTTATGTTATCCGTCTGGAGCCTCTGCTGCAAAAGGTAGTGGACAAGGGGGCCATTGATAAAGATAACGTGAACCAGGCTCGCCTGGAACAGGTCATCGCTGGGGCCAACCACAGCGGGGCCCTCCGAAGGCAGTTGTGGCTGGCAGGGGCTGCAGAAGGGCCCGCACCCAACCTCTTCCAGTTACTGGTGCAGATTCGAGAGGAGGAAGCCAAAGAGGAGGAGGAGGAGGCAGAGGCCGCCCTCTTGCAGCTAGGCCTCGAGGGACACTTCTGAGTCCCAGGACTCCCCAGGCTGCTTTCGATATCCCTGTGAAGTTTTAGTAAGCCTGCCACTCAAAGTAAACACCCAGGCTCCAGGTTTGATTTTGTTTTCTGAGGGATGGGATAGGGAAGTCAGGCCCGCATTATTCCTGTAACATTCACAGAATTGTGTAATTGGCAGGAGCTGCAGCAGTAAAGGTGGTTCACACTGCCGAAAGCCAATGCTCGATGCCAGCCCTCCTGGTGACATCTCTGACAGCTGTGAAGACACGGTGAAGCTGCGACACTTCCTGTCAAGATGGTTTCAAGGCTTCGAGTTCTGATGCTAAGTGCCTGCCTGGTTCACAGGCTGGACAGTCCAATCTCTTGCATTTATTACTAAGACTGTGGAGAGTTTTACTGCAAATTGTTCCTGATTTGTACCGATGCAAAGAATGTGATTCTATTAGATGATAGCGCTCATCTTGAAAATGCGGATTTCTAATTCCTCACTGCTCAACACTGGAATCAGTTTCCCTGAAAGGGATCCTCAAACTAAACGTGGCCTCTTAGCTTTAAAGAGTCAATTCTTCACGGTGGAAGATAGATATACGTCCTGGGGGAGTGGCCATAGACAAGCTACAAGTCCCCTACTTCAAAGATTGTCATTTAATTACTGGCCAAGGGTTCTAAGTCTGAAGTTATTGAGTAGATGTATACAAATAAAAATTTGAAATTTCTCATTTTTCCTGACATGTATAAAATTTTCAGTGTAATATAATTTAGCTCCATATATTTTTCTCTTAACAAGGACTTTTGCTCATGTAAAAAAAAAAAAAAAATGACACCACCTCCTCCCTCCCCATGTCCTTAAGTTGCAGTGTCATCTTGGTTGGGCGGTTCCTTGGTTGTTTTGTCACAGTCCTACTCTGTAGCTGAGGATGGCCTGAAATTCACTCTGTAGCCCAGGCTGGCCCCAAACTTTCAGCAAGCAGTCCTGCCTCCAGCCTCCACATAGCAGGGGTTACAAGTATGAGCCACTACACCTAGCTATTTCTTTTAGATACAGTCTCACTATGTAGCATGGGCTACTACTACTCTTCAACCTGTGATCCTTCTATCTCCCTCTTGGGGGCTGGGATCCATCTACCTTTCAGTGGGTTCAATTTTTATGACTTCCTCAAGGCAAGCGATAATGACTGAAGAGATATGTTTCAATGAAATTTGACAAACAATTTTAATTGGGTCTTAGGTTATCTAGCAACCTTTTTGTTTTAAAGTCATTGTGTGACTAACAGTGTTCCAGCACAGAAACAATGGTCCAGGCACTTGTGTGCGAAGTCTTTGTTTCCCAGCAGCCCGTTTACGTTTCAGTGACTGCAGATGCCCACCTCTGAGCTCCTGGGTAAATCTGGAAATGCCTTGAAACTTCTCTTAGGGTTTGAGACTAGAGCTGGTGTAATATGGGCTGTCCATCTCTGAGGCTCTGCTTCATAGAAGCACCAACGTGGCCGGGCGTAGTGGCACATGCCTGTAATCCCAGCACTTGGGAGGCAGAGGCAGGCAGATTTCTGAGTTCAAGGCCAGCCTGGTCTACAGAGTGAGTTCCAGGACAGTCAGAGCTACACAGAGAAACCCTGTCTCGAAAAACAACAAAACAAAAACAAACAAAAACAAAGAAGCACACCGTGGGGTGGCAGGCCTCTGGTGCCGTTTGTGAACTGTGACTGTTAGCTCGTGAATGCTAATATTCTTATGTGTTCTTCCAGATCTTTCTTTTTAAAATATTGTGTGTATGTATGTCGGCGTACATGTCATGGTATGAATGTGGAGGTCAAAGGACAACATGCAGGAAACCATTTTCACTGCTACCACCTGGGTCCCTCAGCATAGGACTGGCCTGCCTTGGTTTATGCAAGCTCAAATTCTGCTATCACATGCTAACCAGCCACACTCACTGAGACATATGTTCTTTTTGTTGTTGTTGTTGTTGTTTGGGTTTTTTTGGGGGGGGGTTGAGACAGGGTTTCTCTGTGTATCCCTGGCTGTCCTGGAACTCACTCTGTAGACCAGGCTGGCCTCAAACTCAGAAATCCGCCTGCCTCTTGCCTCCCCAGTGCTGGGATTACAGGCGTGCGCCACCACGCCCGGCTGAGACATATGTTCTTAAAAACAAGGATTGGATTCTGCGTTTTTCATGTCGGTGTCCTTGGCTTCACGTAGGGACACAGAACACATTTGGATTGTGGGCAAAAACATGTGGAGGACACAGGACAACTTGTAGGAGTCAGCTCTCTCCTCCCACCATGTAGGTCTGGGGAATCAAACTCAGGTTGGCAGCTTCATGGTAACAGCCTTTGCACGCTGTGCCACCTCACCAGCCCAACGCAACCTCAACTTGGGGGTTGCTAGATTGTTTTCTTCAGTAGCAAGGAGTGAACCTAAGGTCACAGACATGCAGGCCAAGCACTTCAACATTGTACTGCAGGCCTGCCCATTGTTCTGGTTTGTTGTTTTAGAAGTCTCACGTTGTACAAAGGAAGTTGTCCTGCAACTTGCTATGTAGCTGAGGCTGGCTTTGAACCTATAATCTCCAGCCTCATCCTTCCTAGTACTGGTATCATATAGGCTTGTGCCAACATGTTTAGAATACTTTCTTTATATAGCTGATTACTGCGTCCTATGAGGAAAAGTGCTATTTAATTATGGGGATGTCTACATACCCACACATCCATATGTAAGACAAAACTCCGCATTCCCCTCTCCCCAGTCTGTTTGAGGGGAGTTTCCTCTGTAGCCTAGGCTGTTCTTCAACTTGCCCAGCCTCCTGCCTCAGTCTCATGAGATGCTGATAGACACACATCCTTTGCACAAGAAAACAGTGAATTAAAAGTAACTATGATTTGATTTGTTTTCTTTCTATAAGCTCAAAAACGTTTAAATTCTGATTTTTCAGAAAGGTATATGCAAAGCCCAGTGGGATCATAGAAACTACATGGCAGTTTTATTCTGTAATTAAATTGCATTTTGACTGACAGCACGGATTATACACTGGCAAATGCATGGTGCTCCTGATCCTGTGGGGTTACCCTGCTTCTCAGGGGTCTCTTGGCTAACCTTTACTAGGGATGGCCAAGGGCAGGAACGCTTGCTGACCGTGGGAATACTCATTCCAGTGGACATATAATGGCGGGTGAGTTAGAAAGTCAGCAAAGGACATTCTCACTAGTGCTGAATGAGGAAGAAATTAGCAGAGACTGGTTCAGCTGGGTGTTGTACACACCTTAATCCAAGCACTTGGGAGGCAGAAGCAGGCAGATCTCTGTGTTTGAGACCAGCCTGGTCTACAGAGTAAGTTCTAGGACAGCTAGGGCTATACCTGAGACCTTGCCTCAGTCAATCAATCCATCAATCATCAATCAATCCGAGTTAAGTGTCTCTCCACCCATGTTGCTCTCTTCCCCTTTCTCTCCTCCCTGCCTCTGTTACCACATTCACGGACTCTACTATTCAAAAGCTGAATTGCTTCAGAAATATCCTGGGTGTTACTCTATATTAACTAGAACATAGTAACCAAAGCACTTTTTTTTTTTTATAAAATAACATGATTTATTACTATTTTAAAACAAGTTTCACAAAATAACATTCAGAAACTCAATATTACTAAATAATTTAATGCACAATAAGTTTAGTCATAAAGTCATGCTACAAAAGTCCTGTGTATAAAAGATTATTACCAGAGATTAACAGATGTTAGAATGTTCTTCAGAATGACCATGGTTCTAGACGTCAAAGCTTTGAGAATGATGCTCTTGGCCATCAACCACAACCTGGGAGAGGCGGGTAGACTGTGTGTGGTGTCTTCTGCTGGCCGCTGGCCATTGACAGGAGTAATCCCAGAGCAACAGTGTCACAGGCAGGGTCTCCCATTGATTGGAGACCTACCATGTAATGTAGCCAACACTCAAGTGAAATTTTTAAATCTAGACACAGGCTGGGCGGCGGTGACGCACGCCTTTAACCCTAGCACTAGGGAGGCAGAGGCAGGTGGATCTCTGCGTATGAGGCCAGCCTGGTCTACATAAGTAAGTTCCAGGACAGCCTGGGAAATCCTGTCTTGAAAAACCAAAACCAAACTAAACCAAACCAAAGTTTCTATTCTCAATAGAAAAGCTATTTTACACCCTCCCAGAGGGATGACCTTGGATACAACCCACATTGGAAAGGCAGAGACTCCGAAGTGACCGTGAAGTCGGACAGCGATGGCAGCGAGTGTGGACAAAGGCTGACCTGAGTCTGACTCCTGTGTGCCTCCCACGAGCCACGCTCAGAATTTTAAAGTGCAAATCTACTTTAAAAATCGTTTATTCTCTCTCCCTTCTTGTTGAACTTATCAGGTCATATTTGGTTGTCAGGATCCCCTCTAATCTGCCCAATATGGGAAACCAATGAGACTCTGACTAGAATTTCTCACGTGGTCAGTGAACCAATTTCTATCAAGCTAGAAGTCTACAGTTTTTTCCTGTCTGCTTCCTTTCTTGCAGTTACTCATGGCTAAAAGGCAGGCAGACACACAGCACAGAATTCTAAAAGCTGAGTGATTACTGATGCACCTGGTTTCTGCTCTCACCCGTCCCACACTAGGCAAGGACAGTGACGGCCTCGTCAGCTGTCACTCACAGCCCCACTCTGCTGCACTGGCTGTTGCTTCACTATTCGCAGACTCATTCTCGGCCCACATAAAGGACACGCATGTCTGAGGTGACTGGGAAGGACAGGCTTTCTCCCCTTACCCATATGGCACTGTTTACAGTCTCAGTGAGCTGTGAACAAATACCTCAGTCAGAGGCAGTAACTCCTTATCCATTTTTCAAAGTCAGTGATTAAATGCAAACTTTCTAGGCTAGCTAACTGCTTTCTTTGTTTGCTTGTTTGTTTTTGTTTTGACCTCAAGAAAAACCCAGAAAAAAGGATTCCCCTGTTTCCTGTGTCACCGACTCTCAGCCAATGGCAGATTTATTTCCACTGCCCCCTCCTCTGCTCTCGGACCCTGACACACCTGCTCACCACGGCACCCCCACTCCAGAGCCACGTATAGGGCAGCCCCAGGGAGCGTCCCAGGTTACTGAGCAGGCAGGGACAGCGCCTTCTGGTCAGTCGTGCTGGACACCTGCACCAGCTAACTTTCAGGCGTGAGCAACTCAATACAACACAGTCTAGACTTAATGACTGACAAGGTCTGCAAAAAAAGTCTCTTCAGGATGATACATTTTCCAAAGTATAATCTAAATATTAAGCTTTGGAGATAAAACAAACTCTATCATAAAGTTGGGTTTTGTTGACAGTGACAGAGGCAGAACTACAGCTGAAGGGGACCAGCTGCACAGAGGAATGCCGGGACAGGAAACCCTGCTCTTCTCTAGACAATTTGGCTGGCCCACCTGCTCCAGGGCTCAGCGGCAACGCTTGCAGCCATCGTTTGTTACGATAACTGGAGAGGAGCTCCTGGCATCTAGGGAGTGGAAGGCAGGGGTGCAGCTGAGCTGCGGTCCGGGGCACAAGAGTGAGTCCCACAGTCCTAAGTGTGAACAGTGCCCGCCTGGGGGCGCTGGCGAGTCAGCCGGGGCAGGAAAGCCTTCCAAGGCCGAGCTAGATAATGTGGTCATTAGCTCAGAATCAGGAAACAGAGGAAGTAGAATTCAAACATACTAACATCATATTGAGAGTGAAAAATTAAAATACTGGGCTGTTCCTGCACCCTACCATTATTTATATACTAGAAGTTCAAACGATCACAGAAAACGTCTTTTCCAAGTTGGTCCCATCTCCAGTCTGAATGGCATAAGTCTCATCTTCCTCAGCTACATTTGTAGTAGTAAAAGACTTCAGAACTGATCAGAGTGGGTAGAGGGGGGGATGGGAGGACAGGGAGGACGAGAGGGGGACAGAGGGGAGACAGGGAGGGGGGACGACAGGGAGGACGGGGGACAGGAGGGACGGGGGGGGGGGACAGGGAGAATGAGCTCAGCCTTTCATTTCCTCCCTCCCTTCCTTCCTTTCCTTCCTTTTTTTCCCTTTTTATTGGTTTTGTTTTTTAAGACAGGGTTTCTCTATGTGGCCTTGACTGTTCTGGAACTTGCTCTATTGACTAGGCTGGCCTTTCACTTTCAAGAATGCATTTTGGCTTTAATTCCAGGAAAAGAGACGCATCAAAGTCATTCCAATATTTGTGATGAGCTGAAAATGTGTGTTTGTGTGTGTTTGTGTGTGTGTGTGTGTGTGTGTGTGTGTGTGTGTAACGGACACAGAAAAGCACCTTGCACATCTCTGAGAACCACCAGTGATTAAAAGACATTGAGAAATGGGGGAGGGGTGTTTCCCAACTACAACATTTGGAAACAAACACAGGTCTGTGCGTCATTTCCCAGAGCCAGTCTGAAGCCACACACTTCCCATCCTCACTCCCAGGGACGTTCAGGAAGCACAGCAGCAGTGGTGACAGGGCTTGCCTGTGTCAACTACAAGTAACCTCAACAGTGTCCTCTCAGCTTACAGGCCTTCTGCACCACCAACGAAGTCTCACCACTGTTGCTCAGGAGAGAAATGCCAATGGTTTTGAACGTTTAAGCCAGTCAGGGTAAAGTTCCTTCCCATCAGAAAGGCTGAAAGGGAGTAGTCTAAGGTATTAGACTAGCTTTTTAAAAAAAAAAAAAATTCTGTATTTAGTGTTTTGCCTCCATGTATGTCTGTGCAACATGTATATGCCTGGCACCAGGGAGGCAGAAAGGGCATGAGCTCCCCTGGGGTCCCAGGAGGTTGTGAGCATCCATGTGGGTCCCGGGAAGCAAACTCGGGTCCTGAACAACAGGCACTCTTAGCCTCTGAGCTGTCTCTCCAGCCCACAACCAGGCATCCTTGTATGGATTTAGAGTTGATTGTCAAAGCAGTGGTCCCTTCGGACCATTGTGACTCTTACAGAAATCGAGTAATTTTTACTGAAATGATAGCTATAAGTTCTCAAACCAAGACTACTTATGTAATCATTTAAAAAAAAATTCTGCCCCCCTTCACTGTGATAACTTCCAGGGAGAACCACATGGAGACAGGGACAAGAATCAGCAGCCTCTGGCTGACTTTAGGCACAGTTTGGCAGGGGTTCCTGGCTACTTCTCTGCAATCAGTGATTCTATCATGGTCCACTAGAGACTCCATCTGGTGCTGATGACATATTTTTCAGATTATTTTTCTTACATGATAAATTATAATCTTCACACTTAACTATTGCTTTGCATGTCTGCAATTAAGACACCTACAGTGTCCCACAGGAGACAATCTACGACATATTGCCATTTGCCTGGGGTCCACCCCAAAACACCTCTCTTCCTTCCATAGCACTTACATGATACACTTTAAAAGCTGTTTCACTTAGATCTTCTCAAAAATATATTCTGAAATACTGTTTCACTTATTATAAGTACTAAATTCAGTCTTTAATTGTGTACCCTTATAACTATAAAGCAAAGGGCATCTGGGTAAATCATTAGGGTAAAATTTTTAGAAATCTCAATGGTAGGTACTTAGGACTATTGACTACTGCTTTAAACACGTGAGAAATTACTTTTTTTTTTTTCGAGACAGGGTTTCTCTGTATAGCCCCGGCTGTCCTGGAACTCACTCTGTAGTCCAGGCTGGCCTCGAACTCAGGAATCTGCCTGCTTCTGCCTCCCAAGTGCTGGGATTAAAGGCGTGCGCCACCACTGCCTGGCCGAGAAATTACTTTTAAAAATCTGCATAAAACAAGATCCACAAGAATTGATGCAGTCACAGTACTATCCAGGAGTGGTCCTGCCAGTTGCATTGGCCGATGGGCCCACGGGGGTCTGTCTGTACATAATAACTTAAGCGGTCATCTCTGTAGCACCACCTAAATTCCAGTTGCCAGTGCACACATTTTTGGAAAAAGAAGAAAATAGACCATGAGCCGAGAAGACTCCAAGATAGCCATTCTTCCTTTTCTGACCAGTGTTTCCAGTCAGACGCTGAACTCCTGCGTCTAGGTGCTGTGTGTTCTAATGGACTGGGTCCTATCACCACACTGCTTCCGAAGCAGGATGCTGCATTTGTGCTTCCGAGTTATAAAGGTCTGAACCTTCTATGGATGGGAAAGTCTATCTTTAAAATGCCTGGGCTAAAAAATACTAAGCAACTTAGTATAAACAGGTCCCTTTCCTGTTAAAAATGACTGGTCTATAAATACTAAGAGACAGGTAATGCATGTAATGGGACAAAACCAGGACATTTGTAGTTTCCAAAGGTGGACTGGACTAAAGCTGGTACTACTAGTTTGAGGAAGAAACACTGAATAGGTTTTTTTTTTTTTAAAGGATGGAAGTGAGAGATGTGTTTTATCTTAAGAACTCTGCCCCACAGAATCTGCAAAATAGACAAATATACAAAACTTATCTATTTTTCTCATAATATTTAAATAAATTAACACAAATGGAAAGCACAGCCTTAGCTCTCCTCTTCTTCATCCTCCTTAATTACTGGAGTACCTAAAATTAAAAAAAAAAATTATTTCTGGTCTCTTTCTTTTTTGTTTTCTTTAAACAAGGTCTCTCTACTTAGTTCTGGCTGTCCTGGAACTCTATGTAGACCAAGCTGATCTTGAAGTCACCACCTTCAGAGGTAGGTGAAGAGATCCACCTACCTCTGTCTCCTGAGTAGTAGGATTAAAGGTGTGCACCGCCATACCTGCCTGGTTTCATTCTTTTCTTTTCTTTCTTTCTTTTTTTTTTTTTTTTTTTTGGTTTTTAGTTTTTGGTTTTAGTTTTTCAAGACAGGGTTTTTCTGTGTAGTCCTGGCTGTCCTGGAACTCACTCTGTAGACCAGGCAGGCCTCGAACTCAGAAATCCACCTGCCTCTGCCTCCCAAGTGCTGGGATTACAGTCGTGCGCCACCACACCCGGCTGCCTGGTTTCATTCTTAAGGGAAGTATTTCACTTCTATGCAACTCTAACCACTGAACAACACTCTTGGCCCTCTTTTTTTTTTTTTTGTGGTTTTTTTTGAGACAGGGTTTCTCTGTGTAGCCCTGGTTCTCCTGGAACTCACTCTGTAGACCAGGCTGGCCTTGAACTCAAAAATCCACCTACCTCTGCCTCCCAAGTGCTGGGATTAAAGGCATGCGCCACCACCGCCGGCCTCTTTTTTTTTTTTTTTAATGTGAAATATTCATTCATGCTAATGCAGTCTAAATCATTTAAAGGGTCACAAAAATAGTCTGCACATTAGAGCTAGCACATTATTATTATCTTGGAAACTCGCCTCATGATTCTAACTGTCATGTCATTTTAGGCCTAGGTATGTCTCTACCAGAGAGAGGGGAACATTTAGTATGGCTTAGTTAAAGCTCTGAAGAAGACTGACCTACAGACATACAGAAGGTCAGAGACTGAGTGGGAAGAAACGATCACAAAGAGCACAAGAAACCTTAGAGTACTGTGTTCATCGTGTGTGTGTGTGTGTGTGTGTGTGTGTGTGTGTGTATGTCCCCTACAGGAATCCTGTGAATGGGGACAATAGATACATCTCTCAAGAGTCCTTGGGGACCATTGATGTATAAACTTTTCCTCATGACTTACTCTACAATGACAGCGCCATCCAAGAGAGGTATTAAGAATGACTTATAGAGTTGGGTGTGGTGGCTTTAATCTCAGAACTTGAGAGTTTGGGGTCAGCCTGGACTAGATAGGAATTCTAGGCTTGCCTAGACTATGTATAAGACCCTGTCTCAAAAGACAAACCCCAAACCCCAGGCACAGAGCCTGTGTCCAGCCACAGGGACACTCACCATCCAGTTTCTTTAGCTTGGGCACTCTCTTGGTTGCTTCGTCAATCCAGTTGCCCTCGGCAGAGTGTTTCTCCTCCAGGGGGTTGCCTACGAACACCAGGTCCTCCAGGCACGGCAGCTCCGCCAGCTTCAGGAACTCAGCTGCAAGACAAACACCGCCCACGTTGATAAACTGCAGTGGTGCACTCTTGGGGTTTGGGGGACAGAATTCAGTCACTAACTCCATTTGTGACTATGCAGGAACGTGGTAAGCGAAGCTTTACCACGTGGGATTGGGGCTGTGTGTGAAAGCTCTGCTCCCTTTAACCCTGCCACCACTTGGACTGCAGACACCCACTGTTTATTCCCAGCTTTTCATGGGTACTGGGGATTTGAACTTGGGTCTTCATGTTTATGGGGCAGGCACTTTGCCCACGAACCATTTTCCAGGCCTAAGAAAATAGTTAAATATATACTTCTCGTATTTAACATTTGGAATTTCTATAGTTACTCCTAAAGCTGCTTGTCTCTGCATTTAGATAAAGAGCCCTATTTTATGTGCTCCCCCCTGACTAGGGGTTCCTCTTTTTTTCACCCTGCCCTGCCTCAGCCACCCGAGTGTGGGGCTGCAGGAGGGCATCACTGTGCACACCTAGCTCCTGCTGTTTTCTATGAACAGGAGGCGGGGCCTGCAGGAACGCAAGGCTTACCCCAGTCTTTTACCAGGTTATTGGACATGTAGAGAATCTTCAGTTTCTTCATCACGTGGATCCCTTTCAACTTCTCAATAAAATTGTAGGAGATCCACAGTTCTTCTAGTGTGTCTCCTACGGCTTCCTAGGAAGGACAACATTGGATTTATACTCTATTTTTGACCTGAGTGCCTGTCCCCCCACTTACAAACACACGGAGAGGCTTTTGAAGAGACCTGAGACTTGCCAGTCCACCTGATGAAGAGCTGGCACTCTGCGGAAGTTCCAGTTCATGGAGGGACACACAGAACATTCCCGCCCCTACTAAGTGGATCTAAACTCTGTTCTCCAACAGCTTCCCAAGATTCAAAATAACTACTGAAATCACGGGGAGATGATGGCGCCACTCTGTCATCTGTATTGAATGGGAGTTCCAAATTGCTTTCTTATAGGTTATATTATTTGGTCCTAAGAAAACTCAAAAGTAGATAAACAAATTTAGTGTATTTGTATTATGTAGGACACTAAGATCTCATTTCTATTAAGTCCCAGAACTTTCTCTAAAATTCAAGTTTCTCTCAACATTTATTGGAGAAAAAAAATATTAACGCTGAGAGAATTCTGTACTCTAAGTGCCCATATATCCAGAACGCACCATGCCCATTTTGCTATATTTATCCTGCCTTATCTCTCTGTCTCACCACCCCAGCCTCTATCGGCATCATCACTGTGTTCTTGGGTGTGATTCCGTAGGAGCTGCCTACCTGTTCTTTGAGACAAGTCTCTCATTGGCTTGGGGATCACCAGCTTGGCTGGGCTGGCTGGCCAGAAAGCCTCAGAGGCCGCTTTTCCAGCTCTTCCATCTCTACTTCCCCAGCTCTGGATCAGAATCACAGACTATCACACTTTTTAAGGGTCAAACACAACCCACTTGTGCTGTAGAGCAAACACTACCAATTGAGCTATCTCTCTAGACTTCATCATTTTGATATATAAAATTCAGTTTTAACACTTGATCTTTCTATTAGCATAAAAGTTATTATACTGCCTCTTAAATTTTAGACAATCACCATTTGCACAAAGATTTTCAGTAACATTAGACAAATATAATGATCTTTTCGTTTAAAACGAAGTGCTGGGCAGGCCCCACTCTGTTTCTATTTGAGCATCTTCCTCACCCTTTACAGTATGTATGTATATATATATATATATATATATATATATATATATATCCCTTCATGGTAGTCTGACAGGCTCAGATCTAACTCTGGGTTAAAAGAGTCCTTTAAAAGACTACGGAAGAATAAAATCCTTAATGAATTTTTCATCATGGCAAACCTAGGAGACAAGGTAAGAACAGGGTAGCCTGGGTTAACACTGCTATCTCAACCCCATACTTCATCTTAGTTTTAACTTTCCAGAAAGTTAAAGTGAAGGAATAGAAGGAATTTAGAAAGTAGAAAGTGAAGGAATTTTATTTGTTTTTGTTTTGTTTTGTTTTGTTTTGTTTTTCGAGACAGGGTTTCTCTGTATAGCTCTGGCTGTCCTGGAACTCACTTTGTAGACCAGGCTGGCCTCGAACTCAGAAATCTGCCTGCCTCTGCCTCCCAAGTGCTGGGATTAAAGGCGTGCGCCACCACCATCTGGGCGTGAAGAAATTTTAATCACTCTGTCTCGGCACCCCTATACCAGGAAGTTGTAACTTAACTAAGATTTCTAAACTAATATTCTGACATCTTATCCCAAATGATTTAATTACAATATCACACATAACTTTTAGAGCAAAAGAATTAGCCTTCAGATAATTTAAGTTTCATTATATACAATTTTATTGCCTCTGATCTCTGTCTTTCTCATGTCTCCAAGAAGTGTGATGAGATAGCAGGAAAAATATTAAAAACTGAGAACACTTGGGCCTCAGCTGAGCTGCAGCCAAGGGTGGAGCCAGCCTTAGCACACATCTGTCCTCAGCACGGCACTGTGAGCACTGAAATCAAACAAGGAAGAGGCTTCCTGTGACCAGTATGTTAGGAGATATAGGACTGGGACGATTTTATTGGCTGCTATTAAGACCATTTTGGATCATAACAGTGACATCATTATTGTTTTATTTGTATGAAGAATCCAGATAATACTACATTGCTTATAAGACTTCAGAATGTGTAATTTCTAAAAATTTTTGTTGTTGTTGTTGTTTTTTAGACAGGGTTTCTCTGTGTAGCTCTGGCTGTCCTGGAACTCACTCTATAGACCAGGCTGGCCTCGAACTCAGAGATCCGCCTGCCTCCGCCTCCCTAGTGCTGGGATTAAAGGTGTGCGGCACTACCACCCAGCGACTTCTAAATTCTTAAGAACTGTTTGTAACTAACTGATTACTTAAGTATATAATGACTAGGTCTTTTTCTCCCCCAGGCAGTTCTGGGCTTGAACAGGGCTTTACTCTACCACTGAGCTACAGGTTAAAACAAAACAGCTTTTTATCTTATATATGCTAAAGAAAAGCTACCTCATTTATTGCAGCAACAAGAACTATAAATTCCCAGGAGTACATTTTTGCTCAAGGAATGTAGGAGGCTTTATAGCAGTGGTTCTCAACCTTCCTAATGCTGCAACCCTTTAACACAGTCCCTCATGGTGTGGTGACCCCCCCAACCATAACATTATTTTCATTGCTGCTTCATAATTGTAATTTTACTCCTGTCCTGAATCATAGCATCCTTGTTTTCAATACTCTTAGTGAACCTTGGGAAAGGGTTGTTCTACCCCAAAGGGTCACAACCGACAGGCTCAGAACCTCCACCTTACAGAAATTAAAACGTATATATAATTGTATTGAAGAACAACAAACTGAGCTAATCTTCCTGTAAGAAAAATTTATTGCTATAAAGATATCAATCAAGTAAGTCTATACATTTAATGCATTTCTATTAAGCGTTCCAAAAGGAGGGGCTGGAGAGATGGCTCAGTGGGTAAGAGCACCGACTGCTCTTCCAAAGGTCATGAGTTCAAATCCCAGCACCCACATGGTGGCTCACAACCATCCGTAAAGAGATCTGACACCCTCTTCTGGTGTCTGAAGATATCTATGTGTACTTACATATAATAAATAAATAAATTTAAAAAAAAAAAGAGTTCCAAAAGGAAGGCTGGAGAGATGGCTCAGTGGTTAAGAACACTGACTGCTCTTCCAAAGGTCCTGAGTTCAAATCCCAGCAACCACATGGTGGCTCACAACCATCCGTAATGAAATCTGATGCCCTCTTCTGGTGTGTCTGAAGACAGCTACAGTGTACTTACATATAATAAATAAATAAATCTTAAAAAAAAATTAAATCTAGTTTTAAGCCGGGCGGCGGTGGTGGTGCACACCTTTTTTTTTTTTTTTTTTTTTTTTTTTTTTTTTTTGGTGCACGCCTTTTAATCCCAGCACTCTAGAGGCAGAGGCAGGCGGATTTCTGAGTTCGAGGCCAGCCTGGTCTACAGAGTGAGTTCCAGGGCAGCCAGGGCTACACAGGAAAAACCCTGTCTCGAAAACATACAAACAAACAACAACAAAAAAAGAGTTCCAAAAGGAATTTCTATTCATGAATTCAACAAAGTGATTCTCAAATTTCTCCAGAGTAAACACTCAAGAAAAGACATAAACATTTTACAGAAGAGAGGACTTGTCCTAGTGAATTTCAAAAGTATTATAGAGCTAAAGAAAAGAAGACATCAGAAGGCAGTGGGGACTTGTGGAAGGAGTAGGGAAGCTGGCCAAGCAGGAGCTCACTCACACACAGAGCTTAGTGGGCAGCATTCCCAGAGACAGGGAAGGGGGCTTTTAAAACAAGCGCTTGCTTTCTGTGTGTGAAGTTTTGCCTGTGTACCAAGAGCATGCAGTACCAGGAGCAGACAACAGAGGGCATCAGATCCCTGGAACTAGAGTTACAGAATGGTGTGAGCTGACAGGTGGGAATGGTACTCCAACCTGGGTCCTCAACCAGAGTGTGCAGTGCACTTAAGCACTGAGCCTTCTATCCAGCCCCCAAAGGGACTTTTCTAAACATGGCTAGTCATTTGGAGAAACAGAAAGAAATTATGTCTGATACTTAGATACATGTAAAACTAAACTCAGGATGGATTAATCATATAAACTCTATTTGGTGTGTATGCACATGTGTGTGTGTGACTGTGTGTGTGACTATGAGTGTGACTATGAGTGTGTACAGAAGCCAGAGGTCAAAGTTGGGTGTCTACTGCCATCAGTCTCCAAAACAGGGTTTCTCCCTAAGCCTAGAGCTCAGCAGTCAGTCGCTGGGCGACCTACTGAACTCTCTGACTCCCGTCTGCTCCCAGGGCCGGGATTACAGTGTGCCCATGCCTGACTTCTCTGCATGCTGGGGTACACACTCAGGTCCCACTGCTTATACAGCAAGCACATTACCCACTAAACCATCTGCTTGTCACTACCACCCAATGGACAATGATCTATTAGCGTTTCTCCTATAATGTAAGCTCATGCCAGGTATACACACACAAGCAAACAAATGCAGGCATTCAGGAAACATGTCATATGGATATGCTGCATGGATTACATAGGGAAAATTGCATATTAAATTTTAAAAGGAGATACTGACCTGGTGAGGTGGCTCAGTGCATAAATATGTGTGATGGTTTGTATATCATTGGCCCAGGAAGTGACCTCATTAGGAGGTGTGGCCTTGTTGGAGTAGGTGTGTCAATGTGGGTGTGAGCTTAAAACCCTCACCCTGGTTGCCTGAAAGTCAGTCTTCTACTAGCGGCCTTCAGATGAAGATGTAGAACTCTCAGCTCCTTCTGTACCATGCCTGCCTGGATGCTACCATGTTTCTGCCTTGATGACAAAGGACTGAACCTCTGAGCCTGTAAGCCAACCCCAATTAAATGTTGTCTTTTATAAAACTTGCATTGGTCATGGTGTCTGTTCACAGCAGTAAAACCCTAACTAACTAAGACAATATGCTTTCTGCAGAGTTTGATGACCTGAGTTTAAGTTTAATTCCCAGGACCCACAAGTGGAAGGGAATTGACATCCACACTCACACCTCTCAGCACAAGCATAAACACACACACACACACACACACACACACACACACACACACACACTAAGTAAATAAATAAATACTGAAAATAGATGAGTAAAGATACAAAGATATAAAACAGCATGCACAGTTCAGTCTCGCCTTGCTGACCTCAAAGCATTGAAAACGTAAGCGGTCGAGCGAGCTGTGAGTGGCTTCAAACTGTCAGCGCGTTCTTGCTACTTGTCGGAGTTGGTTTTTTACCTGCAAAGTTTCTACTATCTAAAAACATTTTTATTTTTTAAAAAAAGGGCATGCTTTTTATAAAGAAATACACAACGTACCAGTCCATTTAGGTTCTTTATGTTGTTTCTTCCTAAGGATAAAATCCTCAAGTTTTCTGTTGTGGAAAGAAAGCACTTTGGTTATGGAAAATATATACACAACGACCATGACTCTAGTAGAACAACATGCTATAAGGAACTTTACAAAGTCAGCATCTCCACACAGTGAGCTAAAGACGCTCTACTACAAAGGGGCAGGACGGCTACCAAGGTTTAGTCGACCTGCTGCCAAGTCTGGAGACCTGAGCTCCTTTCTCAGAATGCACATGGGAAGAGTGTAAGGTAAAGTTGGGGGGCTATTCCATTGCCATTGGAAGAGTGTAAGGTAAATTTGGGGGATCTATTCCATTGCCCCTTTAAAAGCTGTCAGGCACTGAGCTGCTCAGGATCTGAGCTATTCGACCCAAATATGCTGGTGTAGCCTACTTCCCAGCCATGTGCCCATGGTCTGCCATCTTATTCTCTCCCTGGCTGCTCCGGATTCATCTGTCCTCTCACGGTGATTCCCTAGTGAACAGCTCATGATGTATCTCTTGTGGCAAGTCTCCCACTCCCACCTAAGCCCCACTCTCTCTCCTCTCCTACCCAGCAAATAGACTGATCAGCTCTTTACTGACCAATCAGAAGATGATAGAAAACAATGCTTCATAATAATGACAATAACAAAATCTGGACTAAATCTAGATCTCTGGGTACAGAATTCAGCATCTGAATACACAGTGCCCCAAACCATCTCTCAACAGAAGAGACAGACTCCCACAGCGGTGCTCTGACTGTCAAGGGATTGTAATTACAAAGACACCAAGGCAGAAGAAATACCTAAAATAGCCAAGTCAGCGGGGTGGACATAAGGGCACCACGTGAGACACAGGCCTAGTAATAGTTAACACTTCTCTCCAACCCCAAATACTCAAGGGCACTGAGGTATGGGGGTGCAGAGTGGATTGGGATGGACACTATGGTTAGATTATAAGATGTCCCCTTGTTAAAGGCTTCATTACAAATGCAGCTGCGTGCAGAGGCAGAACTTTGGGGAACTGACTGAGTCCTGGTTAACAGAGTAGTCCCTTGTGGCATTAGTGGGAGAGAGTAGAAAATGGGAAGTGGGAACCAGGAGGAAGAAGCAGGCCTCTGTGGGGATACCCTTGCTTGTGGCCCCTCCCCCTCTCCTTGGGAACCACAATCGCTTTTCCTGGTATGACATGCTGCCAGGGCGTCCCCTGTCTCAGCCAAAGCAACAGTCTGCACCAGCTTGACTCATACTCTGGAGCCGCAAGCTGAAGCGAGGCCTGCCCTACGGGTTGTCCTGAGCATCCACCACGGGGTAGGGAGTCTGTCTGCCTAACATGAAGGCAGGCTGCTGCCTGTCTTTACAGCAGTGCTTCTTGTTTTGTTTTAGTTCTGGAGACTGAGCCCAGGGCCTTCTATAGTCAGGCACGCATTCTACACTGAAGCCCGTCCACACACTCCCATCCCGGTTTTGAGACAGGCTGACCTAGAATTCATTATGTAGGCTTGGGTCTTGAGCTTGCAGGGTTCACTCCGCCTGGGCCTCCCACATACTGAGGTTATAGGCATGAGTCGCTATGGCTAGCTTCAGTCCTTTCTCTTTAAACAAAGTTTATTCTTGAGACAAGGGTTGAAACAAGGCTGCTCACGCTGGCCTCAAACTCAAAACACCTTCCTCAGCCTCCCAAGTAGCTCAGTTATACATGCACACTACCATACCCAGCTTTAGTCTTCATTTTATATGCACCATATACAACTCTATACTTTACATATATCATCTCACTTGATCTTTACGTGAACCGCATTAGTAGGCCAATGTAAAACCCAAGGTAAATTATCATGAACACTCTTCTCAACGTAAGGATCACAACGGCGGAGACCTGGGAGGTCCTCGAGGGGACAGACTGGAAACTTAACGTGGCATTCTTGATCCTGACCTTAATTTCTCACAGATTTTTCTTGTGAGACCAGGCTGTACTCAATGAGGAGCACTGTATAAGCAAACATACAGAAGTTGTAAAAAATGTATGGCCCATGCTTTTAATGCCAGCACCCAGAAAGACAAGGTGGGTGGGTCTCTGAGTTTGAGGCCAACTGGGTCTACACAGTGAGTTCAAGGACAGCCAAGGCTAGATAGTGAGACCACGCTGCAAACAAAAACAAATGAATCAAACAAAGAAAACCACAAACAAGCCAACAAAGAAATGGTACAGTCCTGTCTGAGAACAACTAGGCAGGGCCAGCTTTTAGTTACCTCAGACAGGAATCTTAGACATTAAGTATCTATTAGGCAAGAGGACTGATGAGTGGTCTGCTGTGGAGAATGGTGCCTTCAGAGTGACAACTCTGGCGTCTGTGTGACAGCTAACTGAAGAACAGAAAGAGAAAGGATCACTTGTGCCGCCACCACGGTCACCAGGACATGCTTCTCAAACACCACAAGTCATGATCCTTTAATAGGTTGTGACATCAGTTAAGTGTGTTGTGGGCTGGGTGGGTAGTTTAGAGCTGGAATGAAGACCTGAGTCTTATCCCAACCCAGGAAAAAGCTGATGGCTGTGCACTTGCAACCCCAGATCATGTAAGGTGAAGATATGCAGATCCCTGGAATTGGCTGGCTAGCCTGGGCTACTTGGCCAGAAAAGAAAGCCTTCCTTCCTTCCTTCCTTCCTTCCTTCCTTCCTTCCTTCCTTCCTTCCTTCCTTCCTCCTTTTCTTTTCTTTCTTTTTTTCTCTCTCTTTCTTTCTTTCTTCCTTCCTTCCTCCCTCCCTCCCTCCCTCCCTCCCTCCCTCCCTCCCTCCCTCTCTCTCTCTCTCTCTCTCTCTCTTTCTTTCTTTCTTTCTTTCTTTCTTTCTTTTTTCCCAAGATAGGGTTTCTCTGTGTAGTTCTAACTGTCCTGGAACTCACTGTGTAGACCAGGTCATCACTGAACTCAGAGATGCACCTGCCTCAGCCTCCTGAATGCTAGGATTAAAGGCGTGCCCCACCATAGCCCAGCTATAAGAAAGGCGTGCCCCACCGTAGCCCAGCTGTAAGAAAGGCGTGCCCCACCGTAGCCCAGCTGTAAGAAAGCCCTTTTTACCCAGGAGGGTATATGGCTACTGAAGAGCAACACCTAGCGTCGGCCTCTGACTTAAACACATGCAATGTGCACACATGTTCTTACATATGCCCAAAACATTCCATATACCCAAAACATGCAAATTTAGTGTTATGACTGACGTAAAAAGATCACGTTTTACATCACACTAGAGCCTACACTACAAGGACGTATGCTGTTCTCTAAACTATCCCAGTTTGTGTGTGTACATTTGATTTGTACATTTATAGGAAAGCCTAATAAATTCAAATGTATTGTTTTCTGAAACTTACGAGAAGGCTAAGAAGGTGCTACATTGAAGATTCAGCTCCTGGGGCGGGGGTGGGGGGGTAAGAGCACTGACTGTTCTTCCAAAGGTCCTGAGTTCAAATCCCAGCCACCACATGCTGGCTCACAACCATCCGTAATGCGATCTGAAGCCCTCTTCTGGTGTGTCTGAAGACAAATACAGTGTACTTACATATAATAAATAAATTTAAAAAAATTCAGCTCCTGGAGATGGAGAGTAGCAACTGTCCGCACGGTGCGTCAGGGAGGAGAACAACCATGACTCAGGTGGACTTGGAGCAGGCTCGGCAGCGTGAGAAGAGCCGTAAACTAAATACCAGCTCCCCCAGAGACACCCACATGCCGGTCCCTGGAGCCTGTGACTGCTGCTCGGTAGGGCAGAAAAGTCCTTTGCAGATGTCTAAAGATCTTGCCACAGAACTAGCACTTGGGAGGCACAGGCCAGCAGACCTCTCTGAGTTCAAGGTCAGCCTGGTCTACATAGTGAGTTGCAGGACAACCAGGCCTACATAAAGAACCTATCTTGAAAACAACAATAAAAACAAAAACAAGGAGGGGGAGGAGGAGGAAAAGAAAGAAAGAAAGAAAGAAAGAGAGAGAGAGAGAGAGAGAGAGAGAGAGAGAGAAAGAAAGAAAGAAAGAAAGAAAGAAAGAAAGAGGGAGGGAGGGAGGGAGGGAGGGAGGGAGTGAGTGGGGGTAGGGAGGAACCTTGAGATAGGGCTCACTTCTACCACACGGGTGTGCTGAAAGTGGACACACACCATCAAGGGAGGGAGGCAGGAACTTGACAGACAGAATAGAAGGGACTTGGACCACAAAAGCAGAAATTGGTCTGATGCCTTCAGAAGCCAAAGAATGTGGCAGCCACCAGAAAATGGAACAAGCAAGAGAAGACTCTTCCCAAAAACCTCAGAGGGAGGCTCGATCTTTGGCTCAGTGACACTAATTTCATATTTGCAACTTCTTTTTTTTTTTTTTTTTTTTTTTTTTTTTTTTTTGGTTTTTTGAGACAGGGTTTCTCAGTGTAGTTCTGGCTGTGCTGGAGCTCACTCTGTAGACCAGGCTGGCCTCCAGAAATCCGCCTGCCTCTGCCTCCCAAGTGCTGGGATTACAGGCGTGCGCCACCACGCCCGGCTTTTATTTGCAACTTCTAAAACCGTAATTTGTCACTTAAGTCAGCTGCAGCAGCCACTGGGAACAGCCTGAGGCCACTGGGCGGGGTCGCACTATTCACAGGGTAAGGAGAACAGAGAACATGGCAGTGGGGACCTAACACATGTTCACAACACACACAGGACAAATCTGAACAAAAAAATACACAGTGGGAAAGCTGGTGATCTCATCATCTCACCTCTAAACATGTACAAGCGTCAACAGCCTTTAGAATATTCAGGTCTCAACATCCCCCCCCCCCTTCTTTGGAAAGGTAAGACATGGTTTCTATGCAGTGCCTGTCATCTGACATTCACGGTGGTCAGAGCAGGGACTACGGCTCACTTACTTAGGCCATTCAGGTTAGCAATTTTTTCAATGCAGTTTGTAGACAGGGAAAGCTTCCTTTAAAAAAACAAAGAAAAATTGTAATTAATAAGAAAAACCTAAGTGGAATGTCAGAAGTTATTTATCTATTGTAATGCCCATGGAAGATTTTAAATTCATGTTTCTTTTTATATGGAATCCTTTTCCCCCTTCAGTCATTGAATTTAATCCTTCATTTTGAAATCTTTTCCCCCAATGATTATAGAGTTAATATATATTCATTATAGAGAATTAAAAATAAACCTTTAAAAGGCAATTTGGTGTTATCTATTAAATGTTTAGTACATGTATTCTTTGATCAAATATTTCATTTTTTGAGATATTATTTTTACTGCATTTTACAAATGAAATTGAGGTGCAAAGCTGTTAAACAATTTTCCCAATATTATACAGTTACAAAAAACGGCAGGGCCAAAATTGAAACCCTAGAACATATATCTTACCCTCATGATTTGACTTGAGGAAGAATTATTCATTTTTAATCTGCTTGAAAAAGCAAAGGCAGTTACTATATAAATAGCTGGTAAGTAATGGGTGGCATATGTTCTAGTGACTCACCCACTCCTGACCACTACCAGTGGAAAGAGGATGTCTTTAAACTAATGCTACGGTTGGGAAGAAATTCTCTAACTTCTCTTGAGGCAGCCTGTCCAAAAGATGTCTGTAAACACACGAACAGGCTGGCTCTGCCTCTTGCTTTCTGAGGACCTTCCTTGGTGCAGTGCACAAAGAAACCCCAAACTCGATGCCTTTCAGATGATCTTATGATAAAAACATATTTTGATTACTTTGAAGTCATAGTTGAAGCAAAATGTTTGCCCTGTGCTGTGGTATGCTTTCATCACAAGAACAAGTGGTGCTCAGCCACTACATATGTTTGCTTTTCCTTTTAAGCCAAAGATATCAGTCGAGCAAGTCCGAAGATATGTGCCCAGGAATGATCCACTTCGCTTACTGTAAATAAGTTAAGGTTGCATTAGGAGACATTACGCTTCTGTGAATCTGGGACTGGGCTTATCTCCTACAAAAGGGCAAGCAAGGGACCCTAATTAGATAAACACAGGCTGAAGAACAGGAAAGACCCTCAGGACCTCTAGAGCATTCTAGAGCACTGACAAGAGACAAGGAAGCGTGCAAACACGGGTAAAATGTCTCAAAGGATTGTTCCAAGTTAGCTATGGAACCCTGCTAAAAACCAGATGGAATGGTTACAGAGTAAATGAAAGGAATTAATATCAACCCGATATTTAAAGACCTAGAAAGCAAAAACATAAAGTAAGTATGATTTTATCCCAGTTAGAATTTTTTGTTTCTTTTTATGAGACAGGATCTCATCTGACCCTGGGCCTTATCTGATCCTCCGGCCTCCACCTCCCAGGAACTGAGATTATAGGCATATGCCACCACACACAGTCTAATTACAATTATTTTCAAAATGCTAATAATAGTCCCACAATGTATTATAATTTAGGTTGATGTTAATCCCTTTTTTCATATTTATTGTATTTTCTAGGCATTTTTAACTGTAAAGTTTTGATTTGTTTTGTTTCACTTTCTAAGGGGTGATTTCTTGGGCATCTAGTAAATAAAGATGATTTTTATTATGGTGGGTAACTTTACAAGAGAAAGAAATGACCTGTTTTGTTTGTTTGTTTGTTTGTAGACAGGGTTTCTCTGTATAGCCCTGGCTGTCCTGGAACTCACTCTGTAGACCAGGCTGGCCTGAACTCAGAAATCCACCTGCCTCTGCCTCCCAAGTGCTGGATTAAAGGCATGCGCGACCACCGGCAGAACTGTTAATTTTGTTTTACCATTTTATTGCTGTACTGTGGGTGGAACTCAAGACCATGCACATGCAAGTGCTACACAAGTTCTCTTCCACTGAGTCTGACTTCTTACCACGTGTGTGTCGGATGTGCATGTGTGCACACACAGGTGGAGGCCTGATGTCGATCGACGTCATGCTTCTGAGTTACCGCCTGTCCACTGAGGCAGGCTCTCTCAGTCAGACTTAGAGCACACTGATACAGTAAGCTTGCTCTGGGGACCCTGTCTCTCTCTGTCCTCTGAGTTTGGAATCACCAAGCACTGATGTGGGTTCTGGAGATCTGAACTCCAACTCTCACTGTTTTACAAGTGTCTTACCTCTGACCATCTTTCCAGTTTCTTTCCCAGACCGTTTTATTTTTTTATTTTATTCTGAGACACAGTCTTGATAAGTTGCCCAGGTTAACTTTGAACTACTATCCCCTGCTTAGGAAGCAGGCTGCATAACAAAGTAATAATTTATTGTGTTATTTAGCTTCTCCAAAAAGGCTAGTGTAGTGACTATTCCTGGTTGTCAGCTTGACTATATCTGGAATGAGCTACAATCCAGAATTGGAAGGCTCACCTATGATCCTAATCTGGAGGCTCAGAGATACAAGTTTCTGACCTGGATCTTGGTATGGAGATCTTGAAGCATAATGGCTATGAATTCCAGAAGATTAAGACAGGGAGATCTCCAGTTCAAGGTTATCTGGGATTAAAGGCATGTTGGCACAGGCCTTTAATCTAGGCCACACCCTCTGCTGGAGACCTACATACGAACATTGGAAGAAGGAAGACTCACTCTTCCTTGCCTGCTTGCCTCATGGGACTGAGCAACTACTAGATCCTTGGACTTCCATCGACAGCTGCAGCTGACCATTGTTGGGGAGTTGGACTACTGACTACCTGCGGGGGCGAGCCCCAGTCCAATGGGTGTCCACTATGTTTGGGCAAGACAACAGACACTGCTTGTGCCACTCTGGAGAGGTGGTGGTGCCCTGCTCCACTGAGGTCCATCTGTGTTGTTGCTTTGATGATCGAGATGGTTGTCGGGTGATACCTAGTCGTGACAATTCTCTGCAATGCTCCTGTTCCACAGGATAACAAGGTCAGGGAAGTGCCTAGCATGATCAAGCAGTTTTGTTCTTTAGATATTTTCTGAAGATGAGAAGGTGGAATGTTTCATGTTTGGAATGCTTGTTTGCAAAGTGACTCTGTCCTTACATATTACAGCATATGGATGAAGAAAAAGGAGCAACTACTTAATATTTATCAATTAAATATCTTCATATATACTCTTCTACTCACACTATCATTAGCTGTAGATAAATGAAGAGCAGCTGAGGCTTGGCACTGTGAGAGACCACGGAAGGCCATTGGTGAAGGTGCAACCTCAGTTGTAATTGATGGCTCAGGACTTAAGGAGTCATGCATAGGAGTTGAGGCTTGACACCATGAAAAGAGCCTATGAGAGGCTATTGGTGAAGCCTAGTTACAGACAGCAGTGTTTTGGAGACGCCAATGCTATGAGATGACCACCAACAGCAGCAGCAGTGGAGTACAGGCAGCTGGAGCCTAGAAGACAAGGTGCTACAAAGGGCAGGACTGAAGAAGTGACCCAAGCCCTGGGAGGAGTCCAGAAGATCGTGAGTTAGATCCCAGACATTGAACCACTGGAGTTTGAGTTTTGCTTTTGATTGTGACTGTGCCCTGATATTTTTCCTTCTTGAAGGAAGAAAGTATTTTAGTGGAGCCCACAGTTAAGAGACTGAATTTTTAAAAGACTTTGAATTTTAAAAGATATTGGACATTTTAAAGTGATTGAACTTAAACTATGTGTAAAGACTGTGGGACTTTTAAAGTTATTTAGATCTTGGAGATGAAGAAGAAAGTAAGGGTTGAGGCTTAATAGTGATGTGTTTGTGTGTCAAGTTGACAAGGGGTCAATTGTACTGACTGGTTTTGTGTGTCAACTTGACACAGGCTGGAGTTATCACAGAGAAAGGCGCTTCAGTTGGGGAAGTGCCTCCATGAGATCCAGCTGTGAGGCCCAGGTTTTCTCTATTAGTGATCAAGGGGGGAGGGCCCCTTGTGGGTGGTGCCATCCCTGGGCTGGTAGTCTTGGGTTCTATAAGAAACCAAGCTGAGCAGACCAGGGGGGGCAAGCCAGTAAGGAACATCCTCCATGGCCTCTGCATCAGCTCCTGCTTCCTGACCTGCTTGAGTTCCTGTCCTGACTTCCTTTGGTGATGAACAGCAATGTGGAAGTGTGAGCTGAATAAACCCTTTCCTCCCCAACTTGATTCTTGATCATGATGTTTGTGCAGGAATAGAAACCCTGACTAAGAAAACTTCTATCTAGGAATATTTTATAAAAGCTGCAGAAAAAATGCTGTATTGTTCAGTATCACTCATAAACCATAAGTTTTCACATTTTACAACAAACAACAACAAAGACCACAGAAAGCAAACATTTTTTTTTTCTTTTCCGAGACAGGGTTTCTCTGTGTAGTCCTGGCTGTCCTGGAACTCACTTTGTAGACCAGGCTGGCCTCGAACTCAGAGATCCACCTGCCTCTGCCTCCCAAGTGCTGGGATTAAAGGCGTGCACCACCACCGCCCGGCCGGAAGCAAACATTTTTATAGTTTGTATATGAAAAGGAATGAAACCGTAACAACAATAAGAGGGTGAGAAAGGGGAACTTACTCGCAGTTGCTGAGTGTGGACAGAGATGCGTCCATCTTCTCTATGGGGGGGATCTGGGCATACAGCTTTATCTCTTTGGCGTCTGATGGCTTCTGACCAGTCTTTTCCTCCTATGGGAAACATTAATTTGGCACAAAATGATCCTTGGTTGTAATGTGGAACAAAAGAAGACCTTCCAATTTTTGTTTCAAAATAATTATTATACACTAATAACTTAGATTATTATCTCCCATTTACTTATTGGCATTTTTTTTGTTTTTGTTTTTGTTTTTTTTGTTTTTCAAGACAGGGTTTCTCTGTGTAGTCCTGGCTGTCCTGGAACTCACTCTGTAGACCAGGCTGGCCTCGAACTCAGAAATCTGCCTGCCTCTGCCTCCCAAGTGCAGGGATTATAGGCGTGTGCCACCACGCCCGGCTTACTTATTGGCATTTTTACTTAGTGTCTTATAGCCAAGCCAGATAACTGTTAAACATTACAAATAGAAGTTCTTTTCTGATTACATCCATTTGTAGGTCTTAAGTCCTTTAAGAGTCTATTAAATAGGGGTTGGAGAAATGGCTCAGGGATTAAGAGCACTGACTGTTCTTCCAAAGGTCCTGAGTTCAAATCCCAGCAACTACATGACGGTTCACAACCATCTGTAATGAAATCTAGTGCCCTCTTCTGGAATGTCTGAAGACAGCTACAGTGTACTTACATATAATAATAAATAAACCTTTAAAAAAAAAAGAGTCGCCGGGCAGTGGTGGCGCACGCCTGTAATCCCAGCACTTGGGAGGCAGAAGCAGGCGGATTTCTGAGTTCAAGGCCAGCCTGGTCTACAGAGTGAGTTCCAGGACAGCCAGGGCTACACAGAGAAACCCTGTCTCGGAAAACCAAAAAAAAAAAAAAAAAGAGTCTATTAAATAACGAGGGGGTAGTGTGGTGCAGTCTTTAATGCCAGTGCTCAGGAGCAGAGGCAGGTGGATCCTCTACATCTTCATGCCCTCCTCCCCTCAAGCCCTAGAGCTGGCCCGAATTGTGCCTCTGGGGATCTGAACTCAGGGCCTGGTGCTTTTGCAGCAAGCACTTCACCAACTCAGCACTCTCCCCAGCCTCTTGATGCCTATTTTAGTCACATTTATAGGTTAGGGTAAAGGAACCGGACACAGTAGATCTTCAGTCAGGGTTGGATTATTTGTGCCAACATGATGGACCTAGAGAACTCATTTATTTTGGATGAAATGTAAAAGCCCCAGGGGACAAATAGTTCATGTTTCACTCATGCATAGAGGTTAGAAAAGTTGATCTTATCTCATAAAGAGTAGACTAATATTCACCAGAGGCTGGGAAGAACGGGGAGGAAAGACAAAATTAGCCAGATAGGAGGAGCAAGCTGGAGTAGTAAAACGATCTCTGGCACAGTAAAACGATTATGATAAATTTGTACATTTCAGATAAGATTGCGTGCAATCAGGGTGGTGTGGCCATAGATTGTGTATTTCCAAAAAGCTATAAAAGATTTTTATTACCACAAGGAAAATTAAAAATTTTGAGGTCAAAGATATGTTAATTACCTTAATAAAATTGTTTTAAATATGTATGAAAATGTTACATGATACATATAATCATTACATGTCAATTAAGACTTTTAAATGTTAAAAAAAGAGGATGTTTGGTTAATCAATGAAAAAATATCCTTAATGCCTACAAAGATCTTAAACTTAAAGACTATTGGTTATAATGTAACTAGAAATAGAATCTATGAATCAAACCTAAATGAAGCCAAAACAAAACCAAAGCAAACATTAGCTATTATGAATAGGTAAGATAAAGTTCCAAAATACAATTTAACGAAGTCCTAAATCTGAGTTTAGCTTGTACTCTTCTTTTAAGAAATTTTATGAAATATTTAGCCCAGCAGAAATGTGCATGTGTTTATGTAAGTGTGTGAGTGTTTGGGTGAACATATGTGAGTGTGCTTGCACAAGTGTACCTATGAAAACCAGAGACTGATATTGGGCGTCTTCCTCAATCACTGTCTCATTTATTTACATATTTATTCCTGGCTTTTGGAGGCAAGGTCTTTGTATCCCAGGCTGACTATGAGTACATCACATAGGCAAGTGCGACCTTGAACTTACGTTCATATTCCGTCCTGAGCACTAAGATGACAGGCATGCACCACCCTGCACCCATTTATGTGGTGCTGGGCATCAAACCCAGGGCTTCGTGTATCCAGGAGGACGTTCTGCTCTCCCGGCTGAGGTTCATCCCTAAGCGCCCTTCATGTTTGAGGCAGTGTCTCCCACAAAACCTGGAGCTCGCAGATGCAGCCAGCCTGGCTGGTAATCAACAGGAATCCTCCTGTCTCTACCTCCTCAGCACTGGGATGTACAGCTGCTCCTGCAGCTGGTGTTTATGTGGGTGCTGGAGATGTGAACCCAGGTCCTGTGCTTATACAACAAACACTTTAACTACTGAGCCACCTGGCCAGTCCCAAGAAATGAATTCCTAAATGCCATTAGAATAAACACAGAAATGTATAGGCGCTAAAATTAGAATTCAAACATCTCATTATTCTATTCACTTTTGTCTATTTCCCAGATACTTAGGCTGCTGACAGATTTTTATTCAAAGCCTAGCCATAGAGATGCATGGCTCAGTGGTTAAGACAGTAAATCAGGAGTTAAGTGTACATGCCACGGTAGTGCACTTACTTAGCATGAGTAACCGCTGGGTTCATCCACCCCAGCACCCCCCCCACACACACACACACACACTCCTCAAAGAGATCATTTATCCAGTTTTCCCAGTGGTAATATTCAGCAGAACTATAATATATCACAGCCAGGGTATTGTTCCTGATAATCCAGCATTTACTCAGATTTATACGATCTGCCTGGTATCATTGTGATTATGAGTGTGTATATTTATACTCTATGTTAACTCTTATACAGTTTCATTACTTGTGTAGGCTCAGGCATCCTCTACCACAGTCCCCAAATCAAAAGAATCTCTTGTGCTAAATGGTCAGATGTAAACAACGGTTCGAAATTTCCTCATATAGTTTCTAAAAGAAGGAAAAGTCATCTACTCACCCATCTGGACAGGGCTTCTTTGATTGTTGTTGCTTTCGCCTTAAAAGGGGCAGGGGTGGGGGGAAGCAAAGGCAGTGTTAGTGCTGGGATTTGTTGACTCAGCTTTAATGCAATAATTACTGGCCTTGGCTTCTACATTAAAGCATTCAGTTCTTTCTTTGAAATTCTAAGATATAAGCACAATTAACCTCCTGAGAACCCAGTGATTTCTTTAAATATCTCTCAGGGAAAATGTGGAAATTATTGTGTCCTATCTAAATATTTTACTACAACTTGGTTTATAAATAAATAGCTTTCAGTATTTGATATTAAACTAGATCTTTTCCATTCTATATCTTTTTTATATCTTAACAGCAAAAAGTGAATGCACAGTCTAATTATGAACAATTTACAGTCACTGAAGCAAGATAGCTGTGGTAAAATTTTAGAAAAACATTAACAATTTTATTATAATATATATTTCTTTTTCATGTCTGCAAAGGATAACCTGACCAAAAACAAAACAAAACAAAACAAACAAACAAAAAAAAAAAACCAAAAGAAACTCAGCTCTAGGGCTTTGCACATGAAGGGAAGCATTATATTTTATAAATAAAAATATGTGTAAAAGAATATTTAAAATAAAGAATATATTTAAATATATGTAAAAAGAATTCTTAATAAAGAGCTCTACTAATAAGTACAAGGAGGCTGAAGAGGCTTTGCAGTTACTGAGAGCACTTGTAGCTCTTCCAGAGGACCCGAGTTCAGCTCCTAGCATCGAAGCAAAGCAGCTCAACCACCTGTAACTCCAGCTCCTGGGGATCTGTACCTCTGGCCATTCACACACACACACACACACACACACACACACACACACAGTTAAACATAATAAAAATGAATCTTAAAAATTAAGTACAAATTAGCCGGGCGGTGGTGGCGCACACCTGTAATCCCAGCACTTGGGAGGCAGAGGCAGGCGGATTTCTGAGTTCGAGGCCAGCCTGGTCTACAGAGTGACTTCCAGGACAGCCAGGGCCACACAGAGAAACCCTGTCTCGAAAAACAAAACAAAACAAAAAATTAAGTACAAAATAAATATTCTAAATGACAGGAAAGTACCTGGTATTATTTAATTCCAATTTATTTTTTATTTTTTTAATTTTTTTTTTTTTGGCTTTTCGAGGCAGGGTTTCTCTGTATAGCCCTGGATGTCCTGAAACTCACTCTGTAGACCAGGCTAGCCTTGAACTCAGAAATCCACCTGCCTCTGCCTCCCAAGTGCTGGGATTAAAGGCAAGCGCCACCACTGCCTGCCCTCCAATTTATTTTTCTTAGTAGAACATAAAATGTTTCATCTAATAATAAATAGCATCTTTGTTTCAATTTAGTTTATTAAAAACTTTGAAAGCATACAACAGAGGATTCATTAACAACAGCAAAAAGAAAAACAGTAAGATATTACTATATCTAGAAACTAATAACTCTTGTATCAAAAAGGATCTTATAAGTTCAAAAAGAAAAGTGCTGAGGTAGACTTCAGCGGTCAGAATGCATCCTCTCCATGCCCAAGGCCCTACGCCAATCCCCAGGATCCAATGGTCCAATGGTGGGATGGGCAGGGGAAGGGGAAGCCAAAACGTGATAGGAAACTTCTATCGGCATTGGTATTGCCAGAAAGCATGGGAGAAGACTCAAACATACTTTAGAACGTTATCAGTGCAAAGTCAAAGAAGATAGAAGAAAGAAAAAGAAGTCAAACCAGAAAAGATAAAAAAAAAAAAAAAAAACAAACAAAAAAACAGTAAAAGGAGGTTCTTATATCTCTTGTAAGCTTGACTAGGCAAATTAAAAATAAAGAATATGAGAAATATTAATAACTACATACTTCAGAGATTCAAGAAATAAAATATTTAGAAGCAAAATACGGCAATAAGTATGTATTCCTAGAAAAAAGGAGCCCGATTATCAAAAACTTTGAACAGACTGTAAGATTTAAAGCATTCAAATGGAATCATAGACTTAGCCTGTTCTCTTTCCGCAAAGTTCCAAGCCTACACAGTTTACAAGTGAGTCCTAATAACCTTTTGAGAACAAATATTCTTTGTTACACAAGTTGTTTCAAAAACCAGAAAATGTGGGGAAGCTGCACATTTGTGAGGAGACTGTAAACTGTCATAGCCACAGCACAGAGCCCTCTTGATTTTTTAATATAGATTTGATTCTAGAGGCATCATCAGAATCTTCAAAGCCAACGACATATAATGACCATTCATGACTATGATCAAAATAGTTTGTCTTGGCCAGGTGGTGGTAGCACAGGCCTTTACTCTCAGCACTCAGGAGGCAGAGGCAGGTGGTTCTCTGTGAGTTCAAGGCCAACCTGGTCTACAGAGTGAGTTCCAGGACAGCCAGGGCCGCACAGAGAAACTGTGCTTCAAAAAAGAGGAAAGAAGAAAAGGAGGAAAGAAGGAAAGGAAGGGAAAGAGAGAGAGAGAGAGAGAGAGAGAGAGAGAGAGAGAGAGAGAAGGAAAGGAATGTTTATCTTAACAATACAAGCAAAACAGACCAATCTCTTAAGTGTCAATCATTAATTAATGGATTGGAGGCAATCATATTTACTTTAGTAAGTGCAGGAAAACATACATGTCTACACTGCATAATAAAAGCTGTCAGGTGAGAGTTAAACTGAAACAAATGCCACACTTTGGGGAACTCAGTTAATCCCACAACTGCTCACTGTATGTCTACTTTGTGACTAGCATTCTTCTATGTTTTTTTTTTTTTTTGAGTCCTGAGATGACAGGTGTGCACCATCATGTCTGGCTTTCTATTTGATTTTGACATATCAATGAATGAAACAAGATTGCTGACTTCCTAGAACTTAATTTAAAATCTATTTAAGGAAGTAGATGTATATATATATATATATATGTGTGTGTATAAAATATGCACATGCATAAACCTGATCCTTATGTAACCATATATATATATATATATATATATATATACCACATTCATAAAGTAAATAAATATAACATATACAAAGATAAGTATAATATAAGCAAATATAAGCAAAATAAGTACTAAGTAAAATAAGTAATGTATTAGAAAGTTAAAGCTATTAGTGGTATCAGGTTATATGCATATATGTGTGGAGAACACGTCTTTTAACTAAGCTGGGCAATATAAACTGACTGGGACAACAACATTAAAATAATTTTCTTTAGGATCCCAAACATATCAAGGCTGCTAGTCTAACACAAGAGCTCTTTGTCAGTGTTGTAATGAAGTACAAACTGGCATGACCAAAGGGAGCAGATTAAACCGTCACTGAGTCCAGATGATGACCAATGTCTGTCAGTACAAATGGTCCAGTAAGTGACCGCACACAGACGGAGCTAACAACAGAATCGGGAGAGGACAGTTTCCGCTTGAAACCAATATAAGACTATGCTGGCATATGGTATATACAAGAAGCTACTAAAATTCACAAAAAAATTTAAATTAGCAAAACTATGAATTAGCAATTCATAGATAGCCAACCCCGGGCAACTAATTAAGACTATCAAGTGTATGTATTCACTGAAAACCAAAAAAAAATTAAGAGTAAAACAACAGAATTCCATTATATATATATATGTATATGTCATATATACATCTTCGGACTACCAAAAGTTGGCAAGAACATAGAGAAATAGGAACTTCTAGGCAATGGTGGAGGAAGTGAAGCCTGTTCTCCACATCCCAGAAAAGGAAGTACACAGACCTTTGACTAAACACTCCTTCCCAGTGAAATCCTTGCCTGGGCCCATAAAAAAGGACCACATAAAAGAACACTTGCGGGAACGGAGTTAGAAGCAACCTACCTATTTATTGCAATATGCATTACTGTAGGACACTGACTCCTCTTACAGATAGGAGCCAAAAAGTCCTAAAGGACCAAGTGGACATCATGACTAGGTAGAGCTGGCTAGGTAAGGTCAGAGGTCATGCAAAGAATTTCATTCTCTTCAGCTCCAGATAATTTCTGGCTTGTAGAATTTGCAGGGGGAGGGGAAGTATCCTATCACTACTACAATTCTTAAATATAAAAACTCCATTAATTAAATAATACCCTTACTTCATACACCTCTAAGAGAAGAGTTGCCAAGCACAGTGGCGTACGCCTGTGATCTTAGGACTCAGTAAACTGTGGATCCAAAATCATTGAGGCTGGCCAAGGATTCATAACAAATCCAATGTAAGTCTGAGCTACACAGAGAGACCCTGTCTTCAAAAACAGAAAGTAAAAGATGCCATCAATTATCTAAGTGTACTTTGGTAATTGTGGGTCCCAGGGATCAAACTCAGGTCATCAGCTTGGCAGCCAAATGCCTTCATTTTCTTCTCTGAGCTGCGTCTCCAGACTCAGAAACTGGAACTTGAATGTAAAATACATTCTTTTTTTTCTAGGAAACTATCGTAAACAAGACTTTGGAAACTGCTTTTTAAAAAATTCAGAAGCTGGAGAGATCTCAGCAGCTGAGACTACTTATGGCTACATTGCAGAGAACCAGAGTTGAATTCCTAGCACCCACCCTGTGTGACTCACAACCACCTGTAACTCCAGCTCCAGGGGGATAGGGACTCCATAGGTGCCCATACACATAGTGAAAAGCAAGTCTAAAAATAAATAGACAGGTATGGTGGCCTATACTTTAAAAAAATTCAAGTAATACGTGGACCTGTATTTCTGAAGGAACCAGACTACCACTATGCACTCAGTACAAGGGAACATGACTTCTACATTATCCTGACACCCTAGGCTTAAAAATCTGCCATTGATATAGCTATAGCACTGGAAACACATTCTCTCTCTCTCTCTCTCTCTCTCTCTCTCTCTCATCTGATTTTCTTTTCTTGTGCATTGTTAGCGATCCAATCTAGGGTCTCATACATGCCTGGGAAGTGCTCTACAAATTTCAGAAAGTGCTCTTCAATATATCAGTATTGAGATAGATATATGCCTATCTCTCCCCCAAACACACACCTTGAGACATGCCTTAGTTATCTCAGACTGGGGATGACCCTGAACTTCTGATCCTCCTGCCTCCACCTTTTGAGTACCGGGATAAGAAGGTATGTACCACTCTGCTTGACATATATGTGGAGCTCGAGACTGAATCTATAGCTTCTTGCATGCTAGGGAAAGCACTCGACAACTGACCCCCAATGTTCAACATCTCCAGTTAGCAAGTCAAACTTATACTTTGCGAAATAATTCTGGCTGGGTTGGATCTGAAATCATTTTCAAACTTATAGTTTGAAATATCAAGTATGTAAGCGAAAGAGGTACGTTTTCCATGGTGACAAGTATCATTAGTTAAAACTGTTGTTTCAGGAGAACTTTGCGTAGACTAGATGTAGACTACAAACCTAAACCAGCAGCGTTTCTCAAAGTGTGGTGAGATGCTCCCCCATTTCAGAGTTACTTGAGGTGCATGGTTGAAACACATTCTGAATCCCCTGTCTGCATTCCAACGAAGCTCACACTTAGTTGGAATTGGAAGAACACTGGCCTGATAAATCCATCAGAGAGAGTTTGAACAGCGTCTCCTAATAACAGCACTCACCCTCACTAACAGGGCAACCGGGGACAGCTAACTGCTGCAGTTGGAGATCTCTGTAACCAGCCCCAGCACGCCATCCCACCAGGGGGTGAGGAGAGTTAAAAAATCACAGCTACACAAAGAGATCTCTTTATCACAGCGCCCATCCTATCACCCTTCCCACTCCAATCCGCTCTGAGAGTTCCCAGCTGTCTTTCCTTTTCTTCTGTCAGAGTCCCTCCAGCTTAACCTAACTTCCTGTCAGCCTCTGGCCTCTCTCTCCCCGCAGATCAGCCCCCTGGCCCAGGCAGCTGCGGCCTCGGGCCTACGGCTCTGTGAGGCCAGCATCCCCTTCCTCCCCCTACCCGCGGTGCCAGCACCCCGCCACCCTCCACACCCCATAGTCACCCCTTTTTCCACTCTCAATCTCCTCTCGGGTTTGGCTGCGAGGCCTGGAGGGTACTCACCATTCCGGCGGTTGCTACCGTCACTGCTCTGGTTGCTAGGGCCCGCTGGGGTCAGTGCGCCTGCGCACCTCTGGAGCTCTCCGTCTTGGCTGCATTGGCAGCGGTCCTTTCTCTCCGCCTTTAGGGTGGCGCGAGCGGAGCATTGTGGGACGGCTGGCGGCCCCCCGGGTCCTCCAACCTCTCTCCTTCGCTGAGCAGGTGCGAGTGTAGACCAGACCTCAGTTGCCCACGCAAGTAATTGATCCACTTTCCTAATGCCAATATTGCCTTAAATTTGCAACTTTCAGACTTCCTGATAACATTTGTATTTCTGATATAACAGAACTTAAAAAAAAAGTCCTTCTCTAGAAAAATGACGCGCTCAGCTCAGTATACCCAGAATTAAACTGTGAACTTATTTCCTTACTCTAGATCCTCCAAGGAGAACTCAGGTGCCCGAAACACACTTAAAGTATTACAAAATGTTGATTTTTTTTTTTTTTTGCAACCAAAAATTTTTTCCCTTCCCTAAGAAGTCAAATAGAAAAATTAAACAGACGCATTTTTTGTTTTTTTTTTTTTTTTCCTTAGATGAGGTTTCCCTGTGTAGTCCTGGCTGTCCTGGAACTCCACCTGTCTCTGCCTTCCGAATGCTGTGTGTGTGTGTGTGTGTGTGTGTGTGTGTGTGTGTGTGTGTGTGTGTGTTAGATGCATGTTTTAATAAAGTTGCTAGGGACATGGAGAATAGAACTGCACAAATGAACTGCTTTGAGCGTTGATGGTCTTTCCTGGAAGGCTGTTGGTGATATGAATTTAAGAGCATTAAAACTTATGCACCTTTGTGACCAAGCTAGAAGTTCCCAGCCTTCATCCCAAGGAACAGTCCACAAAGTACATATATAACCTCCCCCAGCACACACGTTTAAAGCTTTTATAGGAAAAAGAAAACACAAATGTCAACAAAAGAGAATTTGTTAGTAATACTAAGCATACAAATGGAATAATGGTTCTATTAAAATATTGTAGGAATACATTTATTCACATAAAAATTGTTAGGAAAAAACGAGGCAGAGAAGAAAACAGACGTGATCTCAACAGGGTAAGACTGCTTTATAGGATCAGAAAAGGACCCCCACCTCTGCCTGGGATGAAGGCTGAGCTCCGTCAAAGAACATGTATAGAACATAGGTAGCCACCAGGAAGTTACAGCTTTTTTTTATTTTAATTATTTTTTTATTTTTTGCCATTATACTGGGAGCAGAGTGTGCTGTTTCCAATACAAGGGCTTCTTGTTTCCGAAAGTGAATCTGAAAGGCCAGGCTGGGGCTAAGACATTCTTTATGGTCAGGGGCTATTTTCCAGTATAGCCTCACAACCTGAGGCTATTACCCAACCAAAAGGGATTGTTGTTTTAAGTAAAAATTCAAGTTGCCAAGTGAAATAGTTGATGGGATCCTTTTTAAAGTCTATATAGTACACACAAGTGTGTAAACACACATTTAAAGGGGTATTATGAATGTATGATGATTGTTAACCACAGAATTGTATCTCTTCAAAATTCATATGCTGAGGGCTGGGCAGTGGTGGCGCATGCCTGTAATCCCAGCATTTGGGAGGCAGAGGCAGGTGGATTTCTGAGTTCGAGGCCAGCCTGGTCTCGAGTGAGTTGAGTTCCAGGACAACCAGGACTATACAGAGAAACCCTATCTTGGAAAAAAAAATTCATATGCTGAAGTCTTAATGTGACTGTCACAGTATCTAGAAACAAGGCCTTTAAGGTTAAGTAAGACCATAATCCACAACTCGATGGAATAATGGTTCTATTAAAATATTGTAGGAATGCATTGTAAGAGTAAAAGGCACCAAAAGTACCATCAGGAAAATACAAAAATCCATCAGAGGATCTCCTCGCCTGCACCTTGGTCTTTAACTGAAGGTTCCAGACTGTCAGGAAATAAATTCCTATTGTTGAAGTCACTTAATTTATGGAAGCTTACCACAGTAGCTCCAGTTGACTAAATACAATGTTATTGCTTGTGTATTTTCTGATTGCTTTGTGGTGTGATTTTTTTTATTTAAAAATAACAAATTTCATTATGAAATAAGATAACGAAATCACATTTTAAAATAAGGAATTGATAAAATGTTTATTAAAGAAAATAAAAACATGTATTTGTAACATATCTAACTGCCTGTTGTTCAAAAGACCATCACATTACCCATGCCTACACTAGAGTTCCTCTTTGTCTGTCAGAAATCCCTCACCGGTTTTGTTTATTCATGAATCCTGTCCTCAAACCTAGCGGGTGGTCAGCTCAATATTCACCTTACCAAAAGACTATGAGCTATACCCTACAGAATTACTATCCGCAGGGAAATATCAATACACCGACTCTAACTGCAAGCTCACACGCATTTCCTCTTTGTCACTGAAGCGGTAAACTGACTATGATTGAGTCTTGTTTACTGTCAGGTCCAATAGAAACTCTGGACAAAGGTCTAAGTGCAGTTCCTATTAGCACACCAAAGCACATGCTGTCCCCAGGCTTGCCGGGTCCCTGTGGCTTCTCTCCACTGTCCTCAACCCACCCCCTACACTACACTAATCCAGCTCATGCATGGATTTCTCTTCCCCCAGCTTCTCATTTTTATATAATCCTGCCATTTCAGCCATGAGCTCTCTCACGCGCTGTGTCTGTCTGTCTGCCTGCCTGCCCGTCTACCTGTCTGTCTCTCACTCTACTCTTACTCTCTCACTCTTCTCCTCGCCCCTCCTCCCATGTCCCTGATCAGTATCCTGGCTGTGTTTAGTCTACTACTTTCTCCCCCTGCTCTGGAATCTTCCAGATACTTCTGGACATACTCTCCTTCTCAGCCATACCGTGGCATGGTCATGTCCTTACTTTTATGCACATGGTGCTGATACCCCCACTTTATATATTTACCATTATATCAACTTCATATTGTTGAACATTTTCTTGCCTCTGCAAAAATAACAAGTTTTGACACATTTCATATCAAGAACCCTGTGAGCCAGGCATGCTCCACCTTTAATCCCAGCTGGGGAGGCAGAGGAAGGAGGGGACTCTGTGAGTTTCAGGCCAGCCCTGCCTGGTTGACATAGCTAGAGTCAGGTCCTAACCCGTCCAGACAGTGGACTGTGTTCAGCCCAGGCTAGACTCCAGTCAATTCTCAGCATTCCTCAGAAAACGTGTAAAGAAAGTGGTTTTCTGTTTGCCAGAAAACGCCATTACTCTCTTATTCCCTCCTACAGGCCCCCAACCTCCGGAAAGGGCGTCAGAGTCACTATTAACAAGCCTGCAGCAGATCAGAGCCCCATGCTAGGTCTCAGGCTGTGCCAGCGAGTCTGCCCTCCTCCTGCAGGACTCGCCTACCAGTTTTGTTACCTTGTCTGCTCCATCGCCTGGTCAGCTTGAATCTCCCTGTGTTTTCTCTCCTCCGCTCCTCTGTCCCTGAGAGGTAACCATAACAGACTTCCCCAGATGCCTCTAGTCTTATTCTTTTTTGTTTTTTTTTTCTGTTTGTTTGTTTGGTTGGTTGGTTGGTTGGTTGGTTTGGTTTGGTTTGGTTTTTTGGAGACAGGGTTTCTCTGTGTAGCTCTGGCTGTCGTGGAACTCACCTTGTAGACCAGGCTGGCCTCGAACTCAGAAATCTGCCTGCCTCTACCTCCCAAGTACTGGGATTAAAGGTGTGTCTCATTCTTTTATCTACAATAGAAACCTTCCCCATAACCTGTTGAAGCCACTTAATTTGTGGGCGCTAACCAATGGCGGCACAGCCTGACTACTGCAATCTTATTGAAGCTGCCATGTCTTTTTTTTTAAACTGCTCCCCTAGAATACAGTGAACTCCAGGACAACAAAGAGTATGTAGAGAGATCCTGTCTCAAAACTAAACAAAACACTAAAAAATACTGTGAGTTTCAGATTTTCTAAGGCTAAAAACATTCCCATAAGAAACAAAAAGACTATGCCGGGCGTGGTGGCGCATGCCTGTAATCCCAGCACTTGGGAGGCAGAGGCAGGCAGATTTCTGAGTTCGAGGCCAGCCTGGTCTACAGAGTGAATTCTAGGACAGCCAGGGCTATACAGAGAAACCCTGTCTCAAAAAAACCAAATCCAAAAAAACAAAACAAAACAAAAAAAAAGGAGAAACAAACCAACAGAGAAAACAGCAGCTACAATAAACCCACATTATAGCGCACAGATTTAGTCACTCCGCCCACATTCGAGGAATGAGTAGAAGAGCAGAGCTGAGAGGATTGGATTGTGCTTGGATTCAAGGCTTTATCGTGAAAGCTGAGGTCATGGGGTTACAAGTTTGTCCGGCTGTACAAAGAGCAGCAAGGCTTGGGTGGTCATGTTTACGTTCTATCTGACAGTGGGACAGCATGCAAGATGCAAGAGCTCTCACTCAGCCGACCGCTCAGAGAAAAGAGAAGTGAAGGCTTGGCCAGAGGTTCTGTGTACACCAGGAAACCATGGGGTTTGTCCTGAAGTCTTGGAAGACTTTCTTGTGCTCAGGGAAGGCCCTCTACCCTGGAATCTCAGGACTAGATACACTAGACTTCACTACGAGAGCAGCGGGGATGGGAGAAAGTGACTCCGTGAGCAGAAATGTGCCCAAAGTCACCAGCCCCGGCTCACATTTCATAGTCATCCCCATCTTGACATCGAAACATTTTTCCCAGACAGCAAAATATCACACAGTGACTGGTGATCCAGACAAGATGGTAAGCATAAAATAAGTATATTGATAAGTACTTTGGGGTCAGGGTGAAATCTTGAGTAAATTTCAGGCATGTTAAAAACTGCTAAAAAAAAAAAAAAAGGCAGAATCTATTTGTTGTATGATTCGGCAGGTGGGTTTCCTCAGAAGCAGAAGGAAAGACAGTCCAGTAACCGGGAGTTGTACAAGTACGTCGGACATACTTTTACTTAAGGTTAAGGTTGTTCTTACAGAGTTAAACAGACCCATTAGTTGAAATTCAGAGGAGAGCAGAAGACCCGGCACTGCAAGGAGAATTGTAGCAAAGGCTCAGAGTCCAGTAGGAGCCTTATACATTGGCTGAGCTTCCGAGGAAAAGCTCCCTAGGGAGCTGGGGTATAGCTTTGTTGACTGAATGCATGCCTGTTCCCGTCTAAGAATCACCAGGAAATGATAGCTCAGATCTAAATAGTATGCAAGAGCAAAGAGCACATTTAGTTAGCGGGATAGCGCGTATGTGGGGGTCTCCCCATTTGGGAACGGAGACCTCTAGTGGGCTTGAAGGCCCAGCTTTTATTGTCAGGGGAATCCTAGAGGGGTGGATGCGCCCTTTTACCTTGATTGGTTAGCTCTATCTATAGAGGTCTGACTAATTTTACAATTCGTTAGGCTCTGGAGACCTCACTGGAGGGTGATTCATTTATTCCAGCTATCTGTATGAACTTCAGGCCAGGTGACAAGGTGTTCTTGGATTGGATGCCTGAGGCTGTGCTTGGCTGACCACAGGTTCTGGGTTCTCATTTCTGGGAAACAGAAACCTAGGCCTAGTCCCCCAAATTGTCCGTTTGTGGCCTGTCATGGAATCAGCCTTAGTCGCTTTATAAATTCATCCTGCGACAATCCGACAATCTTGGGTTTTGTCCTTGGCAAGGCCTAGCACTAGGCCTGATAGTATAGGACTATAACATCAGCGCTCAAGTAGCAGAATCAGGAGGATTAGAAGTTCTTCTAATGTGAATGTGAGACCCAGTCTGGGTCCCCGCCTCCCCTCCCCGCCCACAAAACCCCCAGACTTCCTTAGTACTCTGGAAACCCAAAAGAATCTGCATGGCATAATTAGAACTTTCAATATAATTGAAATGTTACATTTTGCTGTGCCTGGCAGGGTTTTCGCCATTGAGATATTTTCGGAAGAAAGTTTGAATGCGTTGCCAGGCATCCAGCTGTGCCTTTGAGTGAGCACTCGGCTCCCCTCCATAGAAGACTGCATCGCCCACCACTGCATGTACAAAGGCTATGGGAGGAGGAAAATAGGGCGGCTCAATACAGTGACCGGTTTGTGGATAGTAGATTATCTGGGGTCTGTCTTTGCCGTGGGCTTGTAGATGCCCACAGGCTATACGAGCGTAGATGTCACTCTTCCAGTTGTGATCATCCATGCCCACAATAAACAGGAAGGGTCCCTGGGCCTTTTCCAATGGAATAAGACTTTGGCGGTTGGGTTCTTCCAGAGGATTGTTCGGCATATCCTTCAAATCCAGAAGGCCTGACTCTGTGACCTTATATTTTGTTGGGTCACACCCAAGACTAGGAACACACAGATCCTTGTAATACAGAGGTACCAGTGTGTTGGCCACACAGGCATTTATAAGGACAGTGGCTGTGATGTTGTCCTTCAGGAAAGCAGCCATCGAGAGGCACAGATCACCACCTTTGGAGACACCAAGAAGCCCAATATTTGGGCCTTTCACCTATGAGGAGAGAGAACAAGTGTAGGGTTCATAAGTGGGAAAGGTGAAGTCATTTTATATTCTCCAAGTACCATCCTCAAATAGAACTTCCTTGTCTTCCTTATACAATAATCTATAAGTGAAAAACAAGCCTGCTAATAAATACATGGATTTCTGAGTATATAGACTAATGTTTATAAAGACCAGGTCAAGAGTATACACCAAGGCCTTTGTAGGATAAATTAATGAACTGTTAAATATTTTTCCTAACTTGGTGAATATAGCAGCATAAAAAAAGATGTAAGATCAAGCTCAATTTAAAACCTTAGATCATGTCCGAGCCTATGCCTCTTCTCTGTGTTGACCATAACATATACCCCTAGACCTTAAACATGTAAGCTGCATGTCCACACATAATGAAAGCCCTTTAAGGAGCACAAAAGAACCAGTGCGGGAGAGATAAGGAGGATGTGCTAGGATCCAGAACTTGGAGTCCATGACTGGCTCTTCTTGCTACATCCAATACAGAACTACAAGTGAGTTCTCCTGTATAGCCCTGGTTGTCCCGGAACTCACTCTGTACACCAGGCTGGCCTCAAACTCAGAAATCCACCTGCCTCTGCCTCCCAAATTCTGGGATTAAAGGCGTGCACCATCACCGCCTGGCATAAATTGAGCTTTGAGTTTTCAGAAACTCAAGCCAGGCCCAGTGGCTTCTTCTCTCTTCCTGCTGCCTGTTAATTCAGATGTAGAACTCTCAGCTCCTTCTCCAGCACCATGTCTGCCTGTGCACTCTGCCATGCTTTCCTCCCTGATGGCAATGGACTAAATCTCTCAACTGTTGGCAGCCCCCAATCAAATGTTTCCTTTATAAGAGTTGCTGTGGGCACGGTGTCTCTTCACAGCAATAGGAAACCTAACAAGTCAGTCTCATTTAGCTTACATTTACTGAAAATATTTAAAATAAATGTTCTGCTATCGGATACGTTATTTATTTATTTATTTTGGTTTGTCTTGGTTTTTCGAGACAGGGTTTCTCTGTGTAGCCCTGGCTGTCCTGGAACTCACTCTGTAGACCAGGCTGGCCTCGAACTCAGAAATCTGCCTGCCCCTGCCTTACAAGTGCTGGGATTAAGGGCGTGTACCACCACTGCCGGGTCAGATCCTTTATATAAACATAAAATTTTCCAGGGTGGGAAGATACCCAGAGGGGCCTCACCCACTCAGAGAAGGGGATGGAGGCCATGGAGGAGTGCCATTTACAGTTTGCTCAGCCTGCTTTCTTATGGGACTCAAGACGAGCTGCCCAGCGGAGGCCCCGCCCACAATGGGCTGGGGCTGGCTGGGGCTGGCTGGGGCGGGCCCTCCCCTCCCACATCAATCACTTAATTAAGAAAATGTCCTACAGGTTTGCCTGCAGCCTGATCTTACGGAGGCATTTTCTCAGTTGAGGCTGCTGTTGCGGACCACACTCTCTCATGGTCGGGGCCAGGATTCTTTTTTCTTAAGCAGGAGGGTACGGGTTCCAGGCGGCGTGGCAAACAGAACACCAGGACACAGGAAAGGGTGTTGAATCTCCGTGTATTTGGTGTCTGAGTGCCCCTGTTGCACTCAGCTAGAGCATTATAAACATGAGGTCTTTACATATCAAAGGATGTATCCAGTACAGCAGGCACAAAGGACAATTAGCAATAACCATTTACCAAGAGGAAATGTAAAATCAGCCAGGTAGGAAACTTTTCTGTGTGACATCTGTAAACAGGGACTGCAAACTATAAACGGACTGCAAACTTGACTCTTTAGGTCTTAATGAGATTCAGTGAGTAACCTAATTATCACCTGGCTCTTTCTGAGGGAACCTGGGATCTCAGAGTTAAATCAAAGTCTCCCAATGTCAGTGCCACTCTCATTAGCATAGCCACAAAAGATCAATGAAGTATGCAGACTTCTGAGCAAAGCAATGGCGCCTAGGACCGAGGTGTTTTGGCCAGTACTGTAGTTTAAGGAATGAATCTTTAATAAACATTCTTGCCTGGTTGCAAATAGCTCCGGATCTCAGAAATACCTGAGAAATAGATCAAAAGAAGAAGCAAAGATAGAGCTGCCCTGAGATTAGCATCCTTTCCGGCCAGGGAAATTCACAACTTTGTTCCCTCAGGGACTGCGATTACTCATAAGGTACATTGAAACTTGCACTTTAGACAGTGCTTATTCAAAGTGTCCACTTTGAGACTCTCGCTTTACCTGTGGAATTCACAGTGTCCGTGGGGGTCCGTGATATTTCCCTCTCTTTTATTTAATAATTTGAGCTCGTAAATATCTCTTAAGACAATAATCTAATGTATCTAACTTATAGGGTTCAGAGACCACAGACTAGAACTAAAAGACTGAGCCAAAATCCTCTAAATTAACTGATGTATCATGTGCTTTGCTCATAGTCGAAATTTGAGCTCTTAATTGAGCCATATCTTGAGCAATATTATTATTATTTTTAAATTTTTAACAAATGAGTCCAATTGTTTGTTAATGGCATTACGTATAAGTATAGAGCTGGCATGACATCTGGTAGAAAGCTGAATCTATCTCTTCTTAATTTTAAGACTATAACATTTAAAGCATTAATCTTTGTAATTTCTATCTATTTATCTTGTTGCTTTATTAGCAACAAGGAAACATAACAATATATAATAATATATAGGACATTTTACCAGAAACATAATTTTATATAATTAGTAAGTCTATATGTAGCAATTAATTATACAATGTAAGAAAAACACATTTAAGAGTCTGTAGTTGTTATAAGCTGCCATCAACTTCATAGCCTCTTCTAACAATTTTAACAATTCTAACAATTTTAACAATTTTAACAATTCTAACAATTTTAACAATTCTAACAATTCGTGGTCCCCTTGAGCTTCTTGCAGTTCTGTCTTCATCTTCTGTCTCTGTTGTTCTCTTGACAACACTGGCCGCAGAAGTCAGTCTGGGACCTGGACTGTGAAGTCAGCCTTCTGTGGGAAAAGCAGAACATACACCCTCCCTTTGGAGGAATTAGCGCCTGTCTCTTTAAGAAAACTGTTTTGTTTAGCCAAGCCGGCAGCCGCTTGGCTCTTGGCTTTATTCTTGTCTCCGCACGAATTGTGGCCGGCAAAAGGCCGAATGTTTGTATGAACTCGCCAAGATATCTTCTTGGTCAGGAACCTATGTCCTGTTTTAATCAAATACTCGGATCTTTTTGATCCGCATTAGCCAGTTTTAAATCGACTCTCAGCCATTGTGCGCTTGCGCGCGCCTTTGTTAACACTGTTGTTACTGTCTCTTTAAGAGGTCAAAACCCCTGTGCTCGCCGCTTGACTTTCAGCAGCACAGAGTGTGGGTCATTGGTAAACTACTAAGTTGGAACATTAAGCATATATATATAATATAAATTAAAAATATGAGTATCATTTATTTGCAATAGTTGATTAAGTCCTCTAGACTTAATATCATTATGTGGTAGGGATAAGAATCTCAAATATCTAGAAGATAGTTATTTAAACAACATATTTTTTAACTTGAATTATATTTGTATAAACAATTGCAAAAATTAAGAACTGGAATAATTTTTAGCAATTGTAAACTATGAGCCATATATATATCTATATTTGTAATTAATATATAAGTAAAAGCTTGATTTAACATTTTAAAAGTAGCCACTAGAGCACTTTATTTGTGCTGAAGTAGAGAGAACTTTAAGGAATAAACATGTGATCTGATTATATGAACTTTATTCCCATAGTTCTTATAATTTATATGAGCCACATGTATAGAAATATATCAAAGTAACTTGTAACAAATTATTTTTTGGATAGCAAATATTAATTTTGTCTAGAAAGGCCTGCCATACAATAGACTAACAATTAATAATAATCTGATTGTAGTTTGAAGCAAGGAAAAAGTATCCTTATTAGGCTCTTAAAACATTTCTATAAAACACCTTTATAACATATTAACATCAATTGAAAGATGTAATACTTTATTTAGAGAGGAAAAAAGGTGATTTTATATTAACATTCTTTGCCAAAGAATGGCAATGAACTATTATTTTTAAATTAACTTATAGAAGCAGATGCTTTTATAATTATTAGAATGTAAGGCAAAAATAACCCTTTTTATTAATATTATATTTATTAAATCATGTCTAATGACTTATAAGCCAATACCCTATATAGTCAAGACATGTAATATACTTATACCTGTAATATCAATTATAAAGAATAAAACGATTACATGAATCTTATAAACTTAAACCCAACAAATATTTTCTTTTTTAGCTCTAATTTTGAGAGACTAAAAGGCACATTGAATTAAAACCACAATTGTAGAGATCTTTCTATAAAAGAAACCACCATTAATCCACTTAATTTGAGGCTGCTGGCCTCCTTTTAAAACAACTTTTTCTTAACTATGTTTAACTCTAGCTGAGTATGGGACAACTCAAATCAGCCCTTGCCATGTAAATTATAGCTAGATTAAGAAATAGATGGCCTATAGATGAAATTTTTATTATTTTTTCTTTAACATGGAACAATTAGTCACTCGCACATAAGTCATTCGCACAACGTCATGGACAAGACATACATATAGACATTTGGTGCACCAACAATAGACATTGACATAGAGAAGCATGTTCCATTTTCTCTTTCTCTTTTTATGTTTCTAGAACTCTTTTTTTGTTTGTTTTTGTTTTTTACTATTTTTATTTTGTTTAAGTTTGGGCCTGAAAGACTGTCCCTGCCTTAATTTTTTAGTTTTTCCTTTTTTATTTATTTATTTTTATATGAAAGGTGTTCCATCTTTGTGGAACCTGAATCTATATTCATTATCTTAATGCTTGCCTTATTGACATAGAGGGCAAGCTCCTGGGGGAGCACCTCTTATATTGGGGTCCCCGTTACTCCTTTCTGGACATTGTCTTTGCACATGTCCCTTATTTCCACACTTATAAGTGAGGCTGGAGGAGTCTCTTTCTCCTCCACGTATTTGCTTAACACTGGCGCTGAATTTCCATCCTTTCCTAGCTACAGCGTAGGCTCTATTTTGTCCTACGACTGGTGAGACCTCCCTGCAGGAATTATAGCCCTGCATGGTCTCTGTCTTTCTGACTGAAAGAAACATTTGTTCCTGTTTCAACTTACTTTGCCCCATGATACTATAAGATTACTTGCACTTAACCAGTTTCATCTCTACTGGCGGAATCCGGAAATCCTCGCAAGAGCCGACCCGTACCTTGGAAAAAGAGAGAAAGAAAGAGAAAGAGAGAAAGAAAAAAGATTACCTGCTTTTGGTCCCTGTTCAATCAAGTCACAGTTCAGTCAAGTCCCTGTTCAGGCGCCAGCTGTTGCGGACCACACTCTCTCATGGTCGGGGCCAGGATTCTTTTTTCTTTAAGCAGGAGGGTACGGGTTCCAGGCGGCGTGGCAAACAGAACACCAGGACACAGGAAAGGGTGTTGAATCTCCGTGTATTTGGTGTCTGAGTGCCCCTGTTGCACTCAGCTAGAGCATTATAAACATGAGGTCTTTACATATCAAAGGATGTATCCAGTACAGCAGGCACAAAGGACAATTAGCAATAACCATTTACCAAGAGGAAATGTAAAATCAGCCAGGTAGGAAACTTTTCTGTGTGACATCTGTAAACAGGGACTGCAAACTATAAACGGACTGCAAACTTGACTCTTTAGGTCTTAATGAGATTCAGTGAGTAACCTAATTATCACCTGGCTCTTTCTGAGGGAACCTGGGATCTCAGAGTTAAATCAAAGTCTCCCAATGTCAGTGCCACTCTCATTAGCATAGCCACAAAAGATCAATGAAGTATGCAGACTTCTGAGCAAAGCAATGGCGCCTAGGACCGAGGTGTTTTGGCCAGTACTGTAGTTTAAGGAATGAATCTTTAATAAACATTCTTGCCTGGTTGCAAATAGCTCCGGATCTCAGAAATACCTGAGAAATAGATCAAAAGAAGAAGCAAAGATAGAGCTGCCCTGAGATTAGCATCCTTTCCGGCCAGGGAAATTCACAACTTTGTTCCCTCAGGGACTGCGATTACTCATAAGGTACATTGAAACTTGCACTTTAGACAGTGCTTATTCAAAGTGTCCACTTTGAGACTCTCGCTTTACCTGTGGAATTCACAGTGTCCGTGGGGGTCCGTGATAGGCTGCCTCCTCTCTGATGACTCTAGCTTGTGTCAAGTTGACATAAAAGTAGCCAGCACAATATTTATCACCCTTACCGCATTGATGAGGATCCTTAACATTATCAAAAATATCATTCCAATGCCAGTGCCACCAATAGTCTCAAAGATGTCTCTTTTTAGTGGAGTTTTCCCACTAAAAACTTATATTAATGTTAGTAGTGGGAAGAAGGCAAGCCTCTGAGAGGTACTGGGACAGTCATGGGAGAATTCAAGGGTAGTAGTTTCTTTTTTTTTTTTAAGGTTTATTTATTTATTATTATATGTAAATACACTGTAGCTGTCTTTAGAGGGCATCAGATCTCATTACGGATGGTTGTGAGCCACCATGTGGTTTCTGGGATTTGAACTCAGGACCTTTGGAAGAGCAGTCAGTGCTCTTAACTGCTGAGCCATCTCACTAGTCCTGGTTAGCAGTTTCTTATTATTTTGGGAGTTGTACAAAGGGAAACAGCTAAATCTTTTTGTTTGTTTGTTTTGTTTTGTTTTTTGAGACAGGGTTTCTCTGTGTAGCCCTGACTGTCCTGGAACTCACTCTGTAGAGCAGGCTGGCCTCGAACTCAGAAATCCACCTGCCTCTGCCTCCCAAGTGCTGGGATTAAAGGCATGCGCCACCACTGCCCAGCGAAACAGTTAACTCTTAAGAGATAGGAGAGCTGGGCAGAAATAGGAATAATCTTAGCAACTGTTGAAGGCTTGCTCGGGTCTAATTCCTAGTGTCCTGGCAGGGCTTTGGGCCCCACCTGAGTCCACTGCACCTCCACCCCCACCCCACCCCACCCAGCCCCCGCCCCCACCCCCTGTATTCAAGCCAACACCAGAACCCACCTGCGGATGGTGTAACATGAAGGCCACGGCTTCTTCAAAGTACTCCAGGCGTGTGTCACTCAAATTTTCAGGGAGGTCTTCAAATCGGAAATAAGCCAGAGCAAGCACAGCAAAGCCATGCCCAGCCAGGAGGCTGGCTCTGTGTTCACATAAGCCACCGACGCTTCCATACAAATCTATGATCCCAGGGAACTGGCCCTTGCCTGCAGGGGACCACACATCATATCAAAAAAGATTTTAGCTGCTCAAGAGATATTTGGGGATTCAGATTTTTGGCAATCAGCAAGAAAACATCTTTCAGGGCTGAAAAGATGGCTCAGCAGTTAAGAGCACTGACTGCTCTTCTGAAGGTCCTGAGTTCAAATCCCAGCAAACACATGGTGCTTTGTAATGTGGGATCTTGAGCTCTTGATCCTCCTGCCTCAGCCTCCCAAGTGCCCGGGATTTAAAATATGTTTTAAATATTAAATCCATACTATTTAATTCGTTAACTTGTGTATCATGTTGTTTCCTTGGTCTTAATGAAAACCTTGATAACACTGTGGTGGTTTGAATAAGAATGGGCCACATGGGCTGGAGAGATGGCTCAGTGTTCAAGACTACTGCTGCTCTTCCAGAGGTCCTGAGTTCAATTCCCAGCACTCACAACCATCTGTAATAGTATCTGATGCCCTCTTTTAGTATGTCTGAAGACAGCTACAGTGTTCCCCAATACATAAAATAAATACATGAATCTTTAAAATTAAAAAAGAATGGGCCATACAAGCCCATATACTTGAATACTTCGTCATCAGAAAGTGGCACTATTTGAGACAGATTAGGAGGTGTGGCTCTGTGGGAGAAATTGTGTCACTGGGAGTGGGTTTTGTGGTCTCAAAAGCCCACAATAGACCTGGTGCTGCTCTCTCTGCCTATGGGTTTTGTTTTAGCTCTCAGCTACTGCCTGAGTACTACATACTACATGCTGCATACTACATGCTGTCATGATGATAATGGACTAAACCTCTGAAAATGTAATGAAGCCCCCAATTAAATGCTTTCTTTCATAAGAGTTGCCTCGGTCATTGTGTCTCCTCACAGCTATAGAACAGTGAGTAGGGGGCTAGAGGGATGATGGCTCAGTAGGTAAGAGCACTGACTGCTCTTCCGAAGTTCCTGAGTTCAAATCTCAGCAACCATATGGTGGCTCACAACCATTCGTAATGAGAGCTGACTCCCTCTTCTGGAGTGTCTGAAGACAGCTACAGTGTACTTACATATAATAAGAAATAAACCTCTGGGCTAGAGCAAGCAAGCAGAGGTCCTGAGTTCAATTCCCAGCAACCACATGTTGGCTCACAACTATCTGTACAGCTACAGTGTGTTCACATACATAAAATAAATAAATAAATCTTTTTAAAAAAGAACAATGAGTAGGATAAATATTCTTTCTAGATGACTTAATCGGTCGTGATGATTTACAGAGCTCCTATTAAGGTTCTGTGGAAGTCTCCAGAAATAGAGAAGAATAGAGAAACAGAAACGGAGTTTCTGTTTCTGAGTCTGGAACGGGTCTCTGTTCCAGTTACAGGAAGTCCCACCATACCACTAGTGAAGTTTAGAAAGTGCCCAAGAGTTGTAAAAATGAGGGATATTCTCTTCCTGTGTACAACAACCACCAATTTAGTTCCTAAATGCTGTGTTCTGCAGTGACTCTAGCACTTTCCTGTGGCTCGGAGGAGTAGGCCAGGAACCATCTTTCCGCTGTTTTTACATAGACTGCATCCTATTTTTCTTAGACCAGGGTTTGCCAACATCAGCACAGCATCCATTTGTGTATGTGTGTGTTCTGTGAATGTGAGTACTTGTGTTTGAATATGAGTGTTTGTATGTTTGTGTGTGTGTGTGTGTGTGTGTGTGTGTGTAGAGGCCAAAGGTCAATATTGAATGTTTTTGAAGACTGGAGCCCACTGACAGGCTGGACTGGCGGGTTAACAAAGGGGGGGAGGAATCTTGTTGTGCGCTTCCAGGCATCACAACATTTTACAGGCATTGACTCGGGGTCCAGCTTTTTACGTGGGTACCGAGGACTTGAACTCAGATCTTCGTGGTTGTCAGGCAAGCACTCTGCCGACTGAGCTATCTCCCCGGCACAGTGTATCCATTTGGGACAGAATAATTTTCTTCTGGGGCTGTTTGGTATTTGGTGGGACGGTTAGAAAGTTAGCAGGATCTCTAGTCTCTACCAGCTAGATGGCAACAGCATACCCTCAACACGCTCCTTCTACCCCTCCCCCCCAACAAGATTTCTCTGTGGAGCCCTGGCTGACCTGTTACTTGCTCTGTAGAACAGGCTGGCCTTGAACTCAGAGATCCGCCTATCTGTCTCCCCAGTGTTGGAGTTAAAAGTATGTCTCACCTGGAGGCAGGAAGAGCGTGGCGCGCACCCGGCCCTCGCGCACGGGCACGCGCCGCACCCCGGGAGCCATGAAGTGGCGCTCGTGCACCGCCCGTGCCAGCTGCCGCCCGCCGTCGGGCTCGTGTCCGTCCAGCACCTCCAGCTCCACCACGAAGGGCGTCTGCACGTCGCGCTTGATCAGGCGCCAGAAAGGCCGTTCGGGCTCCATGGCCCAGAGCAGCCCCATGGGCTCGAGCCCCGTGAAGCTGCCGCCCAGCGCGGGCGCGCGCGCCAGGTCCAGCTCACCGTGGGCGTCGGCGCGGTAGCGCGCGTGGGCTCGGAAGAGCGCGCCCTTCTCGTCGCGCAGGGCCGCGCGCAGCGTGACGGGCTGCTCGGGGGCCAGGCCGCGCACGGCGATGCTCAGCGGCTCGTCCCAGCAGCTGCGGCCCGCGGGCTCCAGGCTCAGTGTCGCCGCCATGGGGAGTTGGGGACCTCGGGGAGCGCCACGCGAGTCCGGAGCGGGGCCTGGCCTGCTTTGGAGCGGATCTGGTGCGTCTCTGGGAGTTCCCGAGCCCGGGCTCCCGTCCCTCAGACAAGACAGGGGCAGAAAACCGACTGACTAAATACAGGAAGGATATGTGTGGTCAAAGTATCCTGGAGCTCTTCCAGGACAGAGGATTCTGCCAACGTGGTGTTGAGGGTAAGTGGTGACTCTAGGTGAGTAAGATCGAGCCGAGGAAAAGTCTGGCCCTTGCGTGGATTCAGTAGCAGCTTTCTTTTTTCTTTTTCTTTTTTCTTTTTTCATTTCTTTATTTTATGTATCAGTAGCAGGTTTCTATAAAAACAAACAACTTTTAAATACTGTATTACTTTTAGGCTTTTCCCCCCTACTACAGGGAAATATGAAAGAGTAGATACTTTATAAAGAACAGAGATTTATGTCTTACGGTTTTGAAGTCTGGGGAACCCATGTTGGAGGGGCCCGTATTCAATCGCCTGTCATCCAGTTGTGGAAAGCCAACTGCACTCAAATTTGGGTGTAATGACTCGGACACAGGGGGGTCATTGTGTTAGGCTGACACTCATCCCCCTCCAGAACAGCTGAAGCTATTCTGTTCTGTGCCTGCCAGCTATTTAATATTGTTGCTGTAACATGCCCTCCAGTCACTGACACAGAGAAGTGACTAGGCTCAAGGACATGGGACCACAAATCCTGTTTTGTTCTGTATTTTCTGAATGAGATTTGCTAATCTTAAGAAATTTCGTGGTTGGCGCTGGGGCCAGAGAAGGGGACAAACGCCGGAACGCAGCCATCGGATCAAGCGAGCGGAGCAACTGAAGCACCCGCTGCTTCAGAGGGCCGGCACAGACCCTCTGTGTAGAATGAGCCAAGGAGACTCGAACCCAGCAGCTATTCCACATGCAGCAGAAGATATTTAAGGAGATGACAGGTGGATGTCTCAGCATACTAGGTTTGTTCCGGACTGTAAAGACATAGAGCCAGACGCGCTGTTTGTGGGAGACTCCATGGTACACTTAATACAGTAGCACGAGATATGGCGGGAACTGTTTCCCACCACTTCACGCTCTTAATTTTGGAATTGGAGGAGACACAACACGACATGTTTTATGGAGACTGAAGAATGGAGAGCTGGAGAACATTAAGCCTAAGGTCATTGTTGTCTGGGTAGGAACAAACAACCGTGAAAATACAGCAGAAGAAGTCACAGGTGGGATTGAGGCTGTTGTACAACTTATAAACAGCCACAGGCTGTACTGGATCTGTACTGGATCTGTTACTTTGAGGTGAGGAGCCCTTTAAGACAGAAGAATGCCGAGGTGAAGCAGCTTCTCAAGGTTTCCCTGCCGAAGCTTGCCGAGGGGCAGCTCCTGGATATAGATGGGGGCTTCGTGCACTGGGACGGTGCCATCTCCTGCCACGACATGCTTGATTTTCTTCATCTCACAGGAGGGGGCTATGCAAAGATCTGCAAACCCCTCCATGAACTGACCATGCACTTGCTGGAGGAAACACCGGAGGAGAAGCAAACCACCATTGCTAGACTGGCCCCATCAGTGTTAACAGCATCCCTGCTTCCTCAGATCAGTTAGACCACCGGCACTACAGAGTCCTTTCTTAAGGCACTTTGCATTGTACAATGTTCCTGGATGCTGGTATGTTGGAAGGGGAGGAGGGATTTAAATTGGTCCATGTATAAAGGTTTTGTTTGAGAGAGGAGAAAAATTAGCCAAGGAAGATTCATTTGAAACCAGGAGGGAACTTTTTAGTTGTTTGTGACACATTTGTAGAATTATCACTGTTTTTCCTAGGACAACTTCAAGCAAGAGTACTATATGAAGATTCTTTTCTTGGCCCTTTTTTCTATGGATTATGTCATGTGTGATAATTATCACATCTATTTGGCTTTAAACTTATTTTTGGTCCAATTTTAAGGTTCATGAGTTAGTATGTTGTGTTGTTTTGTTTGATTTATGTATCCTCAGTATTTTGTTTTGTTTTGTTTTTGTTTTTTCAAGACAGGGTTTCTCTGTATAGCCCTGGATGTCCTGGAATTCACTCTGTAGTCCAGGCTGGCCTCGAACTCAGAAATCCGCCTGCCTCTGCCTCCCAAGTGCTGGGATTACAGGCATGCGCCACCACGCCCGGCTCCTTTTTTTTCTTTTTTTCTTTTTCTTTTTTCCTTTTTCTTTTCTTTCTCTTTCTCTCTTTCTTTCTCTCTTTCTTTCTTTCTCTCTCTCTTTCTTTCTTTCTTTCTTTTTTTGAGTGACAAGCATGTTTAATCTGATGCTATATGTTAATAAAAATACTTGCTGGGTGGTGGTGGCACACGCCTTTAATCCCAGCACTTGGGAGGCAGAGGCAGGCGGATTTCTGAGTTGGAGGCCAGCCTGCTCTACTGAGTGAGTTCCAGGACAGCCAGGGCTATACAGAGAAACCCTGTCTTGAAAAACAAACAAAGAAAAGAAAGAAAAATTTCATGGGAGCTGTAGAGAAGGCTCAGAGGATAAGAGCACTGACTGCTCTTCTAGAGGTCCTGAGTTCAATTCTCAACAACTACATGGTGGCGCACAACAATCTGTAATGGGATCCAAAGTCCTCTTCTCTTGTGTGTAAAGACAGCCACAGTGTACTCACATACATGAAATAAATGAATAAACCTTAAAAAAAAGAAATTTCATAAAGCTTTATGTAGGACCCATTAAGTAAGTCAAAGGTCAATATGAACTGTTATGGTTAAAATATCATGAGTCAGGGCTGACAACCGAGCAGCCCTTTCTGCACCTATGTATGAGCTCACTGAGGTTTTCATAACAGACACCGAAGAATGCTAATAAGCCAAAAAGTTGTGATTATAATATTCATGCTCTGTTATCTCAGTGTTCTGCAATTCCCCTGTTCACCACCCATCCACCACTCCCCTTACCTTACTCAGGACCAATCAGCTTAAAGGGCAGCTGATAATACTTCGCCTAGGAAGCCAAGTTCTCTCCTCCTTGCGGTTTAAACTTTTAAACATGTTTTTTTCCTATAACAATCTACTCCGAGAGCAAACTATACTTGAATTATGCTCCAAGTCTCTTTTGCGGTCCTGGACACCCAATATTAAGGTGTGCATTCAATAAACTACTCTTGCTTTGAAGGGTTAAAATTTAGGTGTCCAGGATCTATAGTCAGGCAGATAGACTAGAGGAAGAGATTCAGGACAGGCCTGTGCATGTCCAAGCAGGCCTGGGCCAAAAAATATTAATTCAAGGCTGCCAAATCATCAAAGAAACTTTGATTTGCAGGCCATGCCGGAGAGACAAACTCCACAAGGCCATGGACCATCTGGAATAGCCTACACCCCCCTTTTTCTCTTTTTCCTTCAAGGTTAACCTCATTACTGAAATGTGAACTAACACGTATTACATGGTGATGTAATTTCGCACCGAAAGTAGCCCGCCACTGTATGAATTAACCTATCATGTATAGCCACGCCAACCCCCCTACTTTTCCTATATAAACCCCTAACTTCTGAGCCTCAGGGTCGACTCCTCTGTCTCCTGCGTGAGATACGAGTCTTCCCGGAGCTCCGATATTAAAACTGCCTCATGCAATTGCATCAAGCTGGTCTCTCGAGTTTCTTGGGGAAGCACCATCCCGAGATTAGAGTAGGGGACCCCAAAAGGGGGCCCAACAGCTTGAGGTTATTGTTTGTTTGCTTTAAGTGGCAATTCCTGAACCCCAATACTTGTAATGCAAAGCAAGCCTAGCTCACATAGAGAGATTCTGCTTTAAACAAACATACACAGATGAACAAAGCATGCAAAAAAAAAAAAAAAAAAGCCACTCAGGCTGGAGAGATGGTTCAGTGGTTAAGAGCACTGACTGCTCTTCCAGAGGTCCTGAGTTCAATTCCCAGCAACCACATGGTGGCTCACAACCATCTGTAGTGGGGTCCGATTCACTCTTCTGGGGTGTCTGAAGACAGCTACAGTGTACTCGTATAAATAAAAATGTATAAATAAAAATAAGTAAATCCTTAAAAAAGAAGAATAAAATTCTGTTAAAAAAAAAAAAAAAAGAAAAGAAAAGCCGGGCAGTGGTGAGGCACACGCCTGAAATCCCAACACTCTGGGAGGCAGAGGCAGAAGGATTTCTGAGTTCGAGGCCAGCCTGCTCTACAGAGTAAGTTCCAGGACAGCCAGGGCTATACAGAGAAACCCTGTCTCGAAAAAAACCAAATCCAAAAAATCCACAAACATCGAAGAAGAAGAAGAAGAAGAAGAAGAAGAAGAAGAAGAAGAAGAAGAAGAAGAAGAAAGGCCACACTTATCATCCTTCAAAGAAAAAACTAGAGATTACCCACCCTTGCTGTACCCCTCTCCACTCACCAACACAGAGTTAAACTTTCTACCTGTTCTTACAGGTGCAGTGGATATGGAGTTTCTACCACACAGACGATCATGGTACACTCCTTTAATTTCAATACTTGAGAGGCTGAGGCAGCCAGATCTCTATGAGTTAGAGGCCCGCCTGGTCCAGACTGAGTTCCAGGATAGTCAGGGCTACACAGACAAACCCTGTCCTAGAATAGATAGCTTTCTCTGGCACACAAGCTTTGAGAGACACTGTGAAACATAGGAAACTCACACATGGAAAGAAGAGGTCGAATGTGTCAAGTGAATTTATACACAGAGACGTGCAAGCAAAACCGTCTAAGCACAAGATATAGAAAAGAACCTCCCAACACCAGACACTGGGGCCGCTCTTCTTCTCCAGGCATTCTTCCCAAAGATAACTGTTTAAATCAGGTCTGTATTACTGCACGAGAGATCCCAGTGTAATAATTTATGAGGAGAAAATGTTTAACTAAAGTTTCTGTAATCCAATCCAAGATCTGGGGCCTCCCCTGATGGAAGCTTCTAGTGGGAGGACCCTGTCAGCAAGGTGAGGTCCCCTCATATACACATCACACAGTAGAAAGACATTAGGATTCTACAAATCCTCTCATGGGCACACTCCCAATGGCCTGAAGAATTCTTACAACTCACTACCTACCTACCCTGCCTCTTGTCTCTGTTTTCTTTTTCCTGAGATACGGTCTCTCTGTGTAGTCCTGGCTGTCCTGGAACTCAGAAATCCATCTGCCTTCCAATGCTGGGATTAAAGGCATAGCCACCACCACCCAGCTTCAACTGGGAATTTTTAAAGATTTATTTATTTATTTATTTATTTATTTATTTATTTATAAGTACATCAGAGATGTCTTCAGACACACTAGAAGAGGGCATCAGATCCCATTATAGATGGTTGTGAGCCACTATGTTGTTGCTGGGAATTGAACTCAGGACCTTTGGAAGACCAGTCAGTGCTCTTATCCACTGAGCAATCTCTCCAGCCCTACTTACTGTGGTTTGGTTTTTTTGTTTGTTTGTTTTTTTGTTGTTGTTGTTGTTTTGTTTTTGGTTTTGTTTTGGTTTTTTGAGACAGGGTTTCTCTATGTAGCCCTGGCTGTCCTGAAACTCACTCTGTAGACCAGGCTGGCCTTGAACTCAGAAATCCGCCTGCCTCTGCCTCCCAAATGCTGGGATTACAGGCGTGCGCCACCACCGCCCGGCTTTTTTTTTTTTTTTTTTCCCAGACTCATGCTTTTATACCTATATACAAAGGATTAAATTTCTAGTTGTTGGTTTACATGCAGTAAGATCCTGTCTTAAAAAAAAAAAAAAAAAAAAAAAAAAGCAAAACACTATCAGGATGAGAGGAAACTGTACAGATAGAGGTGACCTAGCAAAGCTTCTGAGTTCTCTGCACCCAGAAACTTGGTGTTTTAAACAAGCCTGGGGCTCGGCCTGTCAAATCTGTTAGCAATAGAACATAAGAGGAGCCAGGAGATCAGAGGAGGCACCTACCTGATTCTGGGATTGAAGAACTTGCAACTTATGGACAAAAATGTGTCTTGAGCAACAAAATACACAGGTGGGCCATGGTTATAATGCTCAATGAGTACCCTAAATCCCTCTAGCGAATTTTTACACGTGTGAGTAATTCTGGGAAACGGTGGAATTTGTTGTTGGTATCAAGTGATACCAGTCCTTTGTGAATACTGTCCACTTTTTCACCCCCCAAATCCCCACAGCACTCCTACTGAAGTGGATTTTTAGATTTGTGTGTGTGTGTGTGTGTGTGTGTGTGTAGACAGGTTCTCTCCACGTAGCTCTGTGCTGCCTTGGCACTCACTGTGTAGACTAGGCTGGCCTTGAGCTCACAGCGATGCCACTTCATAAGAGCTATTTTTATTTTATTTTTTAAAGATTTGTTTATTTTTTATGAGTACACTGTAGCTTTCTTCAGACACACCAGAAGAGGGCATCAGATCCTATTTCAGGTAGTTGTGAGCCACCATGTGGTTGCTGGGAATTGAACTCAACCTCTGGAAGATCAGTCAGTGCTCTTAACCGCTGAGCCATCGCTCCAGCCCTATTTTTATTTTTATTTTTATTTTCTAAAGATAGATCTATGTAGTTCTGGCTGACTTGGAACTCGCAGAGATGGCCCACCTCTGTTCAGGAGGGCTACTATTATAGCCTCAGGCCATCACATGTTTTGCCTGCTCCAAGATCTAGCCGGTCACCTTTTACAAGATGATTCAAGACCAGAGATGGCTTCCTCCCACTAGGGCTTTTAAGACTCCTTAACTGTATGAAATACATAGGTTTTTTAAAAAATAACTGGTCTTAGCTAATTTTAAAACGTTTTTACTTTTATTTACGCGTATAGCTGTCGCTTTACCACCAATCGATCACCCAACAATCACAACGGGGTGTGTGTGTGTGTGTGTGTGTGTGTGTGTGTGTGTGTGTGTGGATAGGGGCCAAATCCTCCAGCTTAGCTCAGTCACACTGTCGCTCTGACCTCCCCGTCCACCCTGCTATCTTTGTCTCGCCTGAGACGCGGAACCTAAGTGTCAGGAACTTCTAGAGACGCACCAGATCCGCTCCACAGCAGGCCAGGCCCCGCTCCGGACTCGCGTGGCGCTCCCGGAGGCCCCCAGCTCCCCAAGGCGCCGGACGCTGAGCCTGGAGCCCGCGGGCCGCAGCTGCTGGGACGAGCCGCTGAGCATCGCCGTGCGCGGCCTGGCCCCCGAGCAGCCCGTCACGCTGCGCGCGGTCCTGCGCGACGAGGAGGGCGCGCTCTTCCGAGCCCACGCGCGCTACCGCGCCGACGCCCACGGTGAGCTGGACCTGGCGCGCGCGCCCGCGTTGGGCGGCAGCTTCTCGGGGCTCGAGCCCATGGGGCTGCTCTGGGCCATGGAGCCCAACCGGCCTTTCTGGCGCCTGGTCAAGCGCGATGTGCAGACGCCCTTCGTGGTGGAGCTGGAGGTGCTGGACGGACACGAGCCCGACGGCGGGCAGCGGCTTGCACATGCGGTGCACGAGCGCCACTTCATGGCTCCCGGGGTGCGGCGCGTGCCCGTGCGCGAGGGCCGGGTGCGTGCCACGCTCTTCCTGCCTCCAGGTGAGCCGCCCTCCCTCCTGTGCTTGCAGCCAAGATGCTTGAGGGGGTGCAGCATCTGAGAGAGCCTTGTGGACATGGGGGAGTCCTGAACTCAAGGCACCACAGGAGTAGCATCCCAAGTTGCTCAGAAAAGCAGGGCCTCAGAGCTTACCCAAGGCCAGTGTATTAGAAATCTGCACTGTTGGTCTTTAGGCCCACGGGTGCTTGTGCACGGGTTCAAATCTGCACTGTGGTAAGACCCACAGGTGCTTGTGTTCAAGTTCACATTTGGCATCTCTCGTTCAGGCAAAGTGGGTCAGCGCGAGGACAGGAGAACTTTCAGATTTGCAGGACTTTCCTGCCACTCTGAGTCCGGAATCTCAGTGTAGGTGGGGAGTGCCAGGGCGGTTTGTTTCTTAGGCGATTCCGAGGTAACTCTGTGCCAGGGTCAAATCCACAGCTTTGAGAGGGGCTGTAGCTCAGTGACTCACTAAGAGCTGTGGGAGGGAATTTGGCCAGTGATGTTCATGACCCTTTCTTTGTTGAAATGCTGATGAAAAGCAGTTTGAAGATCATCCTTGGAGGGCGGTGGTGGCACACGCCTTTAATCCCAGCACTTGGGAGGCAGAGTCAGGTGGATTTCTGAGTTCGAGACCAGCCTGGTCTACAGAGTGAGTTCCAGGACACCCAGGGCTACACAGAGAAACCTTGTCTTGGAAAAAAAAAAAAAAAAAAACAAAACGAAGATCGTCCTAGGATAGAAGGATACTCTGTTTCCTAAACATCAGTTAATGCTCAGAGCTGCAAGTTTCCATGGCTGCTACAGAACACACGGAAGGGATGGAGACGGCTCTCTGGCAAACGGCCTTAAATAGGATAGCTACTACGTGGTAACATGGAAAATTCCACCAGCAGGAAAGGCCTTCATAAGAGATTTCCTTAACTTCCTCATGGTTGTCTGTATTTTCTTTCTCTCCTAAATTGGTCATAACCTGTTATCCTAATTGGAGCGTTGTTTTTTTTAAGTTCAGCGCTTCCTGGGGTCTTTAGCATGGTAACTCTGGGAATTACCAGTTTCAGTTTCCATCATCCTTTTTTTCCACTCTCTCCTGAATCGAGACTTGCAGTCAGCTAAGCTTCCCTTGTCCGATTCCTTTCATCTGTAACCTGTTAGAGTAAGGACTCTTGCTATTCACGGAGCTCCTGCAAGTCTTGCTTGTGTGCGCATGCGTGTGTGTGTGTGTGTGTGTGTGTGTGTGTGTTGTCATTAAAACTATTATGGGGTTGGCTGGAGAGATGGCTCAGTGGTAAGAGCACCGACTGTTCTTCCAAAGGTCCTGAGATCAATTCACAGCAACCACATGGTGGCCCACAGCCATTTGTAATGGGATCTTATGGTGGGTCTGAAGACAGGTACAGTGTACTCATATACATAAAATTAAAAAAAAAACTTTAAAAAAAACCCACCATTCTCATTTAAAAAAAAAAACTATTATGGGAAAAATTGTAACTTCGGGGTGGGAAATTGAGGAAGAGTTTCCTACAGGATCAGAAAAGAGTAAAAGAAAAATAAAACCTCAGTGAAACAGATTCTAAGGCAAAGTTCAAAGGAAGCAGGGGTGGAGGTGGAGGTGAAGTGTTGGGATTACTACACATTTGAGGCTTGCCTGAGCTAGTGACTTTCAGATCACCCTGAGCTACAGAGAAAGACCCTGTATCAAAATAAAGAAATAAGAGAAAGTACAAAGAAAAAGTGACAGTACTGACTATACATATCAAACACATATAACCAGAATGCAGAATTTGACAAAGGAAATTAATACAAGATAATAAAGACACAAAACCTCATAGGAAGAGAGATAAGGAACTGTAAGGAGCCTCAACACGTTGTCTGTGGTACGAACAGCTCTCCTACTGCCCCAATGTAAAAAGAAGTATGCCCAGTAAAAGTCCAGGAACTTTTAAGCTGCCCCAGCCTGTGTGGGTTTTCAGCCGGGGTGGGATAGGGGTGGGGGATTGGGGGGGTGTGGGTGGGGAGGGGGGACCCTAGGAGAGAAGGGCAGAGAATGAAAAGAACGGACAGGAGACTCAAAGAACGAGGCCAAGACCAACTTTGTTCAAGGCCCCCAAAACTGTATTTTCTCAGGGAACTTATACAGGCAGGGGAAGAAGTAAGGCAAGTGGGATTTTCCACGTAGCCCGGGCATTCTGCCAAGGTGGATCTCTGGCAACTGTAAGATGTTTTCTTCTTCTGGGAGGGCACAGTGACCATCGACCACCTGATCTCTCCAAGGTCTGTAGCTGAAGGAGAAGTCAAAACCTAAGCCTATCCTTAAAATGAACTCTAAACATAAAGTAATGTCAGTTTGGCTCCTGGCATAAGTAAGTACAGATAAATGTGGAATAAGGTAGAGAGTTTGATGACAACCTTGAAAATGACAAGCCTTGGGCTGGAGAGGTGGCTCAGCAGTTAAGAGCAGTTGGCTGCTCTTGTAGAGGCTGTAGGTTCGATTCCCAGTACCCACATGGCAGCTTACAACTGTCTATAACTCCAGTTATTGGTGATCTGATACCCTCTTCTATCATCTTTGGGTACCAGACACAGGTAGTACACACACACACACACACACACACACACACACACACATGCAAAGCATTCATTCTCATAAAATAAAAAATATAGGCATTACCTAAGAATGTAGAATTCCTTTAAAGATATTTTTACAGGCAAACCAGTGGTGGGCTTTGGTATCATAATAGTTGCCAGATCAAATTATCATTTTTATTACAAGAATCAAAAACAAATTTTCAGTGGTTTAAGTAGGAAAAGAACATATTGGAAATCATGGATATAAGAATACAATCGATAAAGACGTTGGAAATTAAGACCAGAAAACTGAGTGGATCCAAGGGAGATTTGCACAAAGAGCCAAACATCCAGTCCTCATCCAGCATCTGACCTCCATGATGGTGGGCACACGGACCACTACTGTGGTCTCAGTGCAAATGCTGTTGAGCTGAGAATATGGTCAGCTGTCTCTCCTTCCTATGTTACTCCAAGGCCATGGCCCCTCTGATATATTATCCAATAAGGTTTTCTATCAAAGTAGGGAAGAGGTTTGGATGCCCACAACTCCTCTCCCTGCTCCCATTAAAATGAAAGCAGATTCTAAAATTCACTCGAGGACTCTTGTTTGTTTTGTTTTTAAAGGCCTGGACCCTTTCCTGGGATCATAGACCTTTTTGGAGTTGAAGGTGGCCTTCTGGAGTATCGGGCGAGTCTGCTGGTGGGAAAGGCTTCGCCGTCATGGCTCTGGCTTATTATAACTACGAAGACCTCCCCAAGGACCTGGACATTATCCACCTGGAGTATTTTGAGGAAGCTGTGATGTACCTGCTCAGTCACCATCAGGTTAGCTGTTACTTTTGTCTTTGGTTTAGAAACTATGTTTCTTTTTTTTCTTTTTTTTTTTTTCTTTTTTTTTTTTGGTTTTTCGAGACAGGGTTTCTCTGTGTAGCCCTGGCTGTCCTGGAACTCACTCTGTAGACCAGGCTGGCCTTGAACTCAGAAATCCACCTACCTCTGCCTCCCAAGTGCTGGGATTACAGGCGTGGGCCACCACCGCCGGCTTAGAAACTATGTTTCTAAAACATCCACCGACTAAGGTAAGATTTTCAACTTGGTTGCTGAGACATTGTGAAATAATCAGATCCTCCTTTCCCAAGTCAGGAGGAAAAGTGTGATTCTGGTACATACGCACCGACTCAGTCGGGACACACACCCATGGGGGAACCAAGGTCTTTGGTATGCAGGAAGGAACAGGTCCGGTGAATGACAGACAGACACACCAGATGTAGGTTGAGTCTGAATGCACTTTACTGTTCTGAAGCAGGAACTTTTATACACATATAAGATGGTATTACATTACTGAAGAAAAAAAATGTATCCAGTGAAGTGATTACAAAGAATGACTAACATGAGTATCTGGCATAAGGAATACAAAATCAATCAGGTATGAACTTCAGAGAACACATACAAAGCATCACGTCCCTCTGTAGTTAATGATAAATTAATAGTTCAAGAGTTCTTGGGAACACTTCGTCATACCCCTAGGTCCTTTGTTCATGTGTAGTCTTTACCTAACATCTAACTTCCTTCATGTGAGACTCTTGGGATCACTTTGAAACTTTACTTAACTGATGCTATATATGTCAGGGTGTCAGAGCCACCTAGCCATACAATTATATATATTGTTGGGAGGTTAATTCTTTAATGTACTTAGGTAATAATTGTATAACTGATCAAAAGGCAAAGCAATGGATCTCTAGAAGATAAATCATGGCCAGTGCTGATAAATCATGGCAGAATGAACTCTCGTTAGCTTTAATGCCTGGGTGCTCACAGCTCTGGCTACCAGGAACATTTTGTAAATGAAGAAACAGGTTAGAGAAAAGTCACATAGGCAAGGCTTGCCATGAGAAATCCAGCTTAGCATCTCTGGCCAAGAGTTCCACAATCGAGTTCCTCAGCAGACAACCTTATCATAGACAAGGCGTTTACCTGTAAAGATTATCACACAATGTCCACCGAATGCACTTTAATTGTGGAAATCATACAGTGTCTACGAGATTCGTGTGGCAAACAACAACAGAAACAAAAAGCCAAAACTCAGGCTTGACTCAGGCATACCACAGGTCTAGGATCTCCTAGAGGCACCAGTGTTCTGTGTTTTGTGAGTGTCTTGTGAGCACTAAATGACTCACACTTGTGAAGGGCCTGCAGTAGGACCTGCCACTTAGAAATGTCAATCATGGGGCCAAACAGTTAGGTCTGGCTACAAGTGAGGAAGGAAAAAATCAGGTCCACATGGGTTTAGCGTGGAGTGTGGGGCAAGGCAGGGATGGTTCTGGGAAAAAAGAAATCGATAATCAGTGTGAAAAAGAAACTAAGAGGCCACTGATGAAGACTAGCCGAAGTGAAGGTTGATGGGAAGGGCCTCATGTTGCCAGGGTGCAACGCTTACCCATGAGAAGTGGTAGAGCCATTGTCTGTGAGCTTAAGTAAGTCTTTGTAAACCCTTCAGTGAAAGCCAAGTTCCTGATTCCATGCAAACCCCTTGCCTGGCCAAAGTTACAAAACTGTATAACTGCAGAAACCCATTCTCCAAAGCTTGTCATTAGTTTTGAGTAGAAAAAATTTCTTCCAAGTCCATTTCTCCTAAACACCCCTTTAAAAAAAAAAAAGCAATTCTTAATTTGAATAATAATATTTTTGTTTGAGGAATCTCCTTTCCTAGTACCTATGCATACATCTTCAACTCTTATTCATAAGGGGAAACTTGCTTCAGTTTACTATGATGCTTCTTGGACAATCATGAGACCATGTGAATATAGTGCCCACCACTTAATGTAAATGCATCACATGCAAGAAGGAAACCATTCTCCCGGCTTGTCCACGTGCTTCCTTAGACATAGTAATGCTTAAGGATGTTCTGTAAGGGTCTGAAAATCACTGAAGGAAGACCCCAGACTCAGAGTATTCAAAGGCAAAGAGCAGTTATTCTGCAGAAAAATCTAGCATCATTTCCGAATGGCAGACTCCACAGAGATATTGGAGTCCCTTTTATAACAGGACTGCTTAATTGCTTCTGAGATAACAATAGACTTCTGAAACTTTGGGTCCATTCCGAAGAGTTACAGAAACCATTATCAGAAGGTCACAAAGAAGATATACATCACAAGGCCCCAGGTGCAAAAACAGGAGATAAGATATTGACTGGGTTTGTCTAAACAAAACATAAAGGACACTTAGTTACTGTCTTAAACTTGTATGATCCTGTAAGCTTGTAACAAAATGGTGAAAAGCTTCAACTTAGAGAATCCGGTCAAGGCTGTACCTAGCCTCCGGCTGTTCTCATTTAGGTGCTAAACCAGAGGCTGTAGCCTCCAGAGCAACTCAGACAGGCAGATCAGCTGCAGAAGCAGAGTACCTTACACCCAGGATGGATGGATGGATGGATAGATAGATAGATAGATAGATAGATAGATAGATAGATAGTAGATAGATAGATAGCAAATGGTCCATGACCTAGTTCCTGAGTGGAGATAAAATGGGATATGAAAAATGAACTCCTCAGTTCCAGATGTTGCTCATCTGAGCTTCAGGGAGTCTGTGGGACTTAGAGAGTTGAGCCTCCTCTTACTGCTGATGACTGATTTGAAGAGAGCTAATAATCACCTTTGAAAACCAGGATGGTAGAGTGAGATTCACAGCTCTGCAAGCCCACCTTCGTGGAAGTCAGGTGCTGGCAGGATAGGGGGACTGGATGTTTGTCCCTTTGTGCAATCTCTGCTCAGTTTCCTGGTTCTGGTTTCCAATGTCTTTATCGATTTTTTTTTTTTTTTTGAGACAGGGTTTCTCTGTATAGCCCTGGCTGTCCTGGAACTCACTCTGTATACCAGGCTGGCCTCGAACTCAGAAATCCACCTGCCTCTGCCTTCCAAGTGCTGGGATTACAGGCGTGTGCCACCACCACCCAGCGATTGTATTCTTTTATCCGTGACACCACAAATGTACTTATTCCCTTTCCTTTCTCTGTCTCTTCCTTAGGTCAAGGGTCCAGGAATTGGCCTACTGGGGATTTCCAAAGGGGCTCAACTCTGCCTCTCCATGCCTCTTTCCTGAAAGGCATCACGGCTGCTGTCATAATTAATGGTTTGGTGGCCAATGTCGCCAGAACCTTAAAATACAAGGATGAGAGTCTGCCTCCTGTGGGCATTGACATAAATCATAAATCAAACCAAAGTGACCAAAGATGGCTTTTCAGATATGGTGGATTTTCTGAATGTCCCTCTGGAAGGACCTGACCAGAGGAGCTTGATTCCCGTGGAAAGGTCTGACACGACCTTCCTGTTCCTCGTTGGTCAGGATGACCGCAACTGGAAGAGCGAGTTCTACGCCAACGAGATCTCCAAGCGCCTGCAGGCCCACGGGAAGGAGACGCCCCAGATCATCTGCTACCCTGAAACAGGGCACAATATTGAACCCCCTTACTTCCCCTGGTGCAAAGCATCAATACACACTTACGTTAGCATCGTTGTGGTCTGGGGAGGGGAGCCCAGGGCTCATGCCATGGCCCAGGTGGATGCTTGGCAGCGACTCCAGACTTTTTTCCATAAACATTTGAGTGGGGACAAGAGGCCAATCCCAGCCAAACTGTGATTTTCTTTGAGTAGTGACATTTCTGGTACTGATCCCTCCTGAGAATAGTTCCCCACCCCACCCCCACTCCCATTAGGATGGGTATGCCTTGTTTTCTCCTTTTGATGAAGTTAAACTTTCCCCACAAGGAGGACGATTGGGTCTTCCTTTCTTATGTTGCCAAGGACTGAGCCAGGCAGGGCTTGTGCATAGCAGGCTAGCACTCTGCCGCTGAGCTATCCCTTTGCCCCCTAGCAGGCAGCAAGTTTTAAGAACCTTAAGAGGTTGAGAAGTGTTTTTGCTCTGTGGCACAGCATGCAACTAATAATGTATCAGTGCCGGCTACATAATGCAAGCCAGTAACTATTCAGTGAATGGCTGTTCACAAATAAATTCTTAACCTCTGTGCCAGAAAGCACGTGCAGTGGCCCCTCCTGCAGGTGGGTTCTTCATTGCAGATTCTACCACCCATGGATCACACAGGGGCCTTTTCAGGTCGTTTTTCCTTAAGCCTCACGCTGTAGTGTAAGAGCTGTTGGTACAGTGTTTGTGCTGCACTCAGGGTCGTAGGTAATCTGGTTGTGATCTTAGCGCTTTAACATAGATTTTATGATCACATGCGAATTCCACACCATTTTATATGAAGTATGTGAATCATTGCAGTTTTGGGGTTCAGGTACCAATCGTTCACGAATGCCAGTAAACAGCTGTAATATAAAACTCCTTACAATGTCAGATTTGGGGCTGGAGAGATGGTTAAGGGCACTGATTACTCTTCCAAAGGCCCTGAGTTCAATTCCCAACAACCATGTGGTGGCTCACAGCCATCTGTAATGGGATCCGATGCTCTTTTCTGGTGTTTCTGAAGACACCAGTATAGTCACAATAACAGTATAGTCACATATATAAAATAAATAAATAAATCTTAACAAATACGTCAGATTTTAATTTCTCCTCTTAGAATGGAAGTCATAACACTTTAGTTACAGACTATTTACTAGTTAGAAATAAAACTAATAAAAAATTTAAAGCAAATATGCATCTAGTTTTACAATATCTTCTCAAACGAATAAGGATTCTAGCAAAGCAACTGTATTGGGTTCTTTTTTTTTTTTTTTCTATATTCTTTGTTTACATTCCAAAGGCTTTCCCCTTTCCCAGTTCCCTGTATTGGGTTCTTACTAATACTATAGACAGGTAACTTCAGTATTTTAAAAGTTTGAAAAACATTTAGATTAGAATATGTGATTTTTAACAATGATAATTGTGAAAATATATAAAAGTGAGATCACTTGAAATAGTTCAATAAACCTAAATGTTTCTTAAAACCTGTATTTGCACCTTAATTTATTATTGTTGTGTTCTTATTCTTTAAAAAAATTTTTTTAGCCGGGCGGTGGTGGCGCACGCCTTTAATCCCAGCACTTGGGAGGCAGAGGCAGGAGGATTTCTGAGTTCGAGGCCAGCCTGGTCTACAGAGTGAGTTCCAGGACATCCAGGGCTACACAGAGAAACCCTGTCTCGAAAAACCAAAAAAAAAAAAAAAAAATTTTTTTAAAGGCAACCAATTCCTTATGTATATTTTCCTTTTTTTTTTTTGTTTTTTTTTTTTTGTTTTTTTTTTGTTTTTTTTTGTTTTTTCGAGACAGGGTTTCTCTGTGTAGTCCTGGCTGTCCTGGAACTCACTCTGTAGACCAGGCTGGCCTCGAACTCAGAAATCTGCCTGCCTCTGCCTCCCAAGTGCTGGGATTACAGGCGTGCGCCACCACGCCCAGCTTATATTTTCCTTTGAAACTCAAGAACATTAGGTGTTTGCTGCAGAGACCTGAGAGAAAGGCGGACTACAGTCTGATGCTGTAGCAGCCTCCTCAGCTTCAGCGCACCTTTACACACGATGTAACAAAGAAAGCACCAATCCAAGGAAGGTTGCGCTCAGAACAGCATGTAGATAAATGTCCAGTAAGCACATAGTAAATATTAACAAAGCAGCCCTTTCCTCGAACGTTCTCGGGACAATTTAAACACAGTTGCCTGGCACATACCATAGACTGTATCTGGGAAAGCACAAACGCAAGGCTGAGGCTATAACCAGGGCACACCGAGGACAGCGAGGACAGCGAGGACAGCGCTCCTTACTTTCTTATGGTGTGTACCCGACCAGCAGGTCCAGTTATTCCATAGTCCCCAGAGAGGCGCTACCTAGAGGTCATGAGGAGGGGGAGAGAGAGAACGAGACCCTGCAGGAAGCTTTTGTCAGAGTCTGTTTTAATATTCGGAAAGCAATGGCTTATAAGCAGTAAGGAGGGGAAATGAGACAAAGGCAGTAAATCTTGAAACAGTCAGGTGGGATGTCTTGGAATGTGGGGATAAGGACACTTAGGTTGAAGGCCAGTTTATCAATTAACTGGTTCCTGTAAAGAGTTCCGGTATCTAAATAATCAGCCAGTTTATTGCTTCAGCCAGTTCCTGGTACTGGCAGATGAAAGAAGTCGAAATAGGAGCAATGCTTGTGTAAGATCCGAAAGAAAAAACGGGGGTACCCCAGCACCCCATGCCTCGGAAACCGGCACCCCAAACACTCACGAGAGACAGACCTGATGCAATTTGCAAGAGGAATTTTAATTTCCAGAGCTGGGGGGGGGGGGCGGGGAGGTGTCACAGTCCTACCATGCAGGGTAAAAGAAGTGAGCCCCTCCCCCCTCTCCTGGGCTGGCCTGGATTGGCCTTTTATAGGCTTATAACAGAACCCGCCTACCACAAGCTTCTAAGTCAATCAGTTCAAACCATCTGAACCCATGCTCTCTGAGAACCTATCAGCCTCTCACAGAGGCTGGAAGAACCAGTTAAGTCATTTCCGCTTACGTGGCCACCACGCACAGGGTCGCGCTCACCCTCCCCCACTGGCGTTGGGGACCCAAGTGCCCCCCAGGCAGGAGCCCCGCAGTGACTCCACCAGCCCCCAGCCGCGCCCGTCCCTGCCACAGCCACTCCGCGGAGGGAGACGGGAAAAGGCGCCAGGGACACTCCCAGAGGTTCGTGGTCGGACCTTGGAGGCGGGTGTGACGTGCGCACACTTCCAGGCCAACAAGGTGTGGACTGAACCTCTGCTCCTTTTGGGTCACCCTAGACTCAGGCACGGGGGATTCCTAGCTTACAACCTTATCCTTTCACTTGCACTCCAGTCCTTAATTAAGGCATTCAGGTGGTGAGAGCAGAGGCGACTGGTGAGAAAAAGAAGACGACTTATCCAGGGGAGGAAGACAGGATGACGCCAGTCCAGATGGCTCAGGACTTAGTGAATATTGTCCAGGGATGCCCCTTGTCTTTTATGGCCTATTGGTTCCTGGAATCTTCCTGTGCCATTAGTTTGTGGGAAAGGCTTCTGTTTAACAATCTCACAATCCTGCAACAGCCATCTCAGGGCTGAGAGTTTGTGACCGTGTAGCTTAGAATGGCTCCTTACAATGGTGCCAAGGACTGAGCCCAGCCAGGGCTTGTGCATAGCACGTCCTTCCTCAGATTGGATGTCCCAACATCCAACAAGAACAAACATGTCTTATACTTTGAATGTAAATGTTTGTCACAGAAGTTACAAAATCACGTCTGTCTGTAAACAATTCAGGGAACAAAATACAGCTTGGGTAAAAGGCCCTTCGCCCTCTCTCCTGGAGCTTCTCTCACAGTTCCCCAAGGCACTGTTCATCATGTATGTGTTCCCCTTTGCTCTATTTTCCTTTGGGATTTTCTGCTGAAATAGGCAGAAAAGAGAAAGAGAAAATGAGGGAACAGCCGGGCGGTGGTGGCGCACACCTTTAATCCCAGCACTTGGAAGGCAGAGGCAGGTGGATTTCTGAGTTCGAGGCCAGCCTGGTCTACAGAGTGAGTTCCAGGACAGCCAAGGCTATACAGAGAAACCCTGTCTCAATAAAACAAAACAAAACAAAACACAATAAATGTGGGATTAAAGGCATGCACCTCTGTGCCCAGTCTTAGCCATAAGCATTTTACCATGTGCCATTCTTTTGACTGTGTTCTGGGTTCTGACGCTCATGGTAACTCCTCTACCACTACCACCATAGAATTATTTTTGTTGCTCCTTCATAACTGTAATTTTGCTACATACATTGATGAAATATCAATCATAAATGTTTGATATTTCTGATGGTCTTAAGGTGATTCCCTCACAGGGGTCGAGACTCACAGGTTGAGAACTACTGAGGGAAGTAAGAGACAATGTGACCGTGCTGAGGTCCGCCCTGCTCTAGCAGTATGCTCCACCCTTAGGGATTTACAAGCTTACTCCTCCCCACCTTAGCTCAGAGATGGGCCAGCCATTTGTTTGTTGTGACAATCTTTATATTAGCATGTCTTAGGCTTTCCTCCCTTATGTTGATTGAGCACAGTTTTTGAATCCACAAGAAGTACCACGGGGAGCATTTGTCAGCCCTGGAGCAGTGTGGACACCCCAAATGGCCAAAGCGGTTTTTTCCACACACACACCAGGCACCCAGTGCCGCTTCCTCAGGCGCTGCAGTGAGAGCCACATCTTGAATATGTTTCTTTGTTTATTGGATTGTAAATTTAAGCATTTTTGTCTCTTTACAAGTCTTTTTTTTTTTTCCAATTGCTTTGTAAACATCTTTCCTGCCTTGGTAGGGATGGGGGTGGGGGTCAGCTGTCAACTGCTTTGTAGCTCACAAGAGCCAGGCTACAAAGTCTGAATTCCAGTGTTTCAGGTCAAGTTAATGACAAAGGTTTTTGTTGTTGTTATTGTTGCTGTTGTTGTTTTTGAGTAAAAGTTGCTGGGTTATTTGAATCCAGTTGTTTAAAAACCAGTACACAATATCTAGAATTGTAAAGATTTTTTTCTCTGTCTCCCTTGGGGCTACTTTTTTTTTCTTTCCTCTCTTCCCTTTCTCCCTCTTGCTCAGCCCCCTGCTCGTTCCAGCCCATAGGTTCTTTATTTGTTTCTGGTAACTGATGGTTGTGAGCCACCATGTGGTTGCTGGGATTTGAACTCATCACCTCCGGAAGTGCAGTCGGTGCTCTTAACCACTGAGCCATCTCTCCAGCCCCTAGGGTTACTTTTAAGAGCTAGGATACAGAAAGATGTCCTGAAGTGTTCTTGCCCTGCCCCACTAGTTGACAGTGGCCATGGTAATGGGACTTAAAAGAGAGGAAGGGTGTTAGTGAATATGGCATGGCGATGTGGGGGAAGGGAGTGCCTGTGCGGGCCCATGCCCAGGCATCGCCTCCCCCTGAAGGACCACACATACACACAAACATTGTATATAATAGAGTTTATTTAGAGAATATTAGAGAGAGAGAGAGAGAGAGAGAGAGAGAGAGAGAGAGAGAGTAGAGGAGGAGTAGAGGGAGAATAGAGGCCGGCCATGACCACGTGGAGAGAGGGGGGGAGGGGAGCCCAAGGGGGCAGAGAGGTGAGAGAATGAGAAGAGAGGGGAAGGAGCAGGGAAAGAGAGAGAGGAGGGGGCAGGCAGCCCCTCTTATAGTGGAGCAGGCATGTGGGGCGGGGCATACCTGGCTATTGCCAGGTAGCTGTGGGGTGGAGCTTGAACAGAGTACCAACACATGGCCCTAAGACAGAGAGCACATGCAATTATTTCCCCCTGTCCCAGGACCTTCTCACATATGCCCTGTTCACAGGCCTGGGCTCCTCCATGCAGATCACCAAATGGGACAGTATGCTGAGTCTTTGCTTCCTACAGAGGTTGGCCCTCTAGGCAGGCCTCAGGTTGGCACAGAATTCTATTATTGCATGCTGGTCACTTGAGCGCTCCACAGAGTCTGAGGACACGCATGCCTCCTGCTGCAGTGCTTACTCCCAAGGGTCCTCAGAATCCCCTTCAAAGCACCAACAGATAACAGCCTATCTCTCGATGCTACTGAATGTAAAAATGAAACAAAAAGGAAAGGAACATGGTACTTCTAGATATGGTGGAGAAGACAGCTAATTATAAACATGTGGGAGAGCCTAGCTAAGGCACAGGCATCTAGGAGAGTCCAAAGCAGACATGAGCAGACTGCACTGGTTCATGTGAAAAGGGGGGAGGGAAGAAAGATGGAGAGAGAGGAACCAGGTGCAGCAGCCAGGAGGGAAGAGCAGCCCAGGCCCCTAGGCTGGAGAGCTCAGGGTAGTGAGGGTGGAGTATCCCAACCATGAGTGCCCTGTGACAGGTAGGGACTGAGGGATTCTGGAAGAACCTGGCAGCCAGGCCCATTTGATTTTGTTAAATAAGCACCTCAGCCATTTGTCTCAGGTTGAAACCTAATAGCTGCTTGTCCCAACAAAAGTCTTTCAAAGTATTAACATATAGCTACATACTTTTTAGAACTACTTGTCTTAATTTTACTCCTGACAAAAAAGAATCACAATCCCTTTCTGAGGTCTTTTTTTTTTTTTTTTTAAGATTCATTTATTTATCTTATGTAAATGAGTTCTATAACTGTTTTCAGACACACCAGAAGAGGGCATCGAATCCCATTACAGATGATTGTGAGCCACCGTGTGGTTGCTGGGATTTGAACTCAGGACCTTCGGAAGAGCAGTCAGTGCTCTTAACCGCTGAGCCATCTCTCAGCCCCCTTTTCTGTGTCTTTGTTCTTCAGATTCCTGCTTCTCTTGGTAGTTTTTCCTTGTTGACTAAATGTAAGCTTCAATTCGAGATCCCATGGCTTAGGCGTTTATGCTGTGGCATTAGAATCCATTGGGAAAAGGCAAAGACTTAGACTCAACTCAATTTTAGATGAGATGAATTAGTTCTTACTGTTGGCAGAAGGACAGCCACTGTGGACCCAGACAGCCTGCCACACAGAAGGGAGCAAAGGAGGGGTGTATAGAGGTGGACATTACAGGTATGGAATCCACACTGGGCAAGAGATTATTGGGCTCCCCGAGTTGTTTCTCTTTCCCATTGTATAATAATAAAAAGAACTATCAGAGCTTACAAAAGCAAAACTCGGGTGGTTAAAATACTTCCAAGCAAGAACCAGATTCTTATCTCATCTGTAGGTCACTGGGATCTCATAGGCATTCTAGGGTAAAGGTCAACAGCCCTTAAGGGATGCCTGATCCTGTATTAAGCTTATTTAGCTATCACAGAGGAGTTATGTGTAAATTATTACACAGGTCTGACACTCTGGGAGAAATATCCCTAAGGGACTGAGATGCTAACTTCATCAGTTTAGGGCTGCTGGCTGTCATGTCCCCACATCTTTTTCTACATTCCTTTTCCAGTGCTACTTGCAAGACTTGGGTCTGGAAATTGTGTCAAAGGAATGAAGGAAAGACAGACACACAGATACTGTTGTGGGTCTAGAATTGTTCAGAGATTCACCAGTCTCACTTGAGTTTCAATTTTAATAAAATAGAAACTTTTTATTAAAAAACTGGCCAGGGCTGGGCGGTGGTGGCGCATGTCTTTAATCCCAGCACTTGGGAGGAAGAGGCAGGCAGATTTCTGAGTTCGAGGCCAGTCTGGTCTACAGAGTGAGTTCCAGGACAGTCAGGGCTACACAGAGAAACCCTGTCTCAAAAAAAAAAAAAAAAAAAACCAAACAAAACAAAATAAAACAACTGACCAGGATGGAAGCAGAGAGAGTTCTCTAGGCAGGGCCTCAGCTGTTGTTAGTTCAAGGATAATAAGGGTAAAAATCACAAAGTTATAATTCTGGGGAGCCAAATTTGTAAGTATTACAGCTCTGAGGGGAAAGGTATCCTGGCAGTCAGAGGCAAGGAATACCACAAAGTCACACAGCACAACAGACTTCACACAGGAGGCTTATTGGGAAAGACACAGGAGGATGGCTGCCTCTGCTCCGGGGAGAAGTGTAAGACTCCTAAGTGAAGAACGTGGAGACAAAATTCAATGCAAAAAGCAAGAGGAATTTTATTTACTCCAGCATGCTGGGGTCGACCTGCACATGGGGAGAGAACGACCACTGGCAGCCCAGCCCGTGCAGTGGGCCTTTTATACAGTCCTCAGGGCAGCCGCCATTAGGCACAATGTGATTGGCAGAACAGTGTTACCTTTGAACTAATTGGTTGTTAGGAGGCAGGTGGCTAATGGTCTCAATGACTCTGGGCCTCCCTTAGCCCCAGGGACCTCACTGTGGTCCGAGGAATGTAATTTAGCCTCTCCCTTCTGGGAAGGGCAAGTGTTCCAGGACCTTTCTAAAGTTCCTGAGCTGACTATTTCAATACCCTGTCTGGGCACAGACAAAGCTTGTAACAAAGGTCCAGCAGGTACCTCAGCTATCCAACCAAGAAAGCATTTGATACACTGGGGGAACTTAGCAGTTAACATGGTTAATCTTATAACCCATTAGCTTGTAAGAAGTGCTGAGGTTTTTTTTTTTAATTAATTCTTATTTTATGTGCACTGGTCTTTTGCCTGCATTCAGGCATGTGTGATAGTATTGGATTCCCCTTGGACTGTAAGACCAGAAAGAAAAACGGGGGTACCCCAGCACCCCACGCCTCAGAAACCAGCACCCCAATCACTCACGAGAAACCGTCTTGATGCAAATTGCAAGAGGAATTTTTTTTTTTTTTTTTTTTTGGTTTTTCGAGACAGGGTTTCTCTGTGTAGTCCTGGCTGTCCTGGAACTCACTCTGTAGACCAGGCTGGCCTCGAACTCAGAAATCCGCCTGCCTCTGCCTCCCAAGGGCTGGGATTAAAGGCGTGCGCCACCACCGCCCGGCAAGAGGAATTTTAATTTCCAGAGCTCTGAGGGTCATAGTCTTACCATGCAGGGTAAAAGAAGTGAGCCACTCTTCTGTGAGAATTGGATTGGCTTTTTATAGGCTTATAACAGAACCCGCCTACCACAAGCTTCTAAGCCAATCAGTTCAAACCATCCGAGCCCAGGGTCTCTTGAACAAATCAGCCTCCCACAGAGGCCGGACCTGGTTAAGTCATCTCCGCTTACATGGCCGCCACGCACAGGGTCGTGCCAGAGTTACGTATTCAAAGCCCACCCTCCCCCACTGGCAGGCGTTGGGGACCTAAGCGCCCCAGGCATGAGCTCCGCAGCCCCCGCGGTGATCCTCGGAGGGAGACAGGAAAAGATGTCAAGGACAGTCCCAGCCTGAGGCTCGCAGCCGGACTCTGGAGGAAAGAATGGGCCAAACCTCTGCTCCTTTGGGGTCACCCAAGACTCAGGGACGGGGGATTCCTAGCTTGCAACCTTATCCTTTCAGGACAAGAATTACAGACAGTTGTGAGCTGCCATGTGGGTGCCGGGAATTGAACCTGGGTCTTTTGGAAGAGCAGCAGGTGCTCTCAATGGAGGAGCCATTTCTGAAGCTCCCACAATCAGCAGCTTGTAAGAAGATACCCCAACTGCACTGGGAAGCCATCCATCTTGGACAAGTTAGCAAACAGGGCACATGCAAGATAGGAGAAATGTCCTACAAACTAAAAACATCAAGTCGTTCTTGAAATGTCCAGGTGTAGCAGATAAAAATGAGTTTACTTCAGATTATTCATTATAACTGGCTATTGTTATTTGTTTACATGTCTCTATGGACAAACATGTTTTTTGCCACGTGTGGCTTGCCTGCCATGTGCCCTGGTGATTGGACACTTTACTCATGTGCCTCCTCTTAACCCTCAGAGTATAAATTGTCTGATGCTCTGAATAAAGTTGGCTACTGCGTGAGACTTTAGTCTGCCTCATTCCAGGCTCCAGTTTCCCCGCCACCTTTAGAATGATAAACATTCTTCAACCTCTTAAGTGTCTTAAAAATCACTGCCCTCCCCAGGGGAAAAAAAAAACATAATACCATCACTCTGCTAATGGAATATAGCAATACGAGTTTCCTACTGACACCCAGCAGCACCTGCGATCAGGACCTCACCCAGCCTTCCTCAGTAGATGAGAATTAACACAGCAACCCATGGCTGGGCACAGTGCAGAGAGTCTCGGGAGCATTTAGCCTGAAATGTGGTATCTTTATCAAAGCCCTTCCCTCAGGACTCAGGGATCTTTTGCAGAAGAAGTGGCTGAAAGAGTCAGATGGTGGTGGCACACTCCTTTAATCCCAAAACTCTGGAGACAGAGGTAGGTGGATTCCTGAGTTGCAGGGCAGGCTGGGCTTTTCAGAGAAACCTTGTCTTAAAAAAGGATGAGAGAGAGGTGGGGGAGGGGAGAGGGGAGAGGGGAGAGGAGAAGAGAGAAGAGAGAAGAGAGAAATCTTAAGAACCAGAGGTATTGGATCACTCCAAGGAAACTGTTTTCCAGACATGACAAGACTATTATTGTATATATGAACTCACAGACTGAGGCAGCATGCACAAGACCCTCACGGGCGAAGGCCAAATGCGAGTCTGGCACTGAGAGAGGGAAGTGGACATAGGACCCCTTCCTAACCAAAAAACCTATTTAGAATTGATACTCACTGACAAATACAAAATCAGTTTTCTTATATCAATGACACTCCAGGTCAGGTACCATGCCTAGAAGTTGACTCACAATCAACCCCATGGTACACGCTCGAGTGTGTGTGTGTGTGTGTGTGTGTGTGTGTGTGTGTTTACTTTTGAAATGTTTTGTCATCTGTTTCTTGTTTTGATTTTTGCTTTTATGTTTTTGTTTTGGTTGAGAGAGAGAGAGAGAGAGAGAGAGAGAGAGAGAGAGAATGGAGTTGGGTGGGGAGATTCTGGGAAAAGTTGCAGGAGGAGAAAACATGATCAAAATATATTAAATGAAAAAAAAAACAACAATAAACATATCGCTCCTACTAAGAAACAGTGGAATAGCTCAGTAGCAGAGTGGTAGCCTACGATGCACAAGCCCTGGGCTCAGTCCTTGGCACCATAAGGAAGACCCGATCCTTCCTCAAACACAGTTCATAAAAACTTTGTGGAGGGAAAACTTCAAGACTTTAATAAAAGGAGAAAAAAAAAAAAAAAAAAACAACACACATACACATCCTAAATGGGAGGCAGTTATTCTCAGGCAGGATTAGCACCAGAAATGTCACAGTTTGGCTGGGATTGGTCTCTTGTCCCCACTCAAATGTTTGTGGAAAAATGTCTGGAGTTGCTGCCAAGCATCCACCTGGGCCACGGCATGAGCCCTGGGCTCCCCCCCAAGAATGATAGGCATATCAAAATAGGAGTTAAGGGCAGCCTTGGACCAAGGGAAGTAAGGGGGTTCAATATTGTGCCCTGTTTTGGGGTAGCAGATGATCTGGGGCATCTCCTTCCCGTGGGCCTGCAGGCACTTGGAGATCTCGTTTGCATAGAACTCGCTCTTCCAGTTGCGGTCATCCTGACCAACGAGGAACAGGAAGGTCGTGTCAGACCTTTCCACGGGAATCATGCTCTTCTGGTCTGAATCTTCTAGAGGGACGTTCAGGATATCTATAATATCTTTAAACCCATCTTTGGTCACCCTGACTCGTTCTAGGTTCTTGTCCACAGGGGGCAGACTCTCTTCCTTGTAGCATAATGTTCCAGAAGCATTGATCATGGAGCCGTTGATTATGACAGCGGCCGTGATGCCTTTCAGGAAAGAGGCCATGGCGACACAGAGTTGAGCCCCTTTGGAAGTCCCCAGCAGGCCAATTCCTGGACCCTTGACCTAAGGAAGAGACAGAGAAAGGAAAGGGATTAAGCACACCCAGAGGGTGGGACAGTTGGTGATGCCAACCCATGGATGCAAGGCGGCCCTGGGCCTCAATCTCACTCTGCCACCCTGGCTTTCAAAGGTCGTTCAAACCAACGTCGCTAGTGGTAAGTGGGGGCTCACAGTCTCCATGAAGCTCAGATGAGCAACGGCGGTAAAAGGCTGCGGAAGGCTGCCTGCGTCAGAGAGCATGTGGACAAGTCAAGAAGAGCTCAGCTGTTTTCCTGCGGTGCGTTTATACTTTGCAGGGACACTGCAGTCACACGCGCTGATGCTATTAATGCGAACCCGGGTACCATTCTGTTATGGGAAAAGCTCCGAGGCCCATGTGTAAGCATGGAAGAAGAGAGATCGTCTTAGGGATACCGTTGCTGTGATGAAATACCATGGCCAAGAGCAGCTTGGAGAGAAAAGGGTTAATTTACCGTACACTCCCATGTTGTCCATCACTGAAGGAAGTCAGGACAGGAATTCAAACATTGAGGAACCTGGAGGCAGGAGTTTCCAGACCAGCGCCCAGGTGAGTGAGGCTTGCCCTTAGTGACTTGCTCAGCCTGCTGTCTGTCTGTCTGTCTGTCTGTCTTTTTAAGATTTATTTATTTATTATATATGAGTACATGTAGCTGTCTTCAGACACTCCAGAAGAGGGTGTCAGATCTCATTACGGATGGTTGTGAGCCCCCATGTAGTTGCTGGGATTTGAACTCGTGGCCTCTGGAAGAGCAGTCAGTGCTCTTAACTGCTAAGCCCCAGGTTATCAGCCTGCTTTCTTATAGAAACCAGGACCACCAGCCCAGCATGGCACCACCCACCATGGGTTGGCCCTCTCACACCATTTACTAATGAAGAAACTGCCCCACCGTCTTACCTACAGACCCATCTTATGAACACATGGTCCCCCCTTCTCTCCAATGACTTTAGTTTTGTGTCAAGTTGACATAAAAAACTATCCAGCACAGAGATGCTTAAAACAAAGAAACAAAATCTCAAAAATTGAAATTAAAATTTACTTTTCTAAAGAGTTATTTGAGATCGTTAAGTAGCTACCTATTTAATGATATATATCATTATATATATATATTATAAAACCATAGAGAGGAATATATGAATAAAGCCAAGGAATCAGTGTAGGTCTGATCCATTGGTCATTTCCTTCCGTGTCAGTTTTCTCTAACATGTAAGTGGTAGCAGGCACTGAAGGTTTACAAAACCATAAGTTCCCAGAAATGGCTCTACCACTTCTAACCGGTGAGCTTCTAACCCTTGCAACACGAGGCCCTTCCCATCACCCCTCATCTCGGCTAGTCTTCATCATCAGTGGGTTCTGGGCAATCTCTCCAGCCCCAAGTTCTTGGATTTTTGTTTTGTTTTATTTTTCGAGACAGGATTTCTCTATGTAGCTCTGGATGTCCTGGGACTCAGTGTGTAGATCAGTTTCCTTGTCCCACACTGAATGTGATTGTCTTGTCCACAGCCACCTCTGCCTTGGCCCACGATACACTAAACTCACGTGGACCTAACCTGGTCTTCGTCATTTGTTTCCCGTCTATTGTTTGCCAAATGAATGTTGTTGCTCAGTGCTGGAGACACACAAAGCAGTGACGCTGCTAAGGGTCACCAGCCCACCTGCGGTTTCCCTCAGCCTGATCTTAGCAGTGACTGTGCTCATGTTCCAGACAGCCTCTTTCTGGACCAAACACGATATCTGCTATTTGTCCAAGTGTTTCTATGATCGGACTGTCAACCAACTACGTTTTAGGAGGTTATCTAGTTCAAGAACTTACTTTTTTTTTTTTTTTTTTTTTTTTTGAGTTTGGAAAAGACCAAATATTTGAGGCTGGAGAAGTGTGGCTCAGTGCTTAGCGCCCATATGATAGTTATAACTCTCTGTTACTCCAGGTCCAGGGGATGCAAACCCCTCTTCTGCCCTTTGCAGGCACCTGGCACACACATGGCACACAAACATGCATGCAGGAAAAAAATACTCATATACATAAAAACTCTTAACGACACAATTTTAAAAATCTAAATATTTGACTGTGTCTCAGAAACCAGGTTGAAAATCTCGCCTTGGTGGATGGATGTCTCTAAACCAAAAGACTGAAATAACAGCCAACCTGAGGGTGACCGAGCAGGTAGGTCACAGCTTCCTCAAAATACTCCAGGTGGATAATGTCCATGTCCTTGGGGAGGTCGTCGTAGTTATAATAAGCCAGAGCCATGACGGCAAAGCCCTTTCCAGCCAGCAGACTCGCCCGATACTCCAGAAGGCCACCTCCAACTCCAAAAAGGTCTATGATCCCAGGAAAGGGTCCAGGTCCTTAGAAAGACACAAGAGGGAGAGACAGTGTATCATTCACTCAGCTCAACAGCATTTGCACTGCGCCCAGAGTATCCAGCCTCACGGATGCCAGTTGCTGGCTGGCTGCTGTGGCTGGGCCCTGCATTCTTTGTGTGGCTTCCTTTGGGTCCTCCCAGATTTCTGATTCCAATTTCCCGATGCCTGTTCCATTACATCTCTAAACCAATGACCTTCCAGAATGTCTCTTCCCTCTTAAACCATCCAGAATCTTTTTGTTTTTGTTTTTGTTTTTGTTTTTTGAGACAGAGTTTCTCTGTGTAGCCCTGGCTGTCCTGGAACTCACTCTGTAGACCAGGCTGGCCTCGAACTCAAAAATCCACCTGCCTCTGCCTCCCAAGTGCTGGGATTACAGGCATGCGCCACCACCGCCCGGCTCAGAATCTTTTTTTTTTTTTTTAAATATGATGGTAATGAAAAGATCTAATTAATTGAGCTTTCAAAGTATTGTGATACCAAAGACTATATATAATGGATAGATAGTCTTGAAAAAGTGAAGAAAGGAATTCTAAACTGTTGGGTCGGATCTCCACATTCTATGCCAAGGCTTGTGATTTTCAAGATCACCATCAAATAGTCCAGTCAGGTTCACATTTACTGGGCTTCCCGGTAAGCTCCTAGATTTTAAAAAGAACTATAAATTTGTATTTCATGAGTATGAGTGCTTTGCTACATTCATGTCTGTGCCTGGTACCCATGGAAGGCATCAGATGGCATCAGATGCCCTGAATCTGTAGCTATAGACATGTGTGAGCTGCCACGTGGGTTCTGGGCAATCTCTCCAGCCCCAAAGTTCTTGGATTTTTGTTTTGTTTTATTTTTCAAGACAGGATTTCTCTATGTAGCTCTGGATGTCCCGGGACTCAGTGTGTAGATCAGGCTGGCCTCGAACATGGAGATACACCTGCCTCTGCCTCCCAAGACATGTGATGCTACCACTTGCCTAGATCCTGGATTTTTACAACTGGAGTAAAATGTAATTATCCGGACCAAGGTCATTATTTTTCTAAATTGGGGCAATAGGAGAAGCAGTCTATACTGGGTCTAATGTGTTGATGAACATTAAGGTTGTTGTCTTTTTTCAGTGGTATTTTATTCTTTATTAATGTGTATTAATTTTCTTTGTTAAATTCTAAATTCTTATTTGTCATTCATTATATATATACATGTATATATACATATATATATACACATACACACATGTATACACACATACACATTGGGTGCCATTTACCATTTCTCTGAAGCAGAGAAAAAGAGAAAAGTCTGCCTGCTAGGCAGAGTCAAGGCAAGAAATCAGAATCTGTTGGCAGATTTCTGAGGCATAGACCGATAAAAGGAGGCACACTTGAGGCTCAAGGCAAAGAGCTGAAGATTCTATTGACCTTGGTGGAAGGAACAGGGAGGCCTTTGGATGGGAACAGAAGTCTTTTGTGTATAGTTCAGCAACTGTTTCTGTCAGCTTGTGGCTTTGCTTCCCACCGTACTGTAGTATAAGAAGGCTATGAGAAATGCACTCACTGTTGGTGTGGTGATGGCCTGCAGCCCTCCCACATCTGTCTCTTGCATGTTTTCTATAACCATCCTCACTCCCCCTTCAGAAGACTGTTTGACTTCCTGCAGGCTGGGCCGGTACACACACACACACACACACACACACACACACACACACACATCTTACTATGTGCATGGTCTTACTATGTAGCTCAAGTTGATCTGAAACTTGCTATTTGTAGCACAGGCTAACCTTAACTTTGTTGCAGTCCTCTACTTCACAACTGTCCCTCTTTCCTTTTATCTTATCTTTTGTCTCATCAAGGTTTGTCCATTTTGTTTTCTTAGTCTGCAACAAATTCTTCCTGGTACTGATGTTTAAACTGAACATTCTTTGTTGGGATTTTTTTTGTTCATTTGCTTTTGTAAAGATTTATTTTTATTTTATGTGTCTAGGCATTTTGCCTGAATACACACCTGTACCACGTGCATGCCAGGTTCGGATGAGGTGCTGGATTTCCTGGAACTGGAGTTGCAGATGGAACTGGAGAGAGCATGTGGCAACTGTGAATTGAATCTAATCTTCTGCAAGAACAGCAAAGGCTACTAACTGCTGAGCCATCTCTGTAGCCTGATTTCTTACTTGTTTGTTTGTTTGTTTGTTTCGAGACAGGGTTTCTCTGTGTAACCCTGTCTTGGAACTCACTCTGTAGACCAGGATGGCCTCAAACCCAGAAATCTGCCTGCCTCTGCCTCCCAAGTGCTGGGATTAAAGGTGTGTGCCGCCACTGCCTGGCCCAGACTGATTTTTAAAATAAGCTTTTATGCTAAACTTTATTTTTGCTTAATGGTGAATACCTACTCCAACTATGCAAAAATACCTGCTTGCTTCAAAAAGTTAGATCATATTATACATACTTATGTAATGTGTTTCTTTCATATGCCAACAAATACCATACATCTTTATGTATACCCACACTGTACATACGTTCACATATTTTTAACGACTGTAGGCCATCTCAAGTATAGACATGTGGAAACCCCATTTGTAAATGTAAAACATAGTCCAAGGGAATAAGCCATAGTTTATTCTGGAGCCCAAACATGAGCAAGCATGATCCAGGAGCACAGATGGATTAAAGTTGCCCCCAATGCCATATTACTACATGATAACACTTCCATGAAGTTTTAATGATAAGATGTGATAGTGTGAATCAAAATGGAGAGGGAGGTGGTGGTACAATGCACAGGACTTTCATCCCGGCACTTGGGAAGCAGAGGAGGACAGATCTCTCTGGTCAGTTCAAGGCCAGCCTGGTTCAGTTTAGCTAGGGTTACCCACAGAAATCCTGTTGCTAAAAACAAATGAGCAAACAAAGAGGCCTTCGTAGACTCCTACATTTTGATTGGTGGAGCCACGTTTGCCTGTCTACCATTAAGCTTCTGGTTCTCTGCACTGTAAGCTAGCACCCCATATCCCCCTCCCCCAGTCACAACCTGGGCTGGTGAGATGGCTGAGTATTTAACAGCTCTTGTTGCTCTTCCGGGACCCAGGCTCAGTCCCCACACCTGTGCTGGGCTCACAACTGCGGGTAACACCAGCTCCAGGGAATCGGATTTTCGTTTGGCTGCCTCAAGCACATACACACAAACACACCCCAAATCAAGGTCCTTTTAAAGCACATTTGAACGGGGCAGTGGTGACGCATGCCTTTATTCCAAGCACTTGGGAGGCAGAGACAAGCGGATTTCTGAGTTTGAGGCCAGCCTGGTCTACAGAGTGAGTTCCAGGACAGTCAGGGCTACACAGAGAAAGCCTGTTTCGAGGAAAGAATAAAAAAAAGCACATTTGGAAATATCAAGTAGGTGTGTTACTGGACATACTTAGCCTCTGAGTTGATTAAAGTTATAGGTCTATACACTCCCCAAAGATTTATGGTTACAAAGTTGCTAGGTAGGCACTAAGTGGCTATTTTAGAGGCTAAGGTAATCCCAGATCTTTTGGCTTTGGGTCTGCATCATTCCAGGTGTCCACAATCAGGAAGTCCTAATCAGTCAATTTGGGGCATAGGTGGGCGGGTTGTTGGTTTCACGGAGGATGGTAGAAATATAGACCAAATGTGGAAGGGGATAGTCATATGGAAGAGAAGAGTTTATGACTGAATGGTGTATGTAAGATAACGCAGATATGTCTTGAGATCATTAATTAAAATGTGAATCTTATGAAAGCCCTTCCATGTTGGTGGAGTTTTCTGTGTTACTGGATACATACCCACTCTCTTAAGGCTGTTTGCCAGACAGCCATCTATATCCCTTCCACAGCAACCATCGAAACTTGCATCCTTCTATACTAGGAGTACCTTTTTTTTTTTCCTTTGGAGACAGGATTTCTCTGTGTAGGCCTGGCTGTCCTGGAACTCACTCTGTAAATCAGGCTGGCCTCGAACTCAGAAATCCACCTGCCTCTGCCTCCCAAGTGTTGAGATTAAAGGCGTGCGCCACCACCGCCCTCCAAGGATGATCTTCAAACTGCTTTTCATCCCCATTTCAACAAAGAAAGGGTCATGAACATCCCTGGCCAAATTCCCTACCACAGCTCTTAGTGAGTCACTGAGCTACAGCCCCTCTCAAAGCTGTGGATTTGACCCTGGCACAGAGTTACCTCGGAATCACCTAAGAAACAAACCGCCCTGGCGCTCCCCACCCACACTCTGAGATTCCGGACTCAGAGTGGCAGGAAAGTCCTGCAAGTCTGAAAGTTCTCCTGTGCTCACGCTGACCCACTTTGCCTGAACGAGAGATGCCAAATATGAACCTGAACATAAGCACCGTGGGTCTTACCACAGTGCAGATTTGAACCCGTACACAAGCACCTGTGGGCCTAAAGACCAACAGTGCAGATTTCTAATTCACTGGCCTTGGGTAAGCTCTGAGGCCCTGCTTTTCTGAGCAACTTGGGATGCTGCTCCTGTGGTGCCTTGAGTTCAGGACTCCCCCATGTCCACAAGGCTCTCTCAGATGCTGCACCCCCTCAAGCATCCTAGCTGCAAGCACAGGAGGGGAGGGCGGCTCACCTGGAGGCAGGAAGAGCGTGGCGCGCACCCGGCCCTCGCGCACGGGCACGCGCCGCACCCCGGGAGCCATGAAGTGACGCTCGTGCACCGCACGTGCAAGCCGCCGCCCGCCATCGGGCTCGTGTCCCTCCAGCACTTCCAGCTCCACCACATAGGGCTTCTGCACGTCGCGCTTGATCAGGCGCCAGAGAGGCCGGTTGGGCTCCATGGCCCAGAGCAGCCCCATGGGCTCGAGCCCCGTGAAGCTGCCGCCCAGCGCGGGCGCGCGCGCCAGGTCCAGCTCACCGTGGGCGTCGGCGCGGTAGCGCGCGTGGGCTCGGAAGAGCGCGCCCTTCTCGTCGCGCAGGGCCGCGCGCAGCGTGACGGGCTGCTCGGGGGCCAGGCCGCGCACGGCGATGCTCAGCGGCTCGTCCCAGCAGCTGCGGCCCGCGGGCTCCAGGCTCACTGTTGGTACCATCCTGACAGTGAAAAATCAGAATACTGTGCGTCTAGACTTCTGGAGGCTGTGACCAAGAAGGAACCCTTATCCTGTTTGCCCTGGCAATCCCGGTGTGAAAGTCCCCAGAGTTTATGAGATATAGTGACCTGTATGCAGAAGAGCTAAGCAATAGTAATGATTACATTTTTTCAAGGTGATGTTGAAATCCAGGTACAAAGATTGAGTTGCAAGGATCACTGACCCCGACCAAGAGTTTTACAAAAGAACCCCTCACGTTACTCTGATCTGGTAATTCTGAGAAACTTGGCCCTTGCTCCTGTCTTTCTTGGGTTGTTACTTACGTAGTACCTCATGCAATCTGGAAAGGAAGCTTGACTTGGGATGCTGAGGAGTCAGATCACACAGGGTGAAATCGCGACTCTTGCTGATGAAGGGCTTTGAAGGTAAGTACCCGAGTCTCCAAGGGCAGTGACCTTGCCACAGCAACTCCAGTAAATTCTGTGTAACAAGTTCCACAGACTGAGGCAACAGACTTCAAAAGAAGGAGACCTCCTAGAACTGGTTGTGGAACTCTTGGCCGGAGCAAAAATATTGAGTCATAGTTCTCATGGCAATGTATTTGTTTTGTTTCCCTTTATTCCTTTTCTAATTGACGGACATGTTCCTGATAGCCTAGGCCAAGATCTTAAGCGAGAATAATGGGTAAGAAACCATCCCTTGAGATGGGGTCACTAACATAAACTTATCTTTGGGGAAATCAACACTTTACTTCATAATCACATATAAAATTACATAATAGTATTATGATAGATAAAAACTTCTAGCCCAACAATACAATTTTATATGGCTACACTTGTGTCATCAGAGGTGGGCTTTGATATATGGTAAAGTCAGCTTTAAATAAAAAAGAATTAAAATAGTTTAAATTTATGTGTTGAAGATTTATAAAAAATCAGGCGTTAGATGTTGAACAATAATTGACCATAAAGATTTATTAGCCGGGCGGTGGTGGCGCACACCTTTGATCCCAGCACTTGGGAGGCAGAGGCAGGCCGATTTCTGAGTTAGAGGCCAGCCTGGTCTACAAAGTGAGTTCAGGACAGCCAGGGCTACACAGAGAAACCCTGTCTCGAAAAAATCAACCCCCCCCAAAAAAAGATTTATTAACTTGTTCTTGGAAATATGTCACTAGCCTTGGACGACTGCCCCATCAAACACATCCCTTCAGAGTTGCTACACTTGGATGATTTCTGCTAATAGTTGCGTTACCTGTTCTGTTTGTGAGCCACTGAGAACATCTTTTCAGAGTCGTAATGTTTGCTTAATTTTTGTGCTTTCCTGTGCCAAACGATAATGTTGGTTACTTTTTAAATTTTTTATTAGATATCTTTTTTATTAAAATTTCAAATGATTTCCCCTTTCCTGCCTCCCCCCCCCCCATGTTGGTTACTTGTGATTGCTTCACTGAACACAGTTTCTAAGAGTTGTAATATTTGGGTGTGGTTTGTTTGTTTGTGTGTTTTTGATGTATTAAAATCCCCTGCTTGAGAGCTGCAAAATACACTCAGATTCAAACTGCCTCAGTGCTTGTTTCTGTTTGTCACCACCGAATTCTTGCACGCCTAGACTTCAAGGACCCTTACCCTAGGGTCCCCCATACCTGACTGGGGTGGTCCCAGGTAGACCTTATCTGAAAAAAGGATTGTAGGGACAATTTTATGGACCAACCAGAGACAACACGGAGCCAGAATCTCCCAGCTTAGGTACACAAGGAAAGAGATTTTCCAACTCAGCTAGCTCGCCATCCATCAGAGGTAGTGGAAAAGAAAGCTTATTAGGATATGGGGAAAGTGGACCTGTTTAGAAATTGTTCTTTGGAGCAAATCCCATCTGTGTTTTCAGGTAATCAGCAGTTGAGTTCACAGAATTTAGCAGAGGCAGCTCGATCCACTCATGAATACTTCACGGATACACCAGCAGTCCAGTTCAGCTGTGTCGGGAGAGCAAACGGGAATCCACAGCAGGGGCATGACCTAGCAGAGACAGCCAGGCCTCTGCCGAATCTACATGGATCAGCAGGAGTGACCAGCATGGATGCCAGGGTAAGTTCTCCTCTGCCCTGCCTCTCTCCATGAAGCAAAGATCAACGAAGACGGGAGACCAAGAAGCGTTACAAAGCTAGTCTCTTGTCACTGTCCATTGGGTCCTATTTACGCTCCCTCCAAACGTCACGTGTCCCCCGGGACTCTTGCCTTACCACAGTCTCATCTCAGCACTGAGTCTGTATCCGCTGACGCTCGGCCAATCAGCCCGAGGAGAGGAAGCGGCAGGAAGCCGCCAGAACACCACCAGAGGTCTTTTTGGTGCATTTCTCTCCACGGAGTCATGACAAATGGAGCTCAGCTACACGATGTAAGGTGAACCAATGCATGCGTGTAGTTAGCAAAGAATCCCTCATCACGGGTCCTTTCATGTGTTTGCTTTAGCAGAACATCTTTTCTCCTGTGTCCGCTTCAGTGAAACGCTCCTTCATGTGTTTGCCCCAGCCAAACACCATCTGACACAACTGACTTTCCAAAGAACCCTCAAGTTTCCACTTCAGGTAACACCCGATATGCCTCACGGAGCCTTTCCAGTTACCAGCAGGTGATTCATGGGGTCCCCGGGGGACTGACCCGAGTCACCTTTAGTTAACTGGTAGGCAGGTCTCCTGGTTGCTGCCTTGTAGACAGAATCCCTTGTACTGTATGGATGTATCACCTGTCAATAAAATGCTGTTGGCCTATTAGCTTAGGCAGGAACCAGGGAGGCGGGAGTTCTAGGGTAGAGAGATAATTCTGAGGGAGAGACAGGCCTGGGAAGAGGGATTTGCCCCCAGGAACGCTGATGGAGACAGACAGGTGAAAGCTGAGGTAACCAACCTTGTGGCAGGACTTCGCTTAGAATTAACGTAATATTAAGTTATGAGCCGGTCGGGAAACACAAAAAGCTTTGGCCTACGCATCTGTATGTATTTAAGTCTCAGAGTGGCTATCCTGGAAGCTTGGGGCATGTGAGGGAAAAAAAAAATCACACAGCTTACAGAAAACTCCTTGCAACACGTTTTTCCAATAATGTTTGGTAAAAATAAGCTCCCGACACCCTCTTACCTTAAAATGATTTTTAACAGGTTAATAAGGGCCTGTGGCTTCTGCAAAAATGGAGGGGTTTGTGCCTTCCAATTATACCACTCACTGGGAGAGAGAAGGGGTCATAAACACGAACGGGGAAGAAGTTGAACTCCCCCCTCCCCGGCCAAACTCCACCCTGCCCCCCACTCCCCTCTGCCCCCCCACTCCACCTCTGCCCCCCATCAAACACACCCTGCTCCCCACCCCCGCCACACCCCTCCTGCCCCCCTCCACCCCTGCACCCTCCTCCCCCCCCACTCCACCCCTGCCCCAGGCACTGGGACATCACCTCCCTCTTCCTTGTGCAGCCAGCTGCCGAGACCAGGTAGGAGAACCCGCAGCTCCAGGAACTCGGCCCTTCTCCCTGTGGTGGTGATGAAAGAACCAGCAGACATTTTGGGTTTCCCTGGCCATCGTCATAGGCCCCAAAGGACTTAGTCCCCAGCAAGAGGGTCTCACACCAGAGAAGGTCATTGTTATTCCAGGGAACCTGGGGGTTACAGCCTTGGCTTGGGAACAGCCTGGGGAGTGGTATGGACAGCAGGGCCAGATGCACAGGGTTCTTAAAGGCAAAAAGCACATCCGGGCATCTCTCGGCTCAGTTGCAGGGTGGCCTCACAGAAGCGAGCAGTTTAACAGCCGCCAAGAACGGCTTAGCTAGCCCTGGAATGGCCTCTGCGGGAAGAATGCAAGATGGAGGAGCGGTGCGTTGGCTCGCTCTGTCACGGGGAGGTGGATAACGCTAGCTCCTTGGGGCTTGCTGGTCCAGTCAGTCTGGCCTAATCAGTAAACCCCAGGTCTCAGTGAGAGACCCTTTCTCCCAAAGACTGACCTCTAGCCTTCAAAAGTACACACACACACACACACACACACACACACACACAGGAATCCCCACTCCCACATGCAAACAATATGTTGTAAAATAAGGTAGAAAACACCCAACTGTCAGTGTCGGGGTGATGTTTTTGTGCACCCGTATTTAACAGTTGTCTTTGTATTATACGAATGGTGATTTCTGTGGGGGCAAAGAGTAGCCTGCAGCCCAGACTTTGGCATTACTATTTTTGGTAGGATTATCTCTCGCCTGGGTGTTCTTGCACCTTCGGACTGGTCTGATAAGGAGCTGAACAGCCTACAGCTGGGCGGGACACGGAAGGCTGGACTCTGGGAAAGAGTCAGGCGCAGGAGATTCGCCGGCGCACTCAGAAGAAATGGTCACACCCGCCTTGTGGTTTTAGAGTCAAAATGAGAATGCTGCAGTATAGACGAATCTTTTTTTCTAACTTTCACACGGGTCCCCGGGATTAAACTCGGGGTGTCAGGTTTTTAGGCTTTTTCTTGGTCCACAGTCTCATGTGCCCCATTTTGAAATTAAAAAAAAAAAAGTTTTTAAAAAACGTTGAACAGTACATTTACTTAATCCATGGCATGCGTGCATGCATGCTTGCCATATCTGTTCGCTGTGATGCATGGGTAGTGATCAGAAGATAACTTTGGCAGTCACTTTCTCACTTCCTACCGTGTAGGTCCTCTCCCGGTTTTATCCTCTGACCTATGTCTCTGACATTTGTTTTGAAACATTTTTTTAAGGAAACAGACAAAATTACTCATTTTCTCAGTTAGAGAGCATATTCTCCATGTTGGAGGGCCACTTCCTGGCACTGTCTCCTCCCTGGGCAGAAGAGGCTCCAGGGCCCCGTGCAGCCCCTCCTGACAGGGCGCTGATCACATGGGCTCTGCAGCACCCCAGCGCCAGCTCCGAGCTCAAGCCCCTCTTTTGCACCATGCCAGGCTTGCGGCTGGCTCCCAGGCTGGGTGTCCCTGTGTGCCTGGGCTGTTGTTTTGTCCTCACTTGGGCAGACCAGGCCAGTTTCTGCCGGCCAGGAGAATCTGGCCACTGTTCTTGTTCTAAAATCGTGACCCAGATTCATTCCTCAGCCCCGTTTTAGACGCTCCTTGGCGTCTGTCAATAGATTTGTATGGTAGTCACCACCCAGGCTCCTTCCCAGCACCCACAAGGCAACCCCCAACTGTCTGTAACTCCAGTTCCTGGTGATCTGACACCCCCACACCAATGCATATAAAATAAAGTTAAATAAAAAAATGTGTGCGAGTGTTTTGCCTGCATGTTTGTGTACTGTGTGCACACCTGGTCCCTGTGAAGGCCAGAACAGGGCATCAGATTCCCTGGAACTGGAGTTGAAGACAGTTATGAGCTGCTCTGTGGGAGCTGAACTGCAGTCCTCTGGAGGAGCATTCAGTGCTCCTAACCACTGGGCCATCCCCTTAGTACCTTAGATATCCACAAAGACTCAGGAAGAAGTCATCTCAACAAATAATAAAACATATTTCTTGGTTTCTGGATTCATGTTTTTTTTTTTTTCTAAGATTTATTTATTTTATGTATATGTCACTGTAGCTGTCTTCAGACACACCAGAAGAGGGCGTCAGATCCCATTACAGATGGTTGTGAGCCACCATGTGGTTGCTGGGAATTAAACTCAGGACCTCTGGAAGAGCAGCCAGTGCTCTTAACCTATGAGCCATCTCTCCAGTCCTTCATATGTTTTCTTATACAAAAAAAGTTTAAGTGTAGAAGACATTTGTTAATATAATCAGCTACAACTATGTCTCATGTGACGTTTAAGGAAGCAGGGATACTCGACTTTACATTTAGCCAGTGACGTCTCAGCATTATATCCGACTTTAAAGCGACTCAGATTTTATGTAGCATTTAACACAATTCACCATTTTATAAAAGGACAAACAGCTCATTTATTATTTATTTTATTTTATTTTATTTATTTATTTATTTTGGTTTTTTCAAGACAGGGTTTTTCTGTATAGCCCTGGCTGGCTGTCACTTCCCCCTCCTGTGTTTGAGCTGGCTTTCCAGCCTCCGCTCTGATAGTACTCAGCCTGTGAAATTCCTGGCCTTTGTTCCTTAAGAGAACAATACAGCTTGCTGCCCCCACCTGGAAGCCACCCAAGAGTTCAGAGTTCTGAATCTGCTAGACTTGAAGTACTCTGACCTCAGCAGGCGACCTGCTGAGGTTGGAGCCAGCCAGTTCTTGGAATTCACCTGGAAACCTGGGGGGGGGGGGGAGGATCTTTCCCAAGCTATATATTGCCTAACATTTATTAACGCTTCGATCTTGACTGGCAAATGTCACCTTGACCCAATTCTCTTTTCGCGCTTCCCTATTCACCCCCCTCAGTCTCTCTTGCAGGAACCAGTGCTCAGGAGCTACGGAATGCAGCAGAATGGCGCCCACACGTGTGGCTGGATTGGAAAGAAAGGTGACCCTGTCTTAGTGAAGCTTGGCAGAAAATGGAAAAAGATGGTATCCTGCATGGTGAGCAAAATAGGTGCTAGAGGATACGCTCTAAGTAAATTAGCATCAACCCAAACGCTAAAACATTTAGGGACAAGACAGTGGAAAATGTGGAAGAAATGTATAGGTTCTTTTTTTAAAAAAGATATTTTAAAGATTTATTTATTATTATATCTAAGTATACTGTAGCTGTCTTCAAATGCACCAGAAGAGGGTGTCAGATCTCTTTATGGATGGTTGTGAGCCACCATGTGGTTGCTAGGATTTGAACTCAGGACCTTCAGAAGAGCAGTCAGTGCTCTTAACCACTGAGCCATCTCTCCAGTCCATAGGTTCTTATTGTAACCACGGCTATTAAGAGCTATTCAGGCGAAAAGAAAAGGGTTTAAAAATAGGCATATGTCTGGAGCCTTCAAGAGCTGCTTTAAGAAAGTTTGAAAAATGAGAAAGAAAGAAGAAAAATGGATGTAATTGCATAACAAGCATGCTTCCCTTTCTATGTATTGTTGTTTGTCCTTGGTACACCCTGTCTACATGTATGTTTATGTCCTATTTGTGGTGGTGTGTGAATGATTGTTTAATTGTTTCATGATATATGTGTGTATGTATATATATATACATACATACATACATACACATATATATATATATATGTATATGTATGTATGTAAAAATTTAATCTACTGGCGGTCTATCTGTTAATCTAGCCGCAGTTTACACAGCAGAGGCTGATTTAAGGTTTCCCCGTACTCAGCTAGGAGTCAAACATAGTTAGAGAGAAAGCTGCTTTTAAAAGGGGCTAGAAGCCTCAAGTCTAGGATAAGTGGATTAATGGTTGTTTCTCCTAAAGAAAAATCTCTACAATTGTGGTTTTTGGTTCAGAGTGCTTTGTATTCTCTTGAAATTACGGCCAGAAAAAGGAAAAATTTGTTTGGTTTAAGTTTATGAGATTCGTATAATCATTTTATTCTTGTTTATAATTGGTCTTAAAGGTATAAGTATATTTTGAATGTCTTGACTATATAGAATATTGGCTTATAAATCATTGGACATAATTTAAAAGGTATAATGTTATTAAGAAAAGGTTAGTTTAACCAGCGACACATGGCCTAATGCAACACACGCTTTGTTCCCTTTTTTATAATTGGTCTTAAAAGTATAAATATGTTCTGCATGTTTTGACTATGGAGTATTGGCTTATAAATTATTGTGCATGCTTTAAATGGTGTAGAGTTGTCAATAAGAGGCGAGTTTGGAGCTGATGGTTCGAGGTTATGGCCATCTTGAGCACATGGCATGTTGCGACTCATAGAATGCAGGCTTCTGGGATGCTTCTAAATTGACATGGTGTTTTGTGTGAATCTTAACCTAGAAATTAGACTTATAAGGAATAAGATATAAAATAATGTCTCTTCAATTAGTTATACTGTCATACATTTGAACATAAAAACTGGCAGACAAACCTTGTGCTGTAAAAATATTGTGTTTGCCATTAATTTTAAAGAAAATAGATTGTTTAAAATTGGGTTTTGCGCCGGGCGGTGGTGGCACACACCTTTAATCCCAGCACTTGGGAGCCAGAGACAGGCGGATTTCTGAGTTCGAGGCCAGCCTGGTCTACAGAGTGAGTTCCAGGATAGCCAGGACTACACAGAGAAACCCTGTCTCGAAAAACCAAAAAAAAAAAAAAAAAGGGGGGGGTTTGCTTCCAAAGTTGTAGTTATGCTCTAATATTACAAGAGAAAATTAAGAATTACACTAAAAATTGCCAGTGTGCCATTGGCTGCAGTTTGCAGTCTGGCTAAAGGCTCATGATTCTTAACATATTTTATAATGAAGAAAATTTTAAGAGTAATAAAAGTTAAAAACAGCTATGGCCAGTGTCTTAGTCAGGGGTTTTTATTCCTGCACAAACATCATGACCAAGAAGCAACTTGGGGAGGAAAGGGTTTATTGAGCTTACACTTCCACATAGCTGTTCATCACCAAAGGAAATCAGGACTGGAACTCAAGCAGATCAGGAAGCAGGAGCTGATGCAGAGGCCATGGAGGGATGTCTCTTACTGGCTTGCTCAGCCTACTCTCTTAGAGAACCCAAGAATACCAGCCCAGAGATGGTACCACCCACAAGGGGCCCTCCCCACCTTGATCACTAATTGAGAAAATGCCCTACAACTGGATCTCATGGAGGCACTTCCCCAACTGAAGCTCCTTTTCCTATGATAACTCCAGCCTGTTTCAAGTTGACACACAAAACCAGCCAGTACAGCCAGTATGAGCCTATTGCTATTTTTTCACAAGTTTATTGGCCACAGTGGTAAAAGCAAAATTTAACCCTCCTAGATTAAAAAGGAGAGCTCAATGGAAATTTATTTGATATCAAACAGGCTCCTTTGACTACTCTACTATGAAACAATGAGTAAAATTTATCCGGGAATCCTAAAAGTACTGGTTTCTTTTGTTATTTGACCCTTATACAATGTCCTTGCCAAACAGGAGGGTGTTGGACAGATTAGAAAAATTTTACATTTGAGTTAGTGCAAAGCTCTGAGCTGCCTCAATGGAAGCTTGTGAGGAACTTCTTTTGTCTTGCAGACCCCACCTAAGGAGTTTTTGGCCAAAAGAACATTCTTGACAAACTTATCCTGGTGTGGTTCAAAATGCAGTTCAAACTTATAAAAGGTTAATAAGGCTATGTAGAACTTATGAAGGCATTAAAATTTGGCCTGTCTACTCCGTACAAAATTATTATAGACTTAAAGAGTTGTTTTTTGCTTTACATTCTGACAATTATAAAAGCATTTGCTTCTATGAGCTAATTTTAAGAAAACAATAAAGCAATTTCATTAAAAAGGTTTTTTCCCCAAGGAATGACTAATAGCCTTACCTTATGTGAGAAAAAATGTTTTGTCTCTGCTTCAGTACAAGAAGCTAGAATCTTACATTTTTCAATATATTTTGTTTATGCAATTTTGTTACAGGCCTTTGCTTATGGGTTTTTTAAATTTTTAAGTAAACGATTTTCAAAAGTTGTTAAAAAAAAGTTAATTGGCAAAGACATCACTTTAAGTTTGCCACAGGAGGACTTAAACCTCTGTTTTCAAGGTAGATATAAATTAGCTGGCAAAGGATAGATAATTTTACAAATAATAAAGGCTACTGTAATCAGCTGTTTATGATATGTGTTCATTGCCATTCATTGACAAAGGGAACATTAATATAAAATCACTCTTTTTCCTCTCCAAATAAAGTTTTTACATCCTTCAATAAAGATATTGCTATATTGATAAAATGTTATAAAGGTAATTTAAAGGAATGTTTTAAGAGCCTAATAAAAACATTTGTTCCTTGCTTCAAGCAGCAATCAAATTATCATTAATAGTTGATCTATTACATGACAAGTCTTTTTAGACAAAAATTAATAATTGTTATTCAAAAGATAATTTGTTGCAATTTGCTTTTATATTTCTATACATACATCCCATAAAAAATATATCAACTGGGGGAATAAAGTTTGTATCATTAGATCGCATGTTTATTCCTTTGAGTTTCCCTCTGCTTCAGGACAAATAACTAATGTGGGTGCTATAGCAGCTACTTTTTAAATGTTAAAAAATCAAGCACCCTGTCTCGAAAAACCAAAAAAAAAAAAAAAAAAAAAAAAAAAAGCAGAGGCAGGTGGATTTCTGAGTTCGAGGCCAGCCTGGTCTACAGAGTGAGTTCCAGGACAGCCAGGGGTACACAGGGGTACACAGAGAAACCCTGTCTCAAAAAACCAAAAAAAAAAAAAAAAAAAAATCAAGCACTTATTTATATATTAATAACAAATATATATATACATATATATACATATATATATATGGCTCATGGTTTACAATTACTTAAAATTATTGCTTTATTTTAATACTGCTAATTCTTAATTTTTATAATTGTTTATGCGAATATAATTCAAGTTAAAAAAAGATATGTTCTTTAAATAACTGTCCTCTAGATATTTGAGAGCTGATCCAAAGGCTGGAGAGACAGCTATAAATGCTAAAAACTGAACTCTTATATTTAATGGTTGTGAGCCTAGACAGATGGCTCAGCCGATAAAGACTAGGCCCTCAATCATAGACTCTGAGAGCTCAGATCCCAAGAACCACATGGTAGCTCACAACCACCTATGATAAGATCTGATGCTCTTTTCTGGCATGTCTAAAGACAGCTACAATATACTTATATATAATTTATCTTTAAAATGGTGCTTAGACAAAGACCCTTAAGGCAAGGCACATAAAATTTGTATCCCAGACAGACTATATAGAAAAAATTGGCTATATAAACATATTCTTTATATCATAAAAAAATGGCTTAAAAATATTTTTATATTTTTTGTGCACATCAAATAAAAATTTGTTCTTGGGGCTGGAGAGATGGCTCAGCGGGCAAGAACACTGACTGCTCTTCCAAAGGTCAAGAGTTCAAATCCCAGTGCCCACATAGTGGCTCACAACCATTCCAAAGAGATCTGATGCCCTCTTCTGGTGTCTGAAGACAGCTACAGTGTACTTACATATAATAAATAAATCTTTTTTTCCTTTTTTTCTTTTGGTTTTTTCGAGATAGGGTTTCTCTGTATAGCCCTGGCTATCCTGGAACTTAACTCTGCAGACCAGGCTGGCCTCAAACTCAGAAATCCACCTGCCTCTGCCTCCCAGAGTGTTGAGATTACAGGCGTGTACCGCCGCCACCACCACCCAGCTCAAATAAATCTTTTTTTTTTTTAAAAATTGTTCTTGGTGTCCTCAATTTCTACCCCTACCACATAATGGTGTTAATTCTAGAGGACTTAATTAATTGATACAGATAAATGATACTCATATTTCTAATTTAAAAAATTAAAATATTTGCATATGACTATGATTCATTTTTAGGCTTTCTAGCTACAACTGCTCTAACAAAAAACAACTGGGAATGCTACATTTATTTTCTACATAGTTATTGCCTATGTTATGATATATGCTTGGTGTTCCAACTTAAATTAAAACAGACAATGGAACTGGCCATTTAATAAAAGTTATCAAACATTTAAGATGTCTTTGACAATTTAATTCTTTGTTATCTCAAAGACAAGATAATATAAAATTTTTTTTTGGTTTTTCGAGACAGGGTTTCTCTGTGTAGTCCTGGCTGTCCTAGAACTCACTCTGTAGACCAGGCTGGCCTCGAACTCAGAAATCCACCTGCATATACCTGCAGGTATATGTAAACCTTGAAGGTCTGCCCTCTTCTGTTCAATTAAATACATCTTTATGCCAACTTCATGCCGTCGTCTGATGTATGGGCATGCTCCTTACTAGAACACACTTGAGAATTTCTATCACAGAGTCCGTGGGCCAACCATTTTCCAATTCTGTTGTATTTTTGACATAGTGTCTCACTTTGTTTTTATTTTTGTTTTTTGAGACAGGGTTTCTCTATGTAGCTCCGGCTGTCCTGGAACTCACTCTGTAGACCAGGCTGGCCTCGAACTCAGAAATCCTCTTGCCTCTGCCTCCCAAGTGCTGGGATTACAGGCGTGCGCCACCACTGCCCGGCTAGCATCTCACTTTGAAGTCCTGGCTGGCTTCGGACTTACTATGTAGATCTGGCTGGTCTTAAACTCATAGAGTCCCCAACATGGGTGCTGAGAACAAACTCTGATTATCTGGACAAGCAGAACGAGCTCTTAACTGCCGAACCATCTCTCCAGACCCTATTTTTAAGGAGAAAAAAATCATCAGGAACTGCTTACTTTAAAAGGAGCACCAAGAGTCTTATGATTGTGGTGTCTGCCTTTAATTTCAGCTCTCAGGACACAGAGCTGGGCAAATCTCTGAGTTGAGTTCAAGGCCTGCCTGGTCTACCATAGCAAGACCCAGAACAGTCAGGGCTACATAGTCTCTGTGTCAAAAAAATAAATAAATAAAACAAAAAAAAACTAAAAGAACACCAGGGCCAGAGAGCCAGTTTGACAGTTAAGAGCACACTGTCTGCTCATCCAGATGATCTGGGTTTGATTTTCAGCACCTACATGGTGGCTTACAACCACCGTTCCAGGGGATACAATGTCCCTTTTTTTTTTCCCTCCAAAGGCACTGTACACACGTGGTGCACAGACTTTCATGTAAGCACAGCATTCATACATTAAAAAAAAAAAACAGGCTTGAGAGATGGCTCAGCAGTTAAGAGCACTGACTGATCTTCCAGAGGTCCTGAGTTCAATTCCCAGTAACCACATGATAGCTCACAACCATCTCTAATGGGATCTTATGCCCTCTTCTGGTGTGTCTGAAGACAGCTACAGTGTACTCACATACCTGAAATAAATAAATAAATCTTAAAAACAAGCAAAACAAAAACCCCTAAAAAACAAAACAAAACAAAACAAAACAAAACAAAACAAAACAAAACAAAACAAAACCTAAAATGAGTAAGAACACTAGGTGGCGCTGCGTGTTCAGAGCAGTACAGGGCAGTTTATGGCTGCTTCTAACTCCAGTTCCAGGGTATCTAATATAATCTGGCCTCTGAAGGCACCAGGCACACACACATTAAAACAAAAAATTTCTTGGTGTGGGAGTGGGAATGGAACAGGAAAAGGTAGGCATGATTGCATAGGCCTATAATCCTAGCACTCAGGAGGCTGAAGCTGGAGGACCGTGAATTCAAGGACAGCCTGGGCTACATGGTAGTTTCAGGCAAGCCTGGACTACACAGTGAGAGTCTACATCTGAAACAACAACAAAGAAACCCTCACCCAGTTAATAAATTATTTACAAGTTTAAAAGAATATTAGGGAAACAAGACATGTTAACCACCAAAGAACTTTTATTTTAAATATTATTAAGGCTTAAGTAATGTTTATTATTTTGGAACTATTTGTATCTAGTAACATTATCATTATATACATGTTTATCATTGTTAGAATTACTTGTGTAGTTAAGCTAAATAATGTTTTATCAAGTTTTGAAGCAACAAAATCTTCTCTATGTATAAATAGGAACCTAACACAATTTGTTTGCTCAGGAAAAAACAAAAATCCTTATTCGCCCAAAGGAAAAACCAAGGCATAAACTGAAGTTCCTTTGAAATTTGATATTTTCTGGCTCTTATTAGCTGGTAGCTAAGATGGTAATTCCATCCCCAAAGAAACTCGCAGGGCGGTGGTGGCGCATGCCTGTAATCCCAGCAGCACTTGGGAGGCAGAGGCAGGCGGATTTCTGAGTTTGAGGCCAGCCTGGTCTACAGAGTGAGTTCCAGGACAGTCGGGACTACACAGAGAAACCCTGTCTTGAAAAACCAAAAAAAAAAAAAAAAAAAAAAAAAAAAAAGAAAGAAAGAAAGAAAGAAAGAAAGAAACTCGCCTCTGAGTCACACTGCGTTTGATGTTGGAGTCCTCCACCGCAGCCATGAGCATTTGATACAGAAGGCAAATCTGCAGCGGTTGCCATGTCTCAGACAGAACAGCATTTCCAGACGATGCACATACAGCCTTTAAGTCGCTTGCATACTACTCAGAATGTGAGTGAGCGCATAAATGCTCTCCGAGTAACCGTGGTGTGCCGTGCGGAGGTGGCAGCATGGGAAGATCTATCTCTATAAATCTGCAGTCAGGGGAATCCACAGGATGGAGACCACACAGAAGGGCCATCGTTTATGATTTTGTGTTTCAGACAGGGTTTCTTTGCTCTCTGTGTAACCCTCCCTGTCCTGAACTCCCTCTGTAGACCACGCTGGCCTCCATCTTGCTTCCATCAGCCTGCCTGTCTTCATTCCTCACTCCCATCCCCCACCCCAGCCCCAGTGCTGGGATGAAAGGGGTGTGTGTGTGTGTGTGTGTGTGTGTGGTGTGTGGTGTGGTGTGGTGTGTGAACACATGTGTATGGGTGCCGAGGAGGTCAGAGGTCAGGTACGGCAGTCAGTCATGAGCTGCTCTATTCTGGTGCTGGCAGCCAGACTTGGGTCTTCTAGGAGCAGTGTGTGCCCTTAACCACTGAGCTATCTTTCCATTTCCTGCTGATGTCTGTCTAAACAGCAGGTAATCATTTGTTTGTTTTTAACCAGCCATTTAGCAAGTAATCCCTGAACTCCAGGGATGCAGACTTGGTCTTTCTTTCAGCACTACAGAGGCTGAACCTCGACAAGAGATCAGTTTCTGCAGTACCTTATGCTTTCTGTATAATCACGCCCCTCCAAGACATATCAATAAGGCCTGCAGTTAAAAACAATGTTGGAGGAGGGAAAGACTCTGCATTGACGTAAAAGAGAAACACATACACAAACAAACAGCAGAGGCTTTCTCAGGAGAGAGCAGCATTGGAGATCTTACATAAAATAAAACTTAAATAAAAATCACAGTTTTGCTGCGACTGTCTTCTTTTCGTCACCCAAATGATTGTGGAAAAAAGTCTGGAGTCGCTGCCAAGCATCCACCTGGGCCATGGCATGAGCCCTGGGCTCCCCTCCCCAGATGACAGGACCGCCCACCAGGCTGTGCAGGGAAGCCTTACACAAGGGGAAGTAAGGGGGCTCAATATAGTGGCCGGTCTCTGGGTAGCAGATGATCTGGGGCGTCTCCTTCCCATGGGCCTGCAGGCGCTTGGAGGCCTCTCTGGCGTAGAACTCGCTCTTCCAGTTGTGGTCATCCTGACCAACGAGGAACAGGAAGGTCGTGTCAGACCTTTCCACGGGAATCAAGCTCTTCTGGTCAGGTCCTTCCAGAGGATTGTTCAGAGCATCCACAATGTCTCTGAGGCCATCGTTGGTCCTCTTGATTCGTTTGGGGTCCGTGCCCACGGGGAGCAGAGTCTCATCCTTGTACTGTAAGGTTCCACCAACGTTGGCTATAGAGCCATTGATGATGACAGCGGCCGTGATATTTTTCAGGAAAGAGGCCATGGCGAGGCCAAGTGCACCCCCTTTGGAAATGCCAAGCACCCCAACTCCTGAACCTTTTACCTGAGAAAGATGAAGACAGAAAAGAAGAATGAGCTCACATGAAAGGCAGCAGAGTGAAGGTTTCCCACTTCTGGACATCGGGTGACCTCGGGCCTGAGTCTGACTCTCTACCACCCTGGCTTTGGCATCTGCCAACCTCAGTCCACCTGCCACTCACATGAGTGAGCACAGTCAGGCCCTGCCCATGATGGTGTCATAGGAGCAATCAAACAAGCCGAGAACCCCCTTATACACCAGCGCCCTCTGCATGGACAGAAGTGCATGGGACTGGAGAAGTGTGAAATCGAACCCAGGGAGCTTTCTGCGTGTAAGGTGACAAGGTGCACATACTGAGGAATAGCCTATTCTTCAAAAAAGGTGTTTTTTTCCTGAAAAGTAATAGTTTTTCCTCCAAAGAGCTTTTGAGGTAATTAAGTAGTTGCCTTACAGACATTGCCTCTCTGCACTTTATAAAATCATAATAAGCTACATATGAGTAAAAGCGGAATCAACAGAAGCCACCTCAGAGGATTCCGGATCACTCTTGGTCTCTTTCTGTATTTACTTCCTTCCTCGTATATAAGTGGTAACGGGCATGAGATGTTTACAAAGTCATAACTGCTAGACTGATCTAGACAGTTAACAGCAGGTAATATTTGTCTTCAGAATGAGGCTTCCCCCTTTCTCCTGAGTGGCTCCCCTTCTGTTCTGTTACTTTCGTGAACATGGCATCATGCAATCGTGTTTTCCCTAGCCTGCCCCTCTGCGCCCCCGCCCTGTCCACAGCCTCTAGTACTTGCCGAGTGCACCACTACAGGCTTATCAGTACATGCCAGGCAGAGTCTAACAGCTTCACACGTGTGAGTCCTTTAATGCTCGTAACAAAGATGGAGGGTGGACACGAAGTCACAGACACAGGACAGTGACACGGCCAAGGAGATGAACACCTGTGGCTTGTCTCGACTACCTCAGTGTGGGCGGGAGACGGACACTGTAGGAAGAAAACCTCTCCCCTCAGCCACCTGGGATGGTTGGTCATCCTATGAATAATTCAAATTTCTGAGTACCAACCTTCTCATGCCCCCTGAGATGATTCCAGCTAAGTGATCCTTGCTCTGTAGATTTGTAAAAGACTAAATATTATTATAAACCCTCAAGCTAACTAGGTTACAGATCCAATTTTTGCTCAAGGCATTTAGGACCCCTCTTAGAGCTAAACCAAAAATACTGCAACAGCCAACCTGAGGGTGACCGAGCAGGTACGTCACAGCTTCCTCAAAGTACTCCAGGTGGAAACTGTCCATGTCCTTGGGGAGGTCGTCGTAGTTGTAATAAGCCAGAGCCATGACAGCAAAGCCCTTCCCCGCCAGCAGACTCGCCCGATACTCCAGAAGTCCACCTCCAACTCCAAAAAGGTCTATGATCCCAGGAAAGGGTCCACATCCTTGGAAAGAAAGAAAAAAAAACCCACCACCCCCTTTCAGACTTAGTTTCCAAATGCCTTGGTATCTTATTCTTTAATGAAAGGGGGCAGGCGAGGCCAGTCTGGTCTACAGAGTGAGTTCCAGGACAGCCAGGGCTATACAGAGAAACACTGTCTCGAAAAACAAAACAAAACAAAAAAAGAGAAAGAAATAAAGAAAGGAAGAAAGGAAGGAAGAAAAAGAAAGAAAGGAAGGAAGGAAGAAAAAGAAAGGAAGGAAGGAAGGAAGGAAGGAAGGAAGGAAGGAAGGAAGGAAAATGTGGAACATTGAAGCCTCTTTTCTGTTTCTAAAAATATGCTTTGTTGGGTGGTGTATTAGTGGAGATCTAGGACCTTACATCTTCTAAAAACGCCAGATGGGGGAATCTGCCCCCCCTCAGTGGCCCAGACTCAGTCCTGTGCGTGACCCAGGTGTTCTGAGGTCAGCAGCGCAGGGTGAGATGTGCAGCAGCTCTGAGTGGAGGGCCCGCCCGGGGATAGGGTGGCACCGGCACCATAGGTTCCTGAGCCAACGGCTTGGACTAAGTCTCTGTCCTATTTTAGCAACACAGCATCTGTTTTGGAACCTTGCAACTAAAAAACGGATAGCTTGAGAGCCCAGGTTTTGTGATATCAAATCATCACTGACCATCTTGGAATCCTTTGGAAAACAGATTCTCCTGCAAAATCCACACTTTCTGTGTCCCAGGTTTATAATCTTTAGTTGCCACCAACACCATTTTTCTACATTTGCTACAATTTCCTAGGATATTTTTTAATTGGTGTAAAATGTATTTATTTAGAAACAGCTGGCCTCCATAACCTTGAACCCGTCCCTCCTGCCTCTATTTCCCCATTGCTGGAATTGAACGGAGGGTCTCCTGCATTTCAGATTCCAGATTCTGAGCGGCACTAAAGCCCTGCAAGTCAGAAAGTTTCCCAGAACTTGCGCGGGCCTGCTTTGCCTAACGCGATCCCGTAGGTCTTATTTTCAGAGTAGCAGATTTCTAGCTTACAGGGCTTTGGGGAGATCTGATGCTCTACTTTCCTGCTCCTGCGGTGACCTTCAGTTCCAGACACGACTCACCTAGCCATAAACTCAAGTCCTTAAGGCTTTTCCAGGGAGCCCCGTGAAAAGTGTGGGAGATAGGGAAGAAGGGGACCTTGCGCTGCACCCCTGAAGCATCCTGGGCTGCAAGGACAGGAGGGAGGGCGGCTCACCTGGAGGCAGGAAGAGCGTGGCGCGCACCCGGCCCTCGCGCACGGGCACGCGCCGCACCCCGGGAGCCATGAAGTGGCGCTCGTGCACCGCATGTGCAAGCAGCCGCCCGCCGTCGGGCTCGTGTCCGTCCAGCACCTCCAGCTCCACCACGAAGGGCGTCTGCACATCGCGCTTGACCAGGCGCCAGAAAGGCCGGTCGGGCTCCATGGCCCAGAGCAGCCCCATGGGCTCGAGCCCCGTGAAGCTGCCCCCCAGCGCGGGCGCGCGCGCCAGGTCCAGCTCACCACCGGCGTCGGCGCGGTAGCGCGCGTGGGCTCGGAAGAGCGCGCCCTTCTCGTCGCGCAGGGCCGCGCGCAGCGTGACGGGCTGCTCGGGGGCCAGGCCGCGCACGGTGATGTGCACCGGCTGGTCACACAGGCAACCACCTGCAGGCTCCAGGATCACCGCAGGTGCCATCCGGTTCTGGCTGGTAAAGGCGTGCATTGCTTCAGATTGTGGCTCTGGTTTGTGGCTTTTAGACCTCCCCTAACAGCTTAAACTGTTCCGGGTTCTCTTGGAGGAAGCCGCTGTGCTAAGCCCTCTAGCGTTTGTTAGAAACTACAGTGCGGGAGATGCATAATGATTAACCTTGTGGTACAACTTGGCGCGTGTTGAAATCGTGTATAAAAGAAGGATTGGAAAAGATATCGTTACAAAAATCGGGATTGTGCCAAATCATATCAGGGAACTGTAATTCTAGGGACCCATGCTAAGCAAGGCCTTATTCCCTGACTCTCTTTACGTCCCTTCCAAGCCTTTCTCTAGTCTTTGTGGAACCTGGAGCCACTTCTTTTGAAACCAGACCTCCTGGCAAGCCGACTGATTCTGCTCCTTAATTATATTCCAGGGAGTGGTGGTGGTGGTGGATGTTTTGAGATAAGGTTTCTTCTCTCTCAAGTTGACCTTGAACTTGCTATGTAGCTAAGGATGGCCTAGAACCCATACCTCCACCTTCCAAACAGTGGGATCACCAACCTGGATCACCACTCTGAACTCTCCCAATTCCTTATCAAGATATGTAATTAATCATCCTTATCTGGAAAATTTTCCTAGGGTGAGTCAACGGCTAACTCGTTAAAATTGTGCTAATACCGAGCAGGGAATTGGTGTTTTCCAACTCAGCCGAGAGAAAGTTCAAGCAAACTGGGTTATTTGAAAGGGTTTCGTAAATGTTACAAAAGCGAGGGCAATCGGCTCTGCAGGAAACAGAGACCAAAGGTGTTGAAGCTGTGAAGTTGGGAACAGAGGAAGAAAAGGGCTGGCCGCTGGGTGTGAGAAGGCTGAGCTGGGCCAGAGCTGGCAGGTAGACGGGTTCTCCTGAAGCTCCTTCCCCAAGGAATACAAACAAGGGGCTGTGGCTCATTCATAGATTCTTGCTTCTAATGGCGCTAATTGTAACTGACTACATTTTAAGGGTGGCTTCTAAAAAAGAAAAACAAAACAAAACAAAAAAACCCATGACCTAGTCCTATTCCAGACTACACACCTACTATGAGCTAAAAACCAGAGCTATGTCTTGGTAGCTGTGATGACTGTTAACTCTCCATAGACAGCAAAGGAAAAAGGCCCACGGTCAAGCAACAAACTGATGGCATAATGTAGGATCAAAGAGAGCATACAGCTAACCCCACAAAGGTCTAAGACTAGCTGGACCTGGCAAGGTTGGAGTAGAGCAACACGGGTCAGGACTAATTACCAGCAGGCAGACAAGGTCGAGAGCTAAGAAATAGTGCAGAGGTCAGAGATGGACAGAGAAGGGCTTCCGCCACCCCTCACCAGGCAAGCAGTGCACACACGGCGTCTGAGCTCCCTGACTGGACCAGGAGAATGGGCACAGGCTCTGTGCCTTCCAATGCTCAGCTTCCTGTACCTAGAAACCCCACCTCAGTGTTGGCGCAGTCTCTTCATTGAGTCCTATAAGAAATCCCTAAAGAAGCTCAAAGAATTTGATTTTCTTCTCTTGGGGACTTCTCCGGAATTCTGCTTTCTGCTGTATTTCATCTTTATTCTTTTTTTTTTTTTGTTTTGTTTTGTTTGTTTTTGTTTTTGTTTTTGTTTTTGTTTTTGTTTTTGAGACAGGGACAGGGTTTCTCTCTGTAGCCCCGACTGTCCTGGAACTCACTCTGTAGACCAGGCTGGCCTCGAACTCAGAAATCCACCTGCCTCTACCTCCTAAGTGCTAGGATCAAAGGTGTGCGCCACCACTGCCCAGCTTCATCTTTATTCTTTAAGCTTTCTGCCTGTAGTAATAAAATTATTCCTCAAAGGTGGTCAGTGAATTTCATTCTTCGAGTTTCTGGTAAGTCGGGGGCCCCTCCCAGGCCCACAGCTCTGGTCGCACTCCCGGGGGAGCTCCTGCACTTCTGCTCTTGGTAACACTTGAATAAACATTTTCCCCAAGAAAGCAGTAAGATAATTTCAGATAGATAAATCTACCTATCCATGGTCAATAGCACTGTGTCAGCTTCTGAAGTTTTCTATTTGGTCCATGGTGAGTGAGAGTTCAGCCTTAGGGGAAGGACGCTCACGGATCTATAAGCATCCCTGCTGGTTTGGGAAACTTGGGTAGCTGTAAATTTTTTTTTTTTTTTCAAAAATAGATGTTCATATCCCTCTCTGGTAGTTTAGTCACTCTTAGAGCTGGCTGGATTTTATTCTGTAGAGGAGGAGTCTCTGAGGTAGATAGTTTGTGCTCTATATACTGAAAATTGCTCTTTAAAAGCCCTCACACAACTCTTTTTGTTTTTTCAAGATTGATTTATTTATTATATATAAGTACACTGTCGCTGTCTTCAGACATACCAGAAGAGGGCGTCAGATCTCATTACAGGTGGTTGTGAGCCACCATGTGGTTGCTGGGATTTGAACTCATGACCTCTGGAAGAGCAGCCGGTGCTCTTAATCACAGCCATCTTACAAGCCACACACACCCCACCCCCACCCCCCACCTCCAAACTCTTTAAGAGAGATGAGATGTAAGAATCAGCTTTACCTCTCTGTGACAAACCACCTGAGCTACTCAGCTTATTGATACAAGAGAGGGAGGCTTGTCTTAGCTCCTGGCTTCAGAGGTCCCATTCTACAGTAGCTCAGTTTCATTGCCCTGGTCTAAGGTGAGACAGAACAGCCTTTGCAGGACACCTGTGACAGAGCAGCGCCACCCCCTTCCTGGCAGCTGAGAAGCAGAGAGGGAGGGGCGGCGAAATCTCCCTCAGGGCCTGCTCCCTGTGGCCCCGCCTCTTCCACCAGGCCCTGCCTCTTCCATCAGGTCCCGCCTCTTCCTAAGGCTGTCTGACCTCCCAGGAATGCGGCAGACAGGAAACTAAGTCTTTAGCACGCAGCCTTTGGAGGACTTTTGAGAGTCAAGCGTTAACAGGAAGGTTGCCTTGACTAAGGATAATTAACTGAAGTGGAAGGCACAGTTTTCAAAATGACCACTGCCCCTGTGTGCAAAGTCTCGTTATCCTGGTGACATATTGGTGTCCACCCCTCGACTCCTCAGAACAGTGATCTTTAACTCACCTAATTGGGTGCTCGCCACGACCTTTCCCTTAGTTGCAGCTGACAGTCAGGCTGAGAGAGTAAATGCTTCATGATTACTTTTATAATTTTATTGGATGATCAATACGCATTACTACAGAACTGGGGCATGGGACTGTCTTGGAACCTTAGGAGACATTGACTCATAAAAAACACTTATTTGATGACTTCACTATCCACCACCACCACCAACATCCTTTCTCTCTGATGTCTCTTCCTATAACCATCTAGAGGAGGAATATTTAAGTATTTGGAAAAATAATATTTATTTGTGGGTTTTGTGTTTTTATTTTTGAAGCAGGGTCTCACCATGTAGTCCTTGATGATCTAGAACTTAGACCGTGGTGGCCTCAAACGCACAGATTTTTTTTTTTTTTTTTTTTTTTGTATTCACTAAAATGAGATCACCTGCAGTTTCTCTCCAATTTCTCATAATCAAGGTCCAGAAAGCCTCCATATTCATGATACAGAAGAACAGAATATTTAACCTGGTCACGTCTAAGGGCTGGCGTGGGCTTGCCCAGCACAGGCTATGTAGTCCATCTCTGGCACCAGCGATTAGTAAAATAGATTTTTAAAAAAAGTCTCTAAAAACCATAGTCTAGGTCCTCTAAGAAGCTCTGCTCCCAAGTTCAGACTGGCCACTGAGTCCTGCCTCTCTCCTGGAACACTTTATTAACTGGGATAATTGGATATTTGCTGTGGTTTCTGAGTAATTAACATTCTCCTTGAAAGTTGAAGTGTGAAGCATTCCAAGGTAAAATCCAAGGAGCAGGTCCTCACCCCCACCACAGTTCTAGGAAGGGTGAGTGCAGAGGGGCTTGTCTGCAGTGGGTTCCCTGACAGCTGCCCTGTCCCTTGCCAGATCCGCATCTTGATTGGCACTCAATGCGGTCCCTCCTGTCGGTCAGCGATGTAATTGTCTCTATTAATGGCGTCAGAAAGCTTCTTGACTTCAGATGTGAGACCTGACGATGCCCCAGTGTAGGGGAATGCCAGGGTGGGAAGATGGGAGTGAGTGAGTGAGTGAGTGAGTGAGTGAGTGGGTGAGTGGGTGAGTGGGTGAGTGGGTGAGTGGGTGAGTAGGTGGGGAGCACCCTCACAGAGGCGGGGGTGGGGTGGGGGTAGGTGGATGGGATAGGGTGTTTTTGAATTGGAGACCTGGAAAGGGGAAAACATTTGAAATGTAAATAAAGAAAATATCCAGTAAGAAAAAAAAAATCTGCTTGCTGTTTCTTTTGTTTGTTTGTTTGGGTTTTGTTTTTTGGTTTTTGTTTTTTTCGGAACAGGGTTTCTCTGCATAGCCCTGGCTGTCCTGGAACTCACTCTGTAGACCAGAGTCTGGCCTCAAACTCAGAAATCCACCTGCCTCTGCCTCCTGAGTGCTGGGATTAAAGGCGGGTGTCACCACCGCCCTGCTTGCTTCCTGTTTCTAACTCTGCTTATAGGGTTTAGGAAGGAGCAGCTCCTACTGTTAGTAATCTGTTGGTGAAAGAGGACTGGAGGAGCCCAGATAATTTAGGACAGATTAGTGGACAGGTGGACAGCGTGCGCGCGCACACACACACACACACACACACACACACACACACCGATAAAGGCAGAATCCAATAATGTGCATATTATGGCTTTTCTTAGAAATTTATAGTTCTTAATGGTTGTTATGGTTTATTCTAGTAATCCCACCTCTCAGGAGGCAGAACAAGGGGTATTATTCTGAATTTGAGTCCAGCCTGGTCTATAGCAACTGTCAGGCTAGCCAGGGTTACACAGTGGCAGCCAGTAAGAGAACAAAACAGCTCAGAATAGAACAAAGTAAAACTTTATCTTTTTTTCCCCCTCTACCATCGCACCAACTTTTTTTAACTACTTATTTATTTATTTATTTATTTATTTATTTATTTATTATATGTGAGTACACTTTGGGTGTTTTCAGACACTCCAGAAGAGGGAGTCAGATTTCATTAACGATGGTTGTCAGCCACCATGTGGTTGCTGGGATTTGAACTCAGGACTTTCAGAAGAGCAGTCAGTGCTCTTAACCACTGAGCCATCTCTCCAGCCCCCACACCAATTTTTCTAAAGACAATATAAACCAGTTTCTTCATGGGTTTAGTTTTATCAGATTCTGCTTAATCATTCCCAGAGGTGTTGCAAGAGACATGACTTACCAAACAGTAATCTTAGCTTTAGAAACTTCTCGAGGTGCCGGGCGGTGGTGGCGCACGCCTTTAATCCCAGCACTTGGGAGGCAGAGGCAGGTGGATCTCTGAGTTCGAGGCCAGCCTGGTCTACAGAGTGAGTTCCAGGACAGCCAGGGCTACACAGAGAAACCCTGTCTCGAAAAAAAAAAAAAACAAAAAAAAAAAAAACAAAAACAAAAACAAAAGAAACTTCTCGAGGTAACCAAGACAAGGCAGATTTTATGTTGTGAGTTTTTGTTAATGCTGTTTGTCTATTTTGAGGCAGGGATCTCAATCTCTAGCCCAGACAGCCTCAGTCTCTTAGGAATATTTCTGCTTCTGCCTCTCAAGTGCTAAGATTACACCAAGGTAGACAAGGGTTTTCACTGTGCGTCCATGATGTCTGGAGAATACACAGCCCTGTTGGAAGTATCTGGTTTTACTCACTGTCAGGCTGGAGACCATAGTAGGCAGACATTTTACACATACTTTGAAATACACATGCGTCATCCTGACACAGAAGAATGTCAAGAAGAAAGCCAGAGCGAGCCTTGAGCCCTGAGGGCAGGACTCTGGAGATGGCGAAGGCGTGTGGAATCCTGGGTTCCCTATAATTCAGCACAGGAAGGAGATTCATCTATGCCATGAAGACAAACTTTTTTTTTTTTTTGGTGTCTATTACAACAGTAATGTCAGAATAAGAGCAAAAGAAAACAACCTCAAAGGAGCTCATGCTAAATAGACAGAGAGATGGGCAGACAGGCAGACAGACAGACTGAGGTCAGTTAGTAGAGACTGTATTGTAAGAAAGCTGTTCAGAACATAGCAGGGAGAGTGAAAACAGATTTCAGGAGCCACTATCAAAACCATTGTAGTTTTTTTACTAGGAAAAAAAAATTGTTGAGAAAACCTGGTTCCAATAGTGTGGTATGCTGTGGTGTGTTTCAGGTGAGGTGTGGTGTATGTGGTGTGTGTGGTGTGTATGGTGTGTGTGGTGTGGTATGGAGTGTGTGGTATGGTGTGTGTCAGGTGTGGTATATGTCAAGTATAGTGTGTGTGGTGTGCTGTGCTGTGGTGTGTGTGGTGTGGTATGGTGTGCTGTGGTGTGGTGTGGTGTGTGTGGTGTGGTGTGGTATGTATGGTGTGTGGTATGTGTGGTATGTGTGGTATGGTGTGTGTGGTGTGGTGTGGTATGTATGGTGTGATATGGTGTAGTGTGGTGTGGTATGGTATGGTGTGGTGTAGCAGCACACAGCACACCTTCAATCCCTACACTCAGGAGGCAGAGGTAAAATGGATCTTAGAATTGGAGGCCAGCCTTGTCTACATAGCAAGCCCAGGCCAGCCAGGGCTACAGTAATTGTAAGAGGAGGAGGAAGATGAGGAGGTATACCGAAGGCCATCAAGGGAGACTATCTGACTCCAGCCTACCTCTTTCTGAGTCCTGGGTTACCATGAAGTGAGAAGTCTTTTTCGGTTTTTTTTTTTTTGTTGTTGTTGTTGTTGTTGTTTTGTATTTATTTCTGAGACAGGGTTTCTCTGTGTAGCCCTGGCTGGCCTAAACTTTCTCTGTAGACCAAGCTAGCCTCAAACTCAGAGATTCACCTGCATCTGCCTCCAGAGTGTTGAGATTAAGAGAGTATGCCCTCACTGCCTAGCAATTACCGTGATCTAAAGTTTATTTATATGAAGGCCCCTTTATTCACAAGCTAATTAGAACAGAATTTCTTAGGGGACTTTTACCATGTGGACACAAAATATAACACGTATACATATAAAACACACACAAACACATATGCTCAAAGATTCTATAGCTTCCATTTTAGAATCCTAGTCTCTAGACAAGAAGGCATGACAAGTTGGTTCAGTGGACAAAAGCACAAAACACACAGCCTTACACACAGAGGCCATCACTGGAACCCAAGAACTGGCTCTCAGAAGTTGTCCTCTGATGGCATATAACACAGACACACACACTCAGAGACAGACACACATACATACATACACACAAACACACAGACACACACACATATACACACATATACACAAAAAAACACGCATATATACACACACAGAGACAAACACACACACACATGCACACACAGATACACATACAGAGACAGACACACACATGCACACACATATACATACATAAATACACACACAGACACAGACACTCACAGACACACACACATACACACGCATATCCACACATAGACACACACATATACACACATACACACATATACACACAGAGACAGTCAGACACACACATACACAGACATACACAGACAGACACACACAGACAGACACTCAGAGACAGACACACATACACACAGACAGGCACAGACATACAGACACACACATATATACACAGACACACACATATATACACATACACATATACAGACACAGACACACACATACACACACATACATACATACACACACAGAAACAGACAGACAGACAGACAGACACACACACACACACACACACACACACACTGGGTTGACTAAAGAGAACCTAATCCAGCTGTATTTCTTACAAAATGAGACAAATGAGGAGGTATAGAACGCTTTCAGGGCTGTGGACTGCAGCGGTTGCCCCAATAGTTTCTGTAAGACAATGTTCTGCAGTCTGAGGTGGAAAAATGCCTCTTGGGACCTGAGGAGTTCCCACAACATAGAAGCCACAATTTTTCATTTGGCAATTTATTTCCCTTCTAAGTCCCCTTTATTCCTGGTAGCCGAGACCAAATAAATTCGAGAGAGTAAATTGTAAGCCATTCTTTGCAGTAATATCACTGGCCAGAAACCTCTTTTCCGAGGTCGATAACGCTTTGCCTTAGTCACATGTGCCCCCCAAGATTAAAAAGGAGATCTCAATAGAAACATGAAACAATGAGTAGAAATTTCCAGGAATCCTAAAAGTACAGGTTCCTTTTGATACAAAGCCCTAGCTGGACAGATGGGTGTTGAGCAAGTTAAATTTACATTTGGGTTAGTGCAAAGGCTCAAAGCTTCCTCAATGGAAGTTTATGCAGAACTGCTTTTGTCTTGCTAACCCCATCTAGGAAGCCGATGGCCAAAACGACATCCTTGGCTTATCCAGGTGTAGTTCAGATTTCAGTTCCAACTCATGAAATATTAATGAGGCTATGTGGAACTTAGGAAAGCATTAGAATTTGGCTTGCCTACTTCATACAAAGTATAGGAAACTTCAGGTTTTATAGGCAAAAGCTAGATGTCAGATGAAGTTTACTCACAGAGACTCATTTAGACTAAGATTGTTATTGTCTGTGTTTGAGCTTCGAAATTTGTTACAGGAGAAACGTTTTACCTAGTTGATTTTACATTTCCTTGTGCCATATGGTTATGCTAATTGTTCCTGCTTGGCTAGCTATATCTTTTAATATGTAAATGTCAGAACCTCGTGCTCAAAAAACTCCTTACTGGGAGAAAAAAAAAATACACATTTCAGAATGTAACCAAGCCTGGTGTCTGTGTGTCATTATTCCATCGAATCCGTACCTCCTGGACCAAGGAATCCTGGTTCCCCGAAACTGCAATTCCCCGAGAGTTTAGTCTGCACTAGTGGACCAAGTTTCCGTTAGAACAATCTCCATAGTAACTTAGTTCTAAAAGCTTCTTTTCCTTTCTTTCTCACCTTTCTAGTCTCAGCTTTAGGGAGTCGCTCTTAACATTTACCTCTCAGCTTCAACGAGACAAAATAATAAGGCTCCACGTGACCTCGAATAGACAACCACAAATGTTTGTTTCTTTGCTGTTTTAATCAACACAGGTGAGAAGCATTTTTGGAAATGTTATTTATAAAATTATTTACAGGCTCTATCTACTCCACTGAAATGGCAAAGTTATCATTTTTTTCTTATTGTCTTGTGTGTGTGCGTGTGTGTGGAAGGCACACACATGTATATCCAGGTGTATGTGCACACACTTCAGGCCCCTCCTTTCGGATGACTCCAGCGTGTGTCAGGTTGACACGGAGTGAGGCAGCCCGAGTCACTATTTTAAAACGGAGCTGAGTCAAAGCATTAGCTAGGTAGGGAAGTGAATGCGTGTACAGTGGTTTGAGCCTTTAATCCTGGCACTCGGGAGGCAAAAGCAGGACAGTCTCTGTGAGTTCAAGGCTGGCTACTTTACATGGCACGTTCTGGGCCAGCCAGAGCTAAGGTCCTGCCCCCAAAAGCAACAAAATGACAAATGAAACAAAACCTGCTGCAACTACCACTGAAATGCTCAACTTAGAAGAAATCAGACTGGGGCTGGTGAGATGGCTCAGCGGTTAAGAACACTGACTGCAGCCAGGCGGTGGTGGCGCACACCTGTAATCCCAGCACTCTGGGAGGCAGAGGCAGGAGGATTTCTGACTTCGAGGCCAGCCTGGTCTACAGAGTGAGTTCCAGGACAGCCAGGGCTACACAGAGAAACCCTGTCTGGAAAAAAACAAAACAAAAAACAAAATAAAAACAACAACAACAAAAAAAAAACCCACCCACTGACTGCTCTCCTGAAGGTCCTGAATTCAAATCCCAGCAACTACATAGTGGCTCACAACCATCCGTAATGAGACCTGACGCCCTCTTCTGGTGTGTCTGAAGACCGCTACAGTGTATTTACATATGATAATAAATAAATCTTTAAAAGAAAAAGAAGAAATCATACTAAAATAAGAGGTTACTATTTTTAAACTTTACTCATTGTGTCATATATAGCTGAATCTGTAACAAGTACATGTTGTTAGTAGAATAACCACATCGATTAATAACTTATTCAGTAGAGTGACCTATAAGCCATTAATGCCCTAAATATGAATGTCATGTCATCCAGCAGAAAACGAACTCACATAGTTACTGAACGTTAAAATTTGACCTTGAATCTACCATGTCTGTTACAGCCAAACGCACTATAATCTACAGGAGGCTCTGCTGTGGGTGCTGTCCAGGTGTTTGCCGAAGAAGAACAGAATTTGTTTCCATGCATCTATCTGGGCTTTTGAGTGAGCCCTGACCTCCCCTCCCCAAATCACAGCTTTGTTCACTATTTTGTGCAGGGAAGCTGGGCACATGGGGAAGAAAGGTGGCTCGAGGTAATGCCCAGTGCCTGGGTAAGAGATTATCTGGGGCCTCTCTTTCCCATGAGCCTGCAACCGCTCCGAGGCTATCTGAGTATATAGCTCACTCCTCCAGCAATGATCGTCCTGACCAGCAATGAAGAGGATGGGCCCCTGGGCCTTCTCTATTGGTATCATGCTGGGGTTCTCACAGCCCCCCACAGCATCGTTCCGGATATCCACAATGTCCAGAATGCCGGAGAAAGCCACCTTCATTCTCCTCAGGTCATGGCCCAATGGTGGAATCGTGGTCTGCTTGTAGTGTATGTGTCTGTTTCCACTGAATGCAGAGCCATTGATGGAAACTGTGGCTGAGACATTCTTCAAGAAGGAAGCCATGATCAGACAGACATCAGCTCCGAGGGAAAGACCCAGAAGCCCAATGTCTGGGCCTTTTACCTAGAAAGGAAAAGAAAAGAAGAGCTAAGTGTCAGAGATGGAACATGCCTATAATCTAGCACTGGGAATGTGGAGGCAGGAGGATCAGGAGTTCAAAGTCAGCTGCATAGAGAGTTCAAGGCCAAGCTAAGCAATGTCAAAACACCAAAGAGAAAGGAAAGCAAAACAGAACGCAAAAGCTAAGGAGATGGCTCAGAGGGCAGAGGCGCTTGCTGCCAAATCTGATGACCTGAGTTCAATTCCTCACAAGGTAAAAGAGGAGAACTGACCCTTGCAAGTGGTCCTTGTCTCCACCTGTGTGTGGGGGATCACGTGCAGCCAAAATGGGTTAGTAAAAGAGAAGTTACCCAGCACCCAAAGATGTAACTAGAAAGGCTGGAGAGATGGCTCAGTTGTTAAGAGCACTGGCTGCTCTTCCAAAGGATCCTGGTTTGATTCCCAGGACCCACTTAGAACTGTCCATAACTCCCAGGGGATCTGTTGCCCTCGCCTGGCCTCTGTGGACAATACAAGCGCCTGGTGCATAGCCACAACTGCAGGCACAGATACCCGTACACACAAAATAAGAGTAAATAACTCCTTCATGGCAAACAACCTTTCACAGTCACACTTGAGAATTGGTTATAAATGCTGAGCCACGGGAGCCTGTCAAGGTGAAGGCCTCATCTCCAGTGAGCCCGACCTATGGCCTTATTTGGCACGTGTTGAACCGTGTGGATCAAGCAGTGGTCCAAGGTGTGACTCATCCAACCAAGCCCATCCAAGCAATACTAGAAAATGATTAACTTCATAGAAACAGAGTTCAATGTCCAACTTAGTTGTTCTTAGCCTCTGGAAAGGGTGGGAAAGTTATGGCTAAATTTGAGAGGGAAATTAAAGGTTATAAAGTCAGCGTGGTAAGATATCTAGACTGTATGGCAAGAGGAATTTTACTATTATATGAGATGAAATTTCATTTTAGTAAAGTTTTATGAACCCATGCAACAGAAAAAGGGGACGGGTTAGATGCTCAAAGCCAAGAAAATCTCCCCAAGAAACTTCCTCCGCGAACAAAGAACAGGACGGCCTCAGTGCAGCGGGAGCAGGGGACCACCTCTGTACAGATATTCCAGGGACACTGATTAAATAAAGCACCGGAGGAGAACCTTCGGGTGTTGGAGCATGTAGCACACTGCTTCTTCAAAGTAGTCCACTTCTATGATGGGGAGCTCTTTAGGGAGATCTTCAAAGCCATAGAAAGCCAGAGCCAAGGTGGCAAAGCCATGGCCGGCCATCAGGCTGGCTCGGTATTCCAGCAGGCCCCCTCCAACACCATAGACATCGATGATCCCGGGAAAGGGCCCTTGTCCTACAGAGGGCACAAGACAAGGCAAACGCATCATATAACCCAAAGAATTCGTTTCTCCTTTAGACACCTTTCTAAATTGTTTAGTCAGTCTCTATGAATCCAGTGAAACAGATCCCCGTGTCTACTGAACAGGAACGTTGGAGTGAGAAAAATCTAAGCGGGTCTCATGGGTTTTAATCCTCCTCTGGAATCCAAACTGTGGCCCACAAATCATGGGAGGACAATTATGAATTTGGCCCAACACAAAATCATAAACTTACAAGAAACATTTCCGAAGGTGGGTTTTTGTGTGTGGTTTTTGTTTGTAAATCAGTCACATGGTTCTAGGGGGTGAATGCTATAAATGATACTGCTGAAGATTGGAAATTTATCAGTGATTCTGTAAAAAGCTATTTGTATACCTCTCTCTCTACAGGTCAGTCATTGTTACAGGGGACAGTGCTAAACCTTGGGGTGAGGAGTGCCTTTCAGAAGGGGGACTTGAAAGTCTTAGACTGTCCCCTCCTCCTGCTCTGTCGAGGGCTGCAGACAATGGTGGGGGGGGGGGACTGGGGGTATGGAGAGTACCCCAGGGGTTGAGAGCCCTCCCTATTCTTGCAGAGGACCCAGGACTGGGGCTTACAAGCACCTGTAACCCCAGCCAAGGGGATCTGATCCCCTCTTCTGACCCCCGTGAGCACCAGCACACACAAACCATACACACATGAGAAAATTTATTCTTATTCGTTGGAGATTTGCTTGCATATTTATCTGTGTGAGAGTGTCAGGTCTCCCCAGAACTGGAGTTACAGACAGCTGTGAGCTGCCATGCAGGTGCTGGGGATTGAACCCAGGTCCTCTGGCAGAACAGCCAGTGAGTGCTCTTAACCACGAGGCCATCTAGCTCACACGCCCCATAAGGTTAAATTTAAAAACAAGAACAAAAGCAATTGATAGTAAGCTGGATGCACTATGGCATTAACCTTTGTGTGTGTGTGTGTGTGTGTGTGTGTGTGTGTGAGAGAGAGAGAGAGAGAGAGACAGAGAGAGAGACACAGAGAGAGACAGAGAGAGAGACAGAGAGAGAGACAGAGAGAGAGACAGAGACAGACAGAGACAGACAGACAGACTAGGGGCAGGGATGGAATGGGGAAAAGGAGCTGCACACTAAGCATGCTGCCTGGGAGATCTGTAGGGTAGTGTCCTGCAGCAAAGTTCACTTGTATTTTTCATCAGCTGGATGACACTATCTCTTTGGTATAGACAGAGATTAAATGAGATAATGCAAGCGAAGGGCACTTGCTAATGCATGAAAATCCTCAACTTGTTTGAGTGGCCACTGAAATGGCCAATAGCAACTTCTTAGAAAGCCCATACCCCAACCCCACCCCTAGTCAACCTGCACGCTCCTGCCTCTTAACAACCCGACTCACCTGGAGGCAGGAAGAGCGTGGCGCGCACCCGGCCCTCGCGCACGGGCACGCGCCGCACCCCGGGAGCCATGAAGTGACGCTCGTGCACCGCCCGTGCCAGCAGCCGCCCGCCGTCGGGCTCGTGTCCCTCCAGCACCTCCAGCTCCACCACGAAGGGCGTCTGCACGTCGCGCTTGATCAGGCGCCAGAAAGGCCGGTCGGGCTCCATGGCCCAGAGCAGCCCCATGGGCTCGAGCCCCGAGAAGCTGCCGCCCAGCGCGGGCGCGCGCGCCAGGTCCAGCTCCCCGTGGGCGTCGGCGCGGTAGCGCGCGTGGGCTCGGAAGAGCGCGCCCTTCTCGTCGCGCAGGGCCGCGCGCAGCGTGACGGGCTGCTCGGGGGCCAGGCCGCGCACGGCGATGCTCAGCGGCTCGTCCCAGCAGCTGCGGCCCGCGGGCTCCAGGCTCAGTGTCGCCGCCATGGGGAACTGGGGGCCTCGGTGAGCGCCACGCGAATCCAGAGCGGGGGTCTGGCCTGCTTTGGAGCGGATCTGGTGGGTCTCTGGGACCCAGAAAGAGAGAAACCAAGGTCTGTCAGCAATTTGGGCTCAGATGGTCAGAGGTCAGAGGTCGGGGCTGAGCCAGGTCATAGGATTCTGCTTCTTGCCACTCCCACGTGGTGTTGTGAAAGTGATTGGTGGTGACACCAAGTGAATGAATCAAGGCAAAGGATGATCCTTCCGTGGATTCAGCAACTTTCTAAAAATACAAAACAAAACCAACAGCAAGAACTTTGTAATAAATTGTAACTTTATACCGTTTTAGTCTTAAAACACTCAGCTTACAAAAACCTCCCTGGATGGAACAGCCCCCAGCACAGAAACTAAAATGCACAGGCAAATTGACAAAGACAATTGTATTAGTCAGGGTTCTCTAAACCAAGAGAGCCAGCGCAGATGGAGACGCGAACGCGAAGACAGCTTTCGTTAGATTGGCTTACAGGCTGTGATTTTCGTAGTTCAGCAATGTCTGCCTCCCACAGAGAGGCCAAGGATCTGGTAGTTGTTCAGTCCAGAAGACTGGATGTCTCAGCAGTCCTAATCTGGTGCTGGAGTCCCAAGGAAGCTCCGAGAGCTGCCAGTTCTTGGTCCACGTTGGGATCCTGAGGAAATGGTTCTAACACCAGTGAAGGGATGGCTCAGAATGGATGAGCTTGCCAGCAAGACGAGGGCAAGCAGGCAAAAAGCAAAAACTCCCTTCTCTCATGTCCTTTTGTGTGGCAGAACGTGTGGCCCAGATTTAGGGTCATGAAAAATATCCTTATTCATCAAATACAGGAACAGCAGCGCATCTAATCTGAAACATCCCGTTCACAGGCATTCCCAGTCGCTTGGGGTTTAGTTGATTCCAGATATGGTCAAATTGACAGTCAAGATTAGCCGCTCAGCCGCATCCTCTCCTTACCCCAGTGCCCACAGTCAACGAGACGCAAATGGCTCTCTGATACAGGATGGAGAGGCCACTGCTTGGTTCTCTGAGGCCGGGCAGTTTGAATTTGAGGCCGGGCAGTTTGAATTTGAGGCCAGCCTGGTCTACAGAGTGAGTTCCAGGACAGCCAGGGCTATACAGAGAAACCCTGTCTGGAAAAACAAAAACAAAAACAAAAACAAAAACAAGGAAGAAAGAAAGGAAGGAAGGAAGGAAGGAAGGAAGGAAGGAAGAAAGTTAGTTCTCCGAGGGGAAGTTGGCTTCATCCACCGTCCAGGGTTCTCTAATGGCCTGATAAAATGGTGCCGCCTAATATTCAGATATCTGAGTGCTTGTGGAGCCATCCGGCTTGGGTTTAGGATGTTTGTTGACATCCCATTAGACACACATAAGACAGATGTTCAAACTGAACCTTCCAGGAGGAGGAGTGCAAAGGCAAGGCCCTAGCTGCCAACTGAGGCGATGTTCCGTCCCGTGGGAAATGACCTGGGACTAAGAAGGTGGCCACTCCAGCAACATCAATAAAGGTGTTATATGGAAAGGACGGGGGCTGTGGATTCAGATAAGCCACCGCACTGGGAATTAGCAGACCAAAGTGATGGAGACATGAGTTATCCTCGTTTCTGTGAGTTAAGTAGAAATGAGCATTGAGATTCTAGTCATCAAACCCAACTGAGCTGCTTCTGAGAAACAGGTTAAGCATCGAATGGGAACCCTAAACGGGAATCAAGGGATATTCGAGTGAAATTCCATCTGCTTTTTCCTTACGTGGTTAATCTTATCATCTTTACTTTAGGTGACCTGAAGTTAAACATTTCATTACTTTTCTTCTGTCTCCCTGACTCTACCTTACCTAAGAAAAATACTTTTGAAATGACAAATCTTGTTTTCATTCTTTATTTCTGCTTTTATTAGTCTATAACAACCACTTCTACTCATCCTGATGGGAGCACACTGAAGGATGAGGTTCTAGAGAGTTCCACAGTGTAGAGCCGGTTTATATCTTTTAACTTGTTCTGTGGTTTTGAGTGTTCTTGCAAACATACAGTGCCAACCTTCCCCTTCTGTGTTTATGTGTGTGGGGGACATGTGTGTGAGTGTGCATGTATGTGTCCACTTGTGTGTGCAGAGGCTGGAGGTGGTGTCTGTGTCTTTTTAGATGACTCTCTACTTTATTTGCTGAGGCAGGTTTCCTTCCTCAACCTGAGGTCTGGGTTCTGCTACTCTGGGCAGCCAGCTTTCTCTGGGACCTCCTGTTTTTGCCTCTGGAGTTCTGGGATGACACATGGACTCACACACCCACTGAGCCGTCCATGAGTCCCAGGGATCTGAGTTCCAGTCCTCCTGTTCACACACCTGAGGACTTTTGAGAGTCAAACAGTACAGCAGCCCAGTGGGTGAAGACATTTGTTGTTCTTGCAGAGGACTCACGATGGGGTGCCAGGCATCCACATGGTCGTAGCTCATAACCACTGTAACTCCTATTCCAGGGGACCTTCCAAAGCACCATGCTCGTAAGTGGTGCACATACATACATGCAGGCAAAATAGTCACAAAATAACATACATAAACGAAATGGAAGTCATGGTCTTCAAGATAGTCACTGCCAGTCTGGGTACAAAACTCTTGTCATTATCTTGATGGGACAGACCCCTGTTGACTCTTTCCCAGAACCCCGATCTTTAAGTCACCTAGTTGGGTCCTCGCCAAGACCTTTGCCCCTGGTGCAGCTGATACACAGGTTAAAAGATAAAATGTTTCATGGACCATTGATTACTTATGAAATTCTATTAGCTAGCCAACAAACATTCCTATACTGCTGGGCTGTGGACCTGTTATATAAACAGAACAATACTCTGACATCAGATTGCATATTTACTGACTATCTAATTTATCTATTGGAGAGAGACTCTCTTATAAGCAGCGCCTATCAATAAAAAAGCCTATGGCCAATGAACTGAGGCAGGAAATAGAAGGTGGGACCCTGACAGGAAGAGAGAGGATTCTGGGAAATAGTGAGAGGTGTGAGAGATTTGCTCAGGAACAGGGGGGGGGGGATTGGGGGGTGGGTGGGGGGGGTGGAGACAGACGTAAACCAGCAGGCAGCTGAACTCAGTGTAGAATACAGAGGATCCATCCCGGACCTGGACACATAAAGCTGAGAAGAGGGAAGTAAGCATGAGGAAGAGATAAGATAGTTTACGTGGTTAAATAAGCGACGCGCTAGTTGGGGAATGAGCCAAGGTATTTATTAATAAATAATCAGTCTCAGAGTCGGCAGGAAAAAACACATTTCTTTCTTCTTTAAATTTTTTTTTACAAGGTGTCTGTTCGCTGCCAAAATCACCCTTCCCCTTCAATAGCACTGGCTCAGACTACCTGAAAGAGGAAGAGTTAAATATCTCAAAAATAGTGCATATCTATGCACTCTTTACACACACACACACACACACACACACACACACACACACATCTAGGATAATATCATTTGGGAGGTTTTTATACAAAATCCTATAATTTAGGGTCATGAAAAATACCCTTATTCATCAAATACAGTAACAGCGCATCTAATCTGAAACATCCCGTTCAAGGGCTGGGGGTAGGAATCAACAGTTGACCCCTAGCCAGCAAGCACAGGGCTGAGTTCTAGCCCAGCACCACGGATTAGTAGTAACTATGTGTCTTCTAAAGCCTTTCCACCTTCAAGGTCCTCTAAGAAGCTGGGCTCCCAAGTTCAGGCTGGCCACTGTATCCTGCCTGTATTAGTCTGGGTTCTCTAGAGTCACAGATCGTATGGGCAGTCTCTATGTAGTTAGGGAATTTGTCGATGACTTACAGTCTGTAGTTCAACTCCCCAACAGTAGTCAGCAGTAGCTGTGGATGGAAGTCCAAGGATCTTGCAGTTGCTCAGTCCCACAAAGCAAGCCGGCAAGGAAGAAGCAGTCTTCCTTCTTTCAATGTCCTTATATATGTCTCCAGTAGAAGGTGTAGCCCAGATTAAAGGTGTACACCTTTAATCCCAGATGAACTTGAAGTCTGGGATTAAAGGTGTATGTCTCTACACCTTTAATCCCAGATGACCTTGACTGGAATCCATGCTTCAAGATCTCCATGCTAAGTCCAGGTCAGAAACTTATATCTCTGAGCCTCCAAATTAGGATCATAGGTGAGCCTTCCAATTCTAGATTATAGTTCATTCCACATATAGTCAAGTTGACAACCAGGAATAGCCACTACAATCCACCCCTTGTCAACTTGACACAGATAATATCTCATGTCCACATGAAACAATAACAAGGTCGTGAATACGCCTAACATGATATAACTATTCCTCGTACAATCGCAAACGCATTTGTAAATTTACAATGGGGCAATGTCCCTTGGGAACATTCTTTTAGTGTCTCAATACCAATTGATGTTAAAGGAATTGGAAGACAAATGTATCCTTAACAAAATAAGATACAAGCATTCATATTACTTATAATCCTCGTTTCTGCAACTGGTTACGTGGCCTTAGCTGGTATTTATAACTACCATCCTCTACTACCCATTCTGTATTTCCTTCACCTTCAGCAAGCACCTCAGCAGGTCTTGGCTCTTTTCCTGGAGGATTGACCCATACCTTCATTCCTGATGGGTCATCCTTCCTCATCCTGCTTGGATTATGCTGTTGTAGTTTCCCATTGACTTTAATCACAGGACAGGGTAGTACTAAGAGACGCCCTAGGGAATCTCCTGCTCTCCAGACATAATCCTGCTTACCTCCATTGTGGAGAGGCAATCCAATTTCCCCACTGTAATCTGGATCTATCACCCCTCCTAACACAGTTATTCCTTTCTTAGCCTGATGGTTTAGGGGCATTAGAAGCCCAAAATGGCCAGGGGGAAATCTGAGCTTCCAGTTCAATGGAATGTTTGTTGTGGCTCCAGGTAGGAGCACTCCCCCCTCTGGAACCAAAACTTCTAGGCCAGCAGAACCTAAAGTTGTGGGGACAGGAAGCAAAAATTTTCCTAGCGGGTCACTAGGAGTGATAGTGAGTGGAACTATTCCCTTTTCCACCCCTTGATTCCTGGACCCATGAATCCTGGCTATGGGAGAAACCGTACCATATATTGAACGCTGATTCAAAGCATATACTGCCTTCTGAAGAACTCTGCCCCAGCCCTCCATGCTGTTGCCACCTAATTGGCGCTGTAACTGTGTCTTCAAAAGGCCATTCCATCTTTCTATCAGACCTGCTGCTTCAGGATGATGGGGAATATGGTAAGACCAGTAAATTCCATAATCATGGGCCCACTGCCGCACTTCTCTGGCTGTGAAATGAGTTCCTTGGTCAGAAGCAATACTGTGTGGAATGCCATGACGATAGATGAGGCATTCTGTGAGTCCACGGATGGTGGTTTTGGCAGAAGCATTACGCGCAGGAAAGGCAAATCCATAACCGGAATAAGTATCTACTCCAGTAAGAACAAAACGTTGTCCTTTCCATGGGGGAAGTGGTCCAATGTAATCAACCTGCCACCAGGTTGCAGGCTGGTCACCTCGAGGAATGGTGCCGTATCTGGGGCTCAGTGTTGGTTTCTGCTGTTGGCAGATATGGCATTCAGCAGCAGCTGTAGCCAGGTCAGCCTTGGTGAGTGGAAGTCCATGTTGCTGAGCCCAAGCATAACCTCCGTCTCGGCCACCATGGCCACTTTGTTCATGTGCCCACTGGGCAATAACTGGGGTGGCTGGGGAAAGAGGCTGACTGTCCACAGAACGTGTCATCTTATCCACTTGATTGTTGAACTCCTCCTCAGCTGAAGTCACCTTTTGGTGAGCATTTACATGGGACACAAATATCTTCACATCCTTTGCCCACTTGGAAAGATCTATCCACATACTTCTTCCCCAAATGTCTTTCTCACCAATTTTCCAATCGTGATCTTTCCATGTCCCTGACCATCCAGCCAATCCATTGGCTACAGCCCATGAGTCAGTGAACAATCGTACATCTGGCCATTTCTTCTTCCAAACAAACTGTAATACCATGTGCACTGCCCGAAGTTCTGCCCACTGTGAAGATTTTCCTTCACCTGTATCTTTCAGGGTTGTCCCAGAAAGGGGTTGTAATGCTGCAGCTGTCCACTTCTGGGTGGCGCCTGCATAACGTGCAGAGCCATCAGTAAGCCAGGCCCTAGTCTTCTCTTCTTCAGTCAGCCGGTCATAGGGAACACCCCATGAGGCTATAGGTGCATGCTTGGCAGCAGATGGCATTGTAACAGGAGTAGAAACCATAGGCATCTGAGCAACTTCTTCATGTAACTTGCTTGTGCCTTCAGGACCTGCTCTGGCCCGATCACGTATATACCACTTCCATTTGACAATAGACTGCTGTTGTGCACGCCCTACTTTATGATTTGGAGGGTCTGATAACACCCAACTCATGATGGGGAGTTCAGGTCGCATAGTAACTTGGTGTCCTATTGTCAAACGTTCAGTTTCCACTAAGGCCCAATAGCAGGCTAAGAGTTGTTTTTCAAAGGGAGAGTAGTTATCTGCGGATGACGGTAAAGCTTTGCTCCAAAATCCCAAAGGTCTCTTCTGTGATTCACCTACAGGGGCCTGCCAGAGGCTCCAAACAGCATCTCTATCTGCCACCGACACCTCAAGTACCATTGGGTCTGTTGGATCATATGGTCCAAGTGGTAATGCAGCCTGCACAGCAGCCTGGACCTGTTGAAGAGCCTTCTCCTGTTCTGGGCCCCACACAAAGTCTCTAACTACATAGAGACTGCCCATACGATCTGTGACTCTAGAGAACCCAGACTAATACAGAAGTGGTACTAGGAGTGGTTCTAGAGGAGCAGAAGTATAAGGATGAATGTTTCAAAATTTTGGAGTTGGTTGGTTGACCCACCAGCACTCTCAATTACTGAAACCTCTCCAAATTCTCTCCCTCCTGGGAGTTCGGGGAATATTGAAAACCCATGGATGAAACTATATTCCAAGCTTAAAGAAGCTAAAGCCTTTGATTATCTTGATGAATTAGGTGATTCGGTGGTATACAATACATTCTACAAGTTGGGGAAAAAACCGGAAAATGATTTTGCTGGCTTGTTACTCTTAGCATCTCGGGAGAAAGCAATGAAGGAAAGGAAGGAGTTGTGTGATAAAATCGAACAGCTCCAGACTCAAGTAAACAATCTAAAAGTCTCCAAGTGTGCCCTTGAAGAGAATCTTCTTTCCAGCAGCCATAGAGCTCAAGTAGCAGAAAATCAAACTGAAGCACTCATTATAAGGCTGGCTGAAATACAGCGAAAATTCAAGTCTCAACCTCAGAGGGTGTCAGCAGTTAAAGTAAGGGCATTAATTGGCAAAGAATGGGATCCTATAACTTGGGATGGGGATGTGTGGGAAGACCCTGTTGAATCTTCAGATTTTCAAGGATTTGCTCCACCTGAAGTAGTAGTACCCTCAGCCCCACCCCTTGAATTAATGCCTTCTCCACTTGAGGAAAGTAATCCCTCAGAGCCTGATAGACCAGCAGTGACTTTTACTGACAATATTGATGTTTCTCCGGGCCCACCAATAGTTTCTTCTAGACCTATAACCAGACTCAAGGCAAAACAGGCCCCTAAAGGGGAGGTAGAAAGTATAGTCCATGAGGAAATACACTATACTACTAAGGAGCTTAATGAGTTTGCTAACTCATTCAAGCAGAAGTCTGGGGAATATGCATGGGAATGGATTTTAAGGGTATGGGATAATGGTGGAAGGAACATAAAATTAGAGCAGGCTGAGTTTATCGGCATGGGTCCTCTGAGTGGAGATTCTAGGTTTAATATAGAAGCTCGCACAGTTAAAAAAGGTGTCAAAAGTTTGTTTGATTGGTTGGCTGAAGTATTTATTAAAAGATGGCCTACTGAAAAGGAGTTGGAGATGCCTGATATCCCTTGGCTTAGTGTTGATGAAGGGATTTTAAGGCTTAGGGAAATTGCAATGCTAGAGTGGATACGTTGTATAAAACCTAATCCCCCACTTCTGGTACCACTTCTGTATTAGTCTGGGTTCTCTAGAGTCACAGATCGTATGGGCAGTCTCTATGTAGTTAGGGAATTTGTCGATGACTTACAGTCTGTAGTTCAACTCCCCAACAGTAGTCAGCAGTAGCTGTGGATGGAAGTCCAAGGATCTTGCAGTTGCTCAGTCCCACAAAGCAAGCCGGCAAGGAAGAAGCAGTCTTCCTTCTTTCAATGTCCTTATATATGTCTCCAGTAGAAGGTGTAGCCCAGATTAAAGGTGTACACCTTTAATCCCAGATGAACTTGAAGTCTGGGATTAAAGGTGTATGTCTCTACACCTTTAATCCCAGATGACCTTGACTGGAATCCATGCTTCAAGATCTCCATGCTAAGTCCAGGTCAGAAACTTATATCTCTGAGCCTCCAAATTAGGATCATAGGTGAGCCTTCCAATTCTAGATTATAGTTCATTCCACATATAGTCAAGTTGACAACCAGGAATAGCCACTACACTGCCTTTCTTTTGTAACACTTTACTAGCTGGGATAATTGGATATTTGCTGTGGTTTCTGAGTAATTAACATTCTCCTTGAAAGTTGAAGTGTGAAGCATTCCAAGGTAAAATCCAAGGAGCAGGTCCCCACCCCCACCACAGTTCTAGGAAGGGTGAGTGCAGAGGGGCTTGTCTGCAGTGGGTTCCCTGACTGCTGCCCTGTCCCTTGCCAGATCCGCATCTTGATTGGTACTCAATGCGGTCCCTCTGGTTGGTCCGCGATGTAATTGTCTATTAATGGCGTCAGAAAGCTTCTTGACTTCAGATGTGAGACCTGACTTTAAAATCTGCTTCCTGTGTTGTCACAGCAACAGGAGTGTAACTAATATACTCTCTCAGCACTGGGCCAGTGTTGTTCTCTTAGGAGTTGTATGCCCACACACTTCTAATAGATGTGACCAGAGCCACCTTGCAGCCTGCATTTTACTTGCAAACTTAGTGTTAAGGTTAACAAACTAAAGTTACCAAGGAGTGGGGTGAGTTCAGGACAGGGTTCAGAACACACAGGGTTTGCTTTTAGTCTCTGTACTTATTTCTCAGTTTCCCGATTCAGAATGGGGTGTCATCGACAGTACAGGCACCTCCTCATTTACCAAGAACTAACATGGAGGCCCTGACATCTGCTGCCCCATCTTTGGACACCTATCAATGTGCTCTGGAGAGGCAGCAATAGTATAGTTTGAACCAAAGTGCACTGGGTCGTTGTCAGTGTCACCCACTAGATGGCAGCGTACAGGATTCCTTAGGTCAGTGGAGTCTTATGTTGTAGCTGGCAACAGACGTTTTAAATGTGTCATTATCTATGTGAAAAAAGATAACAAAGTACAGAGAAAAAAGTAAGAAGAGAGAGAGTCTCCATCCATGGCGTAAAGCCCAACCAACTCTGTTTTAAAGAAACTCCATTTTGTGCAAGACCAGAGGCCAAACTCCAATTCCAGGAAGAAAATCACAAAGTCCACCTGAGTGAACATCCTATGACAACCCCCCTCCCCCTTAGCAACAGCAAGACCAAGGCACGGAGAGACAACCTAAGACGTCCTGCAGAGGATAGATAACTTGGCCGTCCTGTTTGTCAGGCGGTTTGCCCCTGTGTTTGACTCCTGTAGATTGTGCAAGAAATGCAGTTTTTTAAATATTAACCTGGGGGGCTGGAGAGATGGCTCAGCGGTTAAGAGCACTGACTCCTCCAACCACATGGTGGCTCATAACCATCTGTAATGGGATCCGATGTCCTCTTCTGGTGTGTCTGAAGACAGCAATGCTGTACTCATATACATTAAATAAATCTGCTAAAAAATTAACTTGCTGACCTGGATAGAAATTCCCCAAACTTGCTCTAACTATAATAAATACCCCTCACCCCCAGACTCAGGGCTCTCACTCTGACCTGCTGTGACTAGGTTGCTGAGAGACCTTGCTTTTGAGCTTGTAAAAAAGACCCTTTGTGTTTGCATAAGAATTGGCTCCTGGTGGTCTTTCAGATCCTTGAAGCTTGGGCTTCCTGTTTCTAACTCTGCTTATAGGGCTTTAGGAAGAAGCAGTTCTAACTGTCAGTAATCTGTCAGAGAAAAGAGGACTTGAAGAGCCCAAACAATTTAGGATGGATTAGTGTACACTTGGAAAATTTTAGTAAGGATAAGTGTACAGGTGGATAATTTAGATATCCGACTCTCAGACACATCTCTTCCAGTGGATTTGTACGACACTGCACTGCTCTGATACTGAGGGACGGGAGGAATAGTTCCCTAAAATTATACTGTGACTTCTCAAGGTCAGGCCCTAGCCAGGAAGTAAGAGAGAAGAGAGAATGGTCATTTGTCTCAGGTAGAGTTTACTTAATTGTTCTAGAGACAGACGCTTCAAACTCACCCTCTCAGAGGCTCCGGCCCTCCTCGGTAACAGAAGCTCACCCGTCTGTCTTTCCTTCTATCAACAACCCTTCTCTTGCACTTTAGCAAATACTCTACCCCATTGTCAACAGAGCATTGGATAACTCTTCTCTCACCATGGAAACAAAAGTCGCCCATCTTTACGGCTCCTCTGTGAGGGGCTAGAGAGGTACATCACTCATGAGAGCACTAGCTGCTCTCCCAGAGGACCCACGTTCCCTTCCCAGCATGCACGTGGTGGCTCACAGCTGTCTGTAATGTAATTCCAGTTATAGGAGACCCAACACCCTTGCCCAGCCCCCTCAGGCACACACGTGGTACAAAGCATACATGCAGGCAAAAAGGAAATGAAGCTAATGTGTGAGGCAAACCATTCACTAAAAAAGAAAATGAAACAAAACCAAACAAGTACCACAGCTCCACCCCCTCCCAAGCTTTGAAAACATAAATAGTGGGAGGGATGCTTTTTTTTTTTTTTTTTTTTGGTTTTTAGAGACAGGGTTGCTCTGTGTAGCTCTGGCTGTCCTGGAACTCACTTTGTAGACCAGGCTGGCCTCGAACTCAGAGATCCACCTGCCTCTGCCTCCCAAGTGCTGGGATTAAAGGCATGTGCCACCACCGCCCGGCTGAGGGATGCTTTTTTAAAAAACTTTACTATGTTGTATATTATACGCCTGAATACAAGCACGTGCTATCTTGGTAAAATGCATATTGACCAATAAAACTTGAGTAAAGTGATCAATATACCATTAATACATCAAGCATGAATTAATGTTATCTGGCCTCATACTTAGTTTTTAAAGAACTACACCTTACATTTGGACAGGCCAGTCTAAGGGGAGCACATGACTCTCAGAGTAGTCACCCGCTGGGTACAACAGAAGCTTTGGCAGCCCTCTGCTGGCTCACAGCCCGTTACCTTGAGCTGTACAAACTACCTAGTTGAATGCTTGTTCTGACTTTTACCCCATTTACAGCTGATACTTGGAAGTTTGGGTGCTGAGGGGAGTCTACTGATTACTTTGGTAATTGTGTTAGAATACCAACAATCAGGACCAGATTGCTTGGCCGGACAACTGCTGTAGAAGCAGATTGTAGAGTGAATGTTTTATCAACCCTGACTACGCGCTGCCAACACTGTCTAGTTCTCCAAGATGATTCTGCCTCTAACCATTTGGAAGGGGAGGATTTAGATGTAAGTCTTTGGGGAGATGGTGATATCAGTTTCTCTATATTATAATGAAATTTAAGTCATTTTGATAGTTGTTCCTCATTGCATAACTTAAGTCACGGAAGCAGCAGTGCTTAGCCAAAGACACACAGAATCTAATTCTTTTTTTTTTTTTTTTTTTTTTTTTGGTTTTTCGAGACAGGGTTTCTCTGTGTAGCCCTGGCTGTCCTGGAACTCACTATGTAGACCAGGTTGGCCTCGAACTCAGAAATCCGCCTGCCTCTGCCTCCCAAGTGCTGGGATTACAGGCGTGCGCCCCCACGCCCAGCCAGAATCTAATTCTTACAGTCATATTGGAGGTGAGTATTTAACCTAAGACTCTCTGCAGTTCAGCATCGTTGGTATGGCCCGCTTCTTTCCTTTGTTCTCTTAGCTTAAAATAAAATATCAAACATGTCCTCTGGCTTATTAGCACTCAGCCTTTTATCATTAACAGTTAAAATGTTTCGAAGCACTCCAAGGAGAAATTTAAGGTCATGCCCACCCCCGTGGTCTAGAGGGCTAACAGAGCAGGGCTTTGTCTGTAGCTGGCTTTCCCTTTCTCCCACGGTCCACTCCTTCATGGAGATAGTATCCAATGACACCATGTCCCCCTTTTATTTTTAGCAGGGAAATGGATTTCCATTATTTTACAGAGGAATCACCACATTGCAAGTATCAACCTAAATAACAATCAGAGTCTCCAGAGAATACTGGTCTCCATTTAGAATAGAACGACAGGGCAACACAGACTCTCCTGCCGCAAGAAACTGATTCCATCCAAGGATACTGAAGTAAGGGGACGATTATCAAGAAAGAAGGGAGTGTTGCAGAAGATAAGCCTCCCTGGGACACAGAACTCTGACTAGAAATGTCCAGCTTGACTTTGGCCTGAGCGACACAGCTGGGGAGACATTACTGAGGAATCATTATTCCGGGGATGGGATTGCACACCTACCATCCCAGAGGCCGAGGCAGGTGGATTCTTGTGAGTTCAAGGCCAGCCTGGTCTGCATAAAGAGGTCCAGTCCAGCTAGGGCTACATAGTGAGACCCTGACTCAAAAAACAAATTATTATTGTTATTTCTGTAATGATGGCTTTGCCTTTGCACAAGGCTGTGAGGACCGCTTAAGAGTCTTGTTAGATCATGTCAGGCAATTGTGTGTGTGAGAACCCTCTTTTATAACCGTCAGGCTTTATTTAATTACTTAGAACTGAGGTGCAGCTTCAATTTGATTCTAAGAACTTTCAAATCTACCTCCTTTACTTTTTATTGTTGTTTTTAAATTATTGTTTGCGTTTTGGCGTGTTGCCTGCATTTATAGCTGTGCAACACTTGTGTGTCTGGTACCCACGAAGGTCAGAGACTGTGTCAGATCCCCTGGAACAGACAGTTGTGGGGTGCTGGGAATCGAACCAGGGTTCCCCAGAGAGAACAGCCAGTGCTCTTGACTGCCAAGTCCCTGAGTGTAAGATTTTTAACTCTATCATTGTTAAGAGAAAAAAAAAAGTTAGAGTCTGTCACATTACGATGTAGTCTTGTTCTTACATCCACCGCTCATCGGTGTTTACAGCTTACATGTCTCTGTTTATGATGCTGGATAATCCTATGTCCTGTCTCAAGAGTGTGTGGACATCTCTTGGCTTTCTTATCGTATTACCATTTACAGGTATACTTTAAAGACTTTCTTTCACCTACATTGTGGATTTTTTTGTAGCAGTAGTTGACTTAACCGGTCTACTCCCCCGTGGCAGTGCTCCTTGCTGCCTGCTCCTATGCTCTGAATTGAATGAAAGACACACACACACACACACACACACACACACACACACACACACACGGCCTTCTATTTGAATTCATCTTAAACAGCACAATAGCTGAGCCAGCTACTCCCAAACCTCCACGTTGCTAATGCCTTCCCTCTGATACACCTAAATTATTACTCACTAAAATCTATACTTCCATCTTTGCTACCCCAGACCCAAACAAGGGTTGGGGGCTGGGGCCACTCTTGCCCGACTCTTACATGGTTTGTACTCTGTCTTCTGCAGCTCTCCAGCCTGCAGCATGTTCTTCTCCTGGTGAGGCCATTCTAAATCCTCTCCTTTGGTCCTCTTGCCTGTGAATCCTAAAGTCCCACCTCTGTCCCCCTTCTCAACCATTGACCACCCGGACAACTTTATTTACCAATTAGAACTAGTTGGGGGCAGGGACGCTCAGATTCTCACATTTGGTATTCTCCTGCAATTTGGAAACCCATAATGTAAGCATTAAACCAAATCCACAACATCTTATCTCAGTAGATGATACTGAACTGCTGTGGTGGGATTTGATTGTTTCCTCTAACACAGCTTTGGGGAGAGAGTCCTTGCGCTGATTCCTACAGCCATGGTTCAGCTCCTTTGACTACTGGAAGTGCACTTCCCTTGCAAGTCCACTCAATTGCTGGTGGACATTTGGGCTGCTTCCAAACAGTAGGACTCCTGGACTGAGAACAAACAGAATCCCATATCCACCTAAGTAAAAGCTAATCATGTCCCAGGCCAACTGAACCATTTCATGGTCTCTAATGGTGTCTTTTTCCTACAAGCTTCAATAACAAATGGTAAGGTTAGATGTCTGAATTCTTGTCACTCCTGAGGCTGTGATGAACTTTGCAGTTTTATTTCGTAATTCTTTAATCACTGCAGAGGCTAAATAAGGGCCTCCACCACTTCACGGGCTACTAGCTCTTCATGTAAGAACACCCAATAATTTCCTATGATTTCCTGATGGGAGGAGTCTCTCTCCTACTGTAACTGCTCAGCTACAGAAACCTAAGCATTCTGTGGGAATGGGAGAAAAGGTGCAAAATGAGAAACATATTGGTGTTTTATTTTGTCTGCGAGTATGCAGGTACCACAGCACCTCGTGGAAGCTGGTGGGCTCAGGGATCGAACCCTCAGCTTTGAGGGCAGGTGTCTTTACCAGCTGATCCATCTGGCTGGCACTGTTATGTGGAGGGCGTCAGAACCTCTAAGACTTTTTTCAAGCTTTGTGTAGCTATAAAATGATTTCAGTGTTGGGGTGACCTTTTGTGCACCGTGTAAAGATTATCTTTGTACTGCCCACATGCTGATTTCTGTGCTCAGCAGAGAGTTGAGTGCAGGCTGGACTTTGGTATTGTTATTCATATGGTTATATTATATTTTGTAAATATTCCCTCTGTCACTTTCTGATTGTTTTAATAAAAAGCAGGTGGGCCGGGTGTGGTGGCACACGCCTGTAATCCCAGCACTTGGGAGACAGAGGCAGGCGGATTTCTGAGTTTGAGGACAGCCTGGTCTACAGAGTGAGTTCCAGGACAGCCAGGACTACACAGAGAAACCGTGTCTCGAAAAACCTAAATTAAAAAAAAAAAAAAAAAAAAAAAAAAAAAAGCTGGTGGTCTATAGCAAAGGAAGAATAGGCTGGATTTCCCAGAGAGTTAGAACTCTGGAAAAGAGTCAGGAGCAAGAGAATTGGCCAGCCAGACACAAAGGAAAAGCGGGTGCAGGGACTAGAAACAGAGGCAACAGGCCGCCTGGCAGGACATAGGTCAGGCCAGTAAGTATTGTTGCGTTAGAACAGCTGAGAATCTGCCCAGCTACAGAACCAACGCTTATAATAAATATAAGTCTGTGCCTTTATTCAGAGCTGGGGTAGGACATAGAAGGTTCATCTGGCAATGCTTCAAAGTAAAAAGTTTAGAAACATGGTAACTGAACACAACACTCTGGGAATGGAGATATTTTTCTCTATTCTATCCACATAGCGTGGTTGATAGGGTCTGTCCCCCTCAGCTCCTTCCTTCTCCTCCTCCACACCCTCCACACTCAAACTTGCCCAATGGACCGAGGTTCCTAAGGGTTTAAGGGTTTATCTCGTCATGACAGTTTGTCTAAATTACCCTGAAATTCATAAGTATGTATTTGTCCCAAGCCGCTGGCTGGCCTTGGGCATTTAGTGTCTTCAGAGAATTGAATATCAAAATCAGAAGCCTCCCTTCAGGGAGGTTAGCTCAAATGGAGGACGGTCTGCTTTCCCCAGCCTCTGGCCGCTGGCCACACAGACATTACACAGCTAATCCTGCCCTCGCCTCAACTCCCAGAGCTTTGACCAGAAGTTACCCAGTTGAGAGCTTGCCATGAACTTTACCCCAGTTCCAACTCACCCTGAACATTGGGAGGGTAACTCTGTCAGGTGGCCTCTGGTGACTTTTATCAGTGGTGTAATGTTATGAAATCAAGAAGCCTCAGGACACCTGACCAGATTCCCGGGCCAGCACCGGTTATATGGACAGAACAGAACGCTGGCTGACACTGGGCCTGCGCTAACCACTACCCCCTCCCAGCACCCATTATGCTGGAAGCATTCAGAGACTAGGGGGTGAGTCCGTGGGGGAAATGGAATGCCAGTTCTCTTCATCTGAGTGAAGTGTGACCTGGGCGGGGGGACAGCCACCTCGAACTGATGTCAAGGCCTTCTTTGATCGTTCCTGGCTCTTTGCCTGCAGCTGTTCTCACATCCCCTAGAATCGGGGTCCTCATGACCTCCATGGTTATCAGACAGAAAGGGGGTTCCTAACTCCTCTTCCAGGAGAGCCTCCTAGGAGACACTGTCCCAACTCAGTCTAGTCCGTCTGTCCCTCTGCCTTTGTGCGAATGGTTCATGCAGTCTAGAATCCCCAGGGTCCGGCTGAGTGTCACTGGATATCCCAGACAGTCACAGGGCCGATTCCCAGGCCCAGCCCCTCAGCTGCTGACAGACTCTGCCTGCTTCACCCTCTCTGTCCTGCACCCTGGGGTGACCTATGGAGAGAGACCAACCAAATGTGCCCTTCGGCTTCCTCCGTGAGTATAGAACTCCTAGAATATGGATTGTGGGATGACCAAGCCCGCTCAGTCAGTCAACAGGTTCTCCAGAGCAGGAGTGAGGATTAAAAAGAAAAGAGATGTGGAGAGTGGTGGCATAAGCCTTTAATCCCAGCACTTGGGAGGCAGAGGCAGGCGGATTTCTGAGTTTGAGGCCAGCCTGGTCTACAGAGTGAGTTCCAGGACAGCCAGAGCTATACAGAGAAACCCTGTCTCGAAAAACTGAAAGAAAGATAGAAAGAAAGAAAGAAAGAAAGAAAGAGAGAGAGACAATTAGACATTGTAGCATAACCCCAGTCAATTCTGAGACTGAATGGTGCAGATTTATTTTTTCCCAATCCACTTTTATACCATTTTAATTACATGCAAATGTTAAGGGCATGCAGTACAATGAGGAACAAGCAAGGCGATAAGCACAGTCCCGTGATTACTCCCGTGAAAGTTGTTTCCAATGGCGAGTCAGAAGGACCAAAATACCTGAGCCCACTTACATGTCCAAGCCCAAAATCAGATTCTTGCCTGAAGCCTACTTCTTTTGTTCCTCCATAAGATTATGATTTCAGCCTGAACTTACTTCACTGTTAAAGCCTAAAATTAGGTTCCTGCCTGAACTTACTTCCTTGTCCTTGGCCAATGTCAGATTCCTGCCAAGCGGCCCCCAAGAGCTCCCCACAGGGACATGCTTATGGAATGGTCCCTGCCGGTCCTGGTTACTTTCAGGAAAGCCAAGACAAACAGCCAGGAAGCTCAGTGGGTTCCTCCCTCATGTTCCCACCTGAATTTTACACTTTAAATCTCTCCAGAGAGACAGGCATCTATCTCACCGTATCATGGCTTCCTGTTTTCCAGATGCTTCTCTGAAAGGCTGATCTGTGCCATTCTGATCTGTGTGCTTGCCCAGAGCAACCTTATTTCTTCTAGCCTTTAGATGAGGCCCCTTTGGCAATGAAGCCACAAAGTTGTCTGATGGGCAGGTACAAAATGGGGGGAAATAACAGATTACCTCGCTGGTTTATTGGAGGACATCTTGGTTGCTCCCAAGCTTTGGACTCCATGAATCAAGTTCCTATAATCATTAGTTTGCATTTGTGCGAACATGCATTTAGGTAAACACCAAGGAGTGTGGTTGCTGGATCCTGGGGTGGGGGTGACAAACCATCTTCTGAAACGGTTGTAGCCATCTGCACCCCTAACAGCAATGACACTGTTTATTGTTCAAAGTTGGTGAAAGCAGTTTTAGATTTTAGCTATTCCAACTGCTGCACAGCTCATTTTAACTCGTAAATCCTTGATTTTTTTTGTTGTTGTTGTTTTGTTTTGTTTTTCGAGACAGGGTTTCTCTGTGTAGCCCTGGCTGTCCTGGAACTCACTCTGTAGACCAGGCTGGCCTCGAACTCAGAAATCTGCCTGCCTCTGCCTCCCAAGTGCTGGGATTAAAGGTTTATGCCACCACGCCCGGCTCGTCCTTGGTCATTTATGATGGTCAGCATTTTTTCATATGCTCACCTGCTATGTCTTTATGTGTGAGCTATCTGCCTGTACCTTGCACCCAATTTTTGATTGGCTTCTTTTTTTAAGTTTTAAGAATTCTTTTTTTTTTTTGTTTGTTTGTTTGTTTTGAGACAGGGTTTCTCTGTGTAGCCCTGGCTGTCCTGGAACTCACTTTGTAGACCAGACTGGCCTCGAACTCAGAAATCCGCCTGCCTCTGCTCCCAAGTTCTGAGATTAAAGGCTTGCCCCCATCATGTCTGACAGTCCTGGCATTTTAAAATAGAGTTCCGAAGCCTGCGCACAGGACTGCTGCTGAAAACAGCAGTTTCTCAAGAACAGCCCTTTGCATTTGGAGTGTGGTCCCCCACTAGGACATCCGATTTCTCTGCTCCACAGGATAGTGAACCGTATCTCCCTTGCTTCTTAGCTGACTCCTCGGGAGAGCGCACTGGGCATGTGTTTTAGGGCTCCTAACCCTGCCTTGTGTCAGTCATGATGGGTCAGCCAAGGAGAAGAGCCAGAAGGGCATGGACTAGGAATCACAGAAGACAGACCCAGCTGGAAGGTGCTAGAAAGTAAGATCCCAAGGGCAATCTGGGGCATCTAAAGGGGAAGTTGCCAGTTAGGATTGCAGCTTCAGTGTCTGGTGGACCTCGGCTCAGTGGTGAGGAGCAGGCTGTCAGGTGCAAGGAGGAACTGAAGTGGGACCGAAAGGGAACCTGGACAAGACGTGCTCCCTAGACAAGACACGACAAGAGAAGAGAAGCTCCCTCAGACAAGACCACTTCCCCTTTAGACTCCCCTGATTTCCCTTTGGATCTTACAAGACACTTTCCTTCCTTCAGCAACCCCACCTCCATCTCTCCCTCAGACAAGACCAGCTCCCTCAGGACCTGATTTCTTTTCTCCTTAAGTCTAACCACACTGACTCTAGGGAGCACCGCCGGCTAGTCCATTTACCCTGGAGCTCTTACCTGTTGCTACTTAGGAGAAAGTCACACACCCAAGTCCTTACCAACAATTCCAGACGGTGGCCAGGGGCTGAGCCAAGAAAGGGTGAAGAGAGTCCTCACCTAAGCTACAGCTTCTCTAGAGGTGTGTGTGTGTGTGTGTGTGTGTGTGTGTGTGTATTCTCTCTCCCATCCCACCTCCCTCTTCTCGTTTAAAATATTTTGCTACTGGCCAGGTGTGCTAGCACACGTGTTTTTAACCTCAGCACTCGGGAAGCAGAGGCAGAGACAGGCAGAGCTCTGTGACTTCAAGGTCAGCCTGATCTATGGAGTGAGTTCCAGAACAGCCAGGACTAAAAAGTGACACTGTCACCTAAGAATTTTGCTACTTAACATAAACAATAACTAAATTTAAAGGTAATTATAAGTAATTGATGTACTAATAAATAATTAATATACTTTATGATGTCAAGAAATTATAAAACATAAAGGGCTCCACAGAACAGCAATGTGGTTGACACCTGGTATTAGAGTGTGGTGGCCGTCTCGGAAGCTATCCTAGGCTCTACTCTCATCACACTCAAAGGTAATCACCATCTTCAAAGTTGTTCTCATTTGAGGCCTTCAATTTGGGGGTGGCTGGAGGGCTTGCTCAGCGGTTAACAGCACGTGCTGCCGTGGTTCCTAGCACACATTACATGGCTGACAATCACCTGTAAGTCCATCCAACTGAGCATCGGAACGCATGCTTCCATGCAGCTTTGAGACTTCATTTCGGAAGGTTCTCGTATCACTTTTTTTTTCTCCCCGAGACAGGGTTTCTCTGTATAGCCCTGACTGTCCTGGAACTCACTCTGTAGACCAGGCTGGCCTCGAACTCAGAAATCCGCCTACCTCTGCCTCCCAAGTGCTGGGATTAAAAGCGTGTGCCACCACCGCCCGGCATATCACTTTTATTAAACAAGTTTATATGTTTTCCCTTAACTGCCTCTCTTGTGATCAAACACGGAACCTAGCAACTTATCCCACAAAGAGGGTCTCTTCCCAACGTTGGTTTGCTTTGTAAAGGTAATGTTCTTGTTCGATATGTGCACAAAGGAAGGGAGAAAGAAAGAAGGAAGGAAGGAAGGAAGGAAGGAAGGAAGGAAGGAAGGAAGGAAGCTTAGTTTTGCTGCAGCCTATCCGTGTATTAGGCATCTGAAAAGGAGGCCCCCAAGTCACCCCAAAGCCACTTCTGGAAGGAAGATGGGAGCGGGGACACTGGCCCAGGATTGAACAACACAATTTTGAGTTACACAAGTGTGTTGACTCACAATTTCTTTTTATTCCAGGCACTATTTCTGGGATAGGCACAGTTTCCATTTAATGTGCATTTTTCTTACAGTATGCTGGATTGAACCCAGGAACTTACATGGGCCAGTCAAGAACGCTACAACAGAACTACATTTTCAGCCCTGAATCAGTGCTATTTTGATACTAAAATTAATTTTTTTTTAAAAAAATGTAAACCCAAAGCAATTATATGTTCAGATGAAGTTCAGCTGAACTGATGATCTGACAATGTGTTTGTACCTTCCCCTCCAAAAGCATCATATAACAGGCTCTACGTTAGGGGACAGTCCCTAGCTCTTACCGCCCAGCTGTTTGTGGAAGAAAGTCTGGAGTTGCTGCCATGCATCCAACTGGGCCATGGCATGAGGCTTAGGCTCCCCTCCGAAGGTGATATTAGCACCCACCAGGAGGTGCATGCCAGCTCTGCACAGTGGGAAGTAAGGGGGCTCAATATAGTGCCCTGCCTCTGGGTAGCAGATGATCTGGGGCGTCTCCTTCCCGTGGGCCTGCAGGCGCTTGGAGATCTCATTGGCGTAGAACTCGCTCTTCCAGTTGTGGTCATCCTGACCAACGAGGAACAGGAAGGTCGTGTCAGACCTTTCCACAGGGATGAAGCTCTTCTCTTCCACCAGAGGGCTTTGCAGAGCATCCACAACATCCTTGAGGCCATCTTTGGTCATTTTGACCTGATTTCTCAGGATAGTCACAGGGGGTATGGCCTCATCCTTATAGTGTATGGTGTTCCCAACAGCAGCCACAGAGCCATTGATGACAACGGCGGCCGTGATGCCCTTCAGGAAGGAGGCCATAGCCAGGCCAAGTTCGCCCCCTTTGGAAATCCCAAGCAGCCCAATTCCTGGTCCTTTTACCTGAGAAAGAAGCAAATGAAAAATGGAGGTTTAGTCCGGGAACAGTATGAAGAGTGAGTAGGCCCAGCCAGAAAGCCAAATAGACCTGGGGCCAACATTGGCATTTTCTCTCTATTTTCAAAACCACCAGGGCAGGAATGAAGCTACTCGAAAAAGACATCTGCACTCCTCCCTTTGGCCACTGGGCTATTGAGATAACAGACCTAAGAAACTAAGGAAAACAAATGTTCCTGCTGCCTGGTCTCTCATTGGACAGGAGCACCGGTGCAGCCCTTCAGTCCTGCCACACATCACTGGTGTTTTGCTTTCCCACATCCTCTCCTGCCTCCTCAGCCTCTTGGGTCCCCATGCATGCCCCTCCCCCCTCGGCTCTCCACCCTACAGTGAGAAAACAGAAGCTCTGGCAGGAATGTCTCCTTCCTTAGTCCACCTGTTCCCATAATCACGCTCTGAGATTCCCTCACAGTCTCTGAGGCCACCCTCTGGTTGTGTCTGGGATGCTGTCCACTATCTTTCCTCAGGGATGGCCGCCCATAATTACTTCCCACCTCCTCTCCTGTAAACTCTCTGCTGGTCCTCCTCAGGCCCTCTCTGCTCTGGGCTCTTCTATTTTCTCACAGCCCTGTGCCCCCAACCATGCTAGCTGAGACTTTGTTCTCTGCCCTGGTTCCCAACAAAATCTGTGGGAAGATACTGTCCTGGCCGGTTGTATGTCAAATTGACACAAGCTAGAGTCATCAGAAAGAAAGGAGCTTCAAATGAGAAAAATCCTGCCATAAGATCCAGCTATAAGACCTTTTCTTAATTAGTGGTCAATGAGGGAGAGCCCAGCCCGTGGTGGGCGGTGCCATCAGTGGCTGGTGGTCCTGGGTCCTATAAGAAAGCCAGCTGAGCAAGCTATGGGGGAAAGCCAGCAAGCGGCACCCTTGCATGGCCTCTGCACCAGCTCCTGCCCCTAGGTTCCTGCTGTAATTGAGTTCCTGTCCTGACTACTTTCAGTGATGAACAGCAATGTGGAAGTGTCAGCTGAATAAACCCTTTCCTCCCCAACTTGCTTTTTCGTCATGGTGTTTCGTCACGGCAGTAGTGACCCTGACTAAGATCATGTATGCTTTCCTTTCCTTTCTCTGTTCCCTGCTTGGAGCCGTCTGGGTGGTTTGGGTTGGCACTGTCCACAAGCACTGCTCCTGCATTGAGTCCCAGTGTCCCCTGAGCTATAAGCAAAAGGCCTTTTGGCTGACCTCTCATAGAAGCCAATCAATCATCAATCTCTTTCTCTTCCTCCTCTCTCCTCCTCTCCCTCCTCCTCTCCCTCCCCCTCCCCTTCAGCAAGAGTTCCCTTGAGCACTTTTAAAAGTTGCTCCTCATTAGAGTATAAATAATTCCGTGATCAAATAATGTTTAATTACCCTTGTACGAGAGCTTTAGTTCTCAACACAATGAGATTTACCTGGGAAGGGAGTTTCAGTGAGGAAGCTAGGCTGGGTCAACCTAAAGACTTGCCTTTGAGGGAATTTTTTAATGTCACTGACTGAGGTGGGGATATACACCGTGAATACAGGTTGCACTACCTCTTGGTTCAAGCCCTAGGCTGTGTAAAACTGGAAGAGCTGAGTAGCAGCACGCGTGAATTCCTGACTCTCGGATCCTGATCATGAATATGATGCGATTCACATTCTGCCTCTGTGACTCCCTGGCTTGGATGGAGTATAAGCTGGAACTGTGAGTTAAAACAAGTCCTTTACCCATAAATTGCTTTTGTTGGGGGGGTATTTTCATCTTTAATCACAGCAACAAAAATGAAACAAGGGTATGTACTTATTAAGGGAGAAAACAGAAGTGTCAAAGTCATGGAGTAGGAAAGTGGCAAAACCAAAACTTCAGACCTCAGACTTCTCTCTAGATGCATCCTGCACGCCTCCGATTCTCTAAGAGCGCCAACGCGTCCAGCCACGTCAACATCTGATTATAAAATTATAAAATAAGCAAGGGTTGCCAGCCCAGCCTGTGCTATGCTGACCCTAGAAAGCTCAGAGCACCCTGGTCCCCTGTTGATTCTCACCTCACTCTTACACAGCTCACCCTGTGCTTCCAGCTCAGCTCCCACGGGGACATGGCTGGCGATGGCCCTGCCTTTTCCCTTTCCCTTTATTTGTATCAAACCCAGGGATCTCAAATCTGCTTGGGCTCTTTGGGAAATAAAGAGCGCGAGGCTGTCGTGAGTTTGCTCATTCTGTGAAATGAGGCACACGCGTGAGGCTCTGACAGGGGCCAATAAAACACGAGGGGCTCTAACCTCAGGGTGGTTACACAGGTAGTTCACGGCTTCTTCAAAGTATTCCATGCGCATGGTTTCCATGCTCTTGGGGAGGTCGTCGTAGTTGTAATAAGCCAGCGCCATGACAGCAAAGCCCTTCCCAGCCAGCAGACTCGCCCGATACTCCAGAAGGCCACCTCCGACTCCAAAAAGGTCTATGATCCCAGGAAAGGGTCCAGGTCCTGCAGAAAAAAAAACTAAATATTACTAAGAACTGTTAGCACTCACATCCAAGGTGAGCCCTGCCTTTGTGAAGATGACAAGGTATTTATTTATTTATTTATTTATTTATTTATTTATTTTGATACAGGGTTTCTCTGTGTAGCTCTGGCTGTCCTGGAACTCACTTTGTAGACCAGGCTGACCTCAAACTCAGAGATCCACCTGCCTCTACTCCCAAGGGCTGGGATTAAAGGCGTGCGCCACCACCGCCTGGCTGATGACAAGGTTTTAAACAGACAGTGGAACATGGTGGAAGAGCTCCCGCCTTCAAGCATCTGGAGGGTAGCCTGGGCTAAATCCACACCCCCTTCCGTACCTAAAACCTCAAAGCTTCATAAGTGTTCACCAAGACATTAAAGGGGCATTTAGAAGTCAGGGAAAAAAGACATGTCTGGCATGTGTGGCCCGAACACACATACGCATACAAACAAACAATAAACCTTTACAATAACAACAATAAAACTCTGTCCTTTTCTGTCTCCCAAACCGGAAAATGTCAACTGTCACTAAGGATGCACAGCAACCATAACCATCACATGATGCTGGTGTAACAGTGTAACCAGCAGGCCATAGCTCACCAAATCAAACATATATATGTATGTATATACATACATACATATATATATATATAAAACCTTATATGTGGTTATATAAGCCAGTCATTTGACTCTGAAGTATGAGTGAGAAATGAAATGAAACCTGTGTTCACACAAGATCTTGTATGCAAGTGTTCATAGTCATGTCGGTCATAATCTCCAGACTGTAAACAAACACAACGTTCTTCTGCCGGTGAATGGATACAATCCTTGCTACATCCATAGGACGGTGCATTATGAAGAAACAGAAAGGTCTGATGGGTAGAAGACCCTGTGACTCTCAAATACATTCTGCCAGGTGAGCGGGCAGAGACTCAGAAGGCTGCATGTTCACTCTGCATCTTCTTTGCGTGTGTGTCTTAAAGATTTCCACCATCTGTATGAGGGGGTTATCTTTTGCATGTCTGAATTAAACAATAACTCAATGTTATGGCTAATCATGATTTCAAATTGATTGGATCTAGAATCAATAAGACACAGCCCTGGATATTTCCAGAATGGATTAAATGTAGAGAAAAGACCCTCCCCCCCCCAAGGCGGGCAGTGCCTTCTGCTGGCACTCCGGGATACCAAGCAGTCTGAGGGAAAGGCCTGGTTGGCCTGTTCTTTGTTTACTGGTAAGTGCATCCATCCTATTGCTGTCACCTTGGCTGACACTGTGTCTTAGTCAGGGTTTCTGTTCCTGCACAAAACATCACGACCAAGAAGCAAGTTGGGGAGGAAAGGGTTTATTCAGCTTACACTTCCACACAGCTGTTCATCACCAAAGGAAATCAGGACTGGAACTCAAGCAGGTCAGGAAGCAGGAGCTGATACAGAGGCCATGAGGCATGTTCCTTACTGGCTTGCTTCCCCTGGCTTGCTCAGCCTGCTCTCTTAGAGAACCCAAGACCACCAGCCCAGGGACCACCCACAAGGGGCCCTCCATCCTTAATCACTAATTGAGAAAATGGCCCACAGTTGGATCTCATGGAGGCACTTCCCAACTGAAGCTCCTTTCTCTGTGATTACTCCAGCCTGTATCAAGTTGACACACAAAACCAGTCAGCACACACTGGAAACCCAGTTTCTTTGGCCTTCCAACCTGGCTCTCGAGGAATTCTACAGACTTCCATGGTCACACTGGCAGGGTGGAGGCATCCAGCCGGCGTGAGGAGCAATAACTATGTTCTCAGCCTCTCAAGGGCAAACAGCTGTTATCGGAGTACATAGCCCATATCTAATCTAATAAATCCCTTTGCACATTATATCTTCTGCCAATTCTAATCCTCTAGAGAGTCCTGACTTAGGCTCTCAGCAAATACTCCATAGACACCAGAAAGCCCCAGTGTGGCCTGTTCCTTCTGCACCATTGCGGGTTTTATGTGCTGATGTCCCTTTGAATCATCACCTTTTCTGTGTGTGCCTTTCATAGTTTGTGTTTAGCTAGCAAGGCACTTGCTGTCAAACCTGATGCCCTGAGTTCAGTCCCTAGGACCCACATGGAGGAAGAAGAGAAATCAATCGGACTCCTCTCTGACCTCCACACATGTAGCTCCCCCCACCACTAAATAAATATTCTAGCTTGCCTACTTCATGAATATTTATATTAGTGAAATGAGACAGCTGGAGGGTGGGTCCACCTGTGTTGTGGCCATGGGCAGGTGACAAGCACTGTTTAAGTCTGTTAAAATTGATGTCACTATTAATAAGTTCCTCAAGTTTATATTGAGAAATATAAACTTGGTGTTCTCCTGGTGTCCACTTTCCTATGAATGATCAAAGATATCAGGCATAGGGGAATCTGATTCCTTAATCAAGAGCTAGTGAACTCTTCTTTGCAGCCTTGGCCACCACGAACAAAAGGAATAATGGTCTAACATGTGCCTGCCCTTGTGCCAACACTGTCTTGAACATTCCGTGCTGACTGCATAAAGACTGACTGGGCAGCACTGCTTCTGAAGTGGGGCGGGGCCCTTTGAAACAACTTGTACCAGAGATTTTCTTGTTTCTTTGTTTTAATTCGATATTTGCCTTATTTACATTTCAAATGGTATCCCCTTTCCTTGTTACCCCTCCAAAAACACCCTATCCCATCTCCCCTCCCCCTGCTTACCAGCCCCCCCCCCCCCACTTTCCTGACCTGGCATTCCCCTACACTGGGGCATCAAGCTTTCACTGGACCAATGGCCTCTCTACTCACTGATGTTCAACAAGGCCATCCTCTGCTACATATGCAGCTGGAGCCATGGGTCCCTCCATGGGTACTCTTTGGTTGGTGATTTAGTCCCTGGGAGCTCTGGGGGTACTGGTTGGTACATATTATTGTCCCTCCTATGGGGCTGCAAACCCCTTCAGCTCCTTGGGTCCTTTCTCTAGCTCCTCCATTGCAGACCTTTTCTTATAACCATTCCACCCGGGGTGTGTGTGTGTGTGTGTGTGTGTGTGTGTGTGTGTGTTTGGTGGGGGTGGGAGGCACTTCCCCTGCTGGTCTGGTAGTTGTACCTGGAGGTCAATCTGTGGTCTAAAACACAAATCTCAGTGATTGTGGTTGGTGCTAAGAGGCTAGGCTGTAACTGATCAAATGAACTTTAGCTATGTAAGCAGGCTGCTCAGCAAGTCCTCTGGGAGACACTTTTTAATGCTCTCCCACCCACCCCCAGGCCCCCACCCCCCACCCGGCGCAGCGACTTCAAGCAAAGGCTTCTCTTGAATGCTCTCTGCTTGCCTGCTTTCAGTGTAGGCTAAGATGGTAACAAAGACGGGGGGGGGGGGGGGGGGGCCGCAGAGAAGGCAGAGCCTCAGCAGCAGCTGTAACAAAGGGCTGAGCACTTAGCAGACCAAGCCCTGAACCGGCTAAGGTAGGCTGCCGCTCTCGCCCCTCAGCAGTCCTCTGCGGGGGTGTGTGCCCAGCACCTGGCACACAGTTCCTGAACGGGATATCTCAATTTCCAAGCATCTGGCAACCTGCAACTCCTCCTCTGAGCACGGTCCTGGCAAAGGGCAGGCTTCCCAGGTTGTCATGGCAACAGTCGCTGTGCTGTGCAAGGGTTCAGGCAGCTGGATGGAGAAGCTTGAACAATTTAAGAGTAGCCAGGGAAAGAAGAAAAGTAGAGCTAAGAAGATGACAAGAGAGAGTCGTGAAGAAGAATAAAAGCTTGGAGCTTTGGAGTGCTGGTAGCCAGAAGACTCCTGACAGCGGTCAGTTCGACCCCCGTTAACATTGGCCAGAAGTGAAGGGACCTGATGCCCAAGACCTTGGGGACAGTGACACTAGAGGATGCCACCAGTTGCTGCTTTCACCCACTGTTGTGGCTCTCTGCTAGTGAACACTAGGGGTATGACTAGTGACTGCAGAGCTTGCCTCCCTGTGATTTCAGTTTAGGTTGAGCACAAGATTCAGGCAGCTGTGGGTCAATTACTCCAACTTCTACAGATGTGACTCTTTATTTATAGCTCCAATACTGGGTGTGTTTGGACTATTTTCAAGCAATATACTTTCTGGGGCAAACATGTCATCAAAGGGCAAAATTACATATTCATCTACCTAGCTAAAAACTTAATTGCTTCCCAGAATAACTGAAAGAACACTTCTACTCTCTAGCTGTGTATTGAGTGACATTTCCTCCAAGCAATTGACATTAGTTGGAAATGGCAGTTCCTGAAAGGTTTGCCACTCTTGAAGCTGTGCAATATATCCTGTAGTTTAATTTTGCACGCTGTTTTTGCACTTGTTTTTGGTTACTAAAGAGGTAAAACAACAATCTCCCATTGCAGATCTACAGAAAAGGCCTCCCTCCTACTTTAACTGGTAGTCTACGTAAATCTTAAAGTGCAATGGAAAGAAAAAATGCAGAAGCTACAAGTGTCCCTTGTTTTGAAAAGGGGTTTTTGCTGTGTTGACCAGGCTGGCCTCAGAGCTCCAAAGTCAAGGCAGCCTTTTGCTTTGGTGTCCCAGCCTTCTGCACAGCTCAAAGTGGATTAACATTTAGAAGAATATTTAAAGGTGGCTATTGATTTGGAGATAGGGTTTCTTAGTGTAGTTCTGTTTGTCCCAGAACACACTCTTTAGCTCGCCTCGAACTCAGAGATTCGACTGACTCTGCCTCCCCAGTGCTGGAATCAAAGGTGTACACCAACCACACCGGACTTATAAACTCTAGTTTTCATTTTATTGTTACAAGGGTCTTGACCTTTTCCTTAAAACTTAAGGAAGTAACTTACCAGTGGAATTAGTCTTGTAACTTAGCAGCGGAATTGAAGGACCAGCTTCCGGGATACAGCATCACCATAACAGGCTCCTTCCAGTCCAGTCCTGTCTCCTTCCCACTGAGTCCTGCCTAGATCATTGGGAGCTACCCTTTTCTTCACTTAAAATCACATGGGAACGTTGAGCAAAGGGAATGTAGAGGGCGGCTGCTCACCTGGCGGCAGGAAGAGCGTGGCGCGCACCCGGCCCTCGCGCACGGGCACGCGCCGCACCCCGGGAACCATGAAGTGACGCTCGTGCATCGCATGTGCAAGCCGCCGCCCGCCGTCGGGCTCGTGTCCGTCCAGCACCTCCAGCTCCACCACGAAGGGCGTCTGCACGTCGCGCTTGATCAGGCGCCAGAAAGGCCGGTCGGGCTCCATGGCCCAGAGCAGCCCCATGGGCTCAAGCCCCGTGAAGCTGCCCCCCAGCGCGGGCGCGCGCGCCAGGTCCAGCTCACCGTGGGCGTCGGCGCGGTAGCGCGCGTGGGCTCGGAAGAGCGCGCCCTTCTCGTCGCGCAGGGCCGCGCGCAGCGTGACGGGCTGCTCGGGGGCCAGGCCGCGCACGGCGATGCTCAGCGGCTCGTCCCAGCAGCTGCGGCCCGCAGGCTCCAGGCTCAGCGTCGCCGCCATCTCGAGTTGTACTGAAGAGGAGGGTGGACTGGGCTCCTAGAGTAGTAGTCGCGGGCGGGGACCACTCGCTGCAGTCCCATTGGTTGGCCTCGGGCAGGCACATCCTAAGAGTTGTGAGACTTCTTTGTGCAAATCCTGGTTTCCCAATTGAAAGGAAGAATGTTTGTTAAGGACAAAGACTGCCTGAGAAGTCACAAAGTGTGTCTAAATCAAAGCACAACGACAGCCAAAGCTGAAAAGAATAGAAGCTGCATACAGTTCCTCATTGAAATTCAGATGATTCCCAAGAAACATGCCTGGCCTGGTTCCCTCTTAATCCTCAGTCTTTGATCAAGAATTTCCCTAGAGTTCTTGGTCTCTATCCCTCTTTCCAGGACCGCTTAGTGTTTATGGAATCTAAAGAGCTGGGTGCAGTTTGACTGTGCTTCTGGGATAGTGAGGACTTTTACAAAAGCACACAATTTTTCTGGATGCCTTTCCCTTATCTGAAAGGCCCGCTGGGACTATTAAATAAGAAAATGTGTGCCGGGCGGTGGTGGCGCACGCCTGCAATCCCAGCACTTGGGAGGCAGAGGCAGGCGGATTTCTGAGTTTGAGGCCAGCCTGGTCTAAGGAGTGAGTTCCAGGACAGCCTGGGCTACACAGAGAAACTCTGTCTCGAAAAACCAAAAAAAAAAAAAGAAAAAGAAAAGAAAAGAAAAGAAAAGAAAAAGAGAAAGAGAAAGAAAAGGAAAAGGAAAAGGAAAAAGAAGAAAAAGAAAAAGGAAAAGGAAAAGGAAAAAGAAGAAAAAGAAAAAGAAAAAGAAAAAGAAAAAGAAAAAGAAAAAGAAAAAGAAAAAGAAAAAGAAAGAAAAAGAAAAAGAAAAAGAAAAAGAAAAAGAAAAAGAAAACGTGCGCTGCTGATAGCCTGGGCTTCACTTGGGGGAGGAGTGTCGGGTCGCCTCCCGTCCCCCCACCCCCACACCCCAACTCCATTCCCAACCCACAGCTCACACATCTAACTGTTCTAGTCCGTTTAGATTTCTACCACAGGGGGGTCTGTCGGGCTGAGTTCTAACGGGAAGTAAGTGGTCCCTTCGCAAAGGGACTACGTGCTGGTTTGTTCTGTTTTTTGGTTTTTCTTTTACAGAGGCGCGGGAAGATTATGAACATGAAGAAACACCAACAGTATTTGGTGCAGAACTGCGGTCTCTGACCTAAAGGGAAGAGGGCTGCCAGACAGGAACTGCGGCTTTCTGAGCCAGAAACAAGTGGCTTCGGCCGGACTGCAGGTGTAGGAAGACCGAAGACCCCTGGCTTCACTCTCTTCTGATGGTGGTATCTTGCCAGTCAGTGCCTCCCTCTCCTTGGCTGAACCCAGCTCTGCAGCTCTGAAACCTAAACTGAGACGAGCAAAGGTATGTTGGTGGAAAGGATCTGACAAACAGGAGTTCAATAAATATTTGCAAACGGAAAAAGGTTTTAGTGACCTTTCTCCCCATTCCTGCGAATGAAGCAACCGCTGCTGGGTATTTGGAATACAAGTAACAGTAGCCTCTTATTCTGGTACCACTCAACTTGCAAAACAAACAAACAAACAAATAAATAAATTCCTGCCTCCCCAGCCTTCAACACAGAAATTGAAATGTGCAGGCAGAGTGCAGAAAAGTAGATTCTCTTCCCCTCCGATGATGCCCCAGATGGTGTGAAGAGACACAGATGACTCTCTCATGCGTGAGGGAAAAGATCCCAAGGCGATGATGGTCTGAGACTGGCTAGTGAAAGCAAGTCCACACTTCGAGGTTCGAATCCTAAAAGCTGGAACTTGTAGTTACTTCTCAGACCCAGTGTCAAGAGTACAGTATCTAAAAGGAAGTCAGCTGCCACTAAAGATTCTCCGTGCCCATGAGAGGTCAGTAAAACTATAGAAATGCCAGTGTTGTTCACTGACTAGAAGTAGGCTGTGCTCAATATCCAGATAGATATATGACATGTCTCCAGGATTAAACTGAAGCACTGTTTTCTGTCCCCTTTTGGGTAAGGATTTCATAGAATGATAAAATCCTTTGACTGATGGAGCACTTAATTTCTCTGGCTATCTCACATTAAGGACATTCAACACCCAACAGATTTTCCCCTGAAGTTCCCTGAATTTATCCATGATTAGTGACACCAGCTTTCAGTGCTGAGTTCAATATGGAAATGTTGAACTACAAAAAGTGTGACACCTGGGTCACCCCATCCCTGCACTGAACTGTGGTTAAGACACTCGTTTATCTCTCCCTATCTGTTTTATCTCCCCATCTCTCTCATTTATCTGGGGCTGCCAAGTTGGGCATGCAAACACACCCTTGGATTCTAGATCCTTCAGGCCCCATCTTCCCATGTACTGAGATTGCAGGGGTGTACCAACATACCTGGCAGAGGGTTGACATTTCTTAAGGCTAAACGTTAGGGTAAATCACTGCCTGCAAAGTGAGACAGCCTGCTGTTGTAGAAATGTGGAGCCCAGAATGGGCACTCCAGTGGTGACTGAAGAGGTTACATTGAAACCATAGGAATCTGTTCTTTGGACAAGCATCTGCATTAGGCCCTGCTCCATTGGCTTGTGTGTCCATCCGCTCATATGCCAGTGCCATACTGTTTTGTTACCATGACTCCATAGTAGGTCTATTTAAAGTAAATTTATTTTGTGTGTTTGGATGATTTTTGTTTGTTTGACTGGCTGGCTGTTTTTTTATGTTTGTGGGTGTTTTGCTTGCATATATGTCTACACACCACATGCATGCATGGTGCCCAAGGAGGCCAGAAGAAGAAGGCACTGGAGCCTCTCTAACTAGAGTTACAGATGATTACAAACTGTCCTGTGGGTACTGGGAATCGAACCTGGTGTTTATCATCCCTAAGCCATCTCTTCGGCCCCTCCATGATATGTCTTATAATACTGTATGGTGTTGCTGCAAAGATTTCTCTTAGCTTATGATTGCTTTGGTTATTTGGAACCTTTTGTGCTTTTAAGGATTTTTTCCCCCAATCATATTGTTGGGAACAAGCCAAAAGCAAAAACAAAAACAAAAAACAAAAAAAACTTATTCTAAGTGCTAACATTTTGTTTTCAGAGTTCACTCAATCTCAGGGGAGAAACTAAATTCAAAGTCCCAAGCTCCAAGGGAACTGAAGACTTTTCTATAGCTGAAGAGCTTCTGTTGTAAATAGTTGTCTGAATTCGAACATCTCAGGGACAACATCTTGCTGGCAGAGTCAAACTAGTTCATGATCACCGGCCTAGGAATGAACATCTACTGCCCTTCTCCAAATGTTAAATTGCTGTTATCTAAACCAAGGTGCGTAAGTTATAAAGATATGTAGCCAGCTGCCTTTTATGCCCTAATTAACTACATGCAGCTGACCCACTCCTTTGTCCCCCTTTTCATCCTGACCTCTGGACCTAATGTTTAGGAGAGTGAATTAAGGACCTTGAAGCTAGGTGCCCTGGTTAAGGCCCAGTCTCCACCGAGTACTCCCTTGCCTAACCCATAATGTAAAAATACAACTGAATAACACTGCAGCGCCCCTCTCTCCCCACTGACCGTGTGTTCCCGTCCTTTACAAATGTTATACAAGCTCCCTTTGGGGATGCAGTTCAGATCCTGAACTAGCCACATCCCTGAGTGCTCAGAAAACAAAGCTTTCATTTTAAAGTTTCCGTACCTGAAGTGAGTTTTCTCAGTTTCCACTCTGAACCCAATAGTATGAATAAGGTCACTGTCATTTTGATGTAGATGGCATTGAATCTGTAGATCACTTTCTAGACTAGACTATTGTAACTATGTTAATTCTCCCAACCCATGAATATACAGGCTTTTCTATCTTCTTGTGTCCTTAACACAGTGTGGCTTTTTTGTTTTTTGGTTTTTTTTTTATTTGGTTTTTCAAGACAGGGTTTCTCTGTATAGCCCTGGCTGTCCTGGAACTCACTCTGTAGACCAGACTGGCCTCAAACTTAGAAATCTGCCTGCCTCTGCCTCCCAGAGTGCTGGGATTACAGGCGTGCACCACCACAGCCCGGCCACAGTGTGTTTTAAAATGGCTATTGTAGAAGTCATTTTTCTTCTTGCTTAGCTTTATGCCTGGATTATTCTCACGCCTTTAAGAATAGAATTGCTTCCTAATTTTTCTCCCAGATGGCTCAATATTGAGTTATTATTGACCTACTACTGTCAGGCAAGACTGAACACCACTGTAACCACAACACAAAGGTATTGTGGGTGGCTCTGTGCTGCTTGTATTTTTATGTTAATTCTGCTCTCCCAGGAAAGGTTGTCTGGAATGAGGTGGCTTCTTGAGAACCAATCCCCAAATGAATAAAGGAGCCAATCACTGGGTGAGTAGGCAGGACTTCTGGGTTGGGGGGAGGAAGAGAGGACGCCGGAGAGTTAGGCCCTTTTGGAACTGGACAGCAGAGGGGTAAGAAGTAGCTGCTAGAGTTTCCCGGTATCGTGGCCGACCCGCAAGGATTCGCCACCAGAGGAATCAGATTTTGATAAGGCTTACAAGATGAGGTTTTAGTTTTTGCGCCAGAGATTGAGTTCCCATTGTTAATGAACTAAGTTTGTGTTGTGTTTTCCTTCACACAGCAGCTTGTCTGGGTTCAAGAGAGAAAGGTATGGTAGCAAAGCGTGGATTTGCTGGATGTGCATCATAAAGGCCGTGGGGATTGATGTGGTAGCCAGTGGCCAGTGGGAACCTAGCAAGCTGGGTGGAGAGACTGTGGGGTTCTAAGTCAGAGCCTCCATGAGATAAAAACAGGTCAGCCATTGCCTGCCAGTGCACAGCCGGCCGGCCTGCTGGGGCAGAAACTTGGAGGCACAAGTGAACGTATGCCTCGTTTTTTAATATTTCCCGCAACACAAAGGAGAAGCAGGAGGAAGGTTAAGGGTTTGGGGCTAGCCTGGACTACCTGTCTGAGACCTTGTCTCAAAGAAACGGTACTGATTTTTGCACCTTGTTTTATATTTTGCTGTTCTGCTGAATGTGTTTCTTGGTTTGAGAGTCTTGGAATGTTCTAACCACAGAATCACATGATCTACACCTAAGGAAGCTGTGACTCATACATCTCCCTTATGTTTGTATCTCATTCTTCCTTTTGGCCAACTGCTTTAGTTAAAATTCTAAGTTCTCTACTGAATAAGAACAGGAAGAGGGGGACACCGTTCTCTTTCCCTCATTTTAGAGGAAATTCTCTCACTGATTCCTCATTCAATGTGATGTTGCCTATTTGTCATGAATAGACTTTGCATGTCAAGTACGATTCTGTACCTCATCTTTTAAGGGATTTCATACTGAAAAGATGTTGAATTTCATCATTTCTTTTTTCTTTTTTTTTTCTTTTTCTTTTTCTTTTTTTGGTTTTTCGAGACAGGGTTTCTCTGTGTAGTTCCAGCTGTCCTGGAACTCTCTGTAGACCAGGCTGGCCTCGAACTCAGAAATCTGCCTGCCTCTGCCTCCCAAGTGCTGGGATTAAAGGCGTGCGCCACCACCGCCCAGCGAATTTCATCATTTCTATACCTAGAAAAATGATTGTGTAATCTTTACCCTTATTGTTTTTGTGCAGCCTTATACCCAATACTTTGCATGTGACCACTCTTCCATCCTGGGAATGAAATCCAGCTGATAATGATGGGTGGTTTTTTTATTTGTTTTGTTGGGTTTTGTGTTTTGTTTTCGAGGCAAGGTTTCTCCCTGTAGGCCTTGCTGTCCTGGAACTTGTTCTATAGACTAGGCTGTCCTCAAACTCAGAAAGCTGCTTGATTCTGTCTCCTGAGTGCTAGGACTAAAGGCATGTGCCACCACTGCCCAGCAGATGCATGATCTCTTAAATGTGCTATCTAATTTCATTTGCAAGTATTTTGTTGAGGGTTTTTGTATCTGTGTTTACCATGGATATTGGTTTGTGACTTGCTTTTTTTCCTTCCTTTCCTCTTCTCTTCCACCTCCTCCTTCTCCTGGTGCTACTAATATCAATAGTTTCTCAGGGAGGGGAAGCCCTTCTGAGGGTAGAAAGTGGGTCACAGCTAGAGAAAGGTCAAAGGCGCAATGCCCTGGTTTGCAGTCTCTCTCTCTCTCTCTCTCTCTCTCTCTCTCTCTCTCTCTCTCTCTCTCTCTCTCGACTTGTTAGCCACAGAGGACACAGAGCCCCTTCCCCCCAAAAAAAAACCCAGGCCATTGTCTTTTGTTCCCCTCCAGAACTAGATGATATCGCTGAAGATGTCACACATTCTGGTTGCAGGACTTAGAGAAATCACACTGGATCTGAGCTAGAATTTTCTTCAGTGCTGGCTAGCAGTCCCAGTGTTGTAAAGTTCTATGCAGACTACGTGGAGAGGAACATCATCAACAGTGTTACACAACTGAGAACCCTGCATGCCATATCCTCAACCTGTCAGGCAAGATGGGGCCACTGATGCAAGAGTGGTGCCAGGATTCTATGAGAATAATTATCCTCTTTCTGGGTGTATCATAGACTTGCCCCAGCAGGAAGAAATTCAGGCCTGAGACTATTAACTCAGTCAAACGTCCATGGCAGGGCGGCTAAGCTCTGGGGGAGCCTACCCTTGTTGCTTTGCTATATGGACATGTCAGTCTGCCTTCTGAATGTTTTCGTCTTGGTCTGTAGATTAGTGCTACTCTCAGTCATGGACAAAGAAGTTTTGTAGTTGGCGGCAGTTAACTCATAACTAGCCAAGTGCTGAGAAGAAATGACCACTGAATGCTCTGCCCTAAACTAAGCATTTATATAAATCCCCCCTTAAGGCTTGGGGAACAACATGGGGGAGGGAACAGAGGAAGTTAAGATCCAGAGTTGGAAAGCTGAGCTGTGAAATGCTGTCTTCTGTATGACATGGATACTGCATTCTTGAACTCACAGTCACGGTAACAAGATCTACAGAAGACTGGGCCCATCAATATTCCACCCTGTACTGGCCGCTCAAAAACCCTCATGTCTTATCAGGGTTACCATTGCTGTGATGAAACACCATGGCCAAAGCAAGTTGTGAGGAAGGGGTTTATTTGGTTTACACTGTTCATTATTGATGGAAATCAGGACAGAAATTCAAACAGGGCAGGAACCTGGAGTCAGGAGCTGATGTAGAAGCCATGGAGGGGTGCTACTTACTGGCTTGCTCAGCCTGCTTTCTTTTAGAACTCAGGACCACCAACCCATGCATAGAAACACTCGCAATGGGCTGGCCCCTCCCACATCAATCACTACTTAAGAAAACTCCTGACAGGTTTGCCTATAGCCAGATCTTATGGAGGCATTTTCTTAATCGTGGTTCATAGGCTTATACTTTTCAAAACCTACTTTAATACAGGTTCTTAAATGCATTAACCTCCCTTCTATCCCACCACCCACCAGAGATAGTGGAGAGGAAAGGTTAATAGGGCAAAGGAGAATGTGGACCTGTCTAGGGGTGTCACCTGTTCTTTGGGGTGATTCCAGTCTTTATTGTCAGGATATCAGCAGTTCAGTTCACAGGAATCAGCAGCAGTAGCTTGATCCATTCACAAACACTATTCATGAATCAGCAGTGGCAGTTTGATCCAGAAGAAACCTGCCAATAAGCCTGAGTCTATGGAAGTGGCAAGAAGCTGCCAGAACACCATCAGAAGTTCTTTAGTGTGTTTTTCTCTCTCTACAAAGTCAGACAAATGATGATCAGTGAAGAAGGCAAGGTGAACCAATGCCACACAACATCATCAGTGAAGTCCAGCATCAGCAAAGCCCAACAATGACCAGCAAAGGGTGGCAAGGTAAACCAATGCCACACATCATTGTCCACTGTCTGTTGGGTTATACTTATACCCTTTGCAAATATCACGTGTTCTCTCAAGTGTCCACTCTAGTGAAACATCACATGCACCTTTTCCAGGCAGCTTCCAGAAAAATACCACGTGTCTGTTCTCAACAAAACATCCTCTCATAAGACAGTTTCCAGAAAAACACCACATGGCACACAACTGAGTCTCCAGTGAAACCAGAAATTTCCACTTCAGTGGTTCCTTCCTCTCAAATGACTTTAGCTTGTATCAAGTTGACATAAGACTAGCTATCACACTCTACTTCTCCATGAGAAACTATAAGCAGTTGATAATTGATGGATGAGAGAAAATCATATTTCTCCATAGGATAGCCACTGGTAAGTTTCCTTTGATCAAGTAGGTTACCCCCAACCCACGCTCATGGGTGAAACCCTAAGTAAATGCAGCAGGCTATACACACAAAAAGACATGAAAGTAGTAGTAGGAGTTATCTAGGGGGAAAAGGGATTTGGGATGAGGGAAGAGGAGAAAGGAAAATCATGAGTAGCAATATAAGAAATATGTATGAAATTGTGAAAGAATAATTTTTAATTGTTGTATCTTCATATTATGGTTCCTTTGGTGCATATGATCTGTGCTGTCAGTCCTTACTGCTTTGAGTGTATCTTGAAGTGTATTTTGACAGGTATAAGTTTGGCAATTCCTGATTGCTTTCAGACTTGGTATGCTTGGAATAGCACTTCCCAGTCTTTCACTCTGAGTCTACAGCCTTTCGTTTTCTGTCTAGTGTATCTGTATTAATCACTCTTCTTATGACCTGATAAAATATCATGACCAAAATCTGTTGAGATAATCTTCTTGTGCACTGTGCGATGGTTGTCTTTATATTATGAAGCATCATCTGTCTCTGTGTTTTGTAAACATCTTCTCCAATCACCTTCTGACTGCTTTAATAAAGAATGTATGGCCTATTGCAGACCAGGAAAAGATAGGTGAAACTTTTGGGCAGAGATAGGAACTCTGGGAAAAAGAGAGGTGGAAGATTCACCAGCCAGACACAGAGGAAGAAACGGGTGCTGGGACTGAGGAGAGGTAATTAATGAACGTGTGGCAGAACTTAGGTCAGAATAATTGGGTTAATTAACCTATACAAGATAATGGGAAATAGCCTAAGCTAAGGCCTAAGCTATAATAAATAATAATTGTCCCTGTGTCATTATATTAGGTGGTTGGCCGGGCCAAGACAGTCAAGTGATAAAAGACAACTTGAGGAAATGTTTATTTTGGCTCTTGGTTCCACGGGGCTAGATATCATTAATGGTAGGAAAGGCAAGAGCAGGAAGCTTCAAGATTGCTTCTTTATCAGCAGAATGAGTGAGCAGGAAATAGGGCCTGCTATAAACCCCCAAAGCCCTGCCCCTGTGACTTTCCCCCTGTGGTGTAGTTCTAGCAAGGCTCCTAAAAGCTTAATGACCTCTCCGGACAGTGCTTTCAACTGGGAACCACGTGTTTAAATACATGAGCCTATGTGAGACACTTCTTCAAACCACTACAGTATTTCTTCACAAATAAGTTCATAGGGAGCATTTTTTTTATCTTGTATTGTAATTCACTCAGCTATTCTGTGTTGTTTTTCTTTTCTGTATATGTAGCAGTGTGTCCATGTGTAGGTTTGTGCATTTGGGTGTGAAGGTAGAAGAGGGTATCAGATCCCTTGGAGCTGGAGTTAGAGGCAGTTGTGTGCTGGGATCTCTTCCACAAGAGTACTATGTGCTATTAACCACCAAGCCACCCGCTCCAACCCCCAGAGTGAGAATGAAGTCCATGTACATCCAGAGGTATCATTGGAAGAATGGACTTGTTCCTCTCATTTAGTCAATTTTCTTTGGGTTATTTTGAATGTTCGGCTCCTTCCTATCATGTTCATCTTTGGGGATGAGAGTTTACTGTATTGATTAAGTATTGTTCTTTCCTCCTCTTCTCTTGAATGTTGACTCTTCTAGTGGACTTACTCCTTCACATGGCGGTCATTATCCTCCTCCTCCTCCTTCTTCTTGGCGTAGCATTTCCTTAAGCATCTTTCAGGATGCTGGCCTAATGATCAGTAGTCTCCTGAGTTTATTTATATGAAAAGATCTCTCTCTCTCTCCTTCAAGTCTAAAGGAGAGCCTTCCTGGGTATAGTAGTATTTGTTGGTAACTATTTTCAGGCTTCAAAAGCATCATTCTGTGCCCTTCCAGCCTTATGGCTTATGCTGTAAATATGACAGTCTAATGGCTTTAACCACCATCTCTCTAGTGAAAAGCTCAATACTCTTCCTTTGTCCTGGGAAGGAAATGTTCAATAAGTCAAATAAGATAATGATTTAGTTGAAGTTCCCAACAACCAACAACAAACCAGATGTAGAGCAAGAAAGAATATCAGAAGTTGAAGACAGACTTTGAAAACATTACATTCAGACAAAAGACGAGGAAAATGAGAAATCAGCAAGAGCCTATTCAAGAGTTCTGGTATAGCATGAAATGGTCAAATGCCAAGCGTTTTTGTGGTCAGTTATTTCTGTAATTCTAGAACTTGGGAGGCTGAGTTAGGAGGATTTCTGTAAGTTCAGGGCCAGCCTTGCTATATGGAACATTTTAGACCAGCTCTGATATATCATAAAATCCTGTCTCAAAAATTAAATAGCATGAGATGAGCCAAGTGGTGGCTTATGCCTTTAATCCCAGCACTCAGGAGGCAAACACAGGTGAATCTCTGTGAGTTCGAGGCCAGACTAGTTGTCATAGTCAGGGCTTCTATTCTTGCACAAACATCATGTCCAAGAAACAAGTTGGGGAGGAAAGGGTTTATTCAGCTCACACTTCCATGTTGCTGTTCATCACCAAAGGAAGTCAGGACTGGAACTCAAGCAGGTCAGGAAGCAGGAGCTGATGTAGAGGCCATGGAGGGATGTTTCTTTTTTTCTTTTTCTTTCTTTTTTTTTTTTTCCGAGACAGGGTTTCTCTATGTAGTCCTGGCTGTCCTGGAACTCACTCTGTAGACCAAGCTGGCCTCGAACTCAGAAATCCACCTGCCTCTGCCTCCCAAGTGCTGGGATTACAGGCATGCGCCACCACGCCTGGCTGGAGGGATGTTTCTTAATGGCTTGCTTCCCCTGGTTTGCTCAGCTTGCTCTCTTAGAGAACCCAATACCAGCCCAGAGGTTGTACCACCGACAAGGGGCCCTCCCACCCTTGATCACTAATTGAGAAAATGCCCCACAGCTGGATCTCATGGAGGCACTTCCCAACTGAAGCTCCTTTCTCTGTGATAACTCCAGCCTGTGTCAAGTTGACAAATAAAACCAGCCAGTACACTAGTATATACAATTCTAGCCAATGCTATACAGAGAAATCTTGTCTTGATAGATAGATAGATAGATAGATAGATAGATAGATAGATAGATAGATAGATAGATAGGTAGATGGATGAATGGATAGATAGATAGATAGATAGATAGATAGATAGATAGATAGATAGATAGTGCTGGTTGGGTAGCTAAGATAAAGCACTTCATGTACAAAGCCTGGTGACCTGAGTTCAATCCCTGAATCCCATAGTCAAAGTAGAGAACAAATACTGGCTTATGACCTTCACACTGGTGTCATGCCATGCACGATCAAATTATACACACGTCACAGACACACACACATAAAATAAGAGTGAAAATTGAAATGATCAAATACATGCCTGACTGCTTTGGAATACCCAAGGAAGAATGAAAAGCTGAGGTCACAGAAAATTGATGCAATGAAACAACAGAGGAGGGCTGGAGAGATGGCTCAGTTGTTACGAGCATCGACAGCTCTTCCAGAGGTCCTGAGTTTAATGGTGGCTCACAGCTCTCTGTAATGGCATCCAATGCCCTCTTCTGAATGTGTCTGAAGACAACTACCGTGTACTCATATATAGAAAATAAATAATTTTAAAAACAGGAAAAATTCTCAAAGCTTGGGAAAGACGTCTACCCAGGTAGAGGTGGCATCCAAGAACTCGAACAGGACAAGTAAAGAATTACTCCAGGTGATATTACCAGCATCACCCTCTTCCACAGCCCCTATCCAATCTGACAGTGTACTGATGTAACCTGTGCAGAAGACCTGCATAGCTGTGTCGTTAGCAGACATGGTTTTCCTCCCTGCCGATATAGCAAGTGTGGATGTCTGCCCGGGACCTGACTGGCCATCGCCGTCCTCCCTGGGAATGGGTTGACAGCTGAGTCTTGGAACACTGGAACTAAGTACTCTCCTGTTGCAGACACTGAAGTCCTGTGTCTCTCACTTTATAAAGCCTCACTCTTTGTCCTTAGGGGAGGGTGCCTCCCTTCAGGGAGGTTAGCTCAAATGGAGGACGGTCTGCTTTCCCCAGCCTCTGACTGCACAGACATTACACAGCTAATCCTGCCCTCGCCTCACCTCCCAGAGCTTTGACAGAAGTTACCCAGTTGAGAGCTTGCCATGAACTTTACCCCAGTTCCAACTCACCCTGAACATTGGGAGGGTAACTCTGTCAGGTGCCACTCTGGTGACTTTTATCAGTGGTGTAATGTTATGAAATCAAGACGCCTCAGGACACCTGACCAGGTTCCCGGGCCAGCACCGGTTATATGGACAGAACAGAACGCCCACTGACACTGGGCCTGCGCTAACCACTACCCCCTCCCAGCACCCATTCTGCTGGAAGCATTCAGAGACTAGGGGGTGAGTCTGTGGGAGAAATGGAATGCCAGTTCTCTTCATCTGAGTGAAGTGTGACCTGGGCGGGGGGACAGCCACCTCGAACTGATGTCAAGGCCTCCTTTGATCGTTCCTGGCTCTTTGCCTGCAGCTGTTCTCACATCCCCTAGAATCGGGGTCCTCATGACCTCCGTGGTTATCAGACAGAAAGGGGGTTCCTAATTCCCCTTCCAGGAGAGCCTCCTAGGAGACACTGTCCCAACTCAGTCTAATCCATCTGTCCTTCTGCCTTTGTGCGAATGGTTCATGCAGTCTAGAATCCCCAGGGTCCAGCTGTGTGTGTCACTGGATATCCCAGACAGTCACAGGGCCGATTCCCAGGCCCAGCCCCTCAGCTGCTGACAGCCTCTGCCGGCTTCACCCTCTCCTCCCTGCACCCTGGGGTGACCTATGGAGAGGGACCAACCAAATGTGCCCTTAGGCTTCCTGTGGTGTAGGATGCTCATGAATGCTCAGTCTGTCCTGCTTTCTTTCTGCGAAGGCAAGAGACCAGCCAGGAGGCAGGACACACTCATCCCATATCTCCCCACCACCAGCTTTAGCTCAAAATTCTCCTCAGATAGAGTGTCCCCTTGCAATATCAGGGGTTTGTCTTGTTTTTACACCATTCCAATCCCTCTGCCTTCAAGTCTGATAGAGAAAGATTTGGATCTGCCCTTGCCTTGCCAAAGCTCGTTCCTCTCCTTCGGTTGACGTGAGGCAATCATGTGGTACAAAGTTCTGCTTGAACCTGCTGCCGGGGAAAACACGTCTTTCTAGTTTTGTCAGTCTCTGGTGAAAGATCTGATACCCTTTTACCCTCTAGCAGAGACAGGATTTCTCTCTAAAGGTTCCACTGGGTGACGTCTCTCGTTCTTTCCCACCAGATAGATAAAGCAGAGTTTCAGATCGTCTTGTCAAAGTAGGCTGTACCGAAATGTCACGGCGAGCATCAAAGGCGAAGGAAGGAAGGGAAGGGGAGCATCGGATTTTCCTAACTGACGTTAGCACACAGTCCTTGCAGGCGAGCCTCCCGGGTTAGCGTCTCACAGAACGGCCGGGTGTGCCTACATGAGTGTTTCAGAAATACTTTATTTTCTCCCAGGCCTCAAAACTTACTAGCTTTTTTTTTTTTTTTTTTTTTTTTTTTTTACAAATCAAGGTGGAAATTAGCACAATCTTAAAAATACCATGTCCCTAGACAGGTTTTTCTAGAGGAGGCAGTCTCCTCCTCTCCAGCCATCCAATTGAAGGTACTGCCTTCTCGGGTAGATGAGACATCCCACTGATTTTCAGAACTCACACGGTTTCTTTTTATATATATAAGAGAGATTTTAGTGTGTGTTCATATTTCTGTGTATTTGTAGGGGACACATGAGCAAACACGCACGTGTGCAGGAGCCACCCTTCGTTTATGTCTGATACGGGTTCTCTCCAAGTTCTGCTGTCCCCCTCTGCTCTGGTACACTGTGGCCAGGAAATCACAAAGCATCAAACATGCATAGGACCAAGGAGACACGGAGCATCGAGACGAGACATAACCATCCTCTTAGCTTGTCTCAGTTCCTCATTCTGTCCCTGCCTCTCCGCATCGATGAAGAAGTTACATTGATTACTTTAATTCCTTCATTGACTCGGAAATGAATTTAGACCTACATTCTTCTACATTTTTTTTCTTTCTTTTTAATTTTTTAATCTTTGAGACAGGCTCTCTGTCTACATAGCCCTAGCTGTCCTGGAACTCACTCTGTAGACCAGGCTGGCCTCAAACCAACAGAGATCCACCTACCTCTGCCTCCAGAGTTGGGATTAGAGGCATGCACACACCATCTCCCCAACCCAGGTCTTCTCACAAGACTTTCACAATCAAGAGATTCCTGACCGCCGGGCGGTGGTGGCACATGCCTGTAATCCCAGCACTCTGGGAGGCAGAGGCAGGCAGATTTCTGAGTTCGGGGCCAGCCTGGTCTACAGAATGAGTTCCAGGAAAGCCAGGGCTATACAGAGAAACTCTGTCTCGAAAAAACCAAATCCAAAAAAAACAAAAGAGAGAGAGAGACAGAGACAGAGACAGAGACAGAGACAGAGACAGAGACAGAGACAGAGAGAGATATTCCTGACCAAGAAACAAAAGTAAGATCATGGTATCCCTCAATGGATTCAGATGAAAACTGGTAACAAAATCCGGCACAACTCTGAGAGAAGACACCAGAGGAGAAGGAAGCTGGGTCTGGGTCTGTAAGGATATACACAAAGACACGATTGAGGGTTTATACTGAACCATGGTGATCCATCAATCCTACCAGATGGAGCTCAATATTTTTAACCTGGGGACTTGGTTATGTTTAAATTGGGGGTGTGGTTTGTCCAGTATTAAAATGTAGAACCTTTTTAAAAAAAGACAAAATATTCAAAATCCTTTCTTGTAACTGTTTTGAAATACACAATGAAGTTGGGTGTTCTATTGCTGTTAAAAAAAAATATCAAACAGCATAGCGTGTGTTTAATTGGAGCATACTTATAGTTCCAGAGCTTAGTCCATTGTCATCACGGCAGGGGACACAGCAGCGTGCAGGCAGACACGGTGCGGGAGGAGCTGAGAGTTCTACACTTGGATCTGCAAGCAGCAGAAAGAAGAGAAGAGACCCTGGGCCTGGCTTGGGCTTTTGGAACCTCACACCTGCCCCCAACCCCTGCCCCGTGACAGATTCCTCTAATAAAGCCACCTACTTCAAGAAGGCCACACCTCCTAATCCTTCTCAAGAAGTGCCACTCCCCAATGACTAAGTGTTCGAGTCTAAAGCCTGTGGGGCCGTTCTTATTGAAACCACCATAAGGGTATAATGGTAGAGTCTATGTTTTGCTCATACAGGGTTTGATCTCCAACACCAGGGCTCTAGAGATGGCTCAGTGGTTAAATACAATGGCTCCTCTCCCAGGGGAGCAGAGTTCAATTCCCAGCAACCACACTGCAGTTTATAATAACCTGTAAGTCAAGTTCCAGGGCATCCAATGCCCTTTCTGCCCTTCACAGGTACCAGACATGCAGGTGGGGCGCAGACATACGTGCAGACAAAACACATAACATAACAAAAACATTATCTCCAGCAGCAACAACAAAATTCTATCTATACAATAGATACTGTGCTTCAGAACCCACGGATCTATACTTCCTGTCTAACTATACCTATAACCAGCCAGTCCTACTGTCCTTCCCCTGCTAACATTCCCAGCCTCTGCCAACTAATGTTTGAGTTTTGTCACTGTGACAGATGCTATGGCCAAAAAGCACTTAGGGAGGAAAGGGATTTATTTGGCTGACACTTCCAGGACACAGTCCAGCCCTAATCAGGAGCTCAAGGCAGGACCCTGAAGCAGAAAGCCTGATGACTTACCTTCTGGCTTGCTCCTTCTTATTGTGCTCTTAATTCAGCCATCCCTCCAGACCTGGGTCTTAATTTCTGAAGGCTCTCATGCCACGAAACACTTTACTTTTTTTTTTTTTTTTTTTTTTTTTTTGGTTTTTTCGAGACAGGGTTTCTCTATGTAGCCCTGGCTGTCCTGGAACTCACTCGTAGACCAGGCTGGCCTCGAACTCAGAAATCCGCCTGCCTCTGCCTCCCAAGTGCTGGGATTACAGGTATGCGCCACCACCGCCCGGCCTAACACTTTACATTTTAAAAAAAGATTCATTTGTGTACTGTGGGGCAGGTGTGTGCCATGGTGCCCACGTGTGGAGGTCAGAGGTAGTGTTGCAGGAGTCAGTTCTCTCCAGGGATTGAACTCAGGTTGTCAGGCTCGGTAGCCAGTCCCATTTCCCACTGAATCAGCTCATGCAATATTTTTATTAACCATGGTTCCGAGGCTGCAGAGAAGGCTCAGCACTTAAGAGCATATACTGCTCTCACGGAGGACCAGAGTTTGGTTCCCACACCCATCCATGTTGGGTGGCTCACAACCAACCTATAACTCTGCTCCAGGAAAACTGAAATTGTCTGGCTCCTGTGGGCACCTACACAGACACATATGGACACATGTGTGATTAAAAATAATAAATCGGAATAGGGTTCTATGGCTTTCTCTTAAATGTCTGTCTAGTGTTATGGAGGATCAGTCATGAACCCAGCAATGGGTAAAGAAATCCCTCCTCCTGTGCTCATGAAACCACCAGCTGCCTGGCAACTGTTGTGGCCTAACCGTGTGGGGATGAGAGTGTTTGCTCACATGCATCCTCTTCCCTGCCTCATAGACAGGTCTGAAGGTTGACACACTCAGGATTCCTGAAATCTGTTTCCTTCCACAGCTGCTCTGCTGCCTCCCAGACCAAATATTCATCTTCCTGTGTGTCGCCATGACAGCGCTCATCACACCAAGAGGGTCTCTTCCCAACGTTGGTTTGCTTTGTAAAGGTGATGTTCTTGTTGGATATGTGTATAAAAACAAACGAACAAACAAAACCCCTTCCTTCTCTTTGCTTCTGTCTAGACCCGTGTTAAGCATCTGAACAGTTGCCCGAAAGCCACTTCTGGAAGGAAGATGGGAGTGGGGACACCGGCCCACGAACTGAAGGAACGACACCAAAGTTTTGTCTATAATGATCTAGTTTTTATTTTAGTAAGAATGTTTACACATTAGGCTCCCCCTGAATTCATGATATAAAAGAACTCTTTTTTTTTTTTTTTTTTTGGATAGGCACTATTTTAAAATTATTTGTGTGTCTGTGTGTCTGTGTGTGTGTGTCTGTGTGTGTGTGAGAGAGAGAGAGAGAGAGAGAGAGAGAGAGAGAGAGAGAGAGATTGGACAACTTGTCAGAGTTGGTTTTCTCCTTCCACCATGTAGATCCTGCGGGGAAAGAAATCTCAAGTTGTCAGGCTTGGCCGAAGCACCTTTACCGCTGAGCCACCTCACTGGGTCAACAGGCACATTTGTATAAGGAAGTTTTAATTTCTTTGTTGTCTTACAGCACTAGGGAATGAATTCGGGGCACGATGGAAGAAAGACAAATGCATTACCACTCAGCTCTATCCTCAGTCCTTCATAGGCACTTACATTATTATATTAAAAAAACTTAAGCTGTGCGTGGCTTTACTCCCAGCACTTGGGAGGCAGAGGCAGGCTGATCTCTGAATTCAGGCCCAATCCTGGTTTACAAGGCAAGTTCTAGGTCAGCCAAGGGCACAGAGAAAAACTGTCTAAAAAAAGAAAAAGAAGAAGAAGAAGGAGAGGAGGAGGAGGAGGAGGAGGAGGAGGAGGAGGAGGAGGAAGAGGAGGAAAGAAAGAAACTTAAAAAAAAAATTAGAATATGTTCAAATGAACTAACCTGAACTGACATTCTGAAAATATATTTGAGGTTCCCCAAAACCATCATATAACAGGCTCTATGTTAGGGGACAGTCCCTAATTCTTACCACCCAGCTGTTTGTGGAAGAAAGTCTGGAGTTGCTGCCATGCATCCAACTGGGCCATGGCATGAGGCTTAGGCTCCCCTCCGAAGGTGATATTAGCACCCACCAGGAGGTGCATGCCAGCTTTGCACAGTGGGAAGTAAGGGGGCTCAATATAGTGCCCTGCCTCTGGGTAGCAGATGATCTGGGGCGTCTCCTTCCCGTGGGCCTGCAGGCGCTTGGAGATCTCGTTGGCATAGAACTCGCTCTTCCAGTTGTGGTCATCCTGACCAACGAGGAACAGGAAGGTCGTGTCAGACCTTTCCACAGGGATGAAGCTCTTCTCTTCCACCAGAGGGCTTTGCAGACCTTCCACAACATCCAAGAGACCATCTTTGGTCATTTTGACTCGATTTCTCAGAAGGGACACAGGGGGTATGGCCTCATCCTTGTAGTATATGGTGTTCCCAACAGCAGCCACAGAGCCATTGATGACAACGGCGGCCGTGATGCCCTTCAGGAAGGAGGCCATAGCCAGGCCAAGTTCGCCCCCTTTGGAAATCCCAAGCAGCCCAATTCCTGGTCCTTTTACCTGAGAAAGAAGCAAATGGAAAATGGAGGTTTAGTCCGGGAACAGTATGATAACCAGAAAGCAAGGAGGAAAAAGGCAGAGACCTGGGCTCCCCCATTACAACCTGGAACATTTATTTACACCTAAGCCGTATCTCTCTGTTCACAACTTCTCTATATGTTTGGCGACTTCAATAATGGTCTAGCACAGACTTTTAAAACTCCTCTGATGTTTTCCTCTAACCCATGGCAGCCATTCCCACTTACATAACCCAAACCTCTCATCACTAGCATGTACTGTTTTAGGCTCAAAAAAAAATCTCACTTTTGCACATTGTACCCTCTGGCCGCCATCTTTAGCCCCTCCTGCTTAGCTGTTCTAGAAACACTCCTTTCTACCTCGCTGAGGACTTATAGTCTCTTCTTCACTGTAGATCGCCCATGTTCACCAATCAGCCCCTCCACTTCAGTGTCTGTGCTTCGTCACCTTAGTGCTCCCCCAAAAGCAGTCTCCACTCCTTTATCACCGCCCTTCCCTTGGTCATATCGGCCCAGAAAAGGGCTAGTCCTAGTGAAATCGCCTGCTCATTCTCCCCAGGCCGGAGCAGCAGCTAAGAGATGTACATACATTCCTGCTGCCTGGTCTCTTGTTGGACAGGAGCACGGTGCGGCCCTTCAGCCCTGCCACACATCACTGGTGTTTTGCTTTCCCACATCCTCTCCTGCCTCCTCAGCCTCTTGGGTCCCCATGCATGCCCCTCCCCCCTCGGCTCTCCACCCTGCAGTGAGAAAACAGAAGCTCTGGCAGGAATGTCTCCCTCCTTAGTTCACCCGTTCCCATGAGAACCTGTTCCCAGAATCACGCTCTGAGATTCCCTCACAGTCTCTGAGGCCACCCTCTGGTTGTGTCTGGAATGCTGTCTACTATCTTCCTCCAGGGATGGCTGGCCACACTTACTTCCGGCCTCCTCTCCTGTAAACTTCTCTCTGCTAGTCCTCCTCAGGCCTTTCCTGCTCTGGGCGTTTCTATTTTCTCTATATTTTCCCTGGGCCCCAACCGTGCTAGCTTAGACTTTGTTCTCTGCCCTGGTTCCCAACAAACCCCGCGGGAAGATGTTTGTCATATTTTCCTTTGTCCGTTCCCTACTTGGTGCCTTCCAGGTGGCACTGTCCACAAGGACTGCTCCTTTCCTGAGTCCCAGTGTCCTCTGGGCTATAAGCAAAAGGGACTTTTGGCTCTCTTTCACAACAGTCTGTTTTCTTCTCTTTGGCTTCTATAACAACACCCTGGAAACTTTCAAACTGTACTTGTCACTGAAGTACCAGGAATTAAGTGATGTGGTAGTTACCCTGTTTATTAAAGGAAGAAACAGAGGTCCCAACACCATAGAACTGGAAGCTGGTAAAACGAGGGCTAGCGAGACGGTTCAGGGGGGGGAAGCATTGGCTGCACAAGCCCGATGACCTCAGTTTGATCCTCGGGACACACCTAAGGTGGAGGGAGAGAACTGACACCACAGAGTTGTCCTCAGACCTCCACACACTCATGAGCACGGGTGTTCTTGGACGTGCACACAAATATACAACACTAATTTTTTTTTTTTTTTTGAAAATTGATGAAATCAAACCTCAGTCTTTTCTCTAGATGCATCCTATACTGGCTCTACTTCTCTAAGAGCACCAATGCATCCAGCCACGTCAACATCTGACTATAAAATTATAAAATAAGCAAGGTTTGCCAACCCAGCCTGTGCTATGCTGAACCTAGAAAGCGTGTAGCACCCAGTCTCCAGATGGTGATTCTCACCTCACTCTTACACAGTTCACCCTGTGCTTCCGTCTCAGCTCCCACAGGGGCATGGGGACACGGGGACATGGGGACACGGGCAGCAGAGAGCTGCTGAGCATATCATTTGAAAGAGCCCTGGTTGGCGATGGCCCTGCCTTTTTCTTTCCCTTTATTTCTTGTGTCAAACCTTGGTTCTCAAACATGCTGATGTTCTTTATGAAACACTACAACATACCAGAACTCAGAATCCCGAACACTAACTAGCATGAAATACAGGTCTTCACACAGCATTACAGAGAAATGTCTACCGAGTAAGCACCGAAGGCAGTTCGTATAGACTGTCTCCCAGACAGGGCGGGGCTGCCACAACAGGCTCATTCTGTGAAGTCGGGCATATGATGAGGAGATCTGATGGGGGGCAATAAAACACGAGGGGCTCTAACCTCGGGGTGGCTGCGCAGGTAGTTCACGGCTTCTTCAAAGTACTCTATGCGCATGGTTTCCATGCTCTTGGGGAGGTCGTCGTAGTTGTAATAAGCCAGAGCCATGACAGCAAAGCCCTTCCCAGCCAGCAGACTCGCCCGATACTCCAGAAGGCCACCTCCAACTCCAAAAAGGTCTATGATCCCAGGAAAGGGTCCAGGTTCTGGGGAGAAACAAAACAAAACCAAACTAAACATTCAGGATGCTTAATTCTGAATGAGTACGTTTCAGTCTGATCATAAAGATACAAAAACTCCTCCTGTCTTCATGCATCTGGAGTGGCCTGGACCGAGCCCACAGTTTCCTCTCCACCCACATTCCCCTCTACATCGAAGTCTCAAAATTCCAGACTTTAACAGAGAGAGTATGCTACTTTTAACATTAAAAATACACTAAGGGTGGGGGTAGAGTGCTGCCTAGCATATATGGCAGACTAGATTTTATTCCAAACACATGTGAACACACTCTCTCTCTCACACGCACACAAGCACACATGCACACATACACCACTCTCCGATCTGAGCCGAAATTGATAATGTCAACTGCCACAGAAGCTGTGCAGCAACCAGCACATCACACGATGCTGGTGTGATACAAAACCGTGAGGTCTGTAGGGCACAGTGGGAAGAAAAATGCAGCGGGGTCTTGTCACAAAAATCAAACCTACTATTACCCTATGACCCAGTAACCCCATGCCTATTTACCCAAAAGAAATGAAATTTTTTGTTACCACACCAACTTCTATGCAAGCATTTGCAACAACTTCATGAATAATCTCCAGACTGCAAAGGGACCAGAGTCCCTTCAACTGGCAAATGAATCAAAACACAGGCTCCATGGCTAGAAGACTCCATGAATCTCAAATGTATTCGCAGGGAGTACATACAGACTAGAAAAGGCTGCGTGTTCATTCTGCATAGATTTATGCCCTAAACATTGTTTCCCATTTGTATAAAGAGGCTTGTCAGGGCTGGAGAGATGGCTCAGTGGTTAAGTGAACTGGCTGTTCTTCTTCCAGAGGTCCTGGGTTCAGTTCCCAGCAACCACATGGTGGCTCACAACCATCTGTAATAGGATCTGGTGCCCTCTTCTGGTGCGTCTGAAAACAGCTACACTGTACTTATATACATAAAATAAATAAATAAATCTTTGAAGAAAGAACAAAGAGGCTTGTCTTCCACATGACCAATTTAAACAACAACACGGCAGGCGCTGGGCTGGCACCTGCTCAGGAAGAGATGCATATTAAGATGGAAGGGGCCCTTGCAAGTTCCTTCTTCATCACTACCATGGGTTTGTATGCACCTCTCTTTAACCACTTGTAACTGTCATTTAAATGCTTTGCTGATTTTGCTTACTTTGCCATATTTTTGTTGTTGTTTTGAGGCAGAACATCAAACATCCCGGTATGACCCAGTATTGCTATGTAGCCAGCAATTTTCGAAAGCCTCTGGTTTTCCAGGCTGGACCTGTGAGTGCTGGGATTGCAGTGCTGGACTGTCTTTTCCTGTTTATCCTGTGCTGGGGATGAAGCCCAGTACTACTCCATGCAAGCACTCTACCAACGGAGCCACACCCTCCAGCCCAAGTGTGTGAAGCTTGTCTCAAAGTCAGAATACTAATGGCCTCTCCTGGGAGTCGATTGTTCTAACCATCACTGCTTTGGAGTCCTGTTGATTCTTCCGCCTGATTTACTGGAACCTCCATATGCAGCTAAAAACCAAGACAATTTTAACATATTGGAAATGTAGTAGTAGGGTGCTTGCCGAGTGTGAATTCCCACACTGCCACAAGAAAAGACAGAAGACATTCTAAAAGAAAATTAGGGGCCGTGGGTGTATGCAACACTGTGGACTTTATTATTAGGAGTGTCTCCCCTTTTAACTTAGCAGCGGAACTGAAGGACCAGCTTCCGGGATACAGCATCACAATAACAGGCTCCTTCCAGTCCAGTCCTGTCTCCTTCCCACTGAGTCCTGCCTAGATCATTGGGAGCTACCCTTTTCTTCACTTAAAATCACAGGGGAACTTTGAAGGGGAAGTGGAGGGCGGCTGCTCACCTGGAGGCAGGAAGAGCGTGGCGCGCACCCGGCCCTCGCGCACGGGCACGCGCCGCACCCCGGGAGCCATGAAGTGACGCTCGTGCACCGCATGTGTAAGCTGCCGCCCGCCGTCGGGCTCGTGTCCGTCCAGCACCTCCAGCTCCACCACGAAGGGCTTCTGCACGTCGCGCTTGATCAGGCGCCATAGAGGCCGTTCGGGCTCCATGGCCCAGAGCAGCCCCATGGGCTCGAGCCCCGTGAAGCTGCCGCCCAGCGCGGGCGCGCGCGCCAGGTCCAGCTCACCGTGGGCGTCGGCGCGGTAGCGCGCGTGGGCTCGGAAGAGCGCGCCCTTCTCGTCGCGCAGGGCCGCGCGCAGCGTGACGGGCTGCTCGGGCGCCAGGCCGCGCACGGCGATGCTCAACGGCTCGTCCCAGCAGCTGCGGCCCGCGGGCTCCAGGCTCAGCGTCGCATTTGTCCGCGCCCAAGTGGTCCGGCCACCCGTGCTGAGCGGCGGAGGTCCTGACATTCGCGCCCAGCTCTTCCAACCGCATTGGCACAACCTGCTTGCTCTCAGGACAGAGAAAGACGAGGCCACCATTTTGCGACTTTGACTTCAGCCCACAGTTCCTCAAAGAAAGTTAGGGATCCTCTAGCGGCGAGCTGCCTGCCTGCAGTCCTCAGACTAAGTTGTAGGCTGAGCTGTGCGCTTGCCGAGCAGGGAGGATCGAGTGCCGAGCAAGCAACGAAAGCAAAAGCAGTGATGCTTCGACTAAGGCGTCTGTGGATTAAGACTCCGTTATATCGGGAACCCTCTTACCAGTTAGTGCTTTTCAGGTGCTCTTTACTTCATGAAGAGTGGGCTGGACCAGGGCTCGCTCTTAAAAGCCTCTCACCCAAACTTCCAATCGCCAAAACGTAAGGTTGCAGAGTCAAGAATGTGAGATTGCAATTGAGTTTCATCGCGTCGTGGAGTAATAGACACTCGTTACTAATCTTAGGACTGTTCTTTCAAAAGCGCGCACCATGATATTTAGTTTGTGTGCTGTCTGCGCGTGCCTAGTTTGCATGCAAGTCCCGTGTCCAATGGACTTAATATCTCATGGGCTGTGTGACCTTTTACCTGCATTCCACACCCGTGTAAAAATAGTCAAATGACATCATAGTTATTCCTTTTTACATTGAGCTTGTCTTTTGACCTTCTAGGCAAACACTTTTTCCTACCCATCCCGGACTTTACACCTTTCCCAACTGTTTTATAAGCTATTGTTTCGATCAGTGATTGATTTTTTTTTTCTTCCAAGGCCTTGAACCTTTACAACAAGGATAATTGCACAACTTTATTATTACAGAAACCTGAAACTATATAAGCTGTACTTGTCTCTGCTCCTAAGAAGACTACTGTGTTAGTTTTTGTTTACTTGACCCAAACTAGAAACACCTTGTAACAGGCAGGGAGCCTCGCCCGAGGAAATGCCTGTATCGTATTGGCCTATGTGTCCCTGAGGGTTTGTGCGGGAGGGGCTAGGCAGGTGGGGGCTTGGGGAGTGGAGAATTAGCTCACTGGACTTGAGTTCATTTCCCACAGCCATAAGGGAGCTCGCAGCTCTATGCAAGTCCAGCTTCAGGGACTCGGAGGCATACACGCGCCAGCAAAACACACACACACAAAGTAAAATTTAGGGGGCAGGGACAAGCAAGTCGGTGTCCCCCTGTGGTTCACAGCCTCCTGCTTCCTTTTGGTTTTTGTTTGTTTGTTTGTTTGTTTGTTTGTTTCCCCCGAGACAGGGTTTCTCTGTATAGCCCTGGCTGTCCTGGAACTCACTCTGTAGACCAGCCTGGCCTCAAACTCAGAAATCTGCCTGCCTCTGCCTCCCAAGTGCTGGGATTAAAGCCGTGCGCCACCACTGCCCGGCTAATAATAGTAATTCTTAATCCTAATTAAAAAAAGAAACCCTATTGGGGAAAAATTAAGAACCAGAGAGCCAGGGCGGACAGCAGTGGCACATGCCTTTAGTCTCAGCACTTGGGAGGCAGGGGGGAATGGGGACTATGAACCTGTAGAGGGGTTTGTTGTAACAAATGGCTAGGAAACTCAGTGACCTGCCAATCAACAAACATGAAGCAATTTCTCAGTTTCAGTTTACAAGAAGGAGATTTAACAAGTAATTGAAGATACCCCACCAGAACCCACAGCGTCTGTAAGTGGACTTGGAGTTCTGAAGACTCAGTTGCTTGGCGACCACCAAGCAGCTCTGAAGCCTAAGCAACCAAGGAGTGTTGACGCAGAACCTTGCTTCTCTTTAAGACTGTGCTGTGGGACAGTACGGCACTTGGGAGGTAATGTCAAACCACTGCCACTTTGGCGGGATGAGAATGCCTCCATCAGCGTCAGCTGCAGGAGGAGAGGGTGGGCTGAGGTAACCCCAGGAGACTGGTGCTGTGTGAAAGACTCAGCACCCACATGGCTGCCAGACCTGTGATCTTAGCTGAGTCTCTTCTGGCTGGGGCTGGGGCTTGGAATTAGTAAGGCGAAGGCTTTAGAGCATCTTTAACAACATCAAAAGAGACGGTTCTCACTGCCAAGGAATAAAAGGGGTAGTTTATTCTGGAGCCAAATATTAGTGACCATAACCTGGGAATGTAGGTTTCTCAAAACACCCTGTTCTGGTGAGATAGCAATTTCATGAAGGGTTTGTAGGAAATAAAAGGTCATAAATCAAGACAGGTTTCAAGTACATTTGGTGGAAACATAAAGTAGGAGGGTGACAGCCAATCAGGTGCGCCTCTGTGACAGGTCTCGGATGCTGTCTAGCACTCCTAGATTTTAGGTTGGAGAAAGCTAGTAGGCTGCTAAATTAATAATTCTATAAGGTTTTGTCTAATAGTCACAAGGATGTGAGATCAGATATAAAAGTGGGAACGAAATGCTATTTAGAGCCAAGTATGGCTCTAGGCAGATTGGTTTTGTTACTTTGTCTTTCCAGAAAGGGTTTCTTTGGGTAGCCTTGGCTATCCTGGAACTTGTTCTAAAGACCAGGCTGCTCTCAATCTCACAAGAGATCTGCCTGCCTGTCTCCCAAGTGCTGGGATTAAAGGTGTGTGCTACCACCACCTGCTACCTGGGTAAATTGTAATTAGGTTCTGGAGCTGCAAAATTCCAAACTCCCCACACTTTTTTGAAGTTCTAATCAGTTAACCACCCTTGTAGAAGGCTCGGTGAACCGTGGGACTCTTTCCAGGGATTTTTGTTCAGAGCATTTTCCAGGTTGTTTTTTGTTTGTTTGTTTGTTTGTTTGTTTGTTTTTGCTGGAGACAGTTATAGAGCTATGTGACTCATGGTGAGAGCTGGAAATTGGAGGTTCAGATGGGAGAAAGGAAGGAAATTTTGTAGAAAAGATAGAGGGGAAATCAGATCCGGTTAAGGGCTTAGAGCTTCTTTTATAATCAAAGCAGCATGGAGAACAAGAAACATTCTACCCAAGAATAGAGGAGCCCTCATCCTGTAGTCTAGCTGAAGCCTCACACGGAGAAGCAAGAATTCCAACATAGTTAACACCTGCTTAAGGCCTTTCTTCCTTCCCAGATGTAAACTTACAACTTTCTCCAGATCTCACCAGAAACCCCTCTCACAGGGAAAGGATATGCACTAAACCCCTTGTGCAACCCCATGTGATAGCAGAAAGTGGCCGGACAGAGTGGAAGGTTTGTTTGGGAAAGGAATCTGTGGTGATCTGAATGAGAGGACTCCCGTGGACTGACTCATGGTGGAAGACTGTCCCCAGTTGGGGGAACTGTTTGAGAAGGATTACAAGGTGTGGCTTTGGTGGAGGAAGTGTGTCCCTGAGAGTGGACTTTGAGGGCTCAAAAGACTCACACCATCCCCGGCGTGTCCTTTTATTTCCCTGTTAAGGCTGGAGACGTGAGCTTTCAGTTGCTGCTCCAGTCAACATGCCGGCTGTTTGCTGCCGTGCAGCTGACCATGGCGGACTGGTAACCCTCTGAAACCATACGCCCACTTAAAAGTCTCCTCATTTACGTTTTCCATTGTCATGCGGTTTCATCACAGCAATAGAAAAGTAACTTGTGCAGAAGCTAAGACCTATTGCCCTTCAGAGTCGGCTTTATTCAGAGAGTGACTCGGGGCAGAGGGGTGGGGATGGTATGGCCCTGAGGTGGAGAGCAGACAGGAGAAGCACAGCATTGTAACAGAGCAGGGTGGAGACCAGAGAGAGAGAGAGGAAGAGAGAGAGACACAGAGACAGAGACACAGAGACAGAGAGACAGAGAGAGACAGAGACAGAGACAGAGAGAGGAAGCCTACCTCATAAAGAGGAACAGCATTCAGGGATAGCAGCCAAGTATAAGCTTGATTGAGTGAAAGGCCCTTTAGTTCCCAAGGAACAAAGGAAATTCCTTACTTTTATAGATTTTCAGGGGATGGAAGGAAGCTCTGTACCATATCACGTAGTCTAGCCTAGGCTACATGCCAAGGAGCAAGCATTAAGCAGGACCACCGTGAGGGGGAAGGGTTGAGAGGCCACAGCACAGCATGGCTTCTTATCAGCTCTCCATCCAGTAAAGTGAAGGGGTGGAGACAGACAGACATACACACACACACACACACACACACACACATACACACACACACACACACACACACACACACACACGGGGCGGTGGGGGCAGGACATAAAGGCTGGGACATTTAAAGTGGACCTATCATGGGGGCCCTTCCTTCCCAGTCAGCCATCAGATCAGATAGTAACTGTTCTTCGAGAATGTATTAGAACTGATGACAACATGGTATTCTTTGTGATTACATTATTACAAAATTCCTTATGGCCCCGGCTGTAGGGCACTTCTGAGGACCCTCCGTAACTCTACATGGGTGGAGGGACCCTGTCATCCTGTTTTTAAGGCGTTGAGGGGCTTGGTGAGACGGCTCAGCAGGCAAAGGTGCTCGCTTCCTAGGCGGACAGCCTGCTGTCCCACATTACCCGGCTAGGCCTGCACAAACGTACCTTGGCATCTGTATCCACCCCAATAAGATAAATAGCCATAATAAAAAAATAAAATAAAATGCTCAGGGCCAAAATACTCCCGGCATAGGAGCAGGATCCACACTAGTGGGTGAGAATGCGAAATATTTCGTAAGAATAACCACTCGCTTTAGAAGAACACTAATATCATTCCCGCAGTCAGTTAATTTTCAACTATCCAGAGTGGGCACGATTTCAGGAAAGATACCTCCATGGGACCAACCTTTACCTTTGCCCTAATTGTTCTAGTCCGATTATTTAAAAATCAAATGCCCTTGTAGCCAATGTTGGCCTCGTGGCTGTGAAGAAATAAAACAAAACTAAAATCTTCATGAAAATAAAATCCCAGAGAGATATAAAAAATAATCCTGTGTGACTTAATTTGAAGGAAGTTATCGATTCTGGCCTATAAGCAAACGTTCTAGAGACAATGACCCTGACAGAGGAATATCACAAGGTCAAGTGTCATTCTTAGAAAACAATGTGAGCAGTCAGACGTCGGCGACAGAACCCAGGGAAGGGGCTGCTGGCCTGCCTGCTGGCTGGCTGGGGCAGTTCACGAGGGGCAGGAGTCGGTGAGAAGGGAAAGAAGTGCCTGTCCCCAGGAGTGGCAGGACCCAGTGCTGGATGACGGGTGCGTTGCTTGGCCCGAGGCCAGGGTGGCGTAAAGATTATACCACTTAAGTAGGAGAGAGAGAGAGAGAGAGAGAGAGAGAGAGAGAGAGAGATTGGAGAGCTGGCTCTAAAAGAGTAGATCAAGTTATAGGTCAAATATGGATAAAAAGCCAATTCATGTAGAGAGCATGAGAGCTGTACTGTGGGAAGGAAAAGGGGTGCTCAGAGAACTGGGGGAGGAGGGTGGGTCCAAAGCACAATAAAGTCGCCCCCTATCCCTTGTTCTCTTTAGAGTGGGGTCTAGCCTGGCACTCCAGAGCTCACCCAGATACTCTACCTGTACCTCCTAGTAGCCGGGACAAGACACCAGGTGTGTCCTGCCTTACTTAGCTCCTTACAAGCAGTTTAAACAGAGAAATGGATTTTTTTTTTTTAAATGGAACTAGCCAGGCAGTGGTGGCACACGCCTATAATACCAGCACTCTGGGAGGCAGAGGCAGGCAGATTTCTGAGTTTGAGGCCAGCCTGGTCTACAGAGTGAGTTCCAGGACAGCCAGAACTACACAGAGAAACCCTGTCTCGGAAAAAAACAAAAAGAAAAAAGAAAAAAAGAAAAAAAAATGGAACTGTGGGGGTACTGTTGAAAAGCCACAGTCTCTCATACGAGAAGCTACGAGGGTCTGAGCTTTAGAGACAGGTGTGGGAATTGAAGCAAGGGTCTGATACAAGAAGTATTTAGAAGGTTGCATTATTTCTTCTCTTTGCTCCCTAAACTCTCAGGATCTCCTTACTCCACTCTGGGCTTCCGATGAATTCCTCCTAGCCTAGAGTATTCATTCTCCCTCTCTCGGGTCCCCGCAGGCTCTGCTTGTGAATGAGAAGAGTGGACAGAAGGATCTGAAGGGAGACATGACCAAGCCCAAAAAGAAAAAGGTCTTCTCCTCCTTTCAGTGCCTCGAGCCACAGCCCCCGCGGCTGGGATGGGGCCTGATCTTCCGCCACTCAAAACCCAAGGACAAGGCGGGGTGCGCCTCGGTCTCCGGAGTGCCCCCTATCTTCCACTTCAGCCCACGACACTGCGAACAGCTCAAAACCCAGTATCTGAAGAACGCGGCCGCCAACCTTTGCTTCTCTCAAGAGGTGAGGTTGCAGCGAGGGTTACCCAGCATACCTTTCAGCCAGTACAATTTTGACCACATCTACAACACGGAAAACATCGTGCCGCCTCTGCAGACCTGTAAGGCCGACACTAAGAAACCCGAGTGCATTAGGGCTCTGTACACTTCGCCCCTCTTACCGGAAGTCATCACTCACTTTACAAAGACACATACCGCCATCTTCTCGCCAGAAGACTTCACTTACTTTGCAAAGTGTTTTAAGGGTTCTAAACAACCGAAGAAACCAAAGGCCCGAGGAGGAGGCCCGGAGCAGAAAGCATTTCCTGGACAAGGCCGCCATCACATCGTCAAGCCAGATATCCTGAAGCTGACACCCTCTCCAGATGAGAGTCTGGAAGAAAGGGAAACCTGGCTTCCCCCGGGTGAGAAGGAGGCCCGCGGCTGGGAAGCCATCGTGCTGGAGAAGCTGGACAAACGCACCGCGCGATGGATCCAGAGCAAACGACCAGTGAGGCCCGGACAATCGCCCAACAAGTGGCAGCCCTTTCTGCGCCAGCAGTACGACTGGAGCCACATCCGGGATGAGCTCACTTCATCCAGCGACCTGGAGCTGCTCAAGAAGCTGGAGGCAGAGGAGACAGCAGAGTTTATGGGGGAAAGTGCCCCGCCGCCACCAAAGGAGATAAAGAAGCCAGAGTTGCTGCTTCCGGTTTACTTCAGGTAGGCTGGCCTCGAGTAAGCCTGGCAAAGTTGATGGCTCGCCCCCCCCCCCCCCAACTTCAAGGATTCCCCTTATAGGCTTCTTAGCTGACATCTTCGAGGTTTTCCTGCTGATGGTTTAATGTTGTTCCCGGGTTTCGGCATCAAAGGATGTTATAAAAGAGAGAAGGGGTATTAGAGAGTGTGGCACAGCGGCGTTGTGGAAGGGGGGTGCCTAGGCGGGCCCATGCCCAGGCACCTCTTCCCCCTGAGGGACCACGCACACACAGACATGGTATAGAATAGTTTATTCAGGGAAGAGGATGGGAGTTAATGGTATAGTGGAGGCAGAGAGAGGGAGAGAGAAAGAGAGAGAGAGAGAGAGAGAGAGAGAGAAGAGAAGTAGAGATGAGTGGAGGCCGGCCATGACCACGTGGAGAGAGGGGGGAGGGGAGGAGAGCCCAAGAGGGGCAGAGAGGTGAGAGTGCAGAGAGGTGAGAGAGAGGGAGGAGGGGCAGGCAGCCCCTTTTATAGTGGGCCAAGTCTATGGGGCGGGACATACCTGGCTGTTGCCAGGTAATTGTGGGGTGGAGCTTGTACTGAGTACTAACACCTGGTACTAGCAATCAAACCTACCAGGGCAAGACCACCACCCCTGGCTATACCCCAGTCCACATTTCAGAATACACTTTCCCGTCAACCTCCTCTTCGCCACCACCACCTGCTCTCTGAGATCTCAAGTTAGGTTTCTTTCTTTCTTGGTTTTTGGTTTTTGGTTTTTTCGAGACAGGGTTTCTCTGTATAGTCCTGGCTGTCCTGGAACTCTGTAGACCAGGCTGGCCTCAAACTCAGAAATCTGCCTGCCTCTGCCTCCCAAGTGCTGGGATTAAAGGCGTGCGCCACCACCGCCCGACTCTTTTTTTTTTTTTTAAATATGACTTTATTTATTTTGTGTATATAAGTTCACCATTGCTCTCTTCAGACACACCAGGGCATCAGATCCCATTACAGATGGTTGTGAGCCACCACGTGGTTGATGGGAGTTGAACTCAGGACCTCTGGAAGAGCAGTCAGTGCTCTTAACCTCTAGGGCATCGCTCCAGCCCCTCAGGTTAGGTTTCTCAGCCTCTCCACTGCTGGCATTCTGCAGCTGCTGCTGTCCAGGTCTGTGCAGGATGTCAGCAGCGTCTCTGGTCTTCACCTGATAGGAACCAGGAACACCTCTCAGTTGTGGTAAGCCAGGCTGTCTCAGGCACTGCCAGGTATCCCTGAAGGACAAAAATCGCACCCCGATCACAGTCACAGTCTTAAAGGAGTCTGTCTTTGGCTTCCCGTAACTGAGCTCTTGGGCAGATGGTCCAGCTCACTAAGGTCCCTGGAGATGTAGCCAGGCTGGCCGTGAGGAGGGCGGGGCCTTCGTGGCACTATTTGCTCTGCCTCACTTTGACTAAGACTCACCGACCTCAGACAGAACATGCCTCGGGGGCAGAGGAGCAAGCAATCCCAAAGCAGGAGATGGCCCTGCGTGTCTCTGGATAAATCCTCTTCACTCCCAGCTAGAGTGAAGACGGGACCTAGTCTAATCTCCCTGACGTCCAAGGGAGGACTAAAAAGAAGTCAAAATGTAGCCATTTATTTATTGGGCAAATATGAGTTGATGGTTTTGGTTGGTGTTAGTTCAGATAGTCTGAGGAATGGTGGGAGTAGAATACAAAAGGACAGATGTGCCCACCTGGTGACAGACAGTCCCTTCCTACACAGACTCAGTGACGTAGCGCAGAAGGCAGTTTCCCTTCCCACCCCTAAGGGAACCAGTGTGAAGAATGAACTGCAGACTGGGGCATGGCGGCACTGCAATCCCGGTCCTCGGGAGGCAGAAACGCAGAAAGAGCACAAGTTCGAGGCCAGCCTGGTCTCATCCTAAATTCTAAGCTAGCCTGAGCTACATGGCAAGGTCCTTTCTCAAATTTCCCATACACATAGAAGAGAGAGACGAAAAATGGAAAGAGCTGAGCAGGAAACACCAAGGCGCTCGTGGTGTTGGCCAGCGGCTTCGAGAGGCGTGGCTCCGTAGGCTGAGGGGAGCAGGGCGGCAGGAGACAGGCTCTCCCGGGGGGCTCCATATTCAAATGGCGCCCTGGAGAGAAGGCTGGTCATCAGGCACAGGTCTTCTGATGCTACCACGTAGGAGCAGAGCTTAAGTGGGCTACAGTGAACCACGGACCTAAGGGGGAACATCTTCCACCGTTTCCACCCCTCCCCCTCCCTCACCTCTGCTAAGGTTACCTGGTTACTCCCCACAAGTTCACACCACTGAAATCCTGCCTGGCAAGAACATGACAGCCGAGGATATCCGAGAAGAGAGGAGCAACGTCCTGCACGTAACTAAGAACCCCTTCCGGCAGGTGAACCGCAAAGCCGGAGAGTACGCTTACTCTACAGACAACGCCTTCGAGCAGGAGATTTACTTTGGTACTGCAGGGCTCCGGGGTGGGAGGACGGGCTGAGGAGATGAGGGTATCTTGGGACAAGAACAGTTGTGGGTGGACATGAGAGTCTCTGGGTGCATCTCCCAGTGCTAGTACAGGATTTGTGGCAGGGGTATCTAGTGGAGAGCACACATTTCTCTCTCTCTCTCTCTCTCTCTCTCTCTCTCTCCCTCTCCCTCTCCCTCCCCCGCCCCCCCCCATTTACCAGGGCTCCAGTCTGAGCTGACTTTGGGAGCACCATTCTCTGTCCCCCACTTTTAGGCCTCCCCTCCCATCCACTTGCCCTGCTGGGCTTTAAAAACCAAACAACAAAGCCGGGCGTGGTGGCGCACGCCTGTAATCCCAGCACTTGGGAGGCAGAGGCAGGCGGATTTCTGAGTTCGAGGCCAGCCTGGTCTACAGAGTGAGTTCCAGGACAGCCAGGACTACACAGAGAAACCCTGTCTTGAAAAAAAAAAAAGCCAAAAAAAAAAAAAAAAAAGCCAAAAAAAAAAAAAAACCAAACAAACAAGCGAAACAAAAAGCCCACAGGTTTTGGAGTGTGGCAGATTTGTTTAAACACTGGCTTGATTCCTTCCTAGTGATCATCAGCAGATTACATAATCTCCCCTCCCCCCCACCCCCGACAAAACATGTTACTATTTGTAAAGCAGTGTGAACAAGACTGTACTTTCAGTGCAAGAGATAAGAAAGCATCCGTAGAACTTGTGCTTAGCACACAGGAGGTCATCACGCCTGCCTGTTCCTCTCTTCCCTCCATCTGGCTAACTTTTCAATGCCCAGCCTCGCAGGACACAACCTATTGCATGTGCCAAGTGGGCTGCTTTTCTCTTCTCTCTTTCCCTTTCCTTTCCTTTCCTTTCCTTTCCTTTCCTTTCCTTTCCTTTCCTTTCCCTTCCCTTCCTTTCCTTTCCTTTCCTCTCCATTCCTCTCCTTTCTTTCTTGACAGTGTTTCTCTGTGTAGCCCTGGCTGTCCTGGAAGTGACTCTGTAGACCGGGCTGGCCCCGAACTCACAGAGATCCGCCTGCCTCTGCCTCTGAGTGCTGGGATTATAGGCATGCGCCACCACCGCCCAGCTCCACGCTTCTCCTTCACTTCCACTTTGCTTCTGCACTGCTAAAGGACAGGTCTCCTTACGGAGCTTAACACTATTGTAAGGGCTTCATAACGGGTGGGGCCAATTAAGTGCCTCTTCATTGTCTAGCACTACTTAAGATTCTGCTTTGGAAACCATTATCTTTGGCCCTCTTAGGCCTTTATGAGTTTTCTCTACAAGGACGTTTCTAGTCCAGGGCATGGTGGCACATAGCTCAATCATGGCACTTGGGAGGCAGAGAAGCAGAAAGAGAATAACTTTGAGGCCAGCTTGGGCTACATACATCCATTGCGTTTGTCTCCACAGATGGAGTAAAAATTGTTCACCAGATTGGTGGGAGGAGAGACCAAATTGTCCTGGAAAACCTCAATCGGTACGACAAGCACCTAACTAAGGTCTTCCCCGAAACCCCAGAGAAGTGGAGCTTCCAGCCTGTCCCTGAAATGCGTAAGGAGCAGTACCAGAAAGCTAACTGCGGGGGTGGTACGGAACTGAGACTCTTCCTTTAAAGTCACAGACACCGCCAGCATGGGGCACCCCCTTCCTAACAAATAAACCATTGTGAAATGCTAACTGTAAGAGGGTGGAACTTGCTACCATCTGGAATCTGATATTACTTAGGCAGAAATACATGGTTTAGGGTAATTCCCAATAAGATGTGTGCATTGGGCTACCACAGGGAGCTCATGGGCCTCCTCACTCACCTGTGTCCTGGGCTGCTTTCACCCCATCCACCATACACAGCTCCTCCTCACCTCAGACCCTAGGGTCCTTTTTATTATTATTTTTCTTTCATTTTTCTTGATATGTCTCTGTGTACAGTGATGCATGTGCTCTTATGTGTGCGTACACAAGGGTGGGCATGTGTGTGGAGGCCTGAAGTTACTGCTAGGGAGTCTTCCTCACTTTCTCTCCATCTTCCTCATTGAGCCAAGGTCTCTCAATCGAACCCAGATAGCACTGATACAGTTAATCTAGCAAACCTGATTTTTTTTTTTTTTTGAGATCTCCTGTCTCAGTTTTCCAAGTATTTGGATTTTAGGCAGGCTGCCCTCCTTGTCCAGCTCTTATCTGGGTTCTGGGGTTCAGATCCCGGTCCTCACATTTGCAAAGCTTTACCCATGGAACCATTTCCCTGCCTTTTCTTTCTTTTTTTTTTCTTTTTAAGTATATCATTCTTTATTTTGTCGGACAAAGATGACCAAGAAATGAGCTTCTAAAACAAAATGCACCCATCTTCTAAGAGACAGTGTCTCTAAGTCCAATGATTCTTTGCATTCTTCAGGCTCTCTAGGGCAGAGCACGTAGCTAGGTGTCTTAATCACTATTCTGTTGTTATGAAGAGACACCATGGCCGTGGCAGTTTAACCCGAGGGCTTGCTTACAGTTTCGGCAGCTTGGTCCCTATGGATAGAGAGAGAAACTGGGCCTGGTTTGGGCTTTTGAAACCTCAAAGCCCACTGCCAGCGACAGAATTTCTCCAATATGACCACACCTACTTTTAGTAGGGTCTTACCTCCTAATCCTTCTAATCCTTTCAAATAGTGCCACTCCCTGGTGACTACACATTCAGATACACAAGCCTATGGAGCATCCTTATTCAAACCACCATACTGGGTATAGCACTTGCAAGCATGTGCAAGTCCCCAGGCTCCATAGTCAGGCAGTGAGGTGAAATCTGACTCTTCATTACGCAGCTTATAAATTCAAGAAAGGAGTTGAGCGTTGGACGGCACTGCCAACCCGGGCCAAGGGCCTTCTGCTGCAGGTGGGTGAGGAGGCCACGTCTGCCAAGACTAGGAGACAAAAGAAGCAGTTCCAACTCCTGAAGGAGGATGTGCCGTGGGAGCTGGCAGTCCTGCGGAGGATGCTGCAGGAGTGGAAGACTTCCTGGGCACTCAGTAAGTGAAGGGATAGCCTGAGAAAGTCCAGACTTCTGAGTGTGTTTCCCAGTCTGGAAAACTCCAGCCCTCACTTGTAAGATGTGAAAGACTGGCTGCCTGCTTGTGGGTCTAGGGAAGACTTGCCTCTCACTCAGCAGGGGCTAGGTGAACATTATTAATTTTTTTTGTTTTTGTTTTTGTTTTTGTTTTTGGATTTTTGGTTTTTTTGAGACAGGGTTTCTCTGTATAGCCCTGGCTGTCCTGGAACTCACTCTGTAGACCAGGCTGGCCTCGAACTCAGAAATCCACCTGCCTCTGCCTCCCAGAGTGCTGGAATTATAGGCATGCACCACTACTGCCCGGCCCATTATTAATTTTTTTAAAGATTTATTTATTTTATGTATATGAGTACACTGTAGCTGTACAGATGGTTGTGAGCAGGCATGTGGTTGCTGGGAATTGAACTCAGGACCTCTTCTCGCTCCAGCCCTGCTCACTCCGGCCCAAAGATTTATTTATCACATGTAAGTACACTGTAGCTGTCTTCAGACACACCAGAAGAGGGCGTCAGATCTCATTATGGATGGTTGTGAGCCACCATGTGGTACTGGGATTTGAACTCAGGACCTTTGGAAGCGCAGCCAGAGCTCTTAACCACTGAGCCATCTCTCCAGCCTTGAGCATTATTTTTATCTAAGCTGGATTCTTTTTTACACGGGGAGAACTTACTATGTTGCAGGCTTTCTGATCAGAGAAACAGGACACCAGGCTCTTTTGTAAGAAACAGTTCATTATGTGCTAGCACTGTCTGCAGGATTTTCCTCAAAAGCAAAGCCACAGAAATCCAGGAACAGAGCTTTTTATACTTTTTTTTTTTTTTTTTGGCTTATTTGTCTCCCATATAAGCGGATTTACCTTCTGGATGAATGAGTACTTTAGATTACTGAGCAGTGAGACTAAAAAAAGCTGAGGTGGAAAGGGAGGGGTAGGAAGGGGAGTTATGGGAGAGATTTACCCTACTTATGCAAACTGAGCCTGCTGCATGGCTGTTTCCCGTTTTTCTTCTCTTTGGCTCTTGGTGTCCCCTACCACAGTCACACTGAGAAAACTTCCCAGGCAGAAACCCTGTCTTACCCATGTCTGAGACATGTTGGATAAATGACCCATGACAGGAGTATGAAAGATATTACCGCCGGGCAGTGGTGGTGCACGCCTGTAATCCCAGCACTCTGGGAGGCAGAGGCAGGCGGATTTCTGAGTTCAAGGCCAGCCTGGTCTACAGAGTGAGTTCCAGGACAGCCAAGGCTACACAGAGAAACCCTGTCTTGAAAAAACCAAGAAAGAAGGAAAGAAAGAAAGAAGGAAAGAAAGAAGGAAAGAAAGAAAGAAAGAAGGAAAGAAAGAAAGGAAGGAAGGAAGGAAGGAAGGAAGGAAGGAAGGAAGGAAGGAAGGAAGAAAGAAAAAAGAAAGAAAGATATTACCCCAGCATTATATATGTGGCTGTCAAAAGAAACTGCAGGGGCTGCAGAGATGGCTCAGTGGTTAAGAGCACCGACTGCTCTTCCAGAGGTCCTGAGTTCAATTCCCAGCAACCACATGGTGGCTCACAACCATCTGTAATGGGATCTGATACCCTCTGCTGGAGTGTCTGAAGACAGCTACAGTGTACTCACATATAATAAAAAATACATCTTTAAAAAAAAGCATCAGTTCTATCTTAGAAAGAAAGGAAGGAAGGAAGGAAGGAAGGAAGGAAGGAAGGAAGGAAGGAAGGAAGGAAGAAACTGCAGTTGACTGTAGAACAAACTCAGCTGTGCAAATGAGGCTCTCATGGATCTGTCATCCATCAAAGAACATTAAGTACAAGGCTGAATGCCTCTACCAACTGAGGACCTTATCCCTCACCCTGTTTGGTTTGTGTTTGAGATGGGAGACTCACTGTGTAGCCTAGACTGGTCTTGAACTCATGAGGTTAGGATCTTCCTGTCTCAGCCTAACCGACACTATGTACCGGTGTGCGGTGTGCCACCATAACCGACACTATGTACCGGTGTGCCACCATTACCAGCCAAACACTGTATTACATTCCCATCTATCTTCCGGGAAAAGTTACTTAAGTGAAGAGCAATAGTATATAAGATGAGACTCCAGAGAACTACCGAAGTGTATGAACCACCATGAAAATAACTTGCCGAAGGGGTCCGTCTGTGAATTCTTTATTCTGAGCTAAAGTCTTCCTGGGGAGAGGGACTTGTTTTCTGCCCGTCTATTGTGTAACATAAAACCCTGACCAGGTGGTTCTCTTTCGCTTTTCTTCCTATGGCATAGTTATCGAATGGCATCATGAGACAGTGGAGAACCTACTACGGAGCATGCAAAGCATGTACGATGACATCAGGATCCAGGCCATCATCACGTGTGCTACCGCTGCTCTAGAAAGGCCCCGGGTTGCCGCCAATCCCGAGGACTCAGGTGAGAGCCAGGACTGAGCTGCTTGGGACCATCTGAACTGAAGGAGGCCTTAGAGAGAACTTGAGCTCATTTTCCAAACGTAGACGCCATGGCCTAGAGACTGCCCACACAGCCCATCTCAAGATGACTGAGGCTCCTGGATCCAGTTCAGTGCCCTGGTGTTGACTGAGCTCAGGGCCTCCGGCATGCTGAAGCATACACTCTACTCCAAGGGCTTTCTGTAATACGCTCAGCCCATATGTTTGCTCAGTGGCTTGCAATGAAGTCCTTTTTCCCACCTTGAAATTTCCTAATAGTAAAAACAAACAAACAAACAAACAAAAACAAACAAAAAAACCCACAACCTAATGGCTTGTGGACTGGTGAGATGGCTCAGTGGTTATGGCCATAGGCTGTTATTACAGAGCTTCTGTTCCCAGCACCCAGATTGCAGCTTACAATGTCTGCACTCCTGTTCCAGGGGATCCGATGTCCTCTTCTGGCCTCTATTGGTGCCAGGCACACATGTGCTACATGTACATATATTAAAACAAAGTACTCATATAGAGAAAAAAATAAGGACAGAGGGTGTAACTCAGTCAGAGAAGGCAGGCTTGGCATGCACAAAGCCCCAGGTGTAAGCCTCAGCAAAGAAAAGTAGGAAGGGTGGCTGGAGAGATGGCTCAGTAAGTAAGAGCACCAACCTCTTTTGAAGGTCATGAGTTCAAATCCCGGCAACCACATGGTGGCTCACAGTCATCCCTAAAAGAGATCTGATGCCCTCTTTGGTGTCTGAAGACAGCTACAGTGTACTTACATATAATAAATAATTTTTTAAAAAAGTATGAAGGGAAAAGAAAAAATACTTTAATGAATTTGATCGATTTTAAATTTTAAAATGAATTAAGGATTTTTCCATTTTTGCAGAGTTTGTAATCTTTTAGGGAAAATAATGTTGACATCATTTTCTTTTTTTGTGTGTGGATTTTTTGGTTTTTTTTTTTTTTTTTTTCAAGACAGGGTTTCTCTGTATATCCCTGGCTGTCCTGGAACTCACTCTGTAGACCAGGCTGGCTTTGAACTCAGAAATCCGCCTGCTTCTGCCTCCCAAGTGCTGGGATTACAGGCGTGTGCCACCACCGCCGCCCGGCTTGTCCGGGCTTTTAAAGGTTCCTCCACTGTCTTGCTGTTTATTGACTTGTAGACGTGGGCACTCCCCCAGATGTCACTGTCTGATGGCTGGCCCTAGGGGGCACACACCTGCAAGTATACTCAACACTCAAGCGCTCTGCCAGTTCACCTCCATCTTCCAGTTTTCAAGTTTGCAGCTCCCTCTACTGGATAAGTTTGTCCTCCTCTGACAACCCGTAGATGCACCACAGAGACACTCTTCCCCTGAGAAGCTTGCTATGTGCTTCTACACATATTTTGTTGTTATTTTTCTTGTTTCTTTGAGTAGTGGATATTATTATGATCTCATACCCAAAGCTGCATGCAGTCTGTGGCACTTGGCAGGGATATGTTCTGAGAGATGTGTCACCTAGAGTTTCATCCTTGTGCAGACACAACGAGAGGTATTTACATGTGACAGCTGGAGTGTTTTCTAGGAGACACATCTGATGAGGCTGCTGTGTTATATGTGATCTGTCGTGGACTGAGACATCATGTGGCACATGACTATATAGACAAGAACACCTTTGTCCTCGGTATCGTAATCCTTTTCACAGGTCCTGCATGTGTATGTTTCAATCTTATTACTTACTCAAAGAAAATAACTTTATTTTTTTTCAAATACTCAATAGACCTTTTTTAAAGATTTATTTATTTATTTATTTATTTATTTATTTATTTATTTATATGAGTACACTTTAGTTGTACAGATGGTTGTGAGCCATCATGTAGTTGCCAGGAATTGAACTCAGGACCTCTGCTCGCTCCAGGCTGCTCACTCCGGCCCAAAGATTTATTTATTGTTATATGTAAGTATACTGTAGTCTTCAGACACACCAGAAGAGAGCATCATATCTCATTACAGATGGTTGTGAGCCACCATGTGTTTTCTGGATTTGAACTCAGGACCGTCAGAAGAGCATTCTGTGATTTTAACTGCTGAGCCATCTCTCCAGCCCCCTCAATAGGCTTCTATTTGCTCACTAGAAATGCACACATTCCTATCTACATCCCTTGATTGACTATGCCTTTTCTGAAATGTTTGGGACAAGAAAAAATGGACTATTTCCAGATTTAGAATATATGAACATACATGAATTATCTCGGAGACGAGACTTAAGTGGCGATCGTCTGTGAGGGTCATGTCTGTATTTGGAATATTTCAGATTTTGGATTCAGAGATCAAGGTGTTTTTTTGTTTTGTTTTTGTTTTTTGTTTTTTGGTTTTTGGTTTTTTTTTTTTTTTTTTTTTTTTGGTTTTTTTTTTCAAGACAGGGTTTCTCTGTGTAGTTCGGGCTGTCCTGGAACTCACTTTGTAGACCAGGCTGGCCTCGAACTCAGAAATGCGCCTGCCTCTGCCTCCCAAGTGCTGGGATTAAAGGCGTGCGCCACCACAGCCCAGCGATCAAGGGTTTTCAACTAGCAGTCTGCATACGGGTCTACAACCTAAGTGAAAAAGACAGACGGGCTGATGTGGGTGTATATGCTATAATACTGGCCCTTGGGAGGGAGGGGCAGCAAGATCAGGAGCTAGCTTGGGCTTTGGAGACCCTCAAAAACAAACCAAACGGAAGTACAAAACCACTCACAGCTCTGCTGTTTCTTGAGGAGTTTCTTGGGCAAAGAGCTGACAGACAAGCCTTTCCCCTTCATCTTAAGAATTTAAACGTCAGTGACGTGCCGTTCTCTTCTCTAAGCTTCCGTGGTCTTCACTGATAGTGCTGGAGACTTAACCCAGCACCCTGTGCCTTCAAAGCAAGTGCTCTACGACTGAGCTAAAATGCTTTCCTATGTTTATAGGCAACATTTCTTATGATAAAAACAAGCCCCAGCTGATGATTTACACCACAGCTGGGGGACGAAACTATAAATGAAAGTGAAAATACCTGACCAATGCTGATCTTTGGGCCTCCCCAGATGCCCTGTTACATGCATGTGACTCTAACTTGTACGAATGGGGTTGCTAAAGAGCTATCATACTGGCGGAGCATAGACTCATCCCGAGTGAATGCTAGGGAATTCTCCACAGCTTCCTGGACCCCAGACAGGCCTGGAGCGATGGCTCAGTGGTTAAGGCCACTGGCTGTTCTTCCAGAGGACCCGGGCTTGATTCCCAGCACCCATGTGGCAGAGGATCCAAAGCCCTTTCTGGAGTCTACAGGCACTGCATGTATGTCGTATGCAGATATACATGCAGGCAAAACATCTAAAAGTTAAGAAAATCCCCCCCCAAAAAAGAGCCCCTCCCATCCTCCTCAGTATAATGCTTATGGCAAGAATCAGTGTTTACAGTTAAAGCTAAAAGACCCCCACTGGATTCTGCAGCGATACCTACTCGGGCACACACTCCATCAGGGTTGAAATACTGAACTAGACAATGTGAAATGGCAAAGCATCAATACAATTGCTAGGATGGAGTAAATGGGCTGGATTTGTTACTAAGATTAATGGTGGAAGGTTATTGTAACTAGCTGGAAGTATGCTTTGGCTTCAGTACTAGAGACAAGATGATAAAGGACACCAGTGTCCTCTGGGCATACAATCCCGCCCACTAGAGGCAGCCCTCTGACCTGTGTGATTTAGTAAGCCTCAGATGTGAGGTCTGAGAGGAAGGCAAAGGGCTCGTGCCATCTTTCTGATTGCAGAACCAATCGTTGTGGATTTGCCGGAGGTCCTGCTGCCTGCTCTAGAGGCTGCTCTGTCTCACAGAAATCCCAATGTGAGGATGGCAGCGGCAATATGCCAGTACTCCATACAGTCACACAATTCCACCGCCCAGGACATCATGCAAACAGCCCTCCTAAAGGGTGAGTAACTGCCACCTGACCTGGCAGTGGGAAGAGGTTCCGGCTGGCTGTCTGCTCCTTCTCACTGGAATGCTGGGAGGTCTGTTTTGCCTCTGAGTCTCTGTTAGGCACATGGAGGCATTAGTTCTCCCTAGGTACTTTTACAAAACTGGTGCCATGAACGGGTACCTGGTGTAAGCTTTCACAGATGCAGTCTATAAACCATGTCCTAAAATGGATGAAACCGGCAAAGTTTAGTATCTTAACTAAAATAAGCTACAATTAAAAGATCCGCCCCCTCTGTTTCTATGTGGAAACTACAATTAAAAGATCAATGTGGAAGTGCAGAGTGATTACTAGAGGTTGGCAGAGGGGGCAGAAAGTGGATAAAGGCAGAGGGTTTGATTGATGCTGCGCGCATGCGCTGAAACAGCCCCCTCAGCCCGGATAATAATACAGTTAATGCATGACTAGCCAATGATTTTAGGCCTCGACGTCTAGCCCAGTGGTAGTATGATGGCCCAACACATTAAGACCCTTAATTGGATCCCTAGTACCAAGAAAGACAAACACAACATACAATGGCCTCCTATATAACCTTTTATTACTGAAAACATAACAGTGGCTGAGTACATTTTGTAAGGTTTTGTTTTTCAATCACCCATGCACATCATGCTTCGGGTTTCAACACAGTGACCCCAGCATCATCACACTGGAGTGAACAGAGCGGTCAGGGGAGAGGCCACTGACCTTGACATCAGCTTTCGGGACTTCGTCCGGGCTCCCTATGGCCTTCCCAATCTCCATGAAAAGAAACAGCTGCATTTCTTAGCTAGATCAGAAGTGTTATCCAAGATCAGCTTTTATTCTTTTTTTTTTATATTTTTTTATTGAATATATTCTTCATTTGCATTTCAAATGTTATACCCTTTCCTGGTTTCCCCCTCCCAGCTCCCAGAACCCTCTTATATTTTATAGTTGTGAGCCTAGCCTTTAACGGCTGAGCCATCTCACCAGCCCAAGCCATGTCTTTTTTTTTTGTTGTTTTTGTTTTTGTTTTTCAAGACAGGGTTTCTCTGTGTAGCCCTGGCTGTCCTGGAACTCACTCTGTAGACCAGGCTGGCCTCGAACTCAGAGATCCACCCGCCTCTGCCTCCCAAGTGCTGGGATTAAAGGCGTGCGCCACCACCGCCCAGCTAAGCCATGTCTTAAAAATAAAAAAATAAATTAAAATTAAATTAAAAAACAAAACAAGAGGTCAAGGACATTCTGGGGCTCTAGCTTGGTGTCCCCAGTACTGCTACCTGCAGCCCTCCTCCCCCCAAAAGGTTCAAGGTCATCTCTGTTACACAGTGGGTTTAAGGCTAGCCTGGACCAAATGTAATCCTGTCTCAAAAAAAAATTTTTTTGTGTGTTTTTGTTTTTAAACCTTAAAATAGTCCATATTGTTGAACTATGGGATTGGATTTCCAGACTCAGGGATAATGGAAGGTGAGACATCAGGCAGACAACAGTGGTTGGTACCAACTCACAGGTGATGCTCTGTGGGAGAAAACACTGTGAACCCACACCATCATTTTCAATCCACGGGGCAGGTAACAACGTGGACAGCTGGGCTGCAGCTCAGTGCTTGGCTCTGGAGGGCGTTGCCACCTACCCAGTCATTAAGAGGATCCTCCACCAGCTTTTCTACAGGAATAATCAGGCCACGGAGGAGCAGGCCTGTGTACTCCTGAACCATCTCGGTGTGAAGACGGTAAGTGTCGGCCTCAGAGAGCGGGAGGGAAACGAGGCGTTGGGGAGCGAGAGATTAGTGCACAGGGAGAGAATGCAGGCGGCTGAGGAGGAGGCTGAGCACAGGCCAGGTACACTGAGTGTGTGAGACTGGCGTGAGAAGCTAGCTCAGAAGTTTCTAATAGGGCAAAGGTTGAGTCCTGCCGTGCCGATCTGCTTGTCTCGGGTTTATCATGGAGGGCCGCACGACTGCATTTAAGACTCGGGGTAGACACTCAGACCGAGGCAGATTCAGACCATCCCGGGGACCGAAAGCGGGAAGGGAAGGCCTCATTTTCTGCTCAAATTATTAGACCCTTTATTTTCTGTTCTGGTTTACAACCCGAGTCAGACTGCTTGGGGAGGGGCACTTCCTATCTCTTATTAATCCACTCGGTCGCTTAAATGGAGTGGCATGTCATGGCCTTGGCCATTTACTCTGCTGGATGCCAGGACAGGATATAACCTCTTCACGAGTCTATCGTCTTGAAGAGTGAGACTGTCCATTCCTTTCCCTCAGACCCTGATCCACACGATGCTGGCCGTGGAGCTCAACAGCCGCCAGTGGAAGGACCGCATCGTGGCCTGCCGCGCTTTCTCTCAGATCAGCGGTAAAGTCTGCATAGTAAGTCTCCTGTCTTCCCGGCAAGCGTGGCGAGGCTGGCCTGGAGCCTTCCTGCTCTTTGCTTCTGTCTAGTATCTCATTGCTTCCTCTCATTCCTAACTTGGATCGTCGTTAAGTATTACGTACTTCTCTTACCTTAAGCAGTGTTTCTTGTTGGGGGTGGCAATCTGCAGGCTGTGACACAGTCACTGCCTAATATACACACAAACCAAGAGAAAGAGCTTAGCAATGTAATAGTAACTTGACCCTGTCTCTGAGCATTCAGCGCATACATACAAAGTTGTGGACCTTTCTTTAAAAAACAATGGCATTGCCGGGACAAAACAAAACAAAACAAAACAAAACAAAACAAAACAAAACAAAACAAAACACAATGGCATTGCCGGGCGTGGTGGCGCACGCCTGTAGTCCCAGCACTTGGGAAGCAGAGGCAGGTGGATTTCTGAGTTCGAGGCCAGCCTGGTCTACAGAGCTAGTTCCAGGACAGCCAGGGCTATACAGAGAAACCTTGTCTCGAAAAACCAAAAAAAAAAAAAAAAAAAAAAAAAAAAAAAACAATGGCATTGCAATTTGAGCAACAAGACTAACAATACATACGACTTGATGTCACCCCGTCAACCCTAGGATTGGAGGATAAGCCAAAGACCGTCATGGAATACCAGGGGGCTCCAGGCATTTGAACTCAAGGGTCATGCAAACTAAGCACTTTGTTTTGTTTTGTTTTTGGCTTTTTGAGACAAGGTTTCTCTGTGTAGCCCTGGCTGTCCTGGAACTCACTCTGTAGACCAGGCTGGCCTTGAACTCAGAAATCCACTTGCCTCTGCCTCCCAAGTGCTGGGATTACAGGCATGCGCCACCACGCCCAGCGTATTTTTATTATTAAAGCAAGCAAAGCACGAGGCGGCCTTCAGTTAGCTTAAGCAAACACACGTACAGAGAGGGAATCACCTGGCGTGATTCTCATCCTTGCCGATATTCTTCAAGGCCTTTGCTCTTCCCACGGAGACTGTGGGCATGCTAGGGTATCCCCTCCTGTCCTGGCTTTCACCGGCATTCACCTAGCATAGTTTATGCAATTCTTTCTACTAGAAGCCACCTTGTGGGAGGAACATTCTGCACCCTGACCCACCCACAGTTCACAGCTTCCTTATCAGGGCTCTCCCGCCTTGAGAGCAGACTGAATGCATGATGCGCTCTCGAAACTTTCAGATCCTGTGTGTATTGAACGTAAGTGGTTGAGTAACTTGAAGGTATGGAACTTGGCTGCAATTGAAGAAATTTCGAGCAAGTGAAACCTGGACCTCTTTTCACGATTCCATTCTAATCACTAGCTGTTGAAGTGGAACTGGCCCCTTCCTCCTTCGTGCTGTGTACATACATATGTATATGCATAATATGGATGGAGGTATATATGGATATATACACACATATATGTATCAGTAAATGTTCAGCTGAAATTATATATATGGGAGAGGAAATAGAAAATAAAAGGCATTTCCTAGCCGGGCGGTGGTGGCGCACGCCTTTAATCCCAGCACTTGGGAGGCAGAGGCAGGCGGATTTCTGAGTTCGAGGCCAGCCTGGTCTACAGAGTGAGTTCCAGGACAGCCAGGGCTACACAGAGAAACCCTGTCTCGAAAAACCAAAAAAAAAAAAAAAAAAAAAAAAAAAAAAAGTGCCTGGATTACAGATACAGAGCAAGGTCAACAGTGCCAGCCCAGACAACCAAGAAAGCACTGTCTCAAAAACCAAACACACACACACACACACACACACACACACACACACACACACACACACGGCATTTCCTTCCCTCACGATTCTCATAGTAAGACTACAGAGAAAAGTTTTCTTACAAAGCATCATTGAGTTCATGGCCAGCCTGGCTACAGAGTGAGTTCCAGGACAGCCAGAGCTACACAGAGAAACCCTGTCTGGAAAAACAAAACAAAACAAAAACAACTACAACAACAAAACAAAGCATCATTGAGGAGCTAGAGAGAGGTCTCAATGATGAAGAGCATTCACTGTTCAAATATAGAGGCCAGGATTTGTGTCACAGCACCCACAGCCAACCGAGGTGTTGTCCCACACATGCCAAAAAACACGAGCTTCAGTTTTAGCAAAAGATCCTGCAGGGAAAAAAGGCAGAGGAAGAAGGAGAATGCCATCTTTTAGCCTCTATGTATGTATGCACGTATCCCTTCCTCATGTACACACATGCTTTGCATCTCACATACTTTTATGTACAGCCCTTAAATGAATCTACAAGAACCTTTTATTTCACCATTCAGTGCATACTAGGACATAAACCTGGGCAAAAATGATTACATGAGGGCATCCCTATGGACCTGCCTTCTTCTCTGAGTCCTGATATCTGGGATGAAAGGAATTATTTGCAAAGAAATTTATTTTACTACTTCAAGAGTGTATCCCACTCTGCTTTGAGCTGGGCAAAGCTAAGGAAATCTGTTCTGTCTTTAGGTTGTTGATGTAATCCCTAAACAGCGACTACCTTCAGTAGAGCTTACAAAGCCTCTCGATCACCTCACTTTTGGGTTTAGCCTAGAGCCTAATATTTTGTTCTGATTTCAGGACTATGATACATTCACATTTGGAGAGGACTCACACAGAAGTGAAAGCCCAGGATTCTACTATTTGGGAACTGTGCAAGGGCTAGATTATAACTGGACTATGCCTACCCTTTGACAGAGAAAGAAGGACCTATTTTCACTTGTTATTCTGGGGTTACTTAAAAGGGATCAGAGGATGGAGCATTTGGATTCCTCAAAAGTACACGCGCGCGCGCGCACACACACAATCTGCACCCACAAACACACAAACACACACACAAACAAATGTTCAGCTCTTCTGACAATGTTTCTAGACCTTTTGAATTTAATTACTTTTCACCTTTCTATTAATGAATAAAACTATAAGGTACTCATAAAGGAGAAGACAGACTATGCTGAGTAAACGCCCCTGCGGAGTGCTTGCTGAACTAGGTGTTGCTCACTGTGTGCTCCGTGGACAACTGTGTGTCTGACGCTGGGGCTTCCTTCCTGAGGGCTCATGGGCATGCCACGTTAGAGGAATAGTGGTGTTTTGTTCTCCCAGGGACATCTCTCCATCTTCCTGAAACTGGGACTGTGGTAGGGAGACTACCATAGAACACAAAAACACATAGCGTGGGGGAAGGGCTATTGAGAGAAGAGTATTTGCTCTTCAAAGTATTCTGGTTCAATTCCAAATACCAAAATACTACCGTTCCAGGATCTGACATCCTCTCCTGTACCGGGTACCATTGTGTTGCAATGCTCCCATTCATATAGTACTCAGACATGCATACACGCAAAACATTCATACACATAAAATAAAATGTCCAAAGACTAAAAAAGAGCACATAGCTCTGGACTGATTCCTAAGGGCTGGAGTTGACTTCTAAACTCATGTAAGTCGTCTCCTGAGACAAGTTTCCTGTCCAGGATCTGGGCCACGTTCACTCAGCCCAACAGAGTGGCAGAGGGAAACCATTTTCCCTTTCATATTTCTGTCTGGGGCTCACACCACTCTCGTCTGCAGAGGCTTTGATTTTGTCATGGAGGTCAGTGTCCTGCTACTTCCTGATGTTCCTCAATTGTTTAAATTTCATTTTTTCCTTCTCTCTGTTGCTTTTATAAAGGGGTGGCTGGGTGTAATTCATAATCACCCTTTGAATTAGAAATGCTGATCTGACCCAGCAGGGAATGTTACCATGGTGATATCTGACAAACAAGATAACTGTAAAATCTCACCTGAGCCGGGCGGTGGTGGCACACGCCTTTAATCCCAGCACTTGGGAGGCAGAGGCAGGAGGATTTCTGAGTTTGAGGTCAGCCTGGTCTACAGAGTGAGTTCCAGGACTGCCGGGTCTACACAGAGGAACCCTGTCTTAAAAAACCAAAATAAAAAAATAAAAATGAAAAAATAAAATATCACCTTTTGGATGAAATACTTAGCTGTAGCACTATCTCCAGGACATCCCCCCTCCCCCCAGCAAAGTCCTTGTGTGCAGACAAGCAGTACTGATATATGAGCATCTCCTAGTCATTTTGTTAACAATAACTAGGAAAGAAAAGAATTAGCCCTTACTTTAGTGTGTTCATCTTTTTACGACACTGGGCACCGTCAGCAGTGCATACGGACAGGCTATTCCTGCAGATGTGAGCCCTCCATTCTTTTTTTTTTTTTTTTTTTTTTTTTTTTTGGTTTTTCGAGACAGGGTTTCTCTGTGTAGTCCTGGCTGTCCTGGAACTCACTCTGTAGACCAGGCTGGCCTCGAACTCCGAAATCCGCCTGCCTCTGCCTCCCAAGTGCTGGGATTAAAGGCGTGCGCCACCACCGCCCGGCAGAGCCCTCCATTCTTTAACCCTCACATTTTGTTAAAGAAGGCACCCAATCTGGCCCTTCAGCATAACCTGAAGAGATCTGAGAACAGGCCAATCTTTCTCACGTGCTGAAGACTCTAGCTGTGGACAAGGTACAGACGATGAGGATGTCATGATAAACTGCAGGAGTTTAAAAGGACAGTGTTCCTGAGCCCTTTCATTCACTCAGTAAGCAAGCAATTTCTGACCACATCCCCTCTACACTGGTAAGACGCTACAGGGGTTTCCTATGCTCACCCGGGGCAGAGGAGACTTTACTAAAGAGATGGCTTTTGAGCTAAGTCCTAAAGGAAAATATCTGGTGCCAGATGGAAGTAGAGCAAGATGTTTGGGGCTGGAAAACTAGTTTATACATAGTTACACCATCATCAACCACAGCTGTAGTAATGTTTTCCTTTCCCTGTAAGAAGACTAACTGCCTTGGTTGTACAGGACGTGGACTTGTAGTACTAAAACCAGGAAAGTCTCGGGCAATCTGGAAGAAGTTACTCCATTATATTACACTTTCAAATTTCAAGTCTCTTACACTCATTCTTTTGGCTCCAACAAGATATAAGAGTTTAAGAGGCAAGTTTGGGAAACAGACCTGGATTTGAGACCAGTTAGAAGCACCAGATTATCCTCGGGCAAGTTAATCAAAGCCTGTACTGTGTGCCATCTGTAAACAGAGATACCACCTGCCCAACTGGATTGTGATTAAGATAGGGAAAAACCTACTATCAAATATAAAATTGATAGCCAATTATCACACCTATTTCTAGGATATGAAACAGAAAATAATCCAGCTGATGTGGAATGACTGGAACAAGGAAGTGAGGCAAGCAGCGGCCAAGGCCCTGGGGCGGATGAACCTTGGCAAAGAGATACATGACATGATCAGGTAGGACCCTGACCCTTCGCTCTAAGCTCAGAGACGCTTCCTTTCTCAGAAGTGCCTGGGTGATCTGGGGTCCAAGCCAGCATCTGTTGAACCCCCTATATGATCAGCACCGTATTAGGTCCCACTGCAAAAAGTACTAGCCTAGAATAGTGGCATAAACAGTAACTGCTGTAGAAAAATGAAGTAGCAGTGTGGGATAGTTTCATGGAAATGCAGTCATCCCGGGCAGAAGAGAGACCTGCCAAAATGAGCACCGGGGGCTGGGCGGGGGATGTCGGTGTTTAGAGGTGGTGCAAGGTGGCCCTTTTTATTTGCTTGTTCAATATGCCTGAATGTCTACCATATGTTAGGTAATAGGGGGTTCAAGAAAATAAAGACACCTGAGGGCTGAACCCAGTGAACAGGGATGGCTGTAAACTGCCTAGGAAAGGGTATGGCTGGCTAACTGGGCCCGCCAAGCTAGAATTCTATCCTGGGGGCACGGTGCACGGGAACAAGGCACAGAAAAGCTGAAGGGAAACAGAAGCCTCCTGTGTTTTACAGAACTAAGCTGTCTCAAGGAAATTCCCAGGAGCGGATTAAGGCCCTCTCCCTGATCCGAGTACTCAAGCTCATGACAGCCAAGCTTCTCCCAAGCTTCCTGACCTGCTTCTCTGATGAGTTCACAGGGATCCGGCAGGCAGCCTGTTTGGCAGCAGGTGCCTTGCAGATCCGTGACCAGATGGTAAGTCAAGGAAGGGCGCTGCCATCTGATCTGATGGACCGGGAGAGCCTCCCTGGCTCTGCGGTGCCTGGTTCACTCCCTGTTCTGTGGGAAGAGGGATGGAGTCGCCCCGCCATCAGCAAGGAGCACTGAGCTCCAACGTCAAGCCATCACAAGCTGCGTTCTCAGTCTGTTCCCTTCTCAGCTTCTAATGCCAGGCTGCTGAGAGGTTTTAGGGTTAATCCCAACGGATGGAATTTATACTCATCTGTGTCTAGGGAGACACTAGACACAGATATTGAAAAGAAGTCTAGCAAAGCACTGGGTAATCCTTGCAGATAAGGCAAGAGGAGTTTCCAGAATCTGAGGTGAGGGGCTGAAGAAATGGCTCAGTAATTAACAGCACTGGTTGTTTTTCCAGAGGACTGGGTTCGAGTCCTAGCACCTACATGGCAGCTTGCAACCATATGTACCTAGTTCCAAGGGATCCTATGCCACTTTCTGGCCTCTGGAGGCACAGTGCTGCATAGACAGACATTCTGGCAAAACACCCGTCCACATTAGAGAACATCTGAGGTGAACCTAAACCATAAGCTACATAGTGATGGTCTCAAAAACAAGAATGGGAAGGGGGTGGCGAGGGGGAGTCTAGGACTAGTGATATAGTTTAGTGGTAGAGCCTGTAGTTAGTATATGTATGGCTATATAGATCAATGTGCTGAGGAAAAACAAAACCATGAACAATATAGACTTCAGCTCGTTACGATACAGGTGACCCTGAGGCTGCAGCTCACGTGTTACTAGAATCCATAGCTGGTGGCTTCTCCAGCTAAAGCATCCACGGAAAGAGCCGCCCTGTTTCTGGTCCACTCTTACTCTGGCTCTCCCACTCACCTTGCCCTCTGTCTGCTGCAGGTGCTGGAACGCCTCCTGAATCTGATGCACACAGATCCTTACTGGAAGATCAAGGCCTTTGCCATTCGAGGTATTTCAGAAATAGTAGCTCCAAGCCCTCGACTTGAAATACCTTCTCCATGCCGACATAGACCATCCCCAGAAACTCTAATAAACCAGCTGGAGTATGGTGGAAGGAATGATCTTAGCTCCTCGGAAGTCTCTGGGCTGAGAAAGGAAGGAGTTTCTTTTAAAATTTTAGTTAAGGATCCTAAGTCTAGGTCTATTTAAACTTGTTAAGCAAAGAACACACAACACAGCTCCCATGAATAGAATTAATACATTTCTAGTAGGAATCCACTGCCGGATACATCCTGCTTTCCCAGAGATTCCAACTACAGAACTTGGTAAGAGTCAAACCAGGCTCAAGACATCTGCAGAACTTGAACCTCGCTCTTCCACTCTCTGAAATGGTCTTTGGCAGAGCCCTAGCAGAACCAGACCTAGTTAAACCGGAGACACAGCTGTACCCTCCTCCCCTACCCGGACTACACAGCTCCTCCAGGTTATCTCTGCCCCCTAATTCCCGAGTAGGCAAACTCGTGTTTATGTTTACATCCCAGTAGGCAAGGACAGGATGAAACACTGTCTTCTTAGCAGTCGTCTGGAAGAAAGCCCATGCAGAACCAGGCATGGCACACACCTGGAATCCCACTCTCAGGAGGCAGAGGCTGGAGGATGCAAACGTGAAGCCAGCTAGGGCCAGACAGCAAGGCCCTGCCCCAGAGCCAGGCGTCAGACCTCACAATGCTAGGCAAAGCTTTGCTAGCTCTCTCAAGTCCCTTCCTAAATTTCACTGCTCAAAAATGCTTTTTCATTTTACTCCTATCTAATGATTAGCCGCCATCCCCAAGGGTACTGTGTGAGTGCCAGGGTGTGGTTAGGCTGGCCTTCCATAACGGGAAATGTGCTTGGCCTCCTCCCACCCATACAGCTTTGGGACAGATTGGACAAGTGAGTCCCCAGCTGACAAACAATCTGCTCTGGGCTGTCCACTACGAAGACTCCCCGGGCGTGCGGCTGGAAGCGTGCCGGAGCATCCTAGCCCTCAAGCTCCAAGGGGCCCAGGTCAGGGACACGTTCCTGGATGTGCTGCTCCTGGAAAAGCACGAGGCTGTCCTTAAGTAAGCACCGGACCTCTCAGCTTTGTCGCGGTCTCCCGCACTGCCCACTCAGCTCTGCCTTTCCAAGCTCCCATTTAGACTCAGCTACTGGGGGGTTAGGCCGGGAGGGTGGGGGCGGGACAGAAAACCCTGCCACGGCTCCCATAATTCCTGTGTACTCCTCTTCTTCCTGGCAGTTTTAAGTTATTCATATATTCAACATGTATCCAGTACTTGCTGAGACAATAGTCAGTAATACTAGAGTTTCAACGCAATAGCTATGTGAACCTGGAGGAGGCCTGTACCCACACTCTTAAGTGCTGGGCCTCCCCTCAGTCCTTCTTTGTCTCAATCCTCCAATGCAGATAAGTCCACATTAACACTGTGGTGACAATTAATGGCATGTGGTAACTTTCATAAAGGTGTCTAATAAACAATTGTCAGTGCCTCCACATATCATTTGAAACTGCACAACAGCTCTGTAAATTATCACGTCTTTTCTACAGAGAATACTCAGTTAAACTGTTGATGTGTGGAGTTTAGGAATCTTTTTTTGTTTTTTGTTTTTTGTTTTTTTTTTTTTAGTTTTTCGAGACAGGGTTTCTCTGTATAGTCCTGGCTGTCCTGGAACTCACTCTGTAGACCAGGCTGGCCTCGAACTCAGAAATCCACCTGTCTCTGCCTCCCAAGTGCTGGAATTAAAGGCGGGCGCCACCATCGGCCCAGCGATTTTAGGATTCTTGCCTAATTCCAAATCCTACATTGTTTACCACTATGCTTTCTTTTTAGGATGGGGTCACAATACTTCATTATCTTTCAGGGAAATTCACCAGACAATGGCAGCACTCAACTTAGAAAAAGAAGGAAATCAGGAAATGATTCAAGAGATCAAGAAAAAGGTAAAAAAAAAAAAAAAAAAATACAAACTTCAAGAGATTTGCTATTAAGCACAGTGCAATCAATTACCTTATGTTTTTTGTTTTAGTTTTTCTGGACAGTTTTACTATACTACTTAAAATTATCTCAAAGTTGAGATCTTGCCTCGGCCTCCCAAGTGCTGAGATTAACAAGGAAGTAATACATGCTTGGCAGGTCAAATTCCTTCAGTGTTTGTTCCTCCCTAATACGGTTAGTTGGTCAACTGCTTTTTAAAATTGTCTCCCTTAGATCCAAACACTAAACCAAAAGGACGTACTGACGGAGAAAATCCTGAAGATGGAAATGGCCGTACAACACTTGAAAGAAGCAGCCAGATGGGTTTACTCGAAACCCAAAAAGCGCCAAAAGCAGCTGGAATTCTACACTTTCCTTCAGAACTTCAAAACTTCTGGGAGTAAGTTTCTTAGGAGTGAGCCCATTCCTTGACTCTTCTCATAAACCAATCCCAGGACCCAGCCATCCGAGGATGTCGTAGGGAGCCCTGTACGGTTTAAGTCACAGCGCCTACTTAGACTCCTTCTTGGTTTCCATGCACCACTCCCTGCCACACCCACACCCACCCGACACTTCTCATCCACCCGCAACTGTGTGGATCGTAAAGGGTAGCTCTAGCTGAACTGACTTTAGAAGGACATATAGAAAAGCACAAGTCTTTATAAAAACAAGTAACTACTGTGTATGTTTGCTGAACCACTCCCCCAAAAGTACACACATTTAATTTATAGTGGTCATCTATGGAGAGTGAGGCTGGAAAGAGAATAATCATTTTATGTTCTAACTTAAGGGAAAAAAACACTTCCTAAAAATACTCAGCCTTAAAAACTGAACCTATCAGTTATGATAGGATCTTAACAGGCCCAGACATAGTCTAAATGGCAAGGGTATGGGAGTCAAACTGTACCAGTACATACTCACAATATCTGTCAGCGGCAGCCTGAGATCATCTAGCCAGGGGAGCCACCACCCAACCTCGAGGCTCCAAGTACCGTTTCTGGTGCACCAGGCTCTCCTCCACCAGTCATGAGAACATGCACTTGCCAGATTAGGGAAAGTTTTATCCAGCCGTGTGTAGGGTGGGAGGCTGGGGTGGGAATGAGAGCAGAAAACAACTCGGAACAACCAATGTTCCCCGTGGCCAGCTTGCAAAAAGTTGGGTGACTAAAGCCTGTGAAAAAGCACAGCTAGGTGACATGATACTGTCCTTTTGGAAGCAGTGCCAGTAAGTCACTGATTTAAACCACTGAACAAATACCGTATGTATTTCAAAGCTGATTCTGCTAGTGAAAGATTTCCTGCTAGGACTGTTCAGTCCGGAATTCAAGTCTCATAACTAAAAGGAGTAAGTTACCCCCACAGCTAGTCTATGGCCCCAACCAGATGTGCGTCTCCTCTTCAATGAGTGTGATGCTGGGATGCACCCAGGCACCGGTAATATACTCCTTTGACATCCTAAGCCACTCTGTTCCACACTTCAAATCAATCCCCCAAAAATCTAGGCTTAGAAAAGAAAGTAGAGAGATGGCTCAGTGGTTAAGAACACTGTCTTCCAGAGGTCCTGAGTTCAATTCGCACCACCCACATGATGGCTCTGGATCTGGTGCCCTCTTCTGGTATGTCTGAAGACAGCCACAGTGTACATACATAAAATAAATAACTCTTAAAAAAAAAAAAAAAGGATGGTCTTTGGCACTTTTTTTTTTAATAAATCTAATGTTCACACAAACAACGCACAGCATACTGACCCAGCTCACCCCACAAACTGATGAGAGAAGAACTCAAGGAAGCAACCCCTAATGTCTCAAGGAGAAGGGCGCAGCCAGTGCTACCCAACACACTGGACCTGCAGGGAACTAGGCTGGTGCCCTGAAATGACAGGGATCAGAGCTACTTCTGCAAATAACTCCCCTGAACACACGTCCCGCTTCAATTTCTGTGTTTACTTTTGTACCTAGATGAAGCGGCAATTCTCAGGCCTGAAGTTTTCAACACTGAAAAAATCCTAAAGGTAAACGTAACCTTACCGATGCCTAGCAAGGTAAGAACATGACCTCTTTAAAAAAGAAAAAAAAAGTGGCAGTGGTAGCGGAGAAGCGCACCCGCATCCACCTTCCAGAAACTAACTCAGAGCTAGAGGCGTCTTCGTAAGCAGCAGCCCCTTGTCATACAGCGTGGTCGCTAAGGAAAGCTGGTCTTCCACACTGTCACAGGGCAAATCCCCCACCCTCACAAACTCTGGGTAGGAGCGAAGCAAGAGTTCCATGGCATCAGCCTGCTGGGGGTGGATTTCTAAGCACTTGGGCTCCTCCAGATGGTAAACGCGGGAGTTTTCCACTGTGTAATACAGAAGCAAGCGGTCCCCCTCCCCCACCAGCCGAGCTATGCCATCCTGAAGCATATGGACCTGGGTCTCTGTTGTCAGCTGGGCCCCCACGTTGACAGGTTCTCCAGCCTCCCAGCGAACCGGGAGCCCGTGAACACTCAGAGCCTTTTCCCTCTCGGTCAGCACAGGGGGCAGGGAATCGTGAATAAAGTCTTTTGCTCTCTGGTCAGCCACAGCATCCACAGGAGCAAAGTGGCCCAGGCGAGCAACCAAGACCCGCACCTTTTCCATGAAAGCTGTTCTTCTGGGATCCTTCGAGTCTGAATGCTGAGCCCCCATGTAATCCATGAAATCTCGAGGCAGACCCCTGCGGAACTCCACATTTTCCTCGATGGCTGCCTGCACGGCCAGAGGCAAGACGGCCTCCAGGAAGTCACCCCACGAATTGCGCTGGTATGTGGACAAGGTGAGGTGCAGAGAGTGGACTCCATCCTGACACTCGGCTTGATGAATGAAGCCCCGAGGGAAATAGAGCAGGTCTCCCGGTTCCAGCACCGTCTGTAGCACCGGCTCACCAAGGTCCTCCTGGCTGAAGTTGGGACTAGATGTCAGGGCCAACTCCTCACTTGGGTCCCGCGGTCGGTAGACGCGCCAGAGCTTCCGACCTTCCAGCTGCAACACGAACGCCTCGATGTCGTCGTAGTGAGGAGCAAAGCCCTGCGAGTTGGGGGGTGTGAGGTAAACGTTGGAGCCTGCCATGCTTCCAAACTGTTCCTGGAGCACAGCCAAAAACTGCCACACGGTGGGCGAGAAGGCTTGCGGGCAAAGAAGGCGCAAGGAGCAGCCGGCTCGGTACAAGGACCACGCGGTGGCGGGCAGGGCGCGGCCCGGGGGGTTCAAGGTCTCCCGCCGCCCATCGACGTAGCGCGCGGCGTCCAAATGCTGCCCGAATTGCACGTCCTCGTCGCGCAGCATCGAGTCCAGGTCGGCGGTGGAGAAGAGACCTTCGTAGTAGCTGGGGTCCTGCCGCCTCACCAGCACCGCCTCCCGCTCCCACAGCCGCCGGTAGAAGTGGTCCGGAGGCAGGGGCGCCAGGAGCCACTCGAAGAGGCGGGCGGCGCGCCTCCGGCTGCTGGGGATGCCGTTCAGCTCCGCCAACACCTGCTGCAGCGGCGAAGCCCAGCGCTGCTCCGGGCCGTCCACGTGCGTCCCCAGGCTCCGGGAAAGCGCAGCCCGCCTCTCCACGCGGCGCGGCAGGGTCGCCGAAGCCGGCCTCGGACGCACCGGCACCGGCCGCGGCTCCGCCGACCGCGAGGCCTCCGGCAGCCCCGCAGGCCCCTCCCGCTCGCCCCCGACCGATGGCTCCTTCGAGTCCGAGTCCTCGCTCAGGAGCGCGCGAGCTCCCAGCGCGGCTACGCGGGACGCCGCACTTTTCCGGTGCCTTCGGACCTTCCGGGACCGCAAGGGCAGGACCAAGACCGACGCGCCGCCGGGCTGCGGCTGTCGCCGGCGCCTCCCGCGCCTGCGCTTCAGCAGCGCCGCGCCATTACCATTCGGAAGCTCATCCATGGCGGGGCGGCGGACGAGACCCACGCTTCCGCAGCCGCGGTGCTCTCTGGGAAGGGGGCGAGTCCTCCGCGCTCCAGCCTACTGTTCTCCTGGGTCCTACGGCTAGCCCGGTTTGTCACCTTTTAAAACCGCGGTAATTTACATTGGAAAGGCTAAATTCACTACCAGATAACGGTTCCATGTAAGAAAACAAGGCACAGGGCATTTCAGAGGAAAGCAAATTCATTCCTCTTTTTTGTTTTTTGGGGGACAGGATCTCTCTACAGAAGCCCTAGCTACATAGTCCTAGCACTTGCTAGGTGAGCTAGGCTGGCCTGTCTCTGCCTCGGGAGTGCGGGGATTAACGGTGTGTAGGACCAAGCCCGGCTTCCTCTGTTTTAGTCTGCTTTCTCATTTTTGTGGCAGGTATTTTTGTTCCTAGGCAGTTTACTGGTAGGGTGAATGAAGGCGAAGTTTGATATTCAGTATGAAGCACAGCTCTTACCGGCTCTGTTCACTGCAGAACACTTCATTGTTAAGCCTCACTCAGTTTCATTTCCCTTTCTTTCCTCAATTACAAAACCTTGCTGGGTACGGTGGTTCATGCAAGGGGGGGGGGTCCCGAGGGACTGCGGGGAGGCTGAGATTACAGGGTGAGACCCTTGTAATCAATATTCTTTCTCTGAAAAGGAAGTTACGGACTTCTCTCCGCTTTGTTTGTCAGTGTATTGCTACATAGTCCTTGCTAGCCCCAAATTCCTGGGCCTTGCCTCACAATCTGACATTGCAAGCATGTCCAATAGGCTGTTCTCCTCCTTTTCCTCTTCAAACCTCTAGCTTTTTAAAAAGTGTGTGTGTGTGTGTGTGTGTGTGTGTGTGTGTGTGAGATCCTTCAGGGGGAAGGGATGCCTTGGCGTGGGCCCCCTGAGCACCCCCTTCCCCTATACTACCCCTATACCTCTTTATCTTTTTATGATCACAACACTCAGGGAGTTAGGTAGCTTAAATAAGTTGATTGGAACCTGAGATGGTTAACACCGATTGTCAACCTGACAGGTGTTAGTGTTATTTCAAATAGTGTGTTGCAGTTCTCCTCTTAACGCAGCTAACTCCCAAATAATTGAGACTGGACTAGTATATTTACTCAAAAAGCTTTAAGGGCACAACAGAGCAGTATTACTCTATTTTAATCCTCTATGCTGGTCTGTCACCTCCCAGCCAAAATCTCTGTGATACTTGGGAGTATTTTAGTACCGATCTGGTTCTCTGGGCTCCTGCGGTCCTGGTTTTTGTTTTGTTCTGTTTGTGGTTTTTATTTTGTTCTGTTGTTGTGTGTTTTCCTCTTTCTCATGGTGTCTCTCCCCACTTCCTCTCTTGCCCCCTCCCCTGGCTATGAGGAAGTCCAGCCCATTCTCTTTCATGTTCATTCATTGGCTGATCAGTTCTTTGCTGACCAATCAGGGAATAATTGTGGAGCAATTTTTATACCATGTTGAGACAGGAGATTCTCAGAATAAGGATTACAAACAGATATGGGGGGGGTACAGAAATCTGCATTTGAATAATACATGAATAGTCTTTACAGCATACACAATACCATTATGCCTACAGACAGGATCTAGAATCACTAAAGAGGCAAGCCTTGGGGCACCTCTGTAGAGATGGTTTACATTAGGTTAAAGTAGGAAGACCTGCTATGAAAGTGAGCAGATACATCCGTCCACGGGGCTGGCGTTCTGGACCACGGGCTGGAGTCCTGGAGTCCTGGAGTGGGGAAAAGGGGGAAAGCAAGTGCTCCGCACAGCATCTCTATTCTCTACTCTGAGTGAGGGTGAGGGGGGGGGGCTGCCTACTGCTCCTGCAGCCATTTCTACCCTACCATGATGTGTGCACACAAATCCTTCCTCCCTTAAGTTGAAAATATCTTTTCAGTATTTTTTTGGTCACAGTAAGAAGAATTACTGTAAAAAAAAAAATCTAAATGAGGACCATATCAGATAAAGCCATCATGAAAGATTATAAAGGGTCTGCCCAGCAGAGAGGAGTAGGGTCTTAAAGCAGCCAGTGTCCTCCCAAATTCTGTGCCCTACAAGGAAGCCTCAGGAGCCTGGCAGAAGAGGCCTTCCCTTTTTAATAACCACTGTTGTTTGGTTTTTTTTTTTTTAAGTTTTTTGAGATTCATTGTATGTGTATGGCTGTTTTGCTTGTATGTATGTCTATGGGCCACATACATCTAGAAGAGGGTGTCAGATCCTTCTTGGAACTGGAGTTATAGCTAGTTTTGATCTGCCAAATTATTGCTAGGGTCCTGGGAATCAAACCTGGGTCCTCTGAGAGAGAAATTAGTGCTTTTAATGACTGAGCCCCCTCTTCCTTATTAAAGTAAGTGTGTGTGTGTGTGTGTGTGTGTGTGTGTGTACTCACAGATGCATGTGGATGCCAGAGGTCAATGGCAGGTGTCCTCCTTGGAGACAAGATCTCTCACTGAACCTGGCACCCAGGGCTTGGGTAAACTGGCTCGCTAGTAAGCCTAGGAATCCTCCTGTCTTTGCCTCCCCAGTGCTGGGAGTACAGGCCTGGCTTTGCACATGGGCGGTAGCATCCAAACTCAGGTCACCATGCATGAACAGCGAGCCACTCCTCAGCCCTGAGAGTGTCCGTCTTTGTTGACATAAGGCTGGGTGCACTGAGAGCATCCTGGTATTAGATCTCCTGGATTGATGCAGACAAAGGGCAGGCTATATTTGACATATTTGATAATTTGAATTAAATTATCTTTTAAAAGGGGGGGGGCATTTCCAGGTGTCAAAGGACACAACCTGTCGTGAACTTGGGGATATGTTGGGCTTCTCTGCCTGCAAAGCTGAGGAGCTGTTGTTTAGCTGCTAGAAGATTCTGTTTGCCATTTCCACATGCTGTACAAATATCTTCTCCTCCCAGTTTTTCCTGTGACCTCATCCTTTTCTTTTTTTGAGCACGTTGTGATTTCCTTAAATAAAGAGTCTTGCTGCTATCTCTGTCTTCTCATTTCCCCTGAAGCTGGGAGTTGCCCTTTGGGATCTGACTTATCTCCAATTCCATCACTTCTCCTGTAGCCCTGCTTAGTTCTCGCTACAGAAGCAGCTATTAATAACTATTTCCATACATGTGTATCGTTGAGTGATTTGAAATAATGCCCTTAAACACATTGGGGTGGGCGCAGTTGCTGCCGGGAGATAGGCTCTTACTCTGTAGCCCAAAATGGCTTGGAATTCCCTGTGTATCCAGGCTGGGCTCTAAGTCATAGAAATCCTGTTGCCTCTGCTTTCTCAGTGCTGAGATTACAGGCAAGAGCCACCACACTCAGCTCTGCAGTATTTTTATGAATGATTTTTGGGAGAGGGTAATCAGGCAAAATAAGAATTACATCAGGGCACCAGGGAGCCAGGAGACTACACAGCCTTCTGTGCACAGCCTGCCAGGAGAGAGTGATCTCCCAGTAGCGCTTTTACTTCTGATGTCAGAGGAGTAAGGACACAGGCTTACAGGCCCACAAGAGGAACAAACTCCAGCCAGAAACAACAATACCAACTAGCACCAGAGATAACCAGATGGCGAAAGGCAAGCACAAGAACCCTACCTACAGAAGCCAAGGCCACATGGCAACATCAGAACACAGTTCTCCCACCACAGCAAGCCCCGGATACCCCAACACACCGGAAAAGCAAGAGTTGGATTTAAAATTGTATCTCATGATGCTGATAGAGGACTTCAAGAAAGACTTAAATAACTCCCTTAAAGAAATACAGGAGAACATCAGTCAACAGGTAAAAGCCCTTAAAGAGGAAACACAAAAATCCCTTAAGTAATACAGGAAAACACAATCAATCTAGTGAAGGAACTGAACAAAACCATCCAGGATCTAAAAGTGGAAGTAGAAACAATAAAGAAATCACAAAGTGAAACATCTCTGAAGATAGAAAACCTTGGAAAGAATTCAGGAGTCATAGATGCAAACATCAACAACAGAATACAAGAGATAGAAGAAAGAACCTCAGGTGCTGAAGATACCATAGAAAACATTGACTCAACAGTCAAAGAAAAGCTGGGCGCTGGTGGCGCACGCCTTTAATCCCAGCACTTGGGAGGCAGAGGCAGGCGGATTTCTGAGTTCAAGGCCAGCCTGGTCCACAAAGTGAGTTCCGGGACAGCCAGTGCTAAACAGAGAAACCCTGTCTCAAAAAAACAAAACAAAACAAAAACAAAAAACAAAAACAGTCAAAGAAAATGCAAAATGCATAAAGCTGGTAACCCAAAACATCCGGGAACTCCAGGACACAATGAGAAGACCAAACCTAAGGATTATAGGTATAGACAAGAGCGAGGATTTACATCTTAAAGGCCCAGTAAATATCTTCAACAAAATTGTAGAAGAAAACTTCCCTAACCTAGAGAAAGAGATGCCTGTGGACATACAAGAAGCCTTCAGAACTCCAAACAGACTGGACCAGAACAGAAAGTCCTCCCTACACATAATAATCAAAACAACTAATTCACTAAACAAAGAATATTAAAAGCAGTAAGGGGAAAAGGGCAAGGAACTCATAAAGGCAGACCTATCAGAATTACACCAGACTTCTCACCAGAGACGATGAAAGCTAGAAGATCCTGGGCAGACCTCATACAGACCCTAAGAAAACACAAATGCCAGCCCAGGCTACTATACCCAGCAAAACTCTCAGGAGAAACCAAGATATTCCATGATAAAGCCAAATTTACACAATATCTGTCCACGAATCCAGCCCCATAAAAGAAAATAGATGGAAAATGCCAACACAAGGAGGGAAGCTACACCCTAGAAAAAGAAGAAAGTAATCTTCCAACAAACCCAAAAGAAGATAGCCATACAAACATAAAAACAACATCAAAAATAGCAGGAAGCAACAATCACTATTCCTTAATATCTAACAACAATGGACTCAACTTCCCAATAAAAAGACATAGACTAAGAAATATTTCTCATGAATTTTATCAGATCTCTTCATTTTTATCAGAAAATGTAATTCTTTTAATTAATTTAGTAATGTTTTTATGTCTACCATTTTATCTGCATTATTTTTCATGATAATCTTCAATTTTAATGTCTTTATATATTTCCTCTGTTTTATCAGAAATGTTTTCAATGTAAATCTTTGATTGTATCACAAATGTTTCTAATTCCACCTTCGATTAATTTAGAAAGTTTTTATATCTACCATTTTATATGTAAAGCTTTCCATGAAATAGTCATTTTTAACATGTTTGTCTATATATTTCTTGAGTTTTACCAGAAATATTTTCCATGTAAATCTTCAATTTTATCTGAAAATGTTTATAATTCCACCTTCAATCAACTTAGAATTATCTTTATGCCTATCATTTTATCTGTATAATTTCCATGATAATCTTTAATTTTAACATGTTTTTCTGTATATTTCTTCAATTTTATCAGATATATTTCCATGTAAATCTTCAATTCTATCATAAAATGTTTGTATTTCACATTTCAATTAATTTAGCAATGTTTTACACATGTCTACCTCTTTACTCTTTAATTTTCCATGAAAATTGTCAATTTTAATGTATTTTCTATGTATCTCTTTTATTTTATCTGAAATATTTCCATGTAAATCTTTAATTTTATCATAAAATGTGTTTACTTCCCTTTTCAATAAAAAATTAAATAAAGTAAAAATAATTACATCAGGATTTGTCTAAGACCTGCATGTGCCAGTATATATGTCTATATTTATGTGTTCCTACATATAACTATGGATGAATGGTAGAACCATGATACCATGGTAATCTAATAGTGATTTTTTTAAAGATTTATTTTTTTATATCTAATTATACTGTATTGGTCTTCAGACACACCAGAAGAGGGCGTCAGATCTCCTTAAAGAGGGTGGTTTTGAGCCACCATGTGGTTGCTGGGATTTGAACTTAGGACCTTCGGAAGAGCAGTCAGTGCTCTTAATCACTGGGCCATCTCTCCAGCCATCTAAGAGTGATTATTATTGGTAAATCCAAGTATAAGCTTTGGAGGACAAAACACACTTATCACTAGTCACTGTTAATGTTTCTTCATTTACTTCTACTTCTAGTAACTTAGCCTTTTGAAGCACTCACCCAGAGCTAGAGAGATGGCCCAGCGGTTATAATGAATACTGCTCTTTCATAGGACCAGAGTTTGGTTCCCAGCACCCACATAGGTGGCTCACAACAGCCTGTAACTTCGGCTCCAGGATATCTCACGCCCTCTTGTGCCCTGCACAGACACCTTCACACATGTCCACATACACGCCCATAGTCTTTCACACACAAATAATGATATATCATAAAAATGTAAAAGTTCATTTCTATGACATGCACCTGTAGTTCCAGCTACTTGGGAAACTGAGGTTGGAGGATCACATGAGTCCACAGACCCACCTGGGCAAAATTGTGAGATCCTATCTCAAAAAACAAAATCATCATTGCACGCATAAATATCTTACATGAATGTTCATTGTTTATGGTTTTAAAAATGTCCGTTAAGAGACAGCCCAATTCTTTTTTTTTAATTTGATTTATTTTTTATTTTTATTTTATTTTATTTTATTTTATTTTATTTTATTTTATTTTATTTTATTTTATTTTATTTTATTTTATTTTTGAGACTGGGTTTCTCTGGGTAGCCCTGGCTATCCTGGAACTTTCTCTGTAGATCAGGCTGGTGGCCAACTCAGAGACCTGCCTGCCTCTGCTTCTTGAGTGCTGGGACTAAAGACGTGCGCCAGCACTGCCCAGCTGCCCAGCCCGATTTTCTGGAAGCATTTTCTCCAGAGGATCCCTCCTCTCAGATGACTAGGCTATGTCACATAGAAATAAGAGCACCCAGGACAAGCAGGCATGTAGAAGTCAGAGAGGAACTTGCAGGACTCAGTTCTCTTTCTACCATGTGAGTCTTGGGGACTCAAAGAACAATAAATAATAAAGCTAGCCCATCAAACCACCATGCAAATGGCCAAACTTTGTTTAGTGAGCAATCCAGGCTTCTTCTCCACATTAGACTGGCCAGAGTCTCCGCACACAGGTTTTTATCTTCGTATTGAGTTTAATAGCTTCTAGCTGCTCTGCTAACCCGGCCGAAGAGTCTTCTGCATAGTCTGCTTTCTCATGTGAGACCTTGTGTTAATTTTTCTCTGCAGAGTGTGATGCCCAGGGTGCCAAATCCCTGGCTCCAGAGTCCTGTCGTAGGAATCCCTGTACAGAAAAACCGCTCACCGTTTTTCAAGGATCTACGGACTGCCCGGGAAAAACGGATCGAAAGAGGGCCCTTCGGGTATGACCCAGTTTTCAAGCCGAGTAAATTCTTCAAAGAAGATTGTCTGCCCGCATCGAGTCTCGTCTCCTTGCGGGGAATCCAGCTCCCGTCTAGGCTCAATGGCTATGGCTCTTCTCCTCCTTGACGCCGGCGGCGGCAGCAGCAGATAAGGCACATCCTGTCTCTTCCGATGATACTGGAGAATGTTCTCACCATGTTTACAAAGATAAACTACTTATCTTTCAACTTTACTATTTTTTTTTAATTTTTTAAAGATTTGTTTTATTTACTTCATGTATGTGATTATACTGTAGCTGTCTTGAGACACACCATAGGAGGCAATCAGATCCTATTACAGATGGTGAGCCACCCTGTGGTTGCTGGGATTTGAACTCAGAACCTCTGAAAGAACAGTCATTGCTCTTAACCGCTGAGCCATCTCTCCAGCTATTTTTTTTTTTTAAACAGGGCTTCTCTATATAGACCTGGCTGTCTCAGGACTTGCTCTGTAGACCAGGCTGGCCTCGAACTCATAGATCCGCCTACCTCTGCCTCCCAAGTGCTAGAATTAAAGGCATGTGCCGCCATGTCCATCTTATTATTTTTTTGAAACCAGATCCTGCTATGTAGCCCAAGCTGGTCTGGAATTTACTATATAGTCCAGGCTGAATACAAACTTGTAATCCTCCTGCCTCAGCCTCCAGAGTATGGCATTACAGATGTGTGCCACCATGCCTGATTACTCTAGTTTCTCTTTCTTGTGGAGGGAGGGGAGGTTACTAGATATTCAATAAAGGGCCTTACACATAGAGTCCAGTTCTACACTACTACACAAGTCTAGACACCTCTGTCTCTCTCTGTCTCTGTCTCTGTCTCTCTCTGTCTTTCTGTCTCTCTCTGTCTCTCTGTCTCTCTGTGTGTGTGTCTGTCTGTCTGTCTGTCTCTCTGTCTCTGCCTCTCTGTCTCTCTCTGTCTCTCTCTCTGTCTCTGTCTCTGTCTCTCTCTCTCTGTCTCTCTCTCTCTCTCTCTCTCTCTCTCTGTCTCTCTCTCTCTCTCTCTCTCTCTCTGTCTCAGACAGGATCTTACTATGTAGCCCTGGCTGATCTTGAATTCTCTTTTGTAGACTTGTAGACTTGGCTGGCCACTGTCTGCCTCTATCTCTCAAGTGCTAGGAAAGGCATGCACGCCCATACCTGATCCTTTTTAACTTTTTTGAAGTTTTGAGAGTGCTTTCTTGGTTGTCTGGGCTGGCACTGTTGACCTTGCTCTGTAATCCAGGCACTTTTTTTTTTTTTTTTTTTTTTTTGGTTTTTCGAGACAGGGTTTCTCTGTGTAGCCCTGGCTGTCCTGGAACTCACTCTGTAGACCAGGCTGGCCTCAAACTCAGAAATCCGCCTGCCTCTGCCCCCCAAGTGCTGGGATTAAAGGCGTGCGCCACCACACCTGGCATCCAGGCACATTTTTGTCTTGGCTTCCCTCACAGCTGGGATTACAGATCTGTGTCTCCAGGCCTGGCTTTCTACTTTATTTCTTTATGTACACTGTTTACACAGGACTAAAGAACACTAAGTGACTTCATGTATTTCTCCAGATCCCTAAGAGGATGTATTTATATCCTAAATACATGTCAGACCTATAAATCTTAATAGAAGTATGAGACACAGAATTTTTCACAAGATGTACAAATTGATCTCTGAGACACAAATTAGAATCTTGTTTATTTAGGAAAGAAACATCCCTAGTGACGTGTGTGTGTGTGTGTGTGTGTTTGTATGTATCTATGTGTGTGTTTGCATATACATATGTATGTATATGTGTGTACGTATGTGTGTATGTATGTATGTGTGTATATGTGTGTATATGTATGTATGTGTGTATGTGTGTATGCATATGTATATGTCTTCATGTCCTATTTTCTATGGAAATTTTCTATGGAAAATTCCTTAACTGAAGCCCACAGGGCAATACAAAGATAATATCACAGGGCCATTACAAAAAAATAAAATAAAAAGCCAACCCAACCCACTCTTACTGCTGGTTGAGAACAAGTTTAGATCCCTGGAATACAACTCTGGGACTTCCCAAGGCCTGTTAGCAATTCTCACGTTTTCAGTCTTCATAATGCTTTGAAGATTTAGGAATTGGGGTTGGAGAAATGGCTCAGAGGCTAAGAGCACTGGCTGCTCTCCCAGATGTACTAAGTTCAATTCCCAGCAACCACATGGTAGCTCATAACCATCTATAATGAGATCTGGTGGCCTCTTCTACAGTGCCGGCAACATGCGGGCAGAACACGCTATACATAATAAATCCAAAAAAAGATTTAAGCATGGAAGATCAGCTGAAATCTGTCTCCATATCAGAGAAGAGTGTTCTCCAAGTACACTTGGTACCCAAAATAACCATGAAAAAGGATTGGCTCAGAATACAAAAGAGGTGTGAATATAACTCTCTCTCCTAAACCCTGGTTGCTCTGTATACCCTAAAAAGCACTGAAACATTTACAATGGGGAATAATGGCAATAAGGCCTGGCATGGTGTTGGGGCTCTGTGAGTTCAAGGTCAGCTAGGGCTGCTCTTTGAGGCTCTGGCTCAGAAAGAAAGATGGGGAGGAGAGGGATGAAGGGAGTGGGGAAGGAAGGAAGGGAGGGAGGGAGGGAGAAAAGAAGGGAGGGAAGAAGGAAGAGAGGAAGGGAGGGAGGAAGGGTGTTTGGTGTGACACAGCCTGCTCCCCCAACACACACCTTCCCTCCTGGTATCACTGTTACCATTAAAATATGAAAACGGTATTTTCCCCTGGGAACTCTTGGCTATGAACCATGATGGGGAGAGACTTGGGAAACACCAATTAGTTGCCTACAAGAAAACCTTTCCTTTCTTTGATCCTTTGATGTAACCCAAAAATGTATTATTTATTGTTATTTTTCTAGTGCTGAGATCAAACTCCAGACCCTGAGCGTGCTAAGTAAAAGCCGACCAGCAGTCCCACTTCCATGGCTTCACTTACTATTTTGTGCAGTTTACCTAAATGAAATGCCAACCCAAGATTAACCATCACATACAGTCTATCAAAGTTACTTCCATATCTAACCTGAGGATTCCAGGCTCCGGCTCCCAGAAAAGACTTGAGACAATGAAGGATTCTGTGTGTGTACTTTCTCAGCCCCTCTCTGTCTTTGAATCTGTCATTTAATAGTGAAAGGACTTTACTGTGTAGCCTGTGTGCTGCTGGCAAGAGCTTGAGATCGGAACTGAACTCTCCAGTCAGTGAGGCAGCAAGGCCACACAGAGGGTCTCTTAGGCCATCAGCACTATGGGAAATGAGGCAGGAACAGAAGAAATGGCTCTTGTTCTCGAGGAGTTTACAAGGGGTTTTATAATGCACACATACAAGAGTCTTTCAGGACAATATGCTCAATCCAGTGGGACTTGTGTAGCACGCAGCAGATGCACTGGAGGAGATCTGGGGAGGAGGAATGGAGGGGCAGAGATCGTGAGAGCCTGGGGCTTTATTAGATCCGATACTGCGTGAATAAAGGGAGGAGAGAGGACCTTCCAGTAGGGGAAAGATGGCAGAAAAGGCTAGGGAAAGAATCACCTGGCAGAAGCCACAGGCAGCCTCTTTCTCTCTTCTGGCTTCCAGAGTTGTTTGCTTGAGAGGAGCTCGTGTCCCTTTGCCTAACCCTGTGGTTTTGCTTATCTCTTCATATTAACAAAACGGTTGTAAGGATAAAATAGAACAGAATGCCATGACCATTCATAATGGTCTCGCTGGCTGATTTTCCTTTTTTTTTTTTTTTTTTTTTTTTTTTTTTGAGACAGGGTTTCTCTGTTTAGCCCTGGCTGTCCTGGAACTCAATCTGTAGACCAGGCTGGCCTCAAACTCAGAAATCTGCCTGCCTCTGCCTCCCAGGTGTTGAGATTAAAGACATGTGCCACCACCACTCGGCTGATTTTCCTTTCTTACAGAAGGTCTCCACTGTCTTCTTTCTATCCGCACTCTCTTTCCTTCCATTTCATTAATTCACTGGTTGACTAGGAGAGTGACTTATCCCTATCCTGACATAAAAACGAAGCTCCATAGTCAGGTGTGGTGGCGCACGCCTGTAATCCCAGCACTTGGGAGGCAGAGGCAGGTGGATTTCTGAGTTCGAGGCCAGCCTGGTCTACAGAGTGAGTTCCAGGATAGCCAGGGCTACACAGAGAAACTGTCTCGAAAAACCAAAAAAAAAAAAAAAAAAAAAAAAAAGCAGCAGCAGCAGCTCCAGTTTGGCCCAGCATGCAAACAGCAACAGCCACAAAACAACAAACAGACACACAAAAAACAAAACAAAACAAAACAAAACAAAGCAAAACAAAACCAGCCGTTCTTTTTCTTAATCTGGGTCTAGGAAACAATGTCCATTTTCAACCGAGATTTGTGTTTCTCCTAATTTATAGATTCCCTCTAAGGTAGCATTTCTTAGGGAATCATTTCAAGAGAGCAGATCAACGGGAAAGGGCTAGAGGCCAAGGGAGCACATGACACACATTTGGATAAATGTCATGACACAGGTGTGGTAGTCAGAGAACAACGTTTGGGAGTCAGTTCTCTCCTCCCAACCAGTTCCAGGGATCAAATTTTGGTCATCAGGCTAGGCAGCAAGCACCTTTACTGACCGAGCTATCTCATTCTCCTTACCTTTATTACTTTTTTTGGGGGGGGGTGAGGGGGTTTGATAAAGGATTTACCCATGTAGCACTGTCTTGGAACTTGCTCTATGGACCAGCCTGATACTGGACATAGAGACACCTGTCTGCCTCTGCCTCCCAAGTGCTGGAACTAAAGGCCTGCACCACCACCACCAGGCTCCTCCATTGCTTCTTAATGAGCTACATTATCAGTAAGCATTTACATGTCTGACGGGCCCTAGAAGTTACCATGTTGTTGGAATCCATGTTGCCTTGTTGTAGGAAGTGTGTCACTGTGGTGGGGGGTGGTTGGAGGGGGTATGGGGGTGGGTTGTCTTTGATGTCTCCTATGCTCAAGCCCTGACCAGTGTAGCACACGGTCCCCTTCTGCTGCTTCGGATCAAGATGTAGAACTCTCAGCTCCTCCTCCAGCCCCAGGTCTGCCTGCACGCTGCCATGTTCCCTATGATGATGATAATGGACTGAACCTCTGAAACTGTAAGCCAGAGTTGTGGTCATGGCGTCTCTTCACAGCAATTAAACCCTAACTGAGACACCATGGGCCTGTCAGAAAGTAGCTGATAGGCTCAGGATGAAGCCCAGTCAGAGGGATGGGCTGGTGTGCATGAAGCCCTGGGTTTGACCTCCAGCATTGCAGACACAGAACAGGGTGGCACTCACCTGTGCCAGCACTCAGTAAGCGAAGGCAGGAAGATCAGAAGTTTAAGGTCCTCCTCAGCCACACAGTGAGCTTGAACCCAGCCTCATCCAATAATAGTTAGTTCTAGGCCAGCCTAGTCTACATAAGATCCTTTCTCAAGAACAAAAAGCCTGTATTAAGGGGTGGTGGGCATAGGTCAGTGGCTGAGCTCTTGCCTTGCATGTATGAAGCCCTAGGTTCAATTCCTAGAAACACACACATACACACACCCACACCACTTTATTTCATGGAAAAAAAAATAAGAGTTTTTGTGTGAATTTTTCCTGGAGCTGAATGTTGGCAACTAATTGAAAAAAATATTGAAAACACTGCCAAATAGCGCTAAGCCAAAAATATCTGTGGGCCAAGTTCAGTCCTCCGGCTGAGTCTGTGACCCCTAGCCTAGCCTTCTCGCGGGATGGGTTTCTGGACTTCTGCTTACTTGGCTGAACCCTGGTTTCCTCAACCTGCTCTTACGTGCTGCCAAGAGCCAATCAAAGACACATTCTACATAAAATTCGGGGAAATTGTCCTAGCAATTCCTTGAGCGTGGCATTGGTCCCTATGTGTGATTAAGAGACGCAGCCTCCCTTCCTGACCCAGGAAGGCCTTGTTCATTTCCTGTGTTGACAATGAGCTTTAGTTTGTACTGGATAGGCAGGCTACAAACAGATCTGAGCTCCTTTGTCCTTTCAAAAGCATCCATCCTCTGAGGATCTCTGTGAGAGGGCCAAGTCAGCTAAAGCTCTCATACCTCAGGGGTTGGACCCTTTTGTCCCCCTCCCCCCGCGTCCAATGCCTAGCAGATAAGCATGTCTCAGAAAAGTCAATAGTAGCGTGGTCTACTCTTTCCTGGGCCTCAATAGTGGATTGTTAACAGATTTTAATCTGTGTTGTCTCTAATATATTCCTGATCTCCCTCCCCCCCCCCAGTTTCTCATAGACAATTACACAAGTTTAATGTTTATCTTGTATTAATTTGACTCACAATTAACCTCACTGCTAATTTATCCATCAGTAGACCAGTAGAGTTTAAAACTCATGAAGTTTCAACTCATGAGTTTATAGAGAGGATGAGATGGTTGGTGCCTTCCTTAGACTATATGACCCTGCCAACCCCAATCTGTTTGCAGAACCTCAGTTCAGAGCCTGGGCAAATCCTCACTGGCCCTTACTTAGACTCCTATATGCAGAAGCTGTTCGGAGAATACCAGACTTCTAAAAACCTTCTCAAACCGATCAGCATCAGACCAGAGGATAGAGGAGACTCAGGCTCAAATCTCAGTGTCTGCTATGAGACACTTAGTAATTTGCAGCAATTACCTTACTCTCTGGGTTTTACTTTCTTTGATTTTATAATAAAGAGAATAAGAAATAGTTACCCCATGCCATGGGCCACTGCAGTGGTTCTCAACCTGGTTCCATACATGCCTGAGTATGTGTTTGATGTGTCTGTCTATGTGTGGGTTTGGCTTGTGTGTGTGTGTTTGATGTGTTTGGTTTTTTGTTTGTTTTTTTTTTCTGAGACAGGGTTTCTCTGTATAGTCCTGGCTGTCCTGGAACTCACTCTGTAGACCAGGCTGGCCTCGAACTCAGAAATCTGCCTGCCTCTGCCTCCTGAGTGCTGGGATTACAGGTGTGCGCCACCACGCCCGGCGTTTGATGTATTTGTGTATGTATATGATGTGAGTTTGCGTCTGATGTATGTGTGTGTGTATATGGTGTGTGTGTGTGTGTGTGTGTGTGTGTGTGTAGATAGGGTCTCCTGTAGTTAAGACTGACCTTGAACTCTTGATTTTTTTTCCAAAGTGCTGGAAACACAGGTATCACCACCATGTCCAGCTTCTGGTTCCATATTAAAATCAGTTTTAAAATGTCACTGCTCAAAAAAATTAAAACAGAGAGAGAGAGAGAGAGAGACAGAGACAGAGACAGAGAGAGAGAGAGAGACAGAGAGAGATAGAGATAGAGAGATGTAAAGAGACAGAGGCTGAGCTATATCTCCTGCAAGTTAAATCACAATCTCCCAGAAAGTGAGACCCAGACATTAGCATTTCTCTCCATTCATTCATTCATTCATTCATTTATTTTTATGTAGCCTCGGCTAGCCTGGAACTTTCTCTGTGGAAGAGGCTGGCCTGAGACTGACAGAGATGCACCTGCCCTGCCCCTGGAGTGCTGAGATTGCAGCTGAGCCCCACAAAGTCCTTCCTCTTCACAGGTCATCCTCATACCCAGCCGCGGTTGAAAATCCCGGAGGAGAGCTGGTAAACGTCGCTCCTATGGGAAAGCAGGCATTCTGTCGCTGTCCGCTTATTCCCCCAGACTCCATTTCAAGCCAGCAGTTAACTATATTTTTGGCCCATGTTATAAAAAACGCACCACTAGATGTCAGTTTGTTCATATAAGTCCGTTCCTGGTAGCTTCTGGTTGTCTGTTCTTAAGGTAACAACTAAATCCCATCACAGCAGCCATTTGCCAGTTACCTACAGTATGCGGGCACAGCTCCAGGGACTCTTAAACATGGTTTCTAGTTGTATCGCAAGCAGGCCAAGTAGATGCCGTCTCAGTCCCGAGGAAGGCGAGGGTGGGAAGCACTGTGCAACTGTGCACTGAGTTCTCATCGGAACAATCGTGTCCTTCACCTGCGGGAGCATTGAGAGAAGAGGCTGGCTCAGGCATGGCTGCTCCTGGCCTCAGGTTGGCCTCATCTTCTGAAGAACAGAAGTGCTGTGTTCCTAAAGAAGTGGAAAGTTCTTTTTTTTTTTTTTTTTTTTTTTGGTTTTGGTTTTTTCAAGACAGGGTTTCTCTGTATAGCCCTGACTGTCCTGGAACTCACTCTGTAGACCAGGCTGGCCTCGAACTCAGAAATCTGCCTGCCTCTGCCTCCCAAGTGCTGGGATTACAGGCGTGTGCCACCACTGCCCGGCCTGAAAAGTTACTTCTTAATGCATTTCCTGAGACAGCTGTTTCACTAACTCCAGCCACTGGAGTAAAATATAGTTTAATTTTTTTAAAAAGTATTTATTATATATGAGTACACTGTAGCTGTTTTCAGACACCCCAGAAGGGGGCATCAGATCCCATTACAGATGGTTATGAACCACCATGTGGTTGCTGGGAATTGAACTCAGGATCTCTGGAAGAGCAGTCAGTGCTCCTTACCACCAAGCCATCTCTCCAGCCCCTAGTTTAATGTTTTTAAGGCTTATTTATTATTATATGTTAAGTACACTGTAACTGTATTCAGACTCATCACAAGAGGGGGCCAGATCTCATTACAGATGTTTGTGAGCCACTATGTAGTTGCTGAGATTTGAACTCAGGACCTTCAAAAGAGCAGTCAGTACTCTTAACCTCTGAGCCATCTTTCCAACCCGTTTAATTTTTTTAAATATTATTTATTGGTTATTATTATATACGAGTACACTGTAGCTGTCTTCAGACACACCAGAAGAGGGCATCAGATCCCATTACAGATGGTTGTGAGCCACCATGTGGTTGCTGGGAATTGAACTCAGGACCTCTGGAAGAGCAGTCGGTGCTCTTAACCGCTGAGCCATCTCTCCAGCCCCCGTTTAATTTTTTTTTAAAGATGTACTTATTTTATTTTGTATGAGCATTTTGTCTGCAAATATATATATATATATACACACACACACAACATGAATTCCTGGAGCCCTTAGAAATCAAAAAAGGCATCAGATCCCCTGGATCAGGAGCTATGAATGGTTGCAAATGCCATGTGGTTGTTGGGAACTAAACCCAGGTCTTCTGCAAGAACAGTGAGTGCTCTTAACAGCTGAGCCATCTCCCTAGTCCAAAAACAATTTTTTAGCTTACTAGGTTGCTAAGAGACTTGAGATCTCTTCGTCTGATGGTTTAGCACTATTTAATTTATTTATTTATAGCCGTAGCAGTCAACTGTTGGTCTAGAGAATATATATATATATATATATATATATATATATATATATATATGGGGGGGGTTCGAGACAGGGTTTCTCTGTGTAGCCCTGGCTGTCCTGGAACTCACTCTGTAGACCAGGCTGGCCTCGAACTCAGAAATCCGCCTGCCTCTGCCTCCCAAGTGCTGGGATTACAGGCATGCGCCACCACCGCCTGGCTGAGAATATATTTATTTTTAAATATTTTTATTAATTTGTATGTGTGAGCCGGGCATGGTGGCGCACGCCTGGCTGAGAATATATTTATTTTTAAATATTTTTATTAATTTGTATGTGTGAGCCGGGCATGGTGGCGCACGCCTTTAATCCCAGCACTTGGGAGGCAGAGGCAGGCGGATTTCTGAGTTTGAGGCCAGCCTGGTCTACAGAGTGAGTTCCAGGACAGCCAGGACTACACAGAGAAACCCTGTCTCGAAAAACCCCCTCCAAAAAAAATTTGTATGTGTGAGTGTGTGTGTGTATGTTAAGTCAGAGGACAATGTCCAGGAGTAAGGTCTTCTTCTACTGTGGGAACCTGTGGATAGAAATAAAATTGTCGGGCTTGTAGTCAAGCAAGGGGTTTTACACGCCTTGATACCTAAGAATGTATATAATTCTTTTTTTAAAGGTTTGTTTGTTTGTTTATTTATTTATTTATTTAATATATGTGGGTATACTGTCACTGTCTTCAGACACACCAGAAGCGGGCATCAAATGTCATTACAGATGGTTGTAAGCCACCATGTGGTTGCTTGCTGGGAATTGAACTCAGGACCTGTGGAAGAGCAGTCAGTGCTCTTAACCACTGAGCCATCTCTCTGGTCCTGTACATAATTCTTTTTTGTTGTTGTTGTTTTGTTTTGTTTTTTTGAGGAGCCACATAGGGATGTATGGAGGAGTCTATGCCTTCTCCGAGTAAGCAACTCTTGAGTATTCCTTTCCAAAGGTTCTTTATTCTACGAGGCTTCTGGCTTATTCTCGGTAGGAAGGATGAGAGCAGATCTTAAAGGATAATTGAGCAGAAGACGACGACACTGCTTCAGTTGACCTGCTGATTCAGAATCTAATGGCTACTCCAGAGCGTGTTCCCAGGTCCGCAGCTGTACCTCTCTGAGCTGTCATTTACCAGCCCGGCACTTAGTTACAGTGATTAGCAGGTTGGGTCTGATCTATGATCCATCCAATAGTTCCTGTGTTTTGTCTCAGAGGACAGGTTATTCAGGTAACCCAGTTATAATTAGATTCCTGAACCCTAGTTTATCCAACTAAATAACAATCCCTGGAACTAGGAGAGGAGCCTGGGGTTCTCACATAAGATCAATGTTGCCAACTATCTCCTTAATGATCTGCTTATTCTGGTTTTTAATTGAGTTTTTGTTTTCTTTTTTCTGAGACAGGGTTTCTCTGTATAGCCCTGACTCTCCTGGAACTTAATCTGTAGACCAGGCTGGCCTTGAACTCAAAAATCTGCCTGCCTCTGCCTCCCAAGTGCTGGAATTACAGGCGTGCACCACCACTGCCCAGCCTTATTCTGGTTTTATAATTCATAAATTTTCTTAGATATATTCTGTATTCTGGTTATATTTCCTTTCTGGAAAAAGACTTCTATACAGTTATTACACACAGTTCAAAATAATGTCCCCCTCCCCATCTGTGTGTCTGTCTTTATGTATGTATGTATGTGTATACATACATATCCTAAGCCTACTTCTACTGGAACTTCAAACACTGAAATCCTGGGACTCCCGGTTTTAAAGATGCACCACGTTTGTTTTGTCCATGGTATTTATGATACTTAGACTTAGCTCTGCTCTCATGAGAGCTTGTATCACATGCTTGGTCTTGGGATCTTTTTGGTTTACAAGCATCACCAGCTAGATAACCTTTGTCTGCTTTATGCAACAGCAGAAAAGTTGTACCTGCCTGTCCCTAAGATGACTATGACCTGAAGTCACTGCTTCTTTGTAACAAGTATTCTACAAGACCTACAGTTTCCTGAATTAAGCAAAGCAACCCGCTGAGCAGTTTGAAACATTGATGCCAACACCCACGGAGTTTTGGGAAAGGGACTCGCCCTTAAAGGACATATAAATATCGTGGGACCCTGATTGAATATTACATCTCGAACAGCAATGTGGTCCTGATGTCATTTCTTCCTTGCCCCACCCCATCTATCCCCAGCTTCTCTTCCAGGGACCCAGTTCACAGTAGCTGCTGGCAGCAACAAAGTATGAGCTTGTCTCAGGCTTGAATTAAAGGTCTGTTTTGAGTTGGTCAGCCTGTTAGCTTCGGAGCCATCAGGAAGGGACTATCCTTTCACTGGAGAGCTCTGTAACAAAGGTATTCCTTTGGAGCTACAGTCTGGAAACTTCAGGAAACAGAGACCAGAAGAGAGGATCTGATGGGAGCATTTGCGACCAAGTATAAAGGGACGAACAAAGAAAGAAAATACCAAAATCATGGATCTCTCAAACACAAGGATCTCGTTTCCACACATCATCATGTTGTTCTTATTTATTTATTTAGGCTATTTAATAAAAGTCATACTTGACATGAACATTCTGGATTTTCCATGCATCCTCCAGTAAATCAAAGTAAATTTTGTTCTTTTTTTTTTTTTTTTTAAGATTTATTTATTTATTGTGTATACAGCATTCTGCCTGCATATATGACTGCAGGCCAGAAGAGGGCACCAGTTCCCATTATAGATGGTTATGAGCCACCATGGGGTTGCTGAGAATTGAACTCAGGACAGGACCTCGGAGACATCTCTCCAGCCCCATGAATTTTGTTGTTTGTTTGAGACAGAACCTTTTGATGTGGCCCTGTTTAGCTTCTAATATGTAATTCTGTACTCAAGCAATCCTCCTGCCTCAGCTTCCGGAGACCCTTTATTAGCAGATCTAGCCCAAGACCTAGTTTTTCAGCAGCCTTTATGTACAGGTAAAACTATAAAAGAGAGGGAGAGGTTATAACCTGCATATCATCCCCCTAAGTAAGTTTGGCCTGGTGAACATCAGTCTGCTTGGAAAACTTGTTTGAATTTGCTTGGAAGTTGTTATAGTCCATCAATAAGGTTCAGCTTATATCCTCTTCTCTCTTTCTCTCTCTCTCTCTCTCTCTCTCTCTCTTTCTCTCTCTCTCTCCTGTTTTTTTTTCCTCCAGAGACAGGGTTTCTCTGTGTAGCCCTGGCTGTCCTGGAACTCAGTCTGTAGACCAGGCTGGCCTCGAACTCAGAAATCCACCTGCCTCTGCCTCCCAAGTGCTGGGATTACAGGCATGCGCCACCATGCCTGGCATCTTCTTTTTTACATGTGTGTATATGTGTGTGTATGCAAGTGCACATGCACACATGTGCAGATACACATGTGTGTACAAGTGCGGTCTATGCTCATGCATTTGTGTCATGTATGCACATGTGTGTATATGTAGGTATGCTCATGCATGTATGTAGGTATGCATGCTTGTTGTCCATGCAGAGTCCAGGCCAGAGGACGACCCTGGTGTTCTGCTGTTCACCTTACTCCTTTGAGACAGATCTCTCACTGAACCCAGAGCTGCTGGGATCCAAATTCCAGGCTTTGCAAGCTGTTCTTAACCACCCCCCCTCCCCGAGCCAGCTCTCTAACCTATCTGGTTGTACTCTCCAGAGACCATGCTATTGATCCTGTTGTGAATTAACCTCAATAGGAAAAAGCTGTCCGAGTCTACTACCCAAGATGAAAATACTTTGGTCTCTGATTCCAATACAGGAACTCAAAAATGCCCTGGTTCCTCTATGATCAGAACTCAAAGTAATGATAGCTTGCCCTGGCACCTCCTTTCATCTAGAGGTTTCAAAGCACCCTGAGAACAGTGCCCATCCCCGAGGGAGCCGATTAAGCCACATTGCTGCCCTTCATCTTCTGCCTGGGGTCCTCCCCACAGATTGGCTACTGAGCTGGAAATAGTGCAGACCTCCCGATTGGAGGTCTCACACCCAATGCCCACTCCCTCTCTCGCCAACCCAGTCTTACGCAGTTTGTGATGCTTCTACAGGGCGCAGCTTTTATAGGCCCTGCATCAGATCTGCCAGCCTCTCAGCTGTCATCACCTCCCACTGACTACATTTTTGGGTTCCCTGGTGTCCTGGCAACTAGGCTGTGCCTCAGCTGTCCTGGATGTGAGAAGTGTGGAAGCATCTCTGGGGATTCTTCACGCCTCATTACCCTTCATCCCAGTTTATCTCCCTGCATCCCCTCTGTAGAAGTACTGTGCCCTGTGGGCTTATTTCTTCTTCTTCTTCTTCTTCTTCTTCTTTTTCTTCTTCTTCTTCTTCTTCTTCTTCTTCTTCTTCTTCTTCTTCTTCTTCTTCTTCTTCTTCTTCTTCTTCTCCATCTTCTTCCTTTGGGGTGGAAGACAGGCAGACAGACAGAACTGCAGTTATTTTTCTTCATTTGCCCTCTTGTTTCCAGTGAGAGACCTAGGGGATGAACCTTGTCCTGAAAGGATGGTGAAGGAGATCAGAAGGTTGAGTGTCCGTCTCCACACCCATCCTCAGGGAGTTAACTTGTTTTTGCCAGAGGAGGAGTGACTCAGCCCAGACCATAGATGGGGAAGTCTGCTCAGAGCCCGAAAGGGAAAGCCACAGAGAGGCTTGGGGCTTTCATTTCAGACCAGAAAGGTTTTGCTGAGTTGGGGAAATGGAGCTCTGCCTGTTCCTAGTGTTGGTAATAGGGAGGGCAGTAGGCCACTCCACACAGAATGTCCCAAAGGAGTGGCTCTACCTACAGGAGTCCAACAGAAGCAGGCAGCGGGATGCCACACTGCCTTCAGAGTGCTGGAAGAGCCCACACGTACTAGTTAGTGGAGAGCTGTATTTAGTCACCCTCTGCTACTGTCCTTCTACCTACTAATTACTATAACCGCCAGCGATCCTGATATGATAATTAGTACATGCCTTTTTTTTTATAAGACCCCAAAATAAGTGATTGTGGCAAGGCTACTCCTAGACACAGTTTCTGACTCATTCATTCACTAAGTACTCAGTGATCTACTGATAGCTGGACTCTGAGCCAGGCAAGGCAGTCATGAGGACAAATGATGTGACCCTTGGTTTCACAGAGCTGACACACTGTAGGATGGAAAGGAATGAAGTGAATTTACCCACAGGAGGTGCAGATCCCAGAAACACCCGAGCAAGCGGTGGCTGCCGGTACCTTTGAGGCCGATCTGTTGGATGAACGGGAGCAAGCACCTGAAGCCCGACTTTGGGTACGAGCTGTGTGGTTTGTAGGAATTCTAGGAAATACAAAGTTTTACCAAACCCCAAGCTGCCTCACGCACACACTCCGATATAACTACTAGGTTAGGCCAATCCCAGTTTTGTTTCTGCACTATGTGAAGCTACTCTGGGAAAGTGTGGAGTTTTACTCAAGGAGAAACGGGGCTAGAAGAGGGACTGAAGAGGGCATTGGGGAAGCAGGCCTGAAGATCAGCTCCCGACAGGACAGAATTTGCTCTGCAAACAGGAAATCGTGAGTTCAGGCCCTCAGCATCCATGTTAAAGGTCAGGCAGGCATGCAGTGTGCATATCAGTGATGCTAGCGCTGGGGAAGCGAGCAGGTGCATGCTGGCCAGACAGTCTAGCCAACACTGTAAGCTCCGGGTTCAGTGAGAGGGTTTGTCTCAGAAAATAAGATGGAGGGGCTGGAGCAAGGGCGTTTCCTGCTTTTCCAGAGGACCTAGGTTCTGCTCTCAGCACGTACATGGTGGCTACCTCACATCTATCCATTACTCTAGATCTTCTGTTTTATTAGCACCCTATTCTGACCTTCACAGGTATCAAGCATACAAGTGGTTCACATACAGACATACACACACACACACACACACACACACACACACGCACAGACATGCTTATACAGACAAAATACTTCTAAGAAATGTTAAAAATAATAGAGGATGGCGAGATATCCACCGTCAACCTTTGGCCTCCGTACACATGTGCACACATGTGCACACGTGTGCACACACTGCACATGCACACAAACCTCACGCTCACATATCCCTACACAGAGGAAAAACAGCCTCTGTGCTGTTATTTCTAAAATCAGAACCAATTCTCTAAGCCATTGGCATGGTCTATGTCTGGGATGGGAAATACATTTGTCTGTCTCCACTAGAGTGACAACATCCTTTTTATCACTTGCTGATAAAAGACAATGATGTTCTTTCGCAGGAAACTAACAGGAAAAGAAAGAAAGCCGACCGCTAAGTACACTTCCTGAGGGTGAAACCAAGCTGCTGTTGCTCTCCCTGAGGGTAGGAAAAGGCTGAAAAAATAAACTCAGCATCCCTGTGAGGAGTCAGTCTTTTTCCCTTCTAAAATTGGCCAGTCTGCTAAGGGGCAGACAGAGGTCTTCTCAAAATATTAAGAGGTATTGAAACTCTCTAATCTCTTCTGTCTCAAACAGAGGAAACTTAGAAAGGAAGATAAGAGTCACCGGAAAGAGGAACTTGACATTGGTACATACCTTCCTTTAAGCTTCTGGTCCATTCCCAGCAACTTCTGCTTTGACTCTGTGTACAAATGTAGTAATGTTTAGGAATGTGTCAGGGGGAGAAGCGGCAGGGTTAGTGGTGCTCAGAAAAACCTGTGTGCTTTAAAAAACAAAGATTCCCCCACAAACAAACAAAAAACAAGGTCTCAACAAAAAGGCTGGCCTTGAACTTGATATGCAGATAAAGATGAACTTGAACTTCTGATCCTCTCCCCTCCCCTCCAGAATGCTGAGATTTCAGGAGAGCACCACCACACCAAGCTTACACAGAGCTTTGTGAATGCCAGCTGGGCCAGCTAATGGCCCTAGCCCTGCAGGTGACTTGATGTTGAGGCAAAGGCTTTATGGGGCTATTCATTGAGCTTTAAGGTCCAGCACTCAGCAGATGTTGCTGGAGATGACTCTGGATATAGAGCCAGCTCCACTCTAAAGAGTGCTAAAGTGCTTACTTGTGCAGATAGTGTAACACAGTAGAATAGAACGGGAAAACATAGATGGTAGAGGAGGAAAGGTGGGAGGGGGAGGAGAGGAGGATGAAAAGGGAAGGGGAAGGTGGAGGGAAAGGAGAGAGGGAGGGAAGGGGGAGGGGGTTCGAATAGCTATCCTGGCAGGAAGAAAGGAAGTGAGATGAATTGTGAAGACTTGGACTTTTGTCTGTCTATGGCAGAGGTTCTCGGCCTTGGGTCTCAGCCCCCACAGGGTCCCAATGTCAGCTATCCTGCATACCAGACATTTAAGATTCCTAACAGTAGCAAAATTATAGTAATGAAGCAGCAACAAAGTAATTTTATGGTTAGTGTCACTACAGCGTGAGGAATTGTATTAAAGGGTATTAGGAAGGTTGAGAACCACTGATCTAGGGTTTTTTGTTTTGTTTTGTTTTATGATTTATGCCTGTATTGTGCAAGCACATGCCATCATGTATGTGAAAGTCAGAGGGCAAGGCTCAAGAGCCAGTTCTCTCCTTCCAACCTTAAGTAAGATCTGAAGTCGGCTCCAGGCTAGTCCGGTGACGTTCTCACAGGCTGAGCCATCGCTGGCACTGCTGGGTTATTTCTGAGGCAGTTTTAGCTAAGTAGACCAGGCTGAGGCTGGAACCAAAGTCTTAGTTTAAAAACCATTTATGCTTCAGGAATTTTATCTTCCTCCCAAAGTCTTCTTGTATAATAGTCATGGGTGAGCCTTGAGAAATGACTCAAAGCCAAAATAATGGGGTTTCCTTGATTATAGTTCCTCCTTTCTCTGGCTAGAGGCCAAGCCTCAATATCTTCCTTCCTTAAAAGGAAGCCAGCCTCAGCCCAGCCCTGATGGGTCAGTCACACTGACTGGCCTAGTGATCACGTTGTAAACTGGAGTCTCTTCTTACGGTCGCTATGCATTATCCAGTCTCGTGTCGTGGTTCAGGTGTGGATGTGCCCTTATCCTTTCTGCTGAGATGTGAAGCTTCCTCTTTCTGGTCCTCAGCTGAGGACTGACTCAACATAATACACAGAGACCAGCTTCTTTTGGAAGGGTAAAGATCACATCTCTAAGACACTGCTTATTCTTCTGGGCACACTCCCTCATCAACAGAACCTGGATGGACGCAGACACACATGTCTCTTTGAATGAAAGGAGTTCTCATGATTAGCCTGTCTTGCAGGTTTTGAGCGCACTCTCCTCAATAGAAGAAATATAGGAAATTAGACTAGGTGATAATCTTGTTAGATATATTTTATGAAGCCTAAACCAAGAATTGTGCTCTGGAAAGTGTAGGCCACTCACTGAAAAGGGGATCACAACATACGGATGTTGGATCAACTTGTAGAAGTCACCACTTGATAGCATTCCTTCCCAATAGCTTGAAGAGACAACTTCGTATCATACATTAATAATGTTAATAACTAATGGCTATTTAGTAGTTATGATGTGTCAGGATTAGATGATATATCTCATTTATTTCTTATAAAAGTTTCCTTCTAGTAGCCAGGAGAGAAAAACCAATCATTATATACACTCAGTAATAAGATTAACAGTAATAATAATTATATATTTGTTACATTACACATTACATTATATATGCTGGCCCTGAATTGCCTACATTCTCTGATTTCATTTCATTTTTAAATGAGCCCTATAGGTAAGTCTTATTAGTACTCTAAAGTAGGCTAGTTTTAGAATGGTTCCCGATAATAAGCCTCTTGCGGGTGTTTATACTGTGTAAGCTTCTCCCCTTAAATGTAGGCAGAGCCTACTAACGTACTGCTAAGGAATGTGGCAGAGGGGAGGTGACATCACTTCTTTGATCAGAGTACAAAGGACTGTTAACCTCCCTCTTGGCAGCATTCTTTGTCTGGCCTTCTCTCTCTGCTTCTTGCTATCTCGATGAAGTAAGCTGCCCTGTTATGTCACCAAGCCATAAAGTGTCTCTCAGGCAAGGCCCTGATGAGGGCCTGCTGTGTGCAGCTCCTTAGGAACTAAGGCTTTAAGGTTAATTCTGTAAGGAAATTAATCCCGCCAAAGACCATGTAATAGAGCCAAGAAGCAGATGACCACACCTTAGGAGAGATCCACAGAGGACACAGAAAAGCTGCACCAGGATCTCCAACTCAAAGACACTATGAATCAAGAACTGTAATAAATGCTTTAAGCTAGTAAGTTACAGGGTGATTTGTTATCCGGCAAAAGATACCAAATACGCATTTCATCTTGTAAACATGAACCTGAAGGTTAGGGAGATGAATCAACTTTCCAAAAGTTATAGTTAGTTTGTAAATGGCAGGACCAAAATCATTAATGAATATGGTGTGGGTGAGTGTTGGATTCCAAAGGGTATTAGTTCAAGTGGTACACACCTTTCAGTCCCAATACTCGAGGAGCTAAGGGGGGAGGAGTGCCATTAAATTTGAGGACAGTCTGGGCTACAAAGCAAGAAGGGTCCAAGTTTAGATTTTCTTTCTTGTAAGGTTCCATGTGGCTAGGACATGAGAGTTCTTGAAGGCATTCTGATTGAGAAATCTTTGGAAAATAGCCATGTTTCCAGGAAACTCTCTGCACGCATGTAAAACAGGGATGGACAAACCTTTAAATGGCTCTAAGTACTTCGCTTGGCCCACTCCCTGCTGTAGAAGAATAGCTGGTCCACCCAGAGATTTGGTGATAGTAACTAGGGGCCCCCTTTCAATAGCACAATGGCAGCAGTATGAGCTAACACCTCCATTTTATAAATAAGCACACTATTTTACCTATAACAGGCAGATCAGGTAGAAGGCACATCATTTTTCTTGAGGATAAAAATGAATATTTACTAATAAGGCATGGTATGGCATTAAAAAAAAAAAATCACAGGCATCCGGAACAAAAAAGGAAATAGTTCTGCCCGTGAGAACAGCCGCTTCCACACACTCCCCAGCTTCTCCTTCTTACCCATGAACCAGTCTTGAACTTTGAAGCCACAGCGCCCAGTTCCAGCACCACAGACAAACGGCTTGGCACTTCCATCTATTAGAAGTTCTTCAGCTCCTCCATTGGGGGGAGGTCCAGAAGAGCTGAAGGGGCTTACAGCCCCATGGGAAGAACAATGATTTCAGTCACCCAGATGCCCCAAGACTCCCAGGGACTGAACCATCAACCAAGGGGCACATATGGTTCCAGCCAAAAATGTGGCAGAGGAAGGCCTTGCTGGGCATCAGTGGGAGGAGTGGTCCTTGGTCAGGTAAAGGCTCAACAGAGGTCCCAACAAAGGGAAAGGGGGGGGAGTGGGAGTGTGTTGGGTGGAGGGGCATATGCGTGGAGGCAGGGGAAGGGAGGAGGGGTCAGGGGTCTTTGGGGAGGGGGGAAATTGGGAAAGGTTTTACCATGGCAATGTAAATGAAGATGATATTCAATTAAAAAAAAAGTTAAAAAAAAAGTTCTTCAGCTTGGGATGGTAAGATCATCTTGCCTTGAGTTCAGCACACCTTTATGAAGACATGTCCTTGGCTTGGCTACATACATCTGTCCTTCCATTGTCAGCTCTGGCCTGTTGCCAGAGCAGCAGGCTTTGAACTTGGCGAGACTTCCTATGAAGATGCGGAACAAGAGCACTGTAGACTTCATCCAACGCACTTTCTGCAAGCCAAGCCGGGGTAGGGTAAAGTCCGCTGGCGCTGGCGGCAGGGAGGGGCGTGCCTCGCAGGGAGGGGGCGGGCCTCTCGCTAGCTCAACACTCTCCTGGGCTCCTAGGCCTTGCTCTGGCTTTCCTCTCAGGTCTGGTCCCTTGCTTTCTCCTTTCCTTTCCTCACTCTCTCTCCTCCCCAAGTCCCTCTTTTCTTTCTAACTCCTTCTGCCTTGTTTGCTGCTACCTTCTGGGATCAGGAAACCTCAGGAAAGCACCTCTTATCAGTGATCTTGGCTTGCCTCCCGTGGCTGGCTGGTGGCAGGTAACTCTGGCCCTTGTTAGCTCTCACAGCAACTTACTTTTCTAGCCCATTTGGAACTGGAATTGTGTCTAGAAATGGGGGTCGGAGGATTGAAGAATTCCATAGACAAGAAATAGAACTTATTGAAGGTGGGATTTTGCTCCTTTAGACCAAAAAAAACCCAAAACAAAACAAAAACAAAAACTACCCTCCAACCAACCAACCAACCAAGTAAATAAATAAAAACCAAAACAACAAAAATCAAAAGAAGTGAAAGGAGACTTGAGTGTTGCCCTTTGAAACATGGCACTGTAAGAAGAAGCTAGAGAGATAATACCATAAGTGCCCACGAAGGCCTGGGCCTCTACCGTACCCTTCAGATATCAGGGTGCCACAGCGAGTCCTCCATTTTCCACTCAGTTGGTATTTGTAAAGAGTCACATTTGTCCCTACCATACCTGCCATCATGGTCTGAATCAAGAGGTTCTGAGCAGATAGCATCTATCTGCACCTGCCTCCACAGGCAGCAGAAACAACACGGATTGAGCTGCAGACAGCCAGGCTCCAGGGCTCTTGATTTCTAAGAGTGGGTGTGGGGGCTGGGAGTGCTGGAGAAGAACACGGAGCAGGGAGGCAAAGTGAAGCCGGAGCGGCAGTCCTTGCAGGCTAACCTTGTGCGTACAAAACCAAAGCGCAGGGCTCCAACGGGAACCTTCCCCTTGCTGCACAGTTTGATAACCCAACAGCCTCTGTTAGTTCAAAGTCTGGGTCTTCAAGCCTTCCTTCTTTCACGTTTTCCTCTTCCTGCTGATTGTACACATTTATTTTAAATTTCCTCTTATCTTACAAAGGGGAAAGGTGGAAGGAGATGGGTGGGCGTGGCCAAAAGCACCTGGAACAAAAGCTCGGGGTTTCTTCTTCTTCTTCTTCTTCTTCTTCTTCTTCTTCTTCTTCTTCTTCTTCTTCTTCTTCTTCTGTGGTGGTTGAGGTAATGAGTGACTGACCTTTGTGGCAATTATCCACCAACTTTTGTGATAGCAGCCTGAGTTCCTAAACTTAGATGTCGAGTCCACCTCGGGAGACTGCCCTAATTCTATGTTCTGTAGGGCACCTCGTCACCGTGGCTGTGCAAGAGCCATTATTACCCAGAGTACCATAATAATGGCCATGCCCTCCTATGACATTACTGTTTCCTATCTGCTAGGACATTAATTGCCTTCTGACTTGCTCTAAAATTGGTACTACGGCACACGGCCAAGGCTGGTGAGAAGGGGGCTCTTGGAGAAGTGTTGAAAGGCTGTATAAAAGGCTGCTCGGATGCTGCACCCTACCAGGCATCTTCCTATTTGCACGTTGACCTCCCAGGTTATAAGATGCTAGCTCGGGCCTTCTGTCTTGACTTCCATCTTATCATGGTCAGTGCGTGGTCTTTTCCTTCAGTGAAATGATTCAGACATCTCTGGAGTTATTTTGGCTTTCTCACTTTCCTTTTATGGATTTTCTGTGAGTCACTGAATTGAATGGGTGGTTATTTCTAAATTGGAAGGTGAGGATGAGAGAAAAGGGAAGAAGGTTCCAGAAGATAACTAGGGGGGAAAACTCCATTGTTATGTATAGTAACTGGAGGAATAATAATTTCCGCTTAGTTTGATGATAGAGATGTGCAGTTTATTTCAGCTCAACTAAAAATACAGGTTAGAAAATAGACACCTCCCCCTCCCCCAGCCCCTACCCCAAATAATAAGCTGCACGGTTGTAGATCCTGGAGCTTACGCTGCAAAGGGCAGAAGGTTAATAAATAAAAGAGATACGGCTCGAGTTACAGCAAAAAGGCAAAGTACAAAATTTCCAAAGTCCACTCCCGGGTCCAGGGGAAGGCCTTTATTCCAAGACCTTGCGTTTGAAAGCACAGACCTCCTTAAAAATCTATCACCACAGCTTCTCCTATTCCCGCTGGAGTTGTGGAGAAGGTATATTTAAATTTGACTTGGAAACCGAAAGAGTAATCAGGCCAGCATTTTCTTATTTAGGAGCAGGAAAAGCGCTGGAGATGAAAAAGAAAAGCAGAGAAAGCTAATGATGAATGTATTTCTAGGAGCAGAGAGTTTTTATAGCAACACCAGATTTCTCAAAAATGCCTACTGGGATTTGTACCCAAATGAATAAGAAATGTAATCGTTTATTCTCCTGTATTGTACCAAGTGATGGGGGAAAAAAAACCCTGAGAGTCATTCAATGGTTCTAATTGACTGCTAAGAATAGGAGAGGTAGAAAGAGAGGGAAAAGAGGGAGAGGGCTGGGGAGTGGGGAAGAGGGAGGAAGAGAGGGAGAGAGGGAGAGAGGGGGAGGGGGAGGGGGGAGGGAGAGGGAGAGGGGAGGGGAGGGGAGGGGGAGAGGGAGAGGGAGAGGGAGAGGGAGAGGGAGAGGGAGAGGGAGAGGGAGAGGGAGAGGGAGAGGGAGAGGGAGAGGGAGAGGGAGAGGGAGAGGGAGAGGGAGAGGGAGAGGGAGAGGGAGAGGGAGAGGGAGAGGGAGAGGGAGAGGGAGAGGGAGAGGGAGAGGGAGAGGGAGAGGGAGAGGGAGAGGGAGAGAGAGATTAGTATCTTCCAGACAGCTAGTAATACTATTTAAGAACTTCTAAACTTAAAAGCCAAGAAATGCTGGGAAGTGGTAGTGATGGGGGTGCGCGAAATTTTCATTTCCAAATCACTATAAGGATAAATTGCTGCCCGTGTTTTCAAAAGTCGATGATGGTCGTTTGGTGACTTGGCAGGCCCAGGAGAGTGGGTCTGAAAGCTGGAAAACTCTTAATACGACAGATACAATTATAAACATCATTTCTTGACGATATTTATAAATGCAATGGAAGCAGACTGTTGCTTAATAAACAGCTGCGCTCTGCCCTAACCTAAAGCATGGAGCCTGCCGGAAAGAACTTCAAGGAAACTTGGAGAAAACACGAGGGAAATTTTGATCTGTGAGATACCTTTCTGCTGAGGCATTGGACCGTTCTTAAACACAACTCCTGAAGTCGATATTTTGCAAGCGTTACCTCCTTAAGCTGGCAGAGACGTTTCCCCTTATAGGAACTAGAAAAGGAAGCGTTTACTGTGCCAGCCCTACAACAAAGAGTTAACCCTTCCCGGTAACCTCGGACGTGAGCGTCTGCCCCTTCTTTGCTTTCTACTGCGCAACCAAACTGTGCACAGGGGCTTGAACCAACCGCGGCCAGCACACTCCTTGCCAGTTAAGGTAACAGACACTATCAGTAGCCTATCATAACTTCGAACTGCCCAATCATCAACCAATTACAACTAAAGCATGATCTAGGCCGGTCCAGGTCCGGGCGGGGGCGAAGACTCGGTCCAGGAAAAGGGGCGGTAAAGACAGGGTGACAGACAGGAGAAGTTATCCAATAGTAGCAGAGAGCCGCCGCCCCTTTATCCAATGGATAAGTTGGAAGTGTGGTATGGGGCGGGCCTGTTGTCATGGGGGAGGTGGTGGCGCTTAGTGGCTACTGGCGGCGGAGGTAGAGTCTGAGGCGCCGGAGTTGTGCAGGGCCAGCGGCAGGTGAGTGCGGGCGAGGCGGGCCTGAGGTGCGGAGGCGGTGGCGGGCCGGAAACTCTAGCTTTGCGCTCCGGAGGCGGAGGCCGCGGGCCAGAGGCCAGGGCTGCGGGTCGGGTCGCGTCGGGGTCGGGAGCGTCGGGAGATCGGCTGGGTTCCTGCCGGCAGAGTTCGCGTTGGGAAGGTAGGTTGGCGCGGGACTCGGGCGGGGGCAGGCCGGGAGGTCTCCTGGGCTGCCCAGTGGCGGCTCTGGGGACAGTGACGGGAGGCCGGTGTGCGCGGCTTCCTGAAGAGACCGGAGCGGCGGGGGTCTGCGAGCCGGGGGGACCCGGAGCAAGCGGCTCCGGGGCCGGAGAGACTAGGGGATACCGGGGTTCCCCGGTGCCCTGGGGGCCGCGGGGGCCGCGGGGGCCGCGAGAACTGGGAGTGGCCCCTGTCGGAGAGCGGTGGGAGGTGGGGAGACCGAGGGCGGCCGGGGTCCGAGGTGACAGGGAGCGGAGGGAAGGCACCGAGGACAGTGCGAAACCACCCCCTCACCCCCCACCCCGCGAAGGGCAGCCGTCGGAGGAGGAAGGGTCTGCGGGGTGGAGACCTTGAACGAACTCCTCCAGGGAGGGACCGCGGCGCCCTGCCCCCCACAGCGGCTCTGGGACTGGAGTCCGAACCGAGGACCCTCGAAGGGAAGGCTGAGCCGCAGGAGTTGGGATTGGAGACTAGGGTAAGGGTTCAGCGGGAAAGTGGAAGTTCCCTCGAGCAAAATGGGATGGAGGTAAGAGGGGAAAGAGTAATTTCCCTGGAGGGAGAGAGTTCGGGAGATCTGGAGAAACTTGCCCCGGAGTGGGTGAGTGGTCTTGTGGAAGCTGGCCAGGCCAGTGGCTACGGAGAATTTAACAGTGGTGCTGGTGAGGGCTTCTGAAAACAGGAGAAACGAATTACTACTGATATGCCAAGCTGAACCAGAAGAGATTCCTTCCTTAAAAGCAAGGTGACAGTGTCTTGGAGGCTAGGGCTTTAGAAGTGAGTTTTAGGATGACAGCGAAAATACTGGAAAATAAGGACATTAACAGGATGGGGAATTTGAGAGGAAAAGGGGAGGAGTGGCTGAACTAAAGGAGTGAAACTGTGACTTGATCAGATAGAGGGTATTCATGAAGCGGGTAGGCATGCCCTGCTAAATTGAAAATAACTGAAGGATTCTTGTATTATCACTTATCTGGTGATACAGTTTTTACTTAAAGGGATTTAAATTGTCTTTATTTTGTATTCATTCATATATTTTTGAGAAAGGGTCTTACTCTGAAGCCCTGGCTGGGTTCTATATAGACCAGGCTCACCTTCAACTCACAGAGATTCCTCTGCCTCTGTCTCCTGAGTGCTGAGATTACAGGTATTTCAGAAATAAATTTTTTATGCATTTGTAGAATTTTTGGAGTGGTGACTGATGCAGAACTCAGTACTGGTTTGTTACATAGAAAGATCCAAGATTGGAAACGCCTTCGTACAGATTGGTTGGCTCCACCTGAGGTTTCCAATCCAGAAGGCCTAGGGGTGGGGTTCAAGAATTTAGCCCAGGCAATGCTTAGTGTTTGTTCTTCAAGGGATCATATTCTGAGAATAACTTGCTTTAGTGAAAAAATAGTAGCAATCAGAACCTTAAAATACCTGAATACCTGCCCATCTTGCTGAAGAGGTAATAGAAACAGAGAGGGAGAGGGAGAGAGAAAGAGAACACGAGAACACATCTTATGCTAGGCCTGGGCTCCATCAAAAATTTTTTTTGAGATCTTAAAAAAATTACTGATTATTGAAAGTGGAACAGAATACACTAACCTTCTACTTGTGGAGGGAAAGTTCTTATATACATGTTTTAAATCACTGTAAAATCTATGCCTTATAGTCAGAAAAGTTTGACAAACTATGTATGGCAGAAGTATCCCTTCAATATTAAGGAATTAAGTTATTTATTTTGCAGTAGTTCTCAGGTGGTAATAATGGCAGTTTGACAGTACTATAAATTGCATTGAGCCTCTGATTCTGGGAGCTTTTGTGGATCCTGGGAACCTGGCATGTGCACTTACAGGGAGCTGGAGGCAGACAAACAATGGTGTATCTCAGATGGCTCACTGCTGCACCACTTGTACCTACCTGTTACCATTTCCCTTTCACTGTACTGTAAAAGACATTAACATTGATCAACTAACTCAACATCGAACTGGTTTAGAATATTTCATGTGTAACGATAAACAAGCACAAAAGTAAACATTGTAAAAGAGAAAAATGGAGACTTATCACTCTGACATCTGAGGCAGGATTGCTGGAAGGTAGTGGCCGGCCTGAGCTAAAGAGACCAGTCTTTAAACAACAAAACTAAGGAGGGAGAAAGGAGAGAGAAAAAGTACTGATGGGGTAGAGGCTTAGCTACGGAGACTCTTGTGGGTTGTGAAGGAGCTTTTGTTTTGTGAATTTTATTTTCCTGAGAGTGAAGTGGGTTCGGTATATTCTTGTATACTTGTCTCAGGAAACCAAATGTAATTTACAGTATGTATTTAAGCTGCAGTTAAAGTGTATATGAATGTTTTGTCTTATCCTTAGATAAGTTTTTTTCTCTCTTGAGAACCAGATGGCTGCCAGGCATGGTGGTGTACAATTATAACTCACTTGGGAGGATGAAGCAGAGTTGATGTTGATTAGAGGCTAGCCTGGGCTACACAGCAAGCCCTTCTCTCTCTCCCGACCCCTCTCTGATTTTGTTTGTTTGTTTGTTTGTTGTCCTTTTGAGACAAGGCTTCTCTGTATAGCCTTGGCTGTCCTGGAACTGCTCTATAGAGATGACTGACCTGCCTCTGCCTCCGAGTGCTGGGACGGAAGGGGTGCACCACTGCTCCTAGTGAAGACCTTTTCTCAGTGACAGTAACAATAACACAAAACAAAACTGAAAACTAGGTGGTTTATTTTCAAACTAAATGGAATTGGTTTAGATATGTGTCTGGATATAAGAATAAAGAAAGCAGTACTGAAATCTGAAAAAGACAATCCTTGCAGGTCTCTTTAAAAATCTTTAATCCAGGGGATTATGTAACCTTTCATTAATGTTTTATGAAATTGTGAAGAAATATTGCTGCAGCTTTACATCAATACTTTTTAGTTTTTCCCCTCTTTTTAATTCTATTTCAGATTGTTCCAAATTAAACAAGATTTTGATTCCAAAATAAAATTCCAAATGGGAGGTCAAAAACCATATAATCATTTTGTGTTTGATTTCAAAAATAGTTTTTTCACAAAGTAAATTCACTATTTTGGGGTTGGGTTGGAGTAGATGAAACTTCCAAAAATGTAAACTTTCAATTTTTTTTTTACATTGAATTAAATGCAGTATTCCTACCGCTATCGTGTATGCTTATATATGTATGTGTATATATAACTAAGTGATGGAAGAATTAAAATCTTAAGTATGGGGAGAAATATAAAAGTTCATTCCTTATAATGTTGGACATTGGGCAATTAGATTACTTGCTTTAATAACTGGACTTTATTCAGTTAATGTATTATTCACCCATAATTTAATCATACTTATCTATGAATAGCTTTGATTGCTCAACTCATTTTACAATGAAATTCATTAATCTGTAGTTGAATAAATGATAGATTTTGAATCCCAAAGAAGCCTTTCCCAACTGGATTTGAGACTCACTTGCACTTATCAAGGTTTATTTAGAGAAGTGATTTTTAAATGGAACTTAAATTAGTAATAGTTAATTTATCTTATTTTCTATTTCAGGGAGGTCTCTCTTTCCGTTATTATAGCTTCTGTTCAGCCTCCTCTACCTCCTGTTCTCAGTTGCTCATATAGTAATGCTTGGAAATGCTGGTGCCCAGGAAACCAGCCTATAAAAGCACAAATTCCCTCTCTGTGGTTTTTTACTTTATTTCAAGAATTCCTTTATCAGAAAAGATCCCAGAGTAAACTCACCATGTTTTTGAAAAGTACGTCATTCAATAAAATATCTGAAAAGCCCTTATTTTTTAAAACCTTGGTGTTACCATAAATCCTCTAGTTGCAAAGAAATTGTCGTTTTATAGCATACTGTGAATTTTATCATTAGATGTAGAAATACTGTACAAGGCTTTAGGATACATATTCACAAGTAAGACATGAATAAAGGGAACTTTTGGCGAATAAAAACTATGCACTTTGAAATCTTGATGCAAAAGGAGGCTTGAAACTAAGTAAGAATGAGAATCCTGGCATGCTGAGGAAGAGCAGGAAATGTGGCGAGGAGTGAGCTGTTGTTGGCAGTTTTCCTGCAGTGACATATGTAAAGGGGGACGGTCCTATTTGCAACTTTCTGGACGTATTCTTAGCTCTCTACAGTTCCTACTGCTTCCCATAACTCTGTGTTTTCTCCCACTCAGGAAATAATGCTAGAATGCAAGTAAATGGGCTGACGCTTCTGAGAGGAAGGGCAGGGCCGTGTAGATCTTCCCTCAGCCCTTAGTGCTGGTGATCTGACCCAGGACCCTGGTGTGAGCTACAGCCTTGCCTCAGCTCTGTGGATTTAAAAGAAATCTCAGGATTAACCAAGGAGCTATTATGCTAGCCATTGAAGTTCAGTGACTTCCCCATTTCTTCCCACTAAAAGCTCAGTTTCTTTCCATTTATTTTGTATTTTTAAACTAGGCATGGGCTGTATTTTTAAATCATGTGTTTGAACACACACACACACACACACACACACACCCCACACACACACACCCCACACACACACATAGTCAGATTTAGCAACAAGCTCCTTATGGCTGAGCCATCTCATTGGTTGTTTTGTTTTTGGGGAATGGGAGATTCAAAACCAGGCCCTTACGAACGCTAAGCAAGTGTTCTACTTTTGAGCTCTGCCCCATTCCCCTCTCCACTTGTTTATTGCTACCTTATGCTTTTATTTCTTTTTCTTATTTTAGTTCATTTTTGAGGTGCTAGAAGTCAAACTCATGGCTTTTTATGTGCTAGGCAAGTGTTAAAACACTGAGTTTTAGTCCCAGGTCTAAGAATACCTAGGATGATTTTTTTTTCTTTTTTAATTTTTAAAAGTTTGTTTGGAAGTAGGGTTTCAATCCATAGTTTAGTCTGGTCAGTAACTTGCTGTGTCACCAGATAGATTTAAACTCCAAATCCTTCAACCTCAGTGACCTGAGTGCTAGGCATACAGGTATGTAGTAAGACCTAACAACTAGCCTAACATTCTTTAAACTAGTTATCAGAGTCTTGAATTATCTTACTAGAGAGCAAAAGCTTAATTATGGTAATTTGATTATATTGTTTATGTATTAATTCAGAAAATGATTATTAGATTTTTTTCCTACTTTTTTGTGTTTATTTAAAATTTTTCATACAGGCCATCTGAACCTTAGGCTGGCCTCAGATTTTTAAAATAGCTCCTGGTTTTTCTGTCTTCACCTCCAGAGTCCTGGAATTATATGTATTGTATCACCATGGAACCCCCATCCCCATTTTTGTTAGGGAAGAGGAGGAATAGCAAAGAGAAAAAGGAAGAACCTACAAATTTGCTAATTTTTTAACTATAAGATGGATCTGATTATCTTTTGCTTTGGAAAGGTATGTTTGTATGTATATCTTCATATATTTCAGTTGTATTGTGGATAACACTACTAGTTTTTAAAACTTGTTTTTATTTTCTTTTTTTTTTTAATGTGTATTAGTGTTCCTGCATAAATGCATGTGCTCTGTGCATGCCTGCTACCCTCAGAGGTCAGAAGAGGACATTGGATCTCTTAGAACTGCAGTTACACATGGTCTGAGCTACCATGTGGGTGCTGGGGCTTGAACCTGGGACCTCTAGAAGAGCACCAAGTGCTCTTAACTGCTGATCCATCTCTCTAGACCCCCTTTATTATGAGAATGTATTACTTCCTTTCCTCATCGATGAAAACTTCCCAGGAAGAAGCTGGAAGGTGGGGTTTACTATTAGCTTACAGCTTACAGGCAGTGGCGGCAGAGTGGCTATGGGCTCCATCTGTAGCAGGAGGAACTTGGGTTGTAGACTGTGAGGCAGAGAGCTTGGACTGGGACCGGGGCTGAACTGTAGATCTTCAAGACCTACTGTCCAGTGGCCACTCTCCCACTGAGCTGCACCTTCCAGAGGTTCCACAGCTTCCCCAAAATAGCACTATGTGGATGCCAGATGTTGAAACACCAGAGTTTTTAGGAGACATTTTACATCCAAACTGTAACTTTTTGTTATGTTGTTCTTGTTCCTCATAAGCTCAGGTATATTGCTCATAATGTGAAATACATTTAGTTTAACTTCCAGAGTCCACAAAATTGTAACAGTACCAACAGTTACTAAAGTTCAAAGCCCAAAGTCTCTTCTGACTCTCAGCCGTGGGCAACTGTAAAATAAAAATAGGTTGACTGCCGGGCGGTGGTGGCGCACGCCTGTAATCCCAGCACTTGGGAGGCAGAGGCAGGCGGATTTCTGAGTTCGAGGCCAGCCTGGTCTACAGAGTGAGTTCCAGGACAGCCAGGGCTATACAGAGAAACCCTGTCTCGAAAACAAACAAACAAACAAACAAAAATAGGTTGACTGCTTCCATTGCAGTCAAGGAATAAGGTTAGCAGGTAGAAACTGGCTGAAACAAGACTAAAATTCAGCAGGGCAAACAAATCCTGAACTCCTAAATCTGGCTTCTGGGTTTTGTGGTGGCATTGCATAATTCAGTGGACTGGGGCTTGGCCCTTTGTGCTGTCACTAGTGACCTTTCTCTAGGCCTGGCTCTTCTCAGTACCTGTAGCATTTTCAACAGACTAGGGTTCCTGGTATCTCCAACATGCTGGGTTTCCATTGCAACTTAGGCTTCTTCCTCAGTGTCACACATCACTCACTCAGGGCCTCTTTGTAGAGCCTTCTCTGTTTACATTGCTGGGCCTCATTAGCTTTTTTTCTGGAACCTTGGCACAAGTATGTCTCCAAAATCAGCACCTCCTGGATGGTGCCGGATTCTGTTTGCCAGCTCAGCATATAGCTTGCTTGGTTCTTATATATTGTGATTGTAGCAGCCTTGGAGTACCTGGGTGGGTGAATCTCTGGTGGCCCTGTTGGATCAGGGCGCCACTGCTCTGGCACTCTCTGTTCAAACACTTCCCGCTTGGAGGCACTCCCCTTTTAGTTGAAGATTTACCAGAGGTTGCATTGTTTTACCAGAGAGCTTCCTCTGGGTGGGGTCTTGACTTTTCTTCTTCTTTTTAATGATGCTCTTCAGACACCCCAGTAGAGGGCGTCAGATCCCATTACAGATGGTTGTGAGCTACCATGTGGATGCTGGGATTTGAACTCAGGACCTTCAGAAGAGCAGTCAGTGCTCTTAACCGCCGAGCCATCTCTCCAATGGCTTTTCTTAAGTATAGTCAGTTTAATAATGGAATATGGGCATTTTTTCATATTCATCTCATATACAACCTGAAATGTTCTTAAGCTTTTTTCCTTGCCAAACTGCATATTTTTCATGTTTTCTGCCTCGTTTGGCTTAGATTTTTCATTGAGAACCTAGTTGAAGGCAGCCACAGCCTAGATCCTATGCTGTGTTGAGATTTTCTCTGCCACATGATTAATAAACTTTGAATTTCACCTTATTCACATAGCAGGATATGGAATATAGCCAGATTGCCCCCATCCCTAGAATTGAACATGGATTGAGCCTGTAGCCCAATTCCTATTATATCTTTTTCTCTCTCAAAACTTCATGAGTCTACTGTCTGCATGTCTATTCTCCCAGATTCCCGCAAGAATGGCTAGTTAAGCTCTCATTACAACATTCCAAGACTTGTTTAGCTTACTGATCCAAACTCTTCCACATTCTTTCCATAAATTAGTTCCAAAGGCCTTTGAACCACACTGTTAGACTTGTTACAGCAACAGCCCCATTTCTGGTACCAATTTTCTGTATTAGTTAACCGTTGTCCCTCTGAAAACTAAGGTAGGAGAGGTTTGAGTCCTGTTTTAGTGGAAATAAAGTCCGTCCTGTCGGGGAAAGCATGGCAGCTGTGGCTCTGCCCTTGGTGGTCGCTTGGTGCTTTTGGCATGGCTTGTTACATCTAGGCAGACCCAGAAATAGCTTAGGCTCAAAACCTGCCCCCAGCTAGGCCCTACCTCCTAAAGGTTGAACATACTCCCCAAATGGTACCACTAACTGGCTACCAGGTATTCAAACATATGAGCCAGGAAGCAATGAATCTAAACCATAACAGTTTTTAGTTCTTAATATCCCTTAGTTAAAAGAAATTCCTCTTTTATCTTCTTAAAACAAGAAGACAGATCTGGAGTGTTACAGAGCCACAAATTAGCCTGATTATTACATAGGCGTATCTGTATCTGTCATAACATTGGAAAAGATGTGATTACATCTAGAGGAAGCATGATAAAACAGATAATCAAACTTTTATAATTATATAAAGAAATTATCTTATTAATTTATAGATTGGATAGTTTATTAGACCTTTCACACTCAGTTTTTTCATCTATAAAATTGAATCTATTCTATACTTATTACCAGGTTAATGTTGATAAATGAGAAACATTTTGTAATCACCTTGTTTGTAGTAAGCATTCAATACATGATGTGGATAAATTGTTACAGTTAAAACAACTTTAGACTTACAAACTTCTCTTTTACAGAATAGATGGGCTAATATCCCAGTTATTATAATTATATGCAATGTGGCAATTAGGAAAAAAGTAGACTTTAACATTTTACATATGGGGCTAGAGAGATGGCTTAGTGGTTAAAAAAGCACATACTGCTTTTTTAGAGGTCTAGTACTTGGTCCCTGGTACCCAGGTCCGGCAGCTCATAACCTCCTGTAACTTAAGCTCTAAGAGGTCCAGTCCCCACTTTCGCACTCTGTGGGTGCTGCACTCATGTATAAACCCCCACAACAGAAAATTGTACACACACACACACACACACACACACACACACTTAAAAATAAAATCCTTTAAAAAGTGAAAATTTAGATTTTAAATCACTTTTAACTACTTTTGTTTTTGTGGTTTTGGCTTAATTTGTTAACTTGGACTAAAACTCAAGGCAGATGAGGCCAGTATTGTATTGTGTAGGTAGAGGCTGTGTCTCTAGTTTGTAACCTGAACTTCTTCCAAATAAGCCTTTGCTAACAGTGGGAAGGAAACATTAACTCACTTTCCTTTTTAGAAAAAAAAGTTCAACATTATATTAGTGATTTTATTAACCCCATTGCTTTTATTGAATGGTTTCATTTAATACTACTGTTAATGCTTTTGTTTATTTGTGTGTTTTATACAGTCTTGCTCTGTAGCCCTGCTGGCCTGGTACTTGCTACTTAGTGCAGGCGGCCCTTTTTTGAGGAGAACTCAAAGCAGTTCTGTCTCAGCATCCCATGTTCTGGGACAATTAGATAAATATACACAAAAAGTTAAGCCCTTCCACACCTATATAAAAAAATTACCTCAAAATAGATTATAAATGGTATAAAAAATGAAAATACATAATATATAGACATATATTAAAAGATTATGTAATACAGAAGAAAATATATAGAAAATTATCTATGCATGATAGAAAAGATTTACAAATCATGTCTGTTAAGAGACATATCCATAACATACAAAATTTTATGACTCATAACAATGAAAACACAATTCATTTTTAAAAGATAATGAATCTGTTGACAGAAGCTCTGAATAGACATTTCTTCAAAGATATAAAAGGCCAGTAAACACATGAAATTTTCATTAACCATCAGAAAAATGCAACTTAGCATCTATTAGAATGTCTACGTACTAGCATTTATTTGAGTGACTACAGCTGGTCTTACACATGGTGACATACACCTGCTTGTAATCTCAGTTCTAGAGAGGCTGAGGCAGGACAACTATAAATTTAAGTTCAGGTTGGCCTGTATAGTATGACCTATATTAAAACAAATTAAAAATAAGGCCTGGAGAGTCTAGCACTTAGTGGGAGTACCTTGTATGGATGTGGCCCTGGGCTTGATCCCCAACATGGTGGGGAAGGACAGAAATAATAGCAAGTGCAGATGAGGATGTGAAGCATCTGGAACCCTTAGAGTGTGAGTGTGATCTGGCATGCTTGTAATCTCCATAATTGGGAGTGGAGGAAGCAGGATAAGGAGTTCCTGGTCAACCAGCTGAGGCTACCTGATACCCTCTCTCAAAATACCAAAAGGAAAAGAAAAGAAATTGGAATTTGTATTCTCACTGCCTGAAGGACTGTAAATGCTACAACTGCTTTTTAAAACTCCACAGGTGGAGGCCCAGGAAAGAGCTCAGTGGATAAAAGCACTTGCCACACAAACCTGGACACTTAAGTTTGATTTCTGGAACATACATAAAAAACAACAAAACCAAAACAACAACAAAACCAAAACCCTGCCATATAACCCAACAATATCACTGCTAGATAGACTCAATAGAAATAAAAATACATGTCCACACAAAAATTCCTGTATGATAGCTGAAGAGATGACTTGTTGGTTAAGAGTGTTTGCTACTCCAGGCTGGAGAGATGGCTCCATGATTAAGAGCACTTGCTGTTCTTGCTAAGGACTCAGGTGTGGGCCCCAGCATCCACATTAGTTTCTCACAACTGTCTATTAACTCAGTCTCAGGAGAGTTAATGCCCTCTGGCCTCTGGTCATCTGCATGCATGTGGTATACATAAACTCATGAAGGCATACACACATACACAGTTTAAAACAACAAGTAAATCTTTAAAAAGAGCACTTGCTACTCTTCCAGAGTTCTGTTCCCAGCAACCACTTTAGGCAGCTCACAACTACATATAATTAGCTCCAGGGACTGGAGCTCTGGTAAGAAGTGGGGCTGTTAGATGACGCAGTGGATAATGGCCTTTGCCCTAGAATCCTGACAGTCTGAGCTTGCTCCCAGGAACTCAGGTAAAGGTGGAAAGAAAGAACTGCCTTCTGACCAGTGTATGCTTGTTATGAAATGGATGCTTCCACACACATCCTGTACAGAGACTAAAGAGTAATCTTTTTGCTTTTTAATTAAAATATGGACTGAGGGTATAGCTCCTCAGTGGTAGAGCACTTACCTAGTATTCACAAGGCAGGAGATTTGATCTGCAGAACTAAGAAAAAAAAAATCTTACAACTTAGAAGATGTATGTGTCATTTTGAAAGAAACTTACTGGTTTATAGAACTCTTTTCTTGAGTTAGAGTTAAATTTATAATATATATATATATATATATTATTAAAAATGTATATACACACATGTAACTTTTTTCAGTGATAGGTACCTAAGTCTTTTACTATATCCTTACCACTAAATTGGGCTTTTAAATTGTTTTCCTTGTGGGTTTTTTTTTTTTACACATTAGTTTATCTTTTACATGTGTGGGTGGTTTGTTTATATGTATGATTGTGTATCATGTGCATGCATTGCCTGCAAAGGACCAAGTCATGATACTCTGATTGTGCATGTGTATCAAAGTATCATACTACCTCCTGATACCAAGGGAGGTATCAAATCCCTTGAACTGGAGTTGCCACATGGATGCTGAAAATCAAACTAGAATCCTCTGGAAGAGCAACCAGTACTGAGCCTCCTCTCCAGCCCTTATGATTTTAATAGGCCTTTATCTCTTCTGGATGTCATAAAAGCAAAAGCAAGGGAAATACCTACCTATATCTATCTATCTTTTATTGTTTTTGTATATATGTACATATATATATGTATTTGTATGTATTTTATATTTGGATTCTATGTGTCTAATTTCTGTTTGTAGGGTTCCTTTTCAGAATATGAGGCCAGTTTTTTCCAGGTATGAACTGATCTCCTGGGAAAGCAGGTTGCTGGCTCAGTTGACCTCTTACCATGCCTTTCCTTTCTGTTGTTGCTTTGTAAAAGTTGAGTTTTGCCCTGTGGGAAATTACTAACTCATGTAATTATTTTTCCTAATTTAGATGAAATATGTTGGTATATGTTTATTTTGTACTGAATTATGTATTTTTTCAATATTATAGATTTGTTAGCAGACTCTGAAGAACTTTGATTTCATTTGATAAATTGAATATTCATATCTGAAATTACATTAATGGTGTGTTCCTTTAACAAATACACATATTCTTATGGTCTTTTACTCCATTCAGTAGTGAGGGGTATGTATCTCTTGTGTTCTTTTTTTTTTTTTTTGGTTTTTTGAGACAGGGTTTCTCTGTGTAGCCCTGGCTGTCCTGGAACTCACTCTGTAGACCAGGCTGGCCTTGAACTCAGAAATCCACCTGCCTCTGCCTCCCAAGTGCTGGGATTAAAGGCACGCGCCACCACCGCCCGGCATCTCTTGTGTTCTTAAAATGAAGTCTATAGCCCTTTGAAGTATAGTCATAGTTTGTGTGGCTTTGCCCTCTAATTCATCTGACGGTGGAGAGGACAGGGAAAGGGTGGTACCTAAGTATAGATGGGTTCAGAAGCAGGAGGATAACTTGTAATGTTATCTAGCACTAGCGTAACTATGGTTGACAGTGGTCCAGTGTGTATGTCAGGAGAGCCAGCAAAGATCATGGTTCACAAAAAAAGATAAATCTATGAAGTGATTTATACTGGTTACTCTTTTGTATACATTGTACATGTGTATCAGAGTATCATAATATCTCCTGTAAAGTATAGTTATGTGTCAATTTAAAACAATATAAAGCAAAAGAACAAGAAAGCTCCTGGGTAGTGGTGGTGCATGCCTTTAATCCCAGCACTGGGGAGGCAAAGGCAGGTGGATCTACAGAGTGAGTTCCAGAACAGTCAGAGCTATACCGAGAAACCCTATCTTTGGGGTGTGTGTGTGTGTGTGTGTGTGTGTGTGTGTGTGTTTACCATAGCAATGTCTGTTGTGCCCATTATTGACATACTACTTTAGTTACTTAAAGTGATAGTTATTATTTGAGTACACAAGAACTCCAAGACCATCTTGTTCTTAAAGCATGGGCAGAAGGTGGTTTCAGCTCTGTCCAGATCAGGTGGAATTTAGTATTATTATCCTCTGTTCTTCTCAAGATGCTAGCCAACAGAACTGCTTTCTTAAATATTCAAGTATTCCTTAGGATGATTAGGAGTAAGTTCTTTGGACTTGAGAACTCTCAAAAATTAATTCCTGGCATAGTGATCCTGCCTTTAGTCCCAGTGTGTTAGGAAGCAGAGGCAGGTGGATCTTTGAGTTAGAGGACAACTTGTTCTATATAGCCAGCTCTAGGCCAGCAACAACTACACACAACCAAGAAGAGCCTCTTCCAGTCCTAGTCAGCTCTGCCCCATTGTCTCCACCTGACTAAAGATGAAGCTGACAAATCAAAGAGATTTACACACTGGCAGAGAAAGAACTGGTCCCTCACAAGTGGGTATGGTCCTGGGGACTCACTTGGTGTTGCATAGTACAAGCTGTGACTAGCAATAAAATACTTTTTGTTTTGTATTTTTGAGACACAGTCTCACTATGTAGCCCAGACTTGGCATCAGACTCAGAATCCATAGGCCTCACTCCCAAGTGCAGGATTGTAGGCTTGTACCACTACCTGAGTACAGTGAGGAACTTCAGTTTTTAATGAGCATACAAAGTAACAGATTTTCTTATGGCATTTTCATACGTACTTAGTTCTGATTGATTCTGTTCCCCTCACCCCTTTTAAATATAATACACATTTTAGTATAAGTACTTGAAAATAGTTTACAACTGCTATGGACCATTTTATTAATTTTATCATTTGTGCAACCAGTTTCATAACACTAACATTGAGATTCTTTAATTTTCAGCTATAAATAAAACTTTGATGAACATTTTTAAAAATGTATTTTATGTGTATAGGTGTTTTACCTGCATGTATGTAAGTATACCACATGCATGCCTGGTGCCTGTGGAGACAGGAAGAGTTCCCTAGAACTGGAGTTAGAGCTGTGAGCTGCCATGTGGGTGCTGGGACTTGAACCCAAGCCCTCTGGAAGAGCAGTCAGTATTCTTAAGCTATCTCACCAGAGAACGTTGTTAGTTATAAATCTTTGTTCATATTTCTGTATTCTCAAAATAGATTCTTGTAACCAGAATGATTAATTCAAAGTGTAATAACAGACTTTCAGGCTTGGGAAAGCACTGCACAGTTCCTTTCTAGAGGTGATGCCAACATGTGTTTTTATTAACAGTGAGGCTCAGATAAGGAGTCTTACCAACATTATTTAAAATGCTTGGTACCATAATGGGGAGAAAATGGTAACTGATTTGTGAATTTTGTATATATTTGATGAATTCAACATTGTTGATCATTGGGACACTTAAAATATGATCATAGGGGTTGAAGTAGAGACTCAGGGAGAGAGCCTGAGTTTATCATACGTACAGTCTTTGGCACCAAAAATACAAAATAAAAAATAAGCTCATTGCCGGGTGGTGGTGGTGCCCTGGCTGTCCTGGAACTCGCTCTGTAGACCAGGCTGGCCTCGAACTCAGAAATCCGCCTGCCTCTGCCTCCCAAGTGCTGGGATTACAGGCGTGCACCACCACTCCCGGCTATTTAAACCTTTTTAAATTTTTTATTTTGTTTTGTGCATCTGGTTTGCATGTGTGTCTGTGCACCATGTGCATACCTGGTGCCTATGGAGGACAGAAGAAAGCATCTGATCCCCTGGAACTGAAGTTACAGACAATTGTGAGTCATCTCGTGCTGGCAATTGAACCTGGGTCCTCTGTAAGAGCAACCAGTACTCTTAACCACTGAGCCCCATCTAGCCCCATTCTTCCCACCCAAGCTCTTTTTTGAGACAGGGTCTCTCACTGAGCCTGGAACTTTGATTCAGCTATACTGGCTGGTATACTGGCTGGCCAGCAAACTCCATCGACCCTCCTGCTCTGTCTTCTTAGTGAGAGGATTATAGGTGTGCACTGCCATGCTCTATGTTCTCTTTTTAAAGATTTATTTACTTATTTAAGTATATGAGTACGTTGCTGTCTTCAGATACACCAGCAGAGGGCATTGGATCCAATTACAGATGGTTGTGAGCCACCCTGTGGTTGCTGGGAGTTGAACTCAGGCCCTCTGGAAGAGCAGTCAGTGCTCTTAATCACTGAGCCATCTCTCCATCCCCATGGAGATGGCTGCTTTTTATATGGGTGTAAGATATAAAAACCCAGGTCTTCATACTTACATGGCAAACACTTGACTGTGACTGAGCCAATCCCCAAGGCTCTAAATATCTTTCTTAGCAAGTATATTTTATTACTGTATATGGATCTAGACTTAGTAAATTGGTTTGCAAGAGTAAATGCTAATTTATAATTAAAAATAAAATAAAAAGCAGTTATTCCAAGTAAATGACTTTTCAAAGTTTTATGATACTGTGATAATTCATTGAATTTTGGACTTAAATATTTGCTGTTAATTATTGGGAACTTTGATAACTTAAATGGCCAAATATGTACTTAAGGCTGTGCTTCATAGAGTTACTTTTTGTATATGGAATCACTCATTGGCTTAGGAACACTGAAATTTCATGATCTGCTTGGGACATTTTTGTATTTATTCCATGTGTAAGAAGCGATAGTCCTGTAGGTTAGTAATAACCTAGCAGCCGTCAGTGTGTTACTAGATTTGTTCTCAGTGGCTTACGTCTACTCATTAACTTAATCCTCTCAACAGCCATTGAGTTGCTATTTTGTTTTTATTTTCCAGTTAAAAAGCTTTGAGGTATTAGAGAATAAACAGTTTTTCATGATTGCAGAGTTAAGTGGTAGAAATAGGAATTTACATTTAGTTTGGTTCCAAGCCTCAGACTCAATTCAATTTTGCCTTCTTTTTAGAACATAACATTCTGTGATAGTGATGGCCTAAATTGAAGTTGCTATTTAAGAATATACAGAGAGGAGATGGGGAGATGGCTTATTGGGTATAGTGTTTGTTGTGCAAGAGTAAGGACCGAAGTTCAGATCTTCAGCACTCATGTAATAAGCTGTGTGGTGGTTATGCTCCCATAACCCTGTGCTGTTGGTTCTAGACAGGTGGGCCCTGGAGCTCCCTGCAGTCTAGCCAAAATGGAGAGCTCTAGGCTCTGTAAGAGACCCTGTCTTAAAAAGTAAGGTTGAAAGAAATTGAGAAGCCACCCATTGTCAACCTTAGGCCTCTATGTCTGCACACATAGTTGTGAGTGCATGTGCACACACTTGCACACAGGCACAAACACAAGACTATGGAGTTAAAGTAATTGTTATGGTGAGAGAACAGGAGAACCAATTTTGATCTTGATGAAGGCCACACCTAGGATTGATAATTTTAATTGTCACGAAGGATTAGAAGTAGTCATCATGTTGATGGAGGAGAAGTATTTTCTACAGTTGGGAATGCTTTGAAATGGGAATGAGTCTGAATTTTGAGGAATTACAGTGAGGTTAGAGCTTAGCGTGTGGTATAAAGAAGGAAAAGTAACTTTTATTTTGTGGCTGATGATCAAATATGTATGTGTGCACGTATGCCACGGTGTGCATGCAGAAGTCAGAAGCAGACTGGGAGTTATTCCCTCCTTCCATCCTGTGGGGTCTGGGGATTGAATTTAGGTTGTCAGTCTTGGCAGTAAACACCTTTACCTGCTGCACTTTTTGCACCAGTGGCCAAAAAGTGTCTTAGTTAAAAGGAGTATTAGATAATTAGGGAATGAAGAAAAATTCCTACTAGAGGAGATCGTTAGGTAGTATTGTTGTGTTTGAGATTGTGTGAATTTACGATAATAATCTGTCCAGATATGTGATTTTTCTTCAATGCTTCATTGAAGTTAGAGAGAAAATTGTTTCCAGTTTTGCTAGGAAGATTTGAAGAGGAGAGACAAAGGAGATGTTGAATTGAGGGACAGAAATACTTGTGTTGTTGAGCTGTGAAATCTAAGTTGGGTAAAGAAGGAAGTGGGGACTGATAGAAAGTGGAAGGTTCATAATTTTACCTCATTAAAAACAGAACTACTAACTGGGCGTGGTGGTGCACGCCTGTAATCCCAGCACTTGGGAGGCAGAGGCAGGTGGACTTCTGAGTTCGAGGACAGCCTGGTCTACAGAGTGAGTTCCAGGACAGCCAACCTCCCTCATACTAACTGAGAGACAGGATGGATGGATGGATGGATGGATGGATGGATGGATGGACGGATGGACGATGCACGATGGACAGACAGACCGGGCCTGGTATAGTCTTTTAAAACCTCCAGCCCATACCCAGTGACAGACCTTCTTCTGCAAAGCCACACCTCCTTATCCTTCTCCATAGTCCACCAACTGGGAACCAAGCCTTCAAGTATATGAGCCTGTGGGTTCATTTCATTCAAACCACCACAAGGTCTAAGCTTATTTTCCCTTAACAAGATGAAAAAACTCATATTGTTGTTATGCTCCTTGTAAAACTGTTTGTTGGGTTTTCATACATAGCTAAATATACTCTTATTATAATGATCTAACAGTAGTAGAAGATATATATGCAAGTGAAATGAAACCATACAGTCACACAGAACTTTATATGCTTAATGGCTTAACTGCTGCAAACCAGAAATTATCCAGACATATTTGTAACTGGTAAGCTGAGAAACTTTGGTACCTCCATACAATGAAATAATATTTTGCCCTTTTTGCCCCCCCCCTTTTTTTTCTTTCCGAGACAGGATTTTTCTGTATAGCCCTGGCTGTCCTGGAACTCACTCGGTAGACCAGGCTGGCCTCCAATTCAGAAATCCGCCTGCCTCTGCCTCCCAAGTGCTGAGATTAAAGGCATGCGCCACCACTGCCCGGCTTGCCCTTTGTTTTATAATATGAGTGGATGGAGACTTACAAAGCTATGTGTGATTCTACTACAATAGTTTTTAGATGTATTTATTTTTATTCGTGTGTGTGTGTGTGTGTGTGTGTGTGTGTGTGAGAGAGAGAGAGAGAGAGAGAGAGAGAGAGAGAGAGAGAGAGAGAGAGTGCAGGTGCCTATAGAGATCAGAAGATGGTATCAGATTTCCGGGAGCTGGAGTTAGAGGCAGTTGTGAGCTATCTGACATGGGTTTTGGGATCCAAACTTGGGTCCTCTGGAAGAACAGCAAGCCCTCTTAACCATTGAGCCATCTCTCCAGTCCCCCTCTATGGTATTTTAAAGCAAGTAGAACTACAGAGTCAGAAAACTGTCTGGTAGTTTCCAGGTGTTAAAGGAGGGTTTGTTTGCACAGGGCATGGAGGGAATTTTTTTTTTTTAATATTCTGTATTTTTTTTATCCTGACTGCTATAAAGGCCACCTGGCTATGCAAGTTCACATTCAGAAATGTACAGTAAAAATGTTGGGGTTTAGTATATGTACATTATATCTCAAAGTTCTAGTGCATAAAATATTTAAAAATATCTGGAGCCCGACATGCTAGCATACAGATCTGTAATTTCAGTGTTTGGGAGGCAAAGACGCTCAAAGTTCAAGGTGAGTTTGGGCTGAACAGTGACTTCTAGACCAGCTAGGTTGCTTAGAGACAGTGGCTCAAAAGTAAAAAAAACAAAAACAAAAACAAACAAAACCCCAACACCTTATTTCAACAATTTTGCAGAAATATATGTCAAATGGAGTTTTTAGATTCCGCTTATATCACTTAGGGGAGGAGAACGTGGTATATAGGTATCATTAGCACTGGAAAAAAACTTTGAAGCTCTTGAGAACATTATGCAAATGTTACTTATCTTTATGCCTAGCTGACCCCATAGCATGTCTTTAAAAAGGAGTTACAGCATGCATGTGGTGGTGCATGCCATTGATTCCAGCAGATAGAGGAGGTAGAGGCAGATAGATGCAGATGGGCCTCTCTGAGTTCAAGCCAGAACTATATGCTGAGAGCCGTTTGTTTGTTTGTTTGTTTTGTTTTGTTTTTTTGAGACAGGGTTTCTCTGTGTAGTCCTGGCTGTCCTGGAACTCACTCTGTAGACCAGGCCTCGAACTCAGAAATCCGCCTGCCTCTGCTTCTCAAGTACTGGGATTAAAGGCGTGCACCACTACTGCCCAGCTCCTATATTTCTTTAAGGCAGTTTTTTATGTCCTTCTTGAAGTCCTCTATCAGCATCATGAGATAGGATTTTAAATCCAAGTCTTGCTTTTCCGGTGTGTTGGGGTATCTGGGACTTGCTGTGGTGGGAGAACTGGGTTCTGATGTTGCCAAGTGGCTTTGGTTTCTGTTGGTAGGGTTCTTGTGCTTGGCCGGCGAGAGCCTGTTTTTTTGTTTTGTTTTGTTTTTTGTTTTTGTTTTTGTTTTTGTTTTTGTTTTTTTAAAGATTCTCTAGTGTTGCAAGAGACTAAGAGACCTTTACTGTGTTCTTATTTCTAGGTTTAGAGCCTAGACTTGGTTGGATTATCTAAAATTGAATGGCTAGTTAGTGGCAAAAACAGATTGTAAATTATGGAATAGTAATTTGGTGTTTATTTGACTAAAGCTATACTTTGGGATCTGATTTCTAGTTATTTTCTGTGCAGACTGTTTTAATTTCCCTTTAGAACTTCTCAATTGTGTCATCCTAAAAGTGGAAACCACTCCCTTCCTAGTGGTAGGAGGGCTCCTATGTCTGGGTGATAGGGCTAATGTGCAGAGGTCCCTTGTCACTTGAGATGCTTAGAGCCAACAAATTAAGATACTTGTTCAGCTGAGTGAAATTTGAATGTTTATATTTCAAGCTATCACATTCTATCATTAAAATAGTTTTTATTTCTAATTTTATTGTATTTAAAGAGGTTTATTGACAGGATAGAAGGAATTCGAGTTTTCTAGGTTCTTTGTAGTTATCTTAAGTGATGAGGCCTTTCATAAACACTGAGAAAGGTAATGGAGCATGGAGACTGTCTTCAGGAAATAGAGAATGGACTGTTGTTCAGGCTATAGCAGCGGCTTCAGAGATTCTGGTTTTGAGATTCAGATTTCATTGTTCTCTGGAGCTCTGATTGTGTAACATTTTTACAGTTGCCTCTGATCCCCAATTCTAGTACCATCCTTAGATTTCCTTTCTTGAAGAGATTGTACCTACTGTGGCTATTGCCTTGTAGGTACAGAGCTAGTAGGTGACTGGATTTTTTTCCTCTTGGTTTGGAAGCTTGACTGGTGTTCTCCAGGATTTCTGGGAGTACTTTTATCATTTTCCTTAACCCTATTTATTTATTTAGTGTGTTGGTGTTGATTGCCTGTGTAGATGGAGGGCAGAGGACAGCGTAAGAGAGTCAGTTATTGCTTTCTACAACGTGGGTCCCAGGGATAGAACCCAGGGTGTTACATTTGGCAGCAAGTGTTCTTACCTATGGAGGCATCCATCTTTCTGTGTCCCTGATTCCCCTAAGCCATAGGTCTAGGCAGTGCTGAATTTGTGTGTGTGTGTGTGTGTGTGTGTGTGTGTGTGTGCGCGCGCATGCGTGCATGCGTGCGTGCGTGCGTAAGATCATGTTTTCCAGTCTGGGGAGCATGACACTATATTTTGCTGCTCAGTCTTTTATAAGGCGTCCTACCCCAGCCTCTGTAGGTTTCTCTGTTTTATGTGGAACACTCTCAGTCCCTGACCCCTAAAGAAGCTAAATTCCCATTCTCACTGCCGCTGCCTGTTTTTTTGCTCCCTGGCCTTCTGGCTTCAGCACTGCTGTCTCTTTGTGTTCCTATTACAACCTGAAAGGTACTTACACTTACAGTAAGTATGTTTTGAGCCAGTTGTTTTTTATTTATTTGACACGTTGCCAGGCATGGTGGCACATTCCTTTAATCCCAACATGAAGTTTGATTCCAGCATGTTCTACAGAGAGAGTTCCAGGATAGCCAGTGCTACACACAGAGAGAAACCCATCCCAACAAAATAAAACAACCCAAACCCCAAAACATAAAACTAAACAAGCCACACACACATGTACACATATATATGGTTGTTATTTCAGAAATTTTACTATGCAATGTTGACTGGAAACCTCTATAATCATTTAAATCCATATCTGAAAAACATTTGGTTGATACAGTTAAATTTAATTTTAGTTTATACCCTTGCAATCTTAAATTAGAGGTTTGTCATTTTAAATTGCAAATTAAAATAAGTGTTCAGCTGGAGAGATGGCTCAGCGGTTAAGAGCACTGACTGCTCTTCTAAAGGTCCTGAGTTCAAATCCCAGCAATCACATGGTGGCTCACAACCGTCTGCAGTGAGATCTGATGCCTTCTTCTGGAGTGTCTGAAGACAGCTACAGTGTTCTTGCATATAATAAATTAAAACAAGAAACTATTGACTTGCTCTATTCTTTGTATTTACAGTTGAATTGTTTGGTTTTTTTGTTTGTTTTTTTGTTTTGTTTTGTTTTGTTTTGTTTTGTTTTGTTTTGGTTTTTGGTTTTTCGAGACAGGGTTCCTCTGTATAGCCCTGGCTGTCCTGGAACTCACTCTGTAGACCAGGCTGGCCTCGAACTCAGAAATCCATCTGCCTCTGCCTCCCAAGTGCTGATATCAAAGGCATGCGCCACCACTGCCGGCTATTTTTTTTTTAACAGTAGTTTTTTTTGTTTTTTTTGTTTTTTTTTTGGTTTTTCGAGACAGGGTTTCTCTGTATAGCTCCGGCTGTCCTGGAACTCACTCTGTAGACCAGGCTGGCCTCGAACTCAGAAATCCACCTGCCTCTGCCTCCCAAGTGCTGGGACCGCCCGGCTTAACAGTAGTATTTTAAGAAATAAGTAATTGATACTTTTTTAAACTCTGCCTAACTTCCCATTGAAATAACTGAAATTTTATTGTATAGATGTCACAGAAAAATCATTATAAAAGTTACAGTGGAGAGAATTGGGAGAAAGGCGCATGAGACTATGGGGAGGGAGCATGGTAGGAGGTGGTGCTTAGGACATAGGTGTAGGCTTGAACAATCATGGTTGTTACTCAGAAACAAAAAGGAGAGATGAAAACTTCACTGTGATCTCAGAGATTTTTATTATGTTGAGATCAGGGTGATTTGAGATCTAGGGTGTCACTGGGTAGCTCGGACTGACCTGAAACTCACTGTGCTTCCCAGCTGACTTGACCGTGTGATCCTCCCACCTCTGAGTACCCCAGTGGCTGGGGTCCAGGCATGCACAGCAGTGCATGGAGTGCAAAGGCCTTTCTCATTATCTGATACATCAGTTAAATTACCTATTCTATTTTTCTAAATGCTTGGGTTTTAATGAGGAGGGTGACTCTTTTAAACTATTATCTAGTACTGTGATTTAGGTAAGTCTTAAGTGTGTTATTTTGCCCTTTAGAAAGGTGTCCATGATTGAGCTTGTTGATAAATTATCCTGCTTCTCTATTTCTTCAGCTGAAATAAGATGACCTAGCATTTCCCCTTTCCTTTTACATCAAGCCCAGAGTATGCCCTTGGTTTTATTTTTGTTTAATGCTGTAGGCTGCTGTGTGCATGTGTGCTTGGAACCATGAGGGTGTTTATATCAAGTCAGAAATATGGCATAATACTTCTTAAAAGGAGAATTTATGCCAGTCATGAATAAAAACTAATTCAACGTGTTACCCTATCTCATATTCATTCTTAGAAAAAGATGAACTTTTTTTTTTTTTTTTTTTTTTTTTTTGGTTTTGGTTTTTTGAAGACAGGGTTTCTCTTTATAGCCCTGGCTGTCCTGGAACTCACTCTGTAGACCCTCGTCAGAAGCAGAGTGGGTGGTTGCCATTGAGAGGTTATTGGGTTCCTCCATCTAACCAATGGGAGGGAATGTCCCTCGGCAAAAATGCCCAGTGTTTGTAAGCAGGGCTCAGCCCTTTCTCATTGAAGGAGAGAAAGTTCACAGGGAACAGGACCTCCACCAAGGCTAGGTGTGGGTCTCTCTTAGATTCTGGGGAGGTGATTGGAGCAAGTACTCCCTTCAAGGAGCGATTTGCTCCTTCTACGAGTGCTTGGCCTTTAGGGTTTTAGGGTATCCCTAAGGACTGCCTGGTCCTCCGTGAGGATAGGATGGCTCTGAACTGCTAAGATGAGTAAGCAGAGCCATAGTCAGTCTTGAGTGCCCAAGGCACTCCCATCACCAGCGTTGCTGATTTCATGGCCTTGCTAGCATGAGAGGCCTTTCACTTGCCATGGCCACTGTGTGTACAGAGGCCGAGCACGTATCCACCACAACATGAACATACCTAAGATGACCAAAGGCTGGGTAATAGTGACATCTATTTGCCAGATTGCATTGGGGAGTAGACCTCTAGGGTTAACTCCAGATCTGCCAAGGGGCCCCAATGGTGCAAGAGGCACACAAGTAGCACAGGACCTTGCAAGATTTTACATTGCGACATAGACAATTTGGGCAGGAATTTATGTAAATTCCGAGGAAAAAGGTGAAACAATGCTGGTGTACTCTTCTGTCTTGTTCTAGCAATTCCATGTCCACAGCCAATCATCTCGCTTGCTTCTGCTAATAGTGCCAGGCAATTTAGAATGCGATCTTATGTGTGAGATAACCGGGGATGTGCCCTATTCTCGAGAGTGCTCTGGGTAGAGAGTATGCAGACATTAATTGCTCTTTAATATAGAAGAGGGACAGGGTACGGACAGCTTGTACTCCATATTAGCTATTTGAAAAAATACTGGCTCCTGTTGGCAACACGCAAAAATGTTCACGAGTCCAAATAATTCCCCTAGTTGCACTGAGCCAGGATTAGGGAGAATATGAGTTATGTCCTTTTCTCCCATCTTTGGGTAAGAACCCCATGTCTGGCGTTATTGGCATCAGAAAAGGTCATAGTTGCCTTGGGAGTAGGGCGAGAGCTAGGTATGTATGGAGTTTAACTATAATTGGCAGCTGGGACAAAGCAGTAAGACGCTTGTCTAGTGGCATGTGATTATGCAGTGAGCTTGTGAACCCTGCCACCATTTCTTGAAAACTGATGGAATCTACACATAATGATTGAGAATATCGATTTTCTAGTCCCCTGTTATATTTTGCTAGGCCTCTGGTCTTAAGGGCAAGGCGGAAGGCAATGTCAAACTCTGAGGTAACCTTAAGTAAATCAGAGTGGGCCTGCAGCAGCCATATAACAGGCCCATTCTGCCGTAACACTCCTAGGACCCCTCAAGGGACCCTAGAATATGGCCAGGAGGGGTTTCCCTGGATCATGCCTTTCCAGAGTTGATGTAGAAAGGAGTGCAGTAGTAAGTTGCTAGCCCTGGATGTTAGTTTGACCCTGGGGGAGGGGCCTAGAAGAGAGGAAAGAGGAGGATTCTTTTGCCACGAGGGAGCAGGCCAGGGCCTTAATCTGGCCAGAAATAGAAAAGCATATGGTGGCTCTCTGAATCTTTGCTGGAGCAACCTTCAAGTTGAGGTTTTCTAAGTTAAGCAACAAATGAGAGGACACCCTTTAAAGATTGGGTAGCAAGGGTGTGTAAGGATAATATGTAACCCATTACATGGGTTACAGAGACATCCCTGGGGACTCCTGTATGGCTTTAACCACAAATAACTGACAAGTAGGTTATTTTTTATGCCCCGAGGCAGGACTGTCTACTGATCTCTTAGCTGGTGTATTCATGTTAGGCTTCCATACCGTGAAGGCAAAATAGTATCTATCCTGGGGAGCAAAAGAGACCTGGAAGAAGCTATCCTTAATATCTAGGATCATCACATGGTACTTGGGTGGTTTAGCACTAGAATGAGGCAGTCCCACTTGAGTGGTCCCCATTTTTTCCATATGTTCATAATGGCTCTCAGATCCTGTAGAAGCCTATATTTCCACTTCTTTTTAGTGACAAAAATGAGAGTATCATGTCTGCTGGTCAAGTTTTCCAAGTGACCCAAAACTAATTGTTTTTAAGAACAGTTCCTTGAGAATGGAAAGCTTAGGTTCCAAGTGGGCCACAGGTCCACCCAGATATTGACTTCAGATAGCCAAGCCAACAGTATAGGGTCAGGTACCTAGATGTCAGTTGGCACTGGGTGGGCAATGGCCATTAGAATAAGGGAGGGTAGAGCCCTGACTTTGCCACCTGGGCATCTATTTGGTCATGTTGCATAACATCATCAAAAAACTTGGGGACACCCATGTCTTCCAGAATATCTTTTCCCCAAAGGTTGCAGGGAACATCAGCCACAACAGTATAAAATATCCCAACTGCATTTCAAATCCTGCCAATGGACAGATTGCATAGTTATTTTTGTGTCCTCTTGACCTCCAACTCCTGTAATGGAGGGACCAGACCAAAGTCTCAAATGGGGGAATCTCAGTGATTTCTTTTTTGTTATTATAGTGACATCGGCCCCTGTGTCAACCAACCCCTTTAATGGATATACTGTCTAAATGTTCAGTCATCATTGGGGAATGAGGAAATAGAGGTATGGTCCAAAGGACTCCTGGCCAAGCAGGTCTCCCTCTACTGGTAGGGCTGAAGAGTGCCCCCTTTTGGAGTTTAAATTGTCTTCCTGCTTTTGAGAATGACAATTCTGCCGGGCAGTGATGGCGCACATCTTTAATCCCAGCATTTGGGAGGCAGAGGCAGGCAGATTTCTGAGTTCAAGGCCAGCCTTTTCTACATAGTGAGTTCCAGGACAGCCAGGACTACACAGAGAAACCCTGTCGAGAGAGAGAATGAATATGAATATGACAGTCCTTAGCCCAATGGAAACCTTGAAACCTTTGTTACAAGGAGGGCATCTGGTCTTGGGCCTAGCTAAGGGGCAGTCTGTCTGAGGTATCCAGGCGTGCCACAGCCCCAACAGGGTGCGATCAGATCAGGGAGCCCTTCAGGAAGAGGGCACGTCCTCTTACACACTCCATGACCAAGGCGTCAGTGGAGACAGCCAGAGCTGCAATCAGACCTGCACCAGGGTCCAAATCATGAGTGGCAACAAGCCATTTATGGATGCCATCATTCCTTACAGCAGCCACAGCATTACGAGTGGGGGTGTTAGGCACCCCCATGCCAGCTGCTTGAGAAGGACGTCTTGGCTGGGCCAGCATTGACCGGCCTTTCCACTGCCTCAGTCACATGGGACAGGACATCTGTGAGGGACTCCCCAGACTGCTGGACAAGATTGCGAAAGTAAGCAGAAGGGCCCAGGAGAGCAGGCCTTAAGGTCCTTAAAGGCAAGATCAGCAGCATGGTTAAAGTAAGCCTGCAGTCCAGTAGTGGCCTGAGTCAGGGTTAACGTGTGCCCTGTGGCCAGTAAGCATGTCAAAAGTAAAATTAAGTTTATATTCCAAATTAATCCTAGCCTGATTCTCAGCCAAGTCATGATATGCAGACCTCCAAATAAGAAACACAGCAGGACCGAGCACTGCCTTAAGGACAGTATATCAATCATAATAGGCTTGGAGGTGCATGACCTATTGCTTCAGTATTTGTTCAAAATAAAGGGAATCTGGGTCAGAATCATTGGCAGCTTTTATTACTAGTGCTGAGACTGCTAGAGAAGTGGGAATCCAGGGCCAAGATTGACGGGAAAAGACTCAGAATATACCTGAGGAAAATGAGGCCCCTGGTGAAGAGGCAGTCCAGCATGAGGGACAGGCATTGCAGGGGATTGACCACTGCAGGGGTGACCACAGGAAAGCAGAGTCCCTCTAAACCACACCAGGAGTAAGCTGGGGGTACCTCCAATGAGGCAGGAGCTGAAGGGCTAGTGAGTGAGGGACCTGGAACAGTGGGACTTGAGGATGGCTTGGGACCTGCTGGCCAGAGGGTTCATCCCTAAAATCAGCCTGTTTGCCCAGAGAGAGTGGGACAGGGTCAGGAATGGAAAGGTGAGGATTAGCCTGATCCTACAGTGTTTGTTACGGCAGTCAGCACTTCCTCTGGGGAAGAATTCTTAAGACTAGCTATGGCTGCAAGGAGGGTGGGCCAAAAGACCCAGAGAGGGATAATTCCAGACAGCACCTCACATCTGTGGGCCAGGGAGAGAGCATGCATCCTGAGGGCAGGGGCCATGGTCTCCAGGATATCCAGGGGGCTGAAATAGTAGCTTCCTCCCAAAATTGGTCCAGGTTGTAAGTCTTAACCTTGAGACCACGAGTAACCAGAAGGGTTTTCAACCCTACTCTGGGGTTTCTTGACAGTGAAGGGGAGGGAACCCATGACAACTAGCGCAAAGGAAACAAGGGAAGAACTAACATAACAAATATGACAGAGGAGGTGACGAAAGTCACGTATTTAGCAGGGGACTCCCTCAGGTGTAGCTTAAAGGCCCTATGCCTGCACAGTGTCTCGGGAGCTGATCCCTGGTACCACCACCTTGGAGAACAGCCCCTATGTCATTTACTGGGATGAGTCTGAACCAAAAGTGAAAATGAGTAGACAAAGACAAAGAAGACAGAAAATATGTCTGCTGCACGCTCACTGCAGCACACTCACCTAAACAAAGACAAAGAAGGAAGAAAAGATGGCCACCGCAAGCTCATCCTCACATGGAGACCAAAAATGAAAGTGTGGTGGTCACTGGGATGAACAGAGAAAATAAGACAAAGAAGACAGAAATGAGGTCTTTGTGCTCACTGTCATGGGATCCACAGCATAAAACACTAAGGGCCAACTCACCGAAGAAGCAACTGAAGGGGGCACAGCAGCAGCACTGTGAGGAGAAGAGCAGATAGATCCCCTCAAACTGAGCAAAAGAGGTTTGCAAGCAGCCACAAAAAACCGAGGACAGTGTAGTCTGTCCACGTTGGGCGCCCGACACTGCCTGTGCCCTGGACTACTCACTGCCTGACCCTACCTGCCCTTGCGGGGGTTGGAGGTGAGGTGGTGCAGAATCAGCTACACAGACGCAGTGAGCAGGTGGGAAAAGCCACAGCAAGCTCATCTGAATGCTGCTGCAAGCTCCTTCAATGCCCTCCACCTGGACCCCATTGGTCCCAAGAAAGCGTCTCTTCTACACAGCAGTTCCCGATTGGCTACCATTGTCTGCCTCAGCAATCCTTGGTATCTCAGGCAGTCCTCAATTAGGTCCTCCTGCAGGAGATGCTTTTGCAGTTGTTCACCTCTGCCTTTTACATAGAGGTGGCCCCGCTGTATATGTATGTATGTATGTATGTATGTATGTATTGCTTTGTTGTAGTCAATATTGCATTTTTATGAGTCATCTATACTGGCTAGAAGTATAGCTCCTTTGGGAGGATGCTTGCCTAGGATGCCTGAAACCCTGGGTTCGGTCCCTAGCACTATATAAACTACCTATAATCACAGCATTCAAGGTGAGGCAGGATGATTAGGAGTTTAAGGTCATCTTTGGCTACAGGGTAAATTGTAGGCCAGCCTGAACTGCATGAGACCTTGACTCCAAAAAGATTTTTTGTTTCTTAGACTATATTGGTATATGTAATTAGTTCATTTTTTTTCAGAGAAGTGCATTGTCTAACTACTTCAGTTCATTCTCCTAAATGTGGATTTTCTTTTTAATGACTGTTATGTACATATTTTTCTTATGTCTTCAGGTGCACATGATCAAGATCTTTTTTCTTTTCTTTCTTTTCTTTTTTCTGGGCATCAGATCCCATTATAGATGATTCTAAGCCACTATGTAGTTACTGAGAATTGAACTCAGGCCTCTGGAAGAGCAACTAGTGCTCTTAACCACTGAGCCACCTCTAAAGACCCTCTACAGTGAATTTTAAAAATATATTTTTTTGAGACTAGTTTGTGTATCTAGTACTAGGCTGTCCTTAGACTTGTGACCTTCTTGCCTTTGCCTTCTGAAATGCTGGGATCACGATATACACTACACCCCGACACCTTACTTTCACACCAGGTGTGTAGGAGGTGCAGGGGGACATGCACGTTAGGCAGGCACTCTTAGCAAATGTGATTCATCCCAGCCTCTGTTACACATTTTTTTTAATATAAAAGTTTTGTACTTAGTTTGCTTTTTATGGATATCTAAATATTAGGGTTCTTAGTTCCTTGTTTCTGGTTAATTTTAGGTATGTAGGATGTAGATGATGGGAGATAATTTGTTTGCTCTAACTTACGTATTACTTGTCTTAATTAAAGGCAATTGAAGTGGCTATTTTGATTGGTATTTCTGTGGTATTAGTTGTTTTGTCTTTTTCTAGTCTCTAAGTCAAATACCCATCTCTTGATTATGTATAATCTTCTCCTGCCTCCCTCCCTCTCCACTTTCATAGGTGGTGGACGGTTGCATGTAGGTTGTTTTTTTTTTTTTTTTTTTTTTTTTTTTTTTTTTGGTTTTTCGAGACAGGGTTTTTCTGTGTGGTCCTGGCTGTCCTGGAACTCACTCTGTAGACCAGGCTGGCCTCAAACTCAGAAATCCGCCTGCCTCTGCCTCCCAAGTGCTGGGATTACAGGCGTGCGCCACCACATCCGGCTTGCATGTAGTTTTAAAATAGAAACCCACGCTAAATCTGACTATGCTCCAGCCTCAGCGGTCTTGCCCACCCTCATGGCTAGCCCCAAGTAGCTGTCTTGCTTTGTTTTCTGCTACCAGTCTGCTGTCAAGCCTCTCAGGGCAAAAATCCACTCCCAAGCTGAGCTGACTGAACCCGTCTTTTCTGAAATGCCTGGAGCAGCTGTTTCTTCCCCCTGTGGCTGGCCTGCAGAAAGCCAACTACAGCTCACTCGATCCCCTGCGCCTGTAAAATGAAAACACTAGAGACTTAAAATATACCAGCCAGATTTAAATCTCCAACCCCGAAATGCCTGTGTAAAAAGCAGACAACTCAATAATATAATTACAAGCTGCACACTTAGACAGATATACTACTTCATTACTCTATTGCCCAGCTATGAAATGCCTAGTTACTCGCGGCTCCTCCAGGCCACTGGGTCTGCTCCATCTTCATCTCCTCCTTACTGTTACTCTGTCCTTCTTGTCTGACCTTATTCTTCCACTTTCCCTTCTCTAAAACTTCGAGCTCTGCTTTTCTCTTCCACTGCCCAGTCACAGGCTCTGTCCTTATCTGACCAGTTAAGATGTCACCTGAGCCCACCTGAGTACGTGATCTGCTCCTTGTTGAGGTGCCCCTCTTGAGGGAGCAGAAAATACAAAAAAGCAGTCCACTATAGTGGACAAGTACTCTGAGTTCATCTGTCTCCCGCAGCATTACTTTTCTTACTTTCCTTTTGTTAAGAATTGTGAAGTCTGTGCAATCTTAGCTAAAGATCCTTTGTCGTATTTTTTGTGTATATATGGGTTTGTGAGCGTACACATAGGTAGGTCTGTGGAAGGCAGAGGTTGATACTAGCTGTCTTTCCATCTTATCTGAGACAGGGTTACACTGAATCTTGATACCTACCAAAATTATCCAGGTCAGATTAAAACTTAAATCTTAGCCTAAGGTTGCTTTTCTCTGAGCTATTTCTAAAATGGACCTACCTAAAGGTGTAAGCGTTCTTGTTGGCCACTTATATTTAGAGAGAAAATAAAAGATTCTTTGTTGTTGAGATAAGGTCTCACTATGTAGTCTGGCTTGGAAGTTGCTATGTAGCCCATGTAGGCTTTAGACTGGTGGTCCTGCTGACTCGGCTCCCTGAGTACTAGGACTAAAGGTGTGTGCTGGCACACTTAGATGACGATCCTTAGGCTTGGAGGTAGTGGTAAAGTGCTACAGTGTTGATTGAGCTTTTAATATAGGGGGAATTTTGGCAAACCAGATCTTTGAGCCAACAGTCTCTATTGATTGATTGATTGATTGATTGGTTTTTGAGACAGGGTTCTCTATGTAGCCCTGGCTGTCCTGGAACTCACTTTGTAAACCAGGCTGGCCTCGAACTCAGAAATCTGCCTGCCTCTGCCTCCCAAGTGCTGGGATTAAAGGCGTGTGCCACCACTACCTGGCTTTCTAATTATTATTTATGTTCTACTAGTCCACATTGCCAGTATCTTCCAGTTTCATTTCTGTTGCTATGATAAAATCACCTGTCTAAACAACAACAACAACAACAACTTAAAGGGTTTGTTTTAGCTCACAACTCAAGGTCATAGCAGAGAAGCGGAGGCTACAGAAATTTAAAACAGCTGGTCACATCGACAGTCAAGCATAGAAATGAATACATGTGTACTTAGCAGGGTTCAGCTGGCTCCCTTCTTTTCATTCAGTCCAGGGCCTAGCCCGTGAATTGCTGCCACCCACAATCAACGTGGGTCTTCCCACGTCAATTAACTTAATTAAGAAAATCCCTCAGGCATGAACTCAGGCCAATCTAATCTAAACTGTTCTCATTGAGACTACTTTCCCAGGTGATTAGTCTAGATTGTGTTAAGTTGATTAAAACTAACCATTACATAGTGTTTTAAATTGAGACTTTATAAATTTAGACATCTTTTCTTTTTAATAATATTTTTAGGAGTAATCCATTTTCATATTTTCTTTTAAATGTAGCACCTAGCCTTTTCTAATCCTGAAATGCCAAATAGTTCGTGTGTGTGTGTGTGTGTGTGTGTGTGTGTGTATGTATGTGTGTATGTGTGTGTTTGCATGTGTATGCATATGAGCATGTGTATGTTTTACGACAGGGACTCACTGTGAGGCTGGCCTCAAGCTTTTGGTCCTCCTTGAGTTGTCTGAGCTCTGGGATTTCAGGCTGGTTTCACCATGTCTGCTCTTACTCATAAGTTCTGTCTCTTTATTAGTGTTGGATAGTTGACAGTAGCCACAGGACAGTAAAGAGGCTTCATTTATTTTCCTGTTACAGAAGCAGAGAGATGGAAAATGTCCTGGAAGAATGTGAGATCTGTCCTAAACTCTTAAATGTCTACTTTTGGTGTTAAGTTTTGTCAAATACCTGTCAGGTATTTTCACTAGTTATGTGGTTTCTTTTTTTTTTTTTTTTTTTTTTTTTTTTTTTTTTTCGAGACAGGGTTTCTCTGTATAGCCCTGGCTGTCCTGGAACTCACTCAGTAGACCAGGCTGGCCTCGAACTCAGAAATACGCCTGCCTCTGCCTCCCAGAGTGCTGGGATTACAGGCGTGCGCCACCACCACCCGGCTTAGTAATGTGGTTTCTTAACATGTCTGAAAAGCAATTATACTTATAGTCATTTCTCTGTGTTTTGCTGCTGTTTAATCTCTTTGATAATACAACCGTTAAAATTGAAAGTAAAGCATTAAAAACTTTGCCGTCTGTTCAATTAGGCCAATAGAAAAATGAACTGAAGCGTATTGTTGGCTAACACTAGTTCGTACATTACATCTGAAATTGTTTTGGTAGTGCAGCTATTGGAATGAAATTAAGCTGTTTTGTTTTTTTAAATAAATATTATCTGAGAGTAGATGGCTATGCAAAACAAGTTGTGAAAACTGTTCAGATTTTAACTCCTTCCCTCATTTTTCCTTTAAGGTCATATAAGCCCTTCCTATGTACCTTCACACACCCAAGATAAAGAGAGCTGGAATACACCCCAGATTCCCAGTTCCCCAAAAGGCGTAGGGAGTGGAGAAAGAAAATTACAAATGAACTCAACATCATCATCATCATCATCATTAGCATTAGTATTTTGCAGAGCTGAGGATTGAACCCAAGGCTTTGTACATGCTAGACAAACAAATACTCTACCACTGACTTACTTAGAGTCATTTTGCAATGCCACATTAAAAAGTTTTTGAGGGCAAGGACTACACTTTATATTTATGTTTGATCTAAGCAATAAAAACCCCTCATGTTTTGTTAGCAAAAGTATTTGCAGCAAATATTTCTAGTTTTGATAAAAATCTAAATTTTACAAACAAAATTAGTTATAATTTTTTAAAGGATTTAGAGTCGCATATCCAGATCTGTTTTATTTATTTTTAAAGATCAAACAACTATTTTTTATTGAAAATAGGTTTTTTTTCATAGGATATATTGATTACAGTTCCCCTTCCCCAACTCTTCCCAGATCCTTCCCACCTACCCAAAGCCATACATGCCCTTTTTTGCTATCATTAGGAAAAAAAAAAAAAAAAAAAAAAAAGACATATAGGGGGAAAAAGTAAGAACAATCTTAGCCACACCAGTTAGTAATTTTTACTCTTGGAATATTCTAAACTTGCTGTACCTAGGTTTGTTAGTTACAAAGCAACAATGTCAATAGCTCATTTTATGAGCCATTAGGATTAAATAACTTAACTCACAGAAATTGCCTAGGAAAAACTGGTAACTAGTAGTACCCAGTAAACATTAGCTGCTACCAACTTTCTTATTCTGAAACACCTCTGTTGTATCATTATGGTGGTTTTGTATTGCTTTTGTTGGTTTGTTTGTTTGTTTTGTTTGTTTTTTGAGACAGAGTTTCTTTGTGTACCCTTGGCTGACTGGAATTAGCTTTGTGGACCAGGCTGGTCTTGATCAGAGATTCTCCTGCCTCTGTCTCCAGAGGGCTGAGATTAAAGGTGCGAGCCACCTCCACCTGGCTTGTATTGCTTTTTAAAACAGGCATATTTTGATACCAATATGATATATGTGGCTAATTAGACTACACACTAAGAATTACTGTTAAGTAAAAGCCCTAAGAACATTTTACTTTCAGATTCTCTACTAGCTAGTGTTTGGCTACTTGAAACAAGACAGAGAGCCATTTGAGAAGAGGGAACATCAACTAAAATCTTTCCACTAGATTGACCTGTGGGTAAGCCTGTGCACAGTGCATTTTCTTGATTGATGACTGATGTGAGAAAGTCTAGCCCACGACAGGTGTGCCGTCCCTGGCCAGTTGTCCTGCCATAGTATAAGACATCAGGCTGAACAAGCCATGGGAGGAAGCCAGTAAGTAGTGTTCCTTGATAGCCTTTGCTTCATTTAGTTCCTGTTTCCAGGTTCCTGCCTTGGAATCTTGCTGACTTCTTCAGGTTGAAAGATGAGGTTAAACCCTTTCCTCTGCAAGTTGCTTTTTGGTAATGGTGTTTTATCACAACAATAGGAACTCAGAGATAGAAATCATAACTTTTTTGTTTTGTTTTTTGGTTTGGTTTTTTGTTTTGTTTTGTTTTTGTTTTGTTTTGTTTTTTGTTTTTGTTTTTTTGAGACAGAGTTTCTCTGTATAGCCCTGGCTGTCCTGGAACTCACTCTGTAGACCAGACTGGCCTCGAGCTCAGAGATCCACCTGCCTCTGCCTCCCAAGTGCTGGGATTAAAGGCCCGCGCCACCACCGCCCGGCCTTTTGTTTTGTTTTTGATACAAGATCTCATAACCTAAGTTGCCTTTGAATTCACTGTGGAGTTGAGGATGACTTTGAACTCCTGATTCTCGTCTCCATCTCCTTTGTGCTGGGATTGTAGGCAAACAACATTTTGCTTTTTGATATTTTGAGACAGTTTCTCACTCTGTTGCTCAGACTGGCTTAGAACTTACTGTGAAATCCAGACTGGATATCCCCATATCTGTGTGTGGTGGCATCTCATGCCTGTAATTCCAGCAGTGGAAACCATGTGTGATGCTGTCATGCATTAAAAACAACAACAAATACTATGTCATCAGACGATAATAAAAGAAGAATTCAACCTCAAAAAATAGGAAAGGAATCTCATATTATAGCATAGTTGATAACTTTATGCATACTGTCTTGTCATGCCTGGTACCTATTTAGGACTGGACTTCAAGAATTACTAATTTAAATTCTTCTTTTAAAGGCAGGACTGCCCCTAGGGGTGTATCAGAGTTCTTATTGCAGAGTAGAATGACAACTGAGTCTAGACCGAGATCACCGAAGTTGTAAACCTATCCCCTCAGTTTCCACCACATGAGAATTTGTGTTATAAAGAATCAGGCACAGAGAATCCATGACTTAATTAGGATCAGTAGTAGCTCTTAAGAAAACAGAGATGGAGCTAGGGAAGATAGGTACGCCTGTAATCCTAGTACTTAGATCACAAGTTTTAGACTGGCCTGGGTTCATAGGGAGACTACCTTTAAAAAAAAAAAAAGTACAGCTGGACCCTGACTCTACAGTATGCATCCGACTGTTTCTACGTGACTTGACTCCCATTTTTAGTGAAACTTGTTTTGTATATACCTTAAGAGACTATTTTCTCCTATACATTTTTATTTGTTTATTGTGTGTGTGTGTATATGTGTGTGTGTATACGTGCATGCTCGCACATGATAGGAGGTGTACAGGGGCAGGGCACATGCCATAGTGTTCATATGGAAGACAGTGGAAAACTGTGGAGAATTGATTTTCTGATTCTACTGTGGATTCCAGGGATTAAACTCCATTACTAGGCTTGCATTTCTCCCACTGTGCCGTCTTGCCATTTGCCTTTTTCGTTTATGGAGGTAGATTATAAGGGATGGAAATTGAAAAGATGTGTCTATATTTAGAATTTCCTTTCCTTGCAGTTTTCAGATTTTGGAGCCTAAGGAACATTTTCCAGGGGACACTGCCAGTGCTGCCACCTTGGCAACCAAGATCCTGATACACAGCCCCAGACTGGAGTACTGGGCCACAGTCCGCAGATACCTTCTTAAGACAGGTCGGTAGTGGACGGAGGATGGAAAGTGGGTTACTAACTGCTGGGAGAGTCTGTCCTTCATGTTCTTTCTAATTTTTACTTTATATGTATAGATATTTTGCCCACATGGATGCCTGTGTTGTATGTATATCTGTGTTCTATATGTATCCTTGCTACCTGAGAAGGTCAGAAGAGAGTGATGAATTTTAACTGGAGTTAAAGGTTTTTTGAGCCACCATGTGGGTGCTGGGAATCATACCTGGCTCTGGAAGAGCAGTCAGTACTCTCAGTGACTAAGCCATCTCTCCAGCACCTTTTCTGGTTCTGGTTAGATCAACTAGTTAACTGGCTTTAAATTTTTAACTGCTTTTCTTGGTAAAAACAAAGTATACCCCAAATCTTAAGCAGTGGGTAGTACACTTCCTTTATTTTAAAGAATATTAAGTATTCTTTAATAAATGTTTAATATTTAATGGTAAGTTTTAATTATTTCAATATTTAATATTTAGTGGTAAAACAGGATAATTTTGTTTCATTTTCAAATTGTGTTTGTGAACTTGTGTGACAGTTATTGATTTTATTACAAATTACTGTAAAATTTAGTACCTTTTAAAGCATTAACTAAACCAGGCATTGGTGGAGCATACCTTTAATCCCAGCACTTGGGAGGCAGAGACAGGCAGATTTCTGAGTTTGAGGCCAGCCTGGTCTACAGAATGAGTTCCAGGACAGCCAGGGCTACACAGAGAAACCCTGTCTCGAACCGCCCCCCCCCAAAAAAAAAGCATTAACTATCTAGCTATTATCTCTTCTGTTTTGATAGGGTCTTACTCTGTAGCCTTAGCTGGCATATCACTTGCTATGTAGTCCATGCTAACTTTAAACTCACAGCATTTCATCTGCTTCTGCCTCTTGACTGCTGGTATAAAAGGTGTGTGCCAGGGCTCCTAGGCATGGCCTCTCCCTCGACTCCTGTGTCTCCTCCGGAGTTACCCGAGAGGAACTTCCAGTACTGCCAAGTCTAGTACTGGGACCAGCTCTACAAAGATGCGGCCGACTGACTCTGGACTCTAAGAGTGGTTTGGGGACTTTGCTTCCTTCAGTGCCCTCCCAGAGCCGGAGCTGTGTCCTGATGACCATGTCCTCATGCTAGGCTGAGGGAACAGTGCTGTGAGCTATGAGCTATTTCTTGGAGGCTTCCCTAAAGTAATCAGTGTGGATTTACTCTCCAGTAGTGGTGGCAGCCATGTGAGTTCATTCTGCCCATGTACTCAGTCTACGCTGGGAGACCATGGACTTCCCTAGTGGGTCCTTTGATGTTGTCCTCGAGAAGGGCACACTGGCTGGGGAGCCAGATCCCTGGAGTGTATCTTCTGAAGGTGTCCACACTGTGGACCAGGTGCTGAGTGAGGTGAGTGGGTGCTGGTTCCTGGAGGCCGATTCGTCTCAGTGACTTCTGCAGGTCCCCACTTTAGGATCAGACACTGTGCTTAATCCCGTTTTGAGTGGTCCCTGAGGCATACAGTCTACAGCAGTGGTTTTCATTTCCACTGTTACATCATGCATAAGAGCAGAGAGCTCCTCATGTCCCAGCTGGCCTTGGGGGCCCAGGTCCTCTCACACCCAAGCCCTCCTGCCTCACCCTGCTTCCTCCAAGACTCAGACAACGAGGACTTCCTCAAGGCCATTCAGCTGTGAGACTGGAAGTGTGACCTCCAAGCCCTCCCTGTCTTGTGCCTTGGAATTCCCAGTTTGGGGCTGGGGACTGGTTGCTGGGTACTCAGATCCAGAGGTCTTGTGTATGCAACAGTGCTGGTGGGATCAAGCCCATGTGAACCAAACAAAAAGGTGTGTGTCACCACACCTGGCAGGCATGTTTGTTTTAATAATAGAATTTGATGGGTTTGGTTGTCTTCGTTAACATGGTATGAGGTGGGGTAGCTAGCAGTGTGACTCAGTGGCTAAGAACTGGAATTATTTGCATGCTTGCTCTCTCCTGTGTCTGGTGGAGAACCCTGACTTGGCTGAGAGCTCAGCCTGGGCTGTTAGCCAGCACACCTACACTACACTTCTCCCTCTGACTGCTTGGCCTTCTCACAGCGTGCTTAACTAGAGTCAAGAGAGGAGGGCGAAGGGACACGACTTACTTGACTTAGCTTGGAAGTCACATAGGATCACTTCATACCATTTTCCAGAAGTTATAAGAGGCCATGTAGGTTAAGAGGATTGGAAAGCGGCCATAAGCCCCACCCCTTGAAGGCAGGACTATCAGCATCGAATTGTAAGAACATTTGATAGGGAGTCAACTGCTCTAGATACCTTTAGGGGATATAATTTGTCATAGCTTGTATTTTTAAAATTATATTATTAAGTGTGTGTTGTGGGGGTATGCACAAGTACCACAGCACACATGTAGAGGTCAGAGGACAACTTTGAGGAGTCAGTCCTCTCCTTCCACCATGGACACTCTTGGGATTCAGCTCTGGTTGTCAGACTTGTCACCATGTACCTTTTCCTGTTGAGCCATCTTACAGATCCAGAGAAGTGGTATAATGCGTGAAACCTTGGATTTGATGCCTAGCACTGCAACTTGTAGATATACAGATATGGTGGCACACACTGTAATCTCAGATTAATAAATAAGAAGTTAATAAATAATCTCAGTAATAAATCTGGGAGGCAGAGGCAGATGGATTGCTGTAAGTTTCAGGCCACTCTGTATGCACAGTAAAATCTAGATCAGCCAGACTAACATGCAAGAATTTGTCTCACAGTATCTGTGTGTGCTTGTATGTAGGCATGTTCTAAGTGTTGTATATACTTATAGTCCCAACACTTCATAGACTGAGACAGGAGGATTGAGGGTTTAAGGTCAGCCTACCTGGTTACAAAGTATGACCTGCCCCCCCCCTCCATCTCAAAAAAACCAAAGGGTTGAGGCTGGATTGATGATCCACTGATTAAAATCACTTGTTGCTCTTTCAAAGGACCCATATAGTGGCTTATAACCATTTGTAATTCCAGTTCCAAAGGATCTGATGCCTTTTGACCTCCTTTGGCACCAGACATATACATGATGCAAATCATACATGCATGTAGAATGCTTGTATTCATAAAAAAATATGTATATATACATATACACATTTATTTATTTATTTATTTATTTATTTATTTAAAAGGTTTAACCTGGGATGGTGGCACACATCTTCAATCCCAGCACTTGAGAGGCAAAGACAGGGAGATCTCCAAGTTCCAGTTCACCCTGCTCTATAGAGTTAGTTTCTATATGTAGCCCAGGTTGTGTGGAACCTGTGTCTTAAAAACAAACAAACAAACAAACAAAGCAAACGAGGAAAGCTTTTGGGCCTCAAGTCTAGACAAAGAATAATAAATTGTGGAAGAACACCTCACTTGGTTTTCTAATACCAAGGGCTCTGAGATCATAGACATACAAGCAATATTATATATACTGAGCAGGTTGTATTTAGGAACACACACACACACACACACATATACACACATATATACACACACACACACCTCCTAAATATTTGAGAGAGAATCAGTGGGTTCATGGGAAGAGTTGGAGGAAAGAAAGGGAAGAGTGAAAGTGATATAATTATAATATCAATTTTTTAATTTAAAAAGAAAAAACCAAAAAGTTTCTTTTTAAATATCATATATATAAAATAAGTGAAAAAGATGAACATTCTGTAAGAATTTGAGTTCGTCCTGTCTAGTGGAGTATGATTTTAAAGTAATTAGGGCTCTCAAGAGGAATAAAATACAAATACACATATATTTTATAAAAGGGTTATATTAGATTATCTTACACAGTTGAAGTCTGTCTAGCCAGTTCAGCAGTGGCCCTGTACATGACAGAATCCAGATAGCTTCTAAGTCCAATAAGAAAGAATGAGGGGGAGAAGAGGGGGCTCGGCGATGCCCCTTCCGAGGGAGGCTGAAGGCCTGGAAGTCCCACGCACAGTTCCTGTGGAGTCTGTTCTGAAAGACTAGAGACTGGAGTCTGATGTCCACAGACAGTGGCAACAGCAGTAAATGCACTCACTACTCAGGAAGAATAGAGTTTGCACACACTGTCTGGTTTCCTTCCACCTTTTGTTCCATTTCCCCCACCCATCTCCCCAGGCCCCCTTGCCTGTTAGAAGTGCCACCTATATTCAGGGCGGTTTTTTTTTTTTCCTCCTTAGTTGCTGCTGTGTATGCCAATCATGTCTAGAAATGTTCTCACAGACGTACTTAGAAGAATGCTTTACTAAATGTTTTAGTTGTTTCTCCACCTAGGCAGGTTGACAGTCAAGATTAATTATCAAAATGCCTAAATACAGAGGAAAAAAAAGATTTTGGATGTTATTTTGTGATAACAAAATAATAAATACATAATTATAATTAAAAGCAGAGACAAAGTACACAAGATAAAGTATAAGATTTATAGCTTAGACTTTGTTTTCCTCTTTATCCCAAATATGCTAGTAATTTTACAATCTAGGTGGAGGTTTTCCTCCTTATTTGAATAATTTGAGAATTATTTGAGGAATTGGTGTTCAATTTTAAAATTTAAAAACTAGTGTCATCCACCAGGTTTTTTTTTTTGTGTGTGTGTGTCTCTTTGCTTCCTTTGAGAAAACTCAATGCTCTCTTTTTAGAATTATACAATCCTACTTAGTAAATTTCTTGTAAATTTGTTGTAAAAACATTCATTGATACAAGAAAAAGAGTTGTGTATTGGTTGGTTGGTTGATGAAGTTACAATTATATATATTTCCTGTGACAGATTATATGCTATATGCTGTGACAAACTATATTCTAGTTTGAATGCAGCGCTATGATACTGTTAGATAATGCTCCAGTCATTGCAGAATTCTATGTCCAGTTTTATATTTATGTTTGTGGAAAATAAAGGAAGGTAAGGTAAGATTTATCAGAATAGAAGGCTTCCTATCATTTTGTTTTAACTTTTATTTTGAAATGGTTTTAGATTCACAAGAATTTGTAGCAAAAGTCAGTAAAGTGCTCATTACCAAGTTCTTCCCTAGAGGTTATATATTACACTGTTATAGAAGGAAATCCTGACCAGGAAAATATATTAACTACAATTTTTTATTATGAAACCTTTCAGATATACAAGGTAGTACAAGAACACAAGAATAGTATGTTGAACATCTCTGTATTTATACTGATAATTCAGCAATGTTTTTTTTTTTTTTTTTTTTTTTTGGTTTTTCGAGACAGGGTTTCTCTGTGTAGCCCTGGCTGTCCTGGAACTAGCTCTGTAGACCAGGCTGGCCTCGAACTCAGAGATCCGCCTGCCTCCGCCTCCCAAGTGCTGGGATTACAGGCGTGCGCCACCACTGCCCAGCTTCAGCAATGTTTTTTAATTACATTGTGTGTGTGTGTGTGTGTGTGTGTGTGTGTGTGTGAGAGAGAGAGAGAGAGAGAGAGAGAGAGAGAGAGAGAGAGAGAAGGAGAGAGAAAGAAAGAAAGAAAGAAAGAGAAAGAAAGAAAGAAAGAAAGAAAGAAAGAAAGAGAAGGGGAGAGGAGGAGAGAGGAAGGGAAGGGAGAGAAGAGACAGAGACATAGAGACATACCTGCCTTAGTTAATGGATCGACATCAGAGGACAAGGTGCGTGAGTTTTTTCCTTCTGCCACATGCATCCTAGGGATTGAACCTCAGGTCCTCAGGTTTGGTGCTATGTGCCCTTTATTTGTAGAACCTGCCCACAGTGGTATTTCTCTAGTGCTATTTATATGCTGGTCAGGCCAAGTATATTTATATGTGGTGGTTTAGTTGTTCACATAATGTTATGGAGTAGGTTATAGTTTTGTTATATCACTTGCAGAAAAGAAAACCAAGGTTAATGTGTTTGTAAAGTTATCCAGAGTATTGCATCTAATCAGCAAAGACCAGCAGAAGTCGTTTCTCTCCTTATGTCATGTGGCCCCAGGGATCAGACTGAGGTTGGTCAGGCTCTGCTCACTGGGCCTTCTTGCTGGCCCAGTTTTGATATAACAGTCGGTAGCACTCAGTGAGAGGTCCTTGACTGACTACTTGTTGAATGTATACATTCAGATTTTACTTCTTTGCTGATTAGACACAAAATGAAACAAAAATTCCACAAAAAATGCCATCGAGTTTCTTTGTGTTAATTGAATCTCTGTGGGTCAGTAAATACTGTGACCTTTAAAGTCTTTAGCATGACTACATATTTTTAGATTGGAATTCTTTATTTCTATTTTCATCTTTCTGGCAGAATTTCTAGGTGGTGGTCAGTTAAGACAAAGGGCTCTCCTTCTAGAGTCCAGGCAGTTTAAAAATGAGTTTCTCAAAATCTTCTTTCTTTGTGATATGTACTTACTAGACAGAGTAGCCACTGTATCTTATTAGTAAGAGAACTTATTGCCAAAACATCCACTAGAGCAGAAAACTCACCAGCCTAATGCTGATGAGTTGTTGTTGTTTTAAACCTGTGAAATTATTAGCAACATTAGAACACTGGACCAACCTTTTCCTTCTTTAGAGGTAGAAAAGAGGATAAGAAAGGATACTGAACTGCTATGAAGGATTAAGTAGTACAATAAATGGATATTTAATTATCTGTAGTCATTTTGATCAAAGCCTTTCATTAGGTATAATTTGAAGGCCTCTAAGATGTAGCAGTTCCCAGATCCCATTAAACAAATAAAGGGGCATAGGTAATCATATAACTTTTTCTTTGTAAAAAGCTAGAAAAGCCCATAGTTATGTTTTAGCTAGATTTCACAGTTCCTTATAAGTATATTCGCTTTACTTTTTAAAATCTTCTCATTGATCTTTGTACTTCACAATTTTACTTCATAATTTAGCCAATGACTAAACTTTAACTTTATCATACTAATTCACCCTTGTTCAACTTTATTTATTTATTTATTTATTTATTTATTTATTTATTGTTTTTTGTATGTAGCCCTGGCTGACCTGGAACTCACCATGTAGAACAGGCTGGCCTCAAACTTAAAAGTAAGTTAAGAAAGGATTTATTTTTGCTTATAGTTTGTAGGACATCATGATGGTGAAGTGTTAGCTACAGACACTAAGAAGCAGCTGGTTGTGGTATCCAAAGTCCAGAAGCAGACTGATGAATGCTCTGAAACTGCAGAGGGAGAGTCCATGACTCCTTCACTGTTCGCATCCTGTTTTCATATATTATAAACTAAACTTAGCTCAACTAATTTTCCTGTTATACTTGCTCACCCCTTTTTATTCTCATTCAGCTTCCCAACATGTACCCTTTGGTCTGGTTTGGTGACCTACTGAGTTTTAGTAGGAGTTGATTGCCTGAGATATTAATAAGGCTTATAGTCAGAAGCTCTTAACTCTTTCTACAAATTACTTTCAAAGACCTAAGAACTACATGATCAGATTTAGTACAGCAGTGACCCCACTTCTGATCCCAGTTTTCTGTATTAGTTACCTTTCTAATTACTAAATATTATAAAACACCCAACAAAGCAATGTAAGGGAGACAGGATCACGTTAGCCCACAGTTTAAGGTTACTGTCTATCATAGTGGGGGCGTCATGGCAGCAGGCACTTAAGGTATCCAGTCACCAAGTACCTACAGTCAGGAAGCAGAGAGCCGTGAATGTGTGTGCGCAGCTTTCTTCTCTGGTACCGCCACATTTAAAGGGAGTCTTTCTATTTCAGTTTAGCTGATCTAGATAACCTCACGGTCATGTACAAAGGCTTGTTCCTTTGACAGTTATAGCTACTATCAGGTTGAAGATCAATATTAGCTGTTCCGTGAGGCAGCAGTATCATGGTGGTTATGCATGGCACCACCCCACCTGTTTTCCACTGGGAAGCATGCAAAAGGGGAAGAGGAAGGAGCTAGCGTCCCCATCCACTTTCAGAACTTGCTTTAATTCAGGAGACTTCTCATTAGGCTTCAGTTTCAGTTGTAGAGCATTTGTCTAGCGTGTGTTAGACCCTGGATTCCAAGCTCTAACTTTTTTTTTTTTTTTTAAAGGAATGGGCTTTTAACACCTAAACTTTTGAAAGACGGGGGCTAAGATTCAAACTATAGCAACCAGATATCTATAGGGGAGCACAGCTGACCCTGCTTGAAGATCACTGGTCCACATTTAAGCATAGTAAATACACATTTAAGTTCTATAGCTTCTGTTGCATTAAAGCTTAGTGTCTGATAGTTCATATTTTGTGGACTAGCATCTGCTGTGAATACGCTGATCTCTGATGTTCTGGTAGTTTGAGACTAGATGAAATAAAATAAAACTCATATGCTTATTGGTTCATAGTTTTTTGTCCAGTGTACATGTAAAGAAGTATTTTTTCTCTTTTTGTATGAGTTCTATCAGGCTAGTAAATTTACCTGATGGTTTCAGTTCTGGAAGTAGCAGGTGAGAAGTCCAGTTGTGCAAATGCTTTTCAGATCTTAGCTATATCACATTTTCTAACATTTCAGCGGCAAGTCAACACAACCAAGCCAAAATTCTCAAGGAACAGAGATAGATTCCATCCCTTGATCTAAGGACTAGCAAAGCTGTATTGCAAAGAGCTATGCATAAAGAATATGAGGAATTATTGTAGCAGTTTTACATACAATTCACAGTTGTTCCCAATGCCTGGTAGCCCTTTCATCCCAGTTATTATTCCTATATAGTTTTTCTTGTTTTGGTTTCATCGTTATTTGACATAATCTATGGTTATTTACTTTTACCCATGTTTCTTCTTTGTACTGTCATTTCTTTCCTGTTACCATGCTCCCATCTGGAATTTTCTTTTCTGTTTTTTTTTCTTTGTTTTGAGACATGATTTCTCCATAAAGCCCTGGATGTCCAAGAATTCTCTTTATATAGACATGGCTGGCATCAAGCTAAGAGATTCACCTGCCTCTGCATCCTGAGTACTGGGATTTAAAGGCATGAGCCACCATGCCCTGCTGGAATTTTCTTGCTTTTTTTCTAAAAGATTTATTTATTTTATGTATATGAATACACAGTCAATGTCTTCAGACACATGAAAAGAGGGTATTGTATCCTGTTACAGATGATTGTGAACCACTGTATGGTTCCTGGGAATTGAACTCAGGACCTCTGGAAGAGCAGTCAGTGCTCTTAACCACTGAGCCATCTCTCCAGTCCAATTTTCTTGTTTTTTATTTTTTTCCCAACATAATATTTGTATTGATTATTTGGGAATTTTCACGTAATGCACGCTGATCACAGTAACTTCCCAATTCTCCCTTGTCCACTCTTAGCTTCTGTGCCTCCCCCCGCCCCCCACCAAACCAGGGAGAAAATAAAGAGAAAAAAGAAAAGACAAGCAAACAAATGAGAACACACAAAGTCTAATTTGTGTCGACCAGGTACTTACTGGAGTATGCTCCACCTGCCAGTGGCCAGCCTGTTGGTGGCACACACCTTTAATTCCAGCACTCTGGAGACAGAGGCAGGAATATCTCTGACGACTTCTAGGAAAGCCAGAAATCCATTCTTAAAAACAAAAAATAGCCCTTTCAGCCGCCATTTGCACCAGAGATCCAGGTGGCTCCACAACCTGTGCACAGCCCACCAGGAGAGAGTGATCTCCCAGCAGCACTTTCACTTCTGAGCCTGGAGGTGAGATCTCCACCTTCTGTCTGGAGGGGAACAGCTAGGTGTACACAGGGCATATTATGATCAGTGGAGCTGCTGGGACAGAAGTCTTCCAGCCTCCATTTGCACCAGGGAGCCAGGCTGCTCCACAACCTTCTGTACATGGCCCGCCATGAGAGAGTGATCTCCCAGGAGTCCGGACACAGGCTTACAGGCCCATAGGAGGGACAAACTCCAGCCAGAGACAGCATGGCTAATAAATAGCAGAGATAACCAGATGGCTAAAGGCAAGCGCAAGAACCCTACCAACAGAAACCAAGGCCTCTTGGCAACATCAGAACTCAGTTCTCCCACAACAGCAAGTCCCAGATACCCCAACACACCGGGAAAGCAAGACTTGGATTTAAAATCTCATCTCATGATGCTGATAGAGGACTTCAAGAAAGACATAAATATCTCCCTTAGAGAAATACAGGAGAACATGGGTCAACAGGTAAAAGCCCTTAAAGAGGAAACACAAAAATCCCTTAAAGAATTACAGGGAAACACAAACAAACAGTGAAGGAACTAAACAAAACCATCCAGGATCTAAAAATGGGAGTAAAAACAATAAATCAGAAAGGGAGACAACTCTGGAGATAGAAAACCTTGGAAAGAATTCAGGAATCACAGACACAAGCATCAACAACAGAATACAAGAGATAGAAGAAAGAATCTCAGGTGTTGAAGATACCATAGAAAACATTGACTCAGCAGTCAAAGAAAATTCAAAATGCATAAAGCAGTAACCCAGAACATTCAGGAAATCCAGGACACTATGAGAAGACCAAAACTAAGGATTATAGGTATAGAAGAGAATGTTCTTATTAGATAGCTTTCTAAATTTTGCCTTAATTTTTGAAGGATCTGTTTATGAGACATGATTATCAGAATTACAGATTCACACTCATTTTCTTTCAACCTTTTAAGTATATCATTCTATTGTATTCTTAGTTCATTGCTTTGATTAAAGAAACAATGTTTTGTTTTCAGTAATCCACCTATGTGTTTTCTCTGTTTAAAATACTTGAGGCCCCTTGCTGATACTTGGCTTGTGCAGAGTTTGTACTACCTCTTCTAATGTTTCAGTCATTTTCTTCTATATTGTAGAGACTGGTATGTTAAGTCTTGCCTTGAGTTCCCAGTATCTGCATGCTGTTTTCCTTTAAAAACAAACAAGCAACAAACACAAGCCACCAAGTTCTCATATGTCCCAGGCAGACCTCTGTATGTCCCAGGATGTGTAGTCAAGAATGACCTTGTATTTCTGATCCTCCTGCCTCTACCTCTGTGGTGTTCGGCTTATAGACCTGTTTTATGAACAGATTGATCTCAGGGCTTCCAGTGTTGCTAGGCAAGCACTCTACCAACTCACTCCATCCCTGGCCACTGTCAAGCTGTTTTCTGTGCTTCCAAACCTTTTTTTCTTCAGTGCTTCACCTGTTCTGTACAGATGTACTTTCTAGTTCACTTATGTCTAATCTACTGCTAAAGGCATCTGTTCCTTTACTAATTATATAGTATTTTTTTTAGTTCTAGAATTCCAAGGTTCTTTGTTGTTGTTTGTTTTATACATTCCAATTCTCTGCTAAAATTCTTATTTTGTCACCTATTTTGCTGAACATACTAATCACAGTTATTTTCAGGTTTATACTTGGTAATTACAATGTTTAGATCCTTTGGAAGTTTTGTTTTGTTTGCTTCTATGTTGTCTGCTTTTTCTCTTGGCTCCTCTCTCCTACTTTCCCTAGTAATTTTAGAAATTAATGTCAAAACTTGTATATGAGGAATGTAGATGCTCCTGATGATTTGGTTTCTTAAAGAGGATCTAATTTTCTTCTGATGGCTGTTAAAAGGAGAAGCAAGTGACCTTGATCCATTGTAGGATTGAGATGGCTAAGCCTTTGTTTTAGGCTTTTCAAGGGCTGGTTTAAATCCAGTTTCCACTTCAAGCATTGCCCTTCAGAGGTATCAGATGGAATCCTAAGGTGTTTGCCAGGACCTTTAATTTTGCCAGGTCTTGAACTCTTAACTTTTTCTCTCTTAGTCAATCTGAAAAATTCTACTTTTATATATGTACTTTAAAATAGGACGTTTGTTTAATTTTTGGCCTCTTGCCTCATACAGGTTAGGATTCACTAAATTACTCTGAAGATAGAAGCAATACAAGATGTCTAGAGTTATTTTTTTGTGGTTTCTTTATCTCTGGATTTTTAGCCCCTTTGCTGGTTAGTCTTAGGTCAACTTGACACACAAACTAGTTATCTGAAAGGAGGGTACCTCAATTGAGAAAAATGGCTTCATAAGATCTGGCTCAAGTACCACCTCTTAATCTTATCAACTTTTGATTCTTAATAACTTGTAAAATAACAAATTAACACATATTGATCATTAATTTGCTGTATGAGAATTCTGCCCTCATACAACTTACATTTTTGTAGGAAAAACAGTTATTGAGCACCTATTTATTTAAAATTGTAATAAACGACAAAGTAGAGGTTCATAGTATTAGAAACTTTTAGAGGTAACTAACTGGCTTGATGACTGTGGAGGTGGGTAAGGGCAGCTACTTTGAAGAGGTGGTACTTGAGCAGGAATCTGAAGGATAAATAGATCAATTTCAGGGAAAGTAATGGCTTGTGAGAACTATGGATTGCAGACTTTGAGATGAGAATCAATCGTGGAAGATTTAAAGCTTCAAAGAAGCTGAGACAGTTGGTGGCCTGATAGGTAATGGCTAAGTCATGCTAACTTTGTAAGTCATAGTAAGGATTTTTCTTACAGTTTTCCTTTTTCTTCCAGCTCTAATTTGATCATTAATATGATTCTACTCTTTCATTAGTCTCCTGCCCCAAACAGATGTATTTTATAGAATTATATTAGGTATCTTTTACTGATAAAATTCTAAATAAAATTATAAATTCTCTAGTAATTAAAGAAAATGTGGCCGGGCATAGTGGCGCACGCCTGTAATCCCAGTACTCAGGAGGCAGAGGCAGGCGGATTTCTGAGTTCGAGGCCAGCCTGGTCTACAGAGTGAGTTCCAGGACAGCCAGGGCTACACAGAAAAACCCTGTCTCAAAAAACAAACAAACAAAAAAACAACAACAAAAAAAAAAAAAAAAAAAGAAAGAAAGAAAGAAAATGTGGATATTCTGCAGTGCTGGAGCTCGAACCAGAGTCTTATACATAACTGTGTCCTCAGCTTGAACAGTCACTTTAGTATCAAACTAAGTTTAATGTTAAGTGTAGCTCCATGACTTTCTTTAAGATATTAATAAATGGTTTTTATTATTTAAGTTTTTAAATTTATTCGTTGAGAATTCATACATGTATAGAGTAAAATAAGATCACACATATATCTTTTTCCTCTCTAACTCCTCCCAGATTCCTCCTAACACATATCCCTCCCAACTTATTGTCCTATTATTTTTTAAAATAGTCTGCTAAATCCAGCTAGTGCTGACCATATGTGCATGATTGTGAGACCATTCGCTGCATCTTGGGCAGTTTAGCAGTAGCTAAACTCCCAAAGAAGGATTGATTGTCAGTCCCCAGCAGCTGGCTGCCATCCGCTCCTTGTCTGGGGCCTGGGGCCTTGGTAGCCCATCCATACTAGACTTTGATCTTGTTTGTGCAAGTCTTAGTGGGAACCACAGCTTCTGTGCATTTGGGAGTGTATCTGCATGTCATGTACAGAAGACAGTATTTTCCAACATTCTTCCCAGTCCTCTGGCCCTTATCAATTTTCAGTAATGTTAGACATTTGCAATATAAACGATGGACAAAGAATGGATTTCCACATGACATGAAGAGGGTCTACAATGTAATGTGTAACAGACAAACATCAAGTGGGAAAGCACAGTAAGTATATGATCATGAATTTTATGCACATACAAACTCTGTAAAATAATAATGGTAATTATGGGTGCTTTAGTGGTCCAGTATATCATTGTGAGATGGCAACTTTTTGCTGTATAAGAAACTGTACAGGAACTGGTATTAATTATCTCTAACAACAGTAGTTAATCCACATGCTTCTGTATAATCATCTCAGAAAACAACAGTATCTTCTTACCTGAAACATTACCCCTGCAAACATCTGAATTTAGAAGTACAAGAAATATGGATAGAGAGCCAGCCATCACTTTCATAGATAGTCAGTAGATACTTTACCTTATTCACAAACAGGAATATAGTAAGGGAAAGCAGGCAGTATATTACCATTCATTATTTTTGTAAAAATATAAAAATAGAAATTTGTGATTTAGCAAGTATTGCTCAGGAGAGAACATAATAAGAATTCTCAGGTTCTCAGAAGAGTTTTCAATTAGTAGATCTTTCTAAAATTATAGGGGACTGGAGAGTTGGCTCAATGGTTAAGAATACTGGCTGTTCTTCAAAAGACCTGGTTCAGTTCCTAGCATCCATGTGGCAGCTCACAGCTGTCTGTAATCCAGCTCCAGGGAATCTGAGACATACACATGCAGCCAGAACACTCATACACAATTTTTTTAAGTTTTTAAAAATTATAATTATTTGAGATATTCAGATTTCTAAAAATTACAGTGTTATAATGTTTGGCCCACAAACCATTACCCCCTAGTGGTAGTTTGATAAAAATGGCCCCTATAAGTGCATGTATTTGAGTGCTTAGTCACCAGATAATGGAACTATTTGGTAAGGACTAGGAGATATGGTCCTGTTAGAGGAGATGTGTTATGGGAGTGGGGGCAGGATAGGGTTTGAGTGGTTTTTTGTTTGTTTGTTTGTTTGTTTTTGATTTTTTTTTTTTTTGGGTTTTTTTTTTTTGGTTTTTCGAGACAGGGTTTCTCTGTGTAGTCCTGGCTGTCCTGGAACTCACTCTGTAGACCAGGTTGGCCTCGAACTCAGAAATCCACCTGCCTCTGCCTCCCAAGTGCTGGGACTAAAGGCGTGCGCCACCACCGCCCAGGATTTGAGGTTTTAAATGGCTGTGCCAGGTCCAGTATCTGTCTCTCTCACTGTGGACCAGGATGCAAAGTAACTCTATGATTTCAATTCTTTAGTTTCTCTTAATCTCAGATAAATATACACAAATCTAGGTGAAGTGTTACTCTGCAAAATAACTAGTCTGTCTTGCTGAAAAATCTCAAATCAAAAAGGTACAGAAAGATTGAAGAACTGTTTGAGAAGATTAGATCTTAAAGAAATCTGACAGTTGTAATCCATGATCCTGAATTATATCCTGAACCAAGGGAATAAATACTTATAAGGCGAATAATTTTATAGAAATTATAACATTGTAATATGGATTTGCTTAGCTCTATTGTGATTAGCTAAGCAAATATCTTCCTTCCTAGGAAAATACAAGGAAATGCTATGGCTAGTCAGTACAGTGTCTGCAATTTTCTTTCATGTGGTTGTTTTGGTGTTTTTGTTTGTTTTGTTTTTCAAGTGTGAGGTGAAACCCACTATTCAGGAGGCAGATGTAGATGGATCTCTGTGAGTTCAAGGCCAGCCAGGGGTACATAGTGAGACCCTCACACAAAGGGAAAAAATATAAGCATGAGACACAGTGATAAATAAAGTATGACAAAATACAGTCTTCTAGAATAACATTTCTTCTGCTTTGAGGTTATGTGAAACTAAAAGTGTTATCTTAAAATTCATAAATTGCTGGACAGTGGTGGAGTTATGGTGAATGCATTTAATCCCAGCCCTGGGGAGGCAAAGGTAGGTGGATCTCTGTGAGTTCTAGGCCAGCCTGATTTACAGAGTTCTAGGACAGTTGGGTCAACACAGGAAACCCTGTCTCCAGGGGGTGGTGGAGACTCTAAATTAACATTTCTTTATATATCTGAGTTATAAAAAAACAAAATGTATATAGTATACTGGCTGGTTTTGTGTGTTAACTTGACACAAGCTAGAGTTATCATAAAGAAAGGAGCCACCCTTGAGGACATGATTCCATGAGAACCAGCTGTAATGCATTTTCTCAATTAGTGCTCTAGGGCAGGAGGGCCCCTTGTGTGTGGTGCCATCCCTGGACTGGTAGCCTTGGGTTCTATAAGAAAACAGGCTGAGCAAGCCAGGGGAAGCAAACCAGTAAGAAACATCTCTCCCTGGCCTCTGCATCAGCTCCTGCTTCCTGACCTGCTTGAGTTATGTTATTCCCTTTCCCAGTTTCCCCCCCTCCAAGAAAACCCCTAACCCATCCTCCCTCCCCCTGCTTCTGTGAGGATGTTCTTCCACCCAACCCACTCCTGCCTACCCTCCCTTGATTTCCCTACACTGGGGCATCTATCGAACCTTCATAGGACCAAGGACCTCTCTTTCCATTGATCCCTGACAAGGCAAGGCATTCCTCTGCTACATATGTAGCTAGAGCCATGTGTACCCCTTGGTTGATGGCTTAGTCCCTGGGAGCTCTAGGGGGGTTGACTGGTTTATATTGTTGTTCTTCCTGTGGGATTGCAAACCCCTTCAGCCCCTTTAGTCCTTTCTCTAACTCCTCCATTGGGGACCCTGAGCTCAGTCTAGTGGTTGACTGCTAGCATCAGCCTCTGTATTTGTAAGGCTCTGGCAGGATCTCTTAAGAGAGACTCCTTTTGGCAAGCATTTCTTGGCATCCACAATAGTGTCAGAATTTGGTGATTATTTATAGGATGAATCCCCAGGTAAGACAGTCTATGGATGGCCTTTCCTTAAGTCTTTACTCTATACTTTATCTCCATAATTGCTCCTGTGAGTATTTTGTTCCCTTTCTCAGAAAAACCGAAGCACCCACACTTTGGTCTTCCTTCTTCTTGGGCTTCATGTGGTCTGTGAATTGTATCTTGTTTATTCAGAGCTTTTGGGCTAATATCCACTGATCAGTGAATGCAAACCATGTGTGTTCTTTTATGATTGGGTTCCCTCACTCAGGATGATATTTTCTAGTTCCATCCATTTGCCTAAGAATTTCATGAATTCATTGTTTTTAATAGCTGAGTAGTACTCCATTGTGTAAATGTACCATATTTTCTATATCCATTCCTCTGTTGAAGGACATCTGGGTTCTTTCCAGCTTCTGGCTATTATGAATAAGGCTGCTATGGACATAGTGGAGCATGTGTCCTTATTATATGTTGGAGCGTCTTCTGGATATATGCCCAGGAGTGGTATAGCTGGGTGCTCAGGTAGTACTGTGTCTAATTTTCTGAGGAGCCGCCAAACTGATTTCCAGAGTGATTGTACCAGCTTGCAATCCTAACAGCAATGGAGGAGTATTCCTCTTTCTCTACATCCTCACCAGCATCTGCTTGTCACCTGAGGTTTTCATCCTAGCCATTCTGACTGGTATAGTAAGGTGGAATCTCAGGGTTCTTTTGGTTTGCACTTCCCTGATAACTAAGGATGTTAAACATTTCTTTAGTTGCTTCACAGGCATTCGAGTTTCCTCAGTTGAGAATTCTCTATTTAGCTCTGTATCCCATTTTTAATAGGGTTATTTGATTCTCTGGAGTCTGAGTTCTTTGTGAATATTGGATATTAGCCCTCTATCAGATGTAGGATTGGTAAAGGTCTTTTCCCAATATGCTGTCACCTGAGTTTTTGATCTTAGCCATTCTGATTAGGTGTGAAGTGGAATCTCAGGGTCGTTTTTACATTTCCCTGATGACTAAGGATGTTGAAAGTTTCTTTAGGTGCTTCTCAGCCATTCAATATCCCTCAGTTGAGAATTCTTTGTTTAGCTCCATATCTTTTTTAGAATTTAATAGGATTTTTAAATTCTTTTTAATAGGATTATTTGATTCTCTAGAGTCTAACTTCTTTAGTTCTTTCTATATATTGGATACTAGCCCTCTATTGAATATAGGATTGGTAAAGATCTTTTCCCAATCTGTTGGTTGCCATTTTGTCCTATTGACAGTGTCCTTTGCCTTACAGAAGCTTTGCAGTTTTATGAGGTCCCATTTGTCGATTCTTGTTCTTAGAGCATAAGCCATTGATGTTCTGTTCAGGAAATTTTCCCCTGTGTTGATGTGTTCAGGGCTCTTCCCCATTCCTCCTCAATAAGCTTCAGTGTGTCTGGTTTTATGTGGAGGTTCTTGGTCCCCTTGGACTTGAGCTTTGTACAAGAATGGGTTGATTTGCATTTTCTACATACTGACTGCCAGTTGACCCAGTACCATTTGTTAAAAATGCTGTCTTTTTTCCACTGGATGTTTTTAGCTCCTTTGTCAAATATCAAGTGACCATAGGTATGTGAGTTCATTTCTGGGTCTTCAGTTCTAGTCTATTGATTTTCCTGCTTGTCTCTGTGCCTCTCTTCCTGCCTGACTTGCTGTGGTGGAAGAACTGGGTTCTGATGAGGCCCACGTATATGGTCTTGCACTTGTCTTTTGCCATCTGAATATCCCTGGTCTGGGTGATTATCTGGAGTCTGCCTCATTTTTTTTTCATAGTTTCCATGCTTTATTATTAAAAGAGTAGAGAGAGAAAAGGAAATAGGCAGAGGAAACCAACTGGGTGCTGGACCAGTTATTTAGCTTCACCTTGAGGAGAGAAGCGGAAAATCAGGGAACTAATTCTTCAGTTCAGCATATATTTTATATCAGATACTGTATTTTCTTGCTTCCGTACCACATCATCATCACCTTTTTGTTGGGGAGTGAGGTTGAGACACAGAATCACTATTTGGCTTTAGCTGGTCTGGAGCTCACGGTGTAGATCAGGCTGCCTTTGAGCTTACAAGAGGTCTGCCTATCTCTGCCTCCTGAGTCCTAGGATTTATTTTAAAAAAAAAAAACAAGTGAAAGTGAATTGCAGACACTTTACCATTTTATCCCTAAACATGGTGATTAACAGTATGCACCACCATACCTGGCACAAACGTTATAATCTTTTTTTTTTCTTGAAGAATTGAAATTCTAAATAAATTGTCTGAGGTTTGCTGCTGTTGACATTGGAATTCAAATTCAGATTTGTCTTAAAACTGTGCTTTGAGTTTTTCCATCAGTTGATTTTTAAAAGTTAAAAACAGAATGGAGAAAGGACTCAGTGGTTGAAAGCACTAGTTGCTCCTCTAGAGGGCCTGTGTTCAAGTACCAGCACCCACATGGCAGCTCACAAGGGTCTGTAACTCCAGTTCCAGGGGATCCATGGCTCTAGGCATGCATATGGTGCACATATTTATTACATACAGGCAAAATACCATACATATAAAATAAAATAAAATAAAATAAAATAAAATAAAATAAAATAAAATAAAATAAAATAAAATATTTTTTAAAAAAATTTATAAACCATAGAATCTTTATCAGTTTGACTGGATTTAGAGTCCCCTAGATGTCACATTTCTGGATGTATCCATGAGAGGGATTCCAGAGTAATTTAATTGAGGAGGGAAGACTTCCTATTTTATATGGGTAGTGTTATAATTAGGCTGGTGTTGCTGACTGAATAAAAAGGAAGAAAGGAGGAAGCCGAAGAACAACGTTGGTTCCTCTTCTCTACTTCCTGTGACTATCACATTGTGCTTCCCTTCCACAGTGGAGGGCACCATCCAACTGCGAGCCAACAGGACACCTTCCTTAAGTTGCTTCTATTGGGTATTTCTGTCAGAGCAGTGAGAGAATAAGCGCATACAAAAAATTGGTATCAAGCAATAGGCTCCTGTGATAAACCTCTCTACATGATTTGTGCCATTTGCAGGAGGAATGTAGAACTCAAGGCTAGAGCGCTGTAAGCGGAGCTTAATGGCTGTTCCTGTGGGGTGTGAAAGACCACACTGCCAAGAGAAGTATGGACAGTGAAGCCTAGCTTATAAGGGGGTTCTAAAACTGAAGTTTCTGAAGTAGTGAAAGTAAATGAATAACCTGTTATTTCAAATGTGTTTGCTGTTAGTCTTTGAAGGTTTTTAATATAGAATTTTAAGGTAGTTGAAATAAATGAAAATTTAAGAATATGGTTATTGTCACTTAGTTAGGGTTTTACTGCTGTGAACAGACACCATGACCAAGGCAAGTCTTATAAAGGAAAACATTTAATTGGGCTGGCTTACAGGTTCAGAGGTTCAGTCCATTATCATCAAGGCGGGACCATGACAGCATCCAGGTAGGCAGAGTTCTACATCTTCATCTGAAGGTAGGATTGCTGAATACTGGCTTCCAGGCAGCAGAATGAGGGTCTTACAGCCCACACTTACAGTGATACACCTACTCCAACAGGGCCACACATTCTAATAGTGTCACTCCTGGGCTGAGCATATATAAACCACTACATTGTCAATCTTCTTTTCAAAAATACTCTCAGATTTATTTAGTACATTTTTATTTTCTACTCTCCCCATATTTAATAGTAACCAGTAGTTAATATGCACCTTAGTAACCAAAGAGTAAAAAAATTTAAATTTTTTATATTCTGAAATTAGGATTGTCTGTTTTTTAATGTTTTATCTTTCAAGAAACCTGTCTTCATTTTTCTCTAACTCAGTAATCTCAACTTTTGAAGCAAGTAACAATTTGTTTCTTTCTAAATGCATTTTAATGTCATAGGGTTTTGTTTTTATTTATTTTAGAGATTATTATGAAAACCTAAAGAGATGATATCACTATATTTTTCTCTACTCCTGATACTCTCCATATTATGATTATATTGCACATAGTAAACATTCCATAAATACTTGATCTGAATTGTTCTTAGTCTTGAAAACCATTTTATAACTTTGCATGCATAATAGTCCCCATGAACCAGAGGCCTTCAATACACAGATTTCTGTTTTGGTGCTGGCAGGGTGGCTCACTAGGTGAAGGCAGTGTCGCACCCAAGGTCAGTCACTGGAGCCCACAGAAGGGTGGGGAGAGGAGACTATGCTGTGGCATACGGGCTCAGACACTAATAACTAATAAGGCATTCTTAAGAACAGATTTCCTGGGGCTGGAGAGTTAGCTAGCTCAGTGGTCATGAGCATTGCTTGCTTTTGCAGAGGACCCAAGTTTGACTCACAACCATCTGTAACTCCAGTTCCAGGACATCATATGCCCTCTTCTGACTTCCACAACTACACACACACACACACACACACACACACACACACACAAATATTTATACATAATAAAGTAAAATAAATGAATGAATCTATAAACAAAATTTTAGAAAACATTTTCTTTTCACCATATTTTATTTGTGAAGATCCAATTTCATTACTTAACTGTAATTCTATATCCTTTATTGGCCTCATATTTTCCTTAGCATTGGAAGAAATATGTAGAACAAAAAAATCAAATTATAAATGACTCTTGAACATACAGAAGAGCTTCTGTTTCTATAGGAAAATGAAAAAAAATGGTTTTAGTTGATATGAAAAAGGAAAAAAATGGCAGCTTGGTGGTCCTCTCTGCTCTGACCTACTCATCTCCCTTGAACCCAGATTCAACTGCATTTTTCCACAGTTCCCCTTGCCCATGTGATTCTGTCCTGCCCTGGGCTCGAACTTGGGTTCCCGCCCTGCCCCTGCCTGTAGCCCCCCAGAGCTTTCCTTCTGAGGTTCAGGCTGCTCTCCCTTGAGGGCAAGGGTGTAGTCATGGAATTGAATGACCTGAGGCACTACTCCCCTCCCCCTCACTTCCCCATTGGTGACCCATAACTTGATGTCCAGCTGAGGACCAGGATACCCCAGCCCAATACTTAAGGTGTGTTTTGTTTTTGTTTTTGTTTTTGTTTTCTTTTTAACTGAATGGAGGAGACTTAATTCCTCTGTTGAGAAGGGAGGGTAGGCGATCCAGGAGCTGCAGACCATTCCTGGACTGCTCCCAGTCTGTTTATCTCTCTCACCTTTCCTGGAGATGGGAGCTGCATCTTCCATGGTGACATGTAATACTTTTGAGGGATGAAAAGAATTTGTCCCACATCAGAAATAAAACTTATAATTCAAACTGGAAAGAAAAAGGAAAACATGGGTAAGACTTTAGAATTAATCATAGAGATGCCTTTGTCATTTTGAGTGGGTTTCCCTTACATTCCACATCTCTGGGTCCATTTTCTACCCTTTCTCTTTTCTTCCCATAAAAATTCTTTCCTAACAACGCCAGGAATTTTTGACACTGAACTTGCTCTTTTATGTCCCTTATCCCTTGACCCTTCCTTTTCTGTTATATTCCCAAGATCCCGTGGTTGGGCTTGGGGTTGTGCTCAGTAACAGCAGTAGACTGGCATGCGCCTACGAAGCCCAGCCTCGGATCCCAATGCATCGGGCTTATATCTGTGGCATTTTGTGGTGTCTAATCAGTGTGTGGATCTTGAAGCTGCTCCGTGACTCAGTGCACTCTCTCATTACAGTAAAGCCACTTCTGACAAAAGTTGAAAAAAATTTTTTGTACCTGTATCACTAAGAACAATTGTATAAGACATTTATTATTCTCATTTTGCAGATGAGGAAACTGACACTTGGTGAAGTTACGAAATTTGTCCAAAGTCACACAGCCTGTAAAAGGCACAGCCAAGATTCAGAGCCAGGTCTGTCCAACTTCAAAACTACTAATCAAGGCTTAGACACTTGGAAATAGCTGTGATGCACCAACCTATGATGAGTTGTATTGGTAATAGTAATATTGCTTAAGTGTTCCTTAACTCCTTTGGGTGAACTTTCCGCCCTTCCTACGTTTTTCCGCTTTTAAGTATTATGAAAAGCAATAAAGCATAGTAGCTAAGAATGTGGCTTTTGGAGAGAGATAACCTGGGTAGGGATTTTTAAGCTCTGTTTTTACTTGTGTGACGTTGGGAAAGTTACTTAACTCCTTGTACGTGAGTTTCTCTTTCTGTAAAACAGTAATAGTGCTGTTATTTACCTGATGAGATTGCTTTGAACATTGGGTAATTTAATACATGTAAGAAACTTTTCTCTCTTGTTCTTCGCTTCTTGCTCCTGAGCTGTCATCCCCCCCCCATTCCCTGCCTCCCCCTCTCTCCATGTGCTCATGGCCAGCCTCTACTCAGCTACTGCTCTACTCTCTCTGCCTTTCGCTGCCTCTACTACCCTCTTAACTCCCCTCCCCATGCCCTGAGTAAACTCTATTCTATAGAAAGAAAGAAACAAAGGAAGGAAGGAAGGAAGGAAGGAAGGAAGGAAGGGAAAGAAAGAAAGAAAGAGAGAGAGAAAGAGAGAAAGAAAGAAACTTACTTTCCTACTTGTCTATACTAAGTATTTTCATCTTTTAACAGCTAGTAAAGAAACAGTCATTATTTTAAATTATCTAATAGGACATTTATTTGAGCAAAGTGTAGGCTACAATATACAGAAATCAAAATTAAGCTTGAATAAATTAGACTTAGCGAAAAATCACTAATTTGATCAAATTCAAATCAGTTGTGAATCATGTTGAGTAGCAGTTTACAGTTCTGAAACCTACAGGTACCTTATGTATTGTTATTAGTCACGTTTGCATTACTGTGATGACAGCACCTGACAGAAACAATTTAGAGAAGGTGGTTTTGGCTCACAACCTCCACAAGTACGAGGCTGTAATAGCAGGGAAGGCTTGGTAGAGCCTTGAGTTCATGCATACAGGAGCATAGGAGATGTGGTTCATAGATATCAACTGCTTGATATAGACACATATATGTATATATGTGTGGATGGTCATATGCATACCCTCCCATGATTTTTAAAAATAATAACTTATTTTATTCTGTGTGTATATGCACAGTATAAGAGTACTTGTGAATCCAAAGAGGCATCAGATACCCTGGAACTGGAGTTGTGGGTAGTAGTGAGTCACCATGTGGGTGCTGGGTACTCTGGAAGAGCAGCCAGTGCTCTTAACTTCTTTTAACTGCTGAGCCATTTGTCGACCCTCCTCATACATTTTTGCCTAGTAGTTCCTGCTCCATATTGTTAGTGCTCTAATAACTCTTGAGAATTCTTTTTTAAAATATAGTTTTGCTGATTACTTTGTATTGTTTTATAGAGAGAAAATTGGCTGGATAATCTAGCGTAAAGTGTTATTAGGAATGCTATTTTCTCATTTTTATGAGCTCTTTTCTATTTATTATTTCTTTTTATTTTTTTGTTTTTGTTTTTGTTTTTTCAAGACAGGGTTTCTGTGTAGCCCGGGCTGTCCTGGAACTCACTCTGTAGACCAGGCTGGCCTCGAACTCAGAAATCCGCCTGCCTCTGCCTCCCAAGTGCTGGGATTACAGGCATGCGCCACCACTGCCCAGCTCTATTTATGATTTCTTAAGATAGAGCCTGTCTTAGTCAGGGTTTCTATTCCTGCACAAACATCATGACCAAGAAGCAAGTTGGGGAGGAAAGGGTTTATTCAGCTTACACTTCCACATAGCTGTTCATCACCAAAGGAAGTCAGTACTGGAACTCAAGCAGGTCAGGAAGCAGGAGCTGATGCAGAGGCCATGGAGGGATGTTCCTTACTGGCTTGCTTCCCCTGGCTTGCTCAGCCTGCTCTCTTATAGAACCCAAGAATACCAGCCCAGAGATGGTACCACCCACAAGGGGCCCTCCCCCACTTGATCACTAATTGAGAAAATGCCCCACAGCTGGATCTCATGGAGGCATTTCCCCAACTGAAACTCCTTTTCCTATGATAACTCCAGCCTGTGTCAAGTTGACACACACAACTAGCCAGTACAGAGCCTTACCAACTTCTTTCCCTCTCCTTTTTCCTGTGGTTCTTCACACATGCTAGGCAGAGATATCCTAGTTTTATTTTGTAATTTAATTTAAAAGTGGCCCTGGCCATGAGTCTTTTTATTATTAATTATACACACACACACACACACACACACACACACACAATTTTCAAGTGTGACGTTTCTATAATTTTTGTTATCTTTCGCTCATGATCGGCTATAATCTGTAGTCCAAAAGTCCATGTGTGGTCTTAAATTTTGAAAAGTGTATATATGTGTGTGTATATACATGTGTATCTTTCTGTCGTATTTAACTTGAATTACAAAACAAGATTCAACTATCTTCTGTAATCAAGAAGAGATACATCTAAAACACAATGATCTAGACAGTCTAAGGCTAAAAGGATGGGCCAGGGTGAGCAGGCAAATGAAGACAGTAAATAGCAGCTGCGGGTGACAGTGGCTTAGTGGCTTCTCCTCCTGCTGATGAGGCTTAAATGAGTAACCAGTGTTCGGACCTAGAGTGGTTTCTAGAAAACTCACTTAGTGTTGCTGGGAGAACGATAGTTTCCCTTTTCTTCTTCTGTCTATACGTTTCCTCCCTGTCTACCACTTTGTCCTCATAGACTTTAACATCTCTGTAACTAGGAAGTGTCTCTCACTTTACTTTTGATGATTTTTTTCATAATTAATGAACATTTATTGACACTTTCAGCAGCATTTTTCTTTAGTGAAATATAAAATAGTGGTACATTTGCAGTTGATGGCATCTCGTGTTATCCGTTTCTTGAGACAGAGCCAAATTTTCTGTCTCATAGTGTAGAAGAATGGGGAACAAGGACAATACAAGAAGGGCAGGCAAGCCAAGGTTATTGAGAAGTAAAGAATCGGCTCTTTATCAAGTTGCCAAATAATGCTTTGGGAGCAGAGGGTGTTTGTGTCCTCGGAATAGGCCAGTTTGGTCCTGTCTGTATGCAAATGAGGTACTACAGCCAGGATGAATCTGGTTAATTAATGTATGTGTAAGTAGGTAATTCTGATCAGATAGGCGGGCATGTGTAGATAGACTCAGGAAAACCCACCCCAAGTTCCATGTCAAGGATGAAGAGCCAGCAAGTAAGAAGAACAGAGTTCTGGTGGTGAGCCAGTGTCTTTCTTGATGGCTGGGGCTTTTGGATTTTGATTCCTTAGCTCACCAATTAGGTCATTCATTTAAAAACCTTGGTGTTCTTGGAGGTGATTACCAGTTCCACCAAGACATAGATTACTGGTTCCCTTGACTCTGAATCCTGACTAACTGCTCACAAATAAAGTCTGCATTGTTCCAAACTCCCACTATTACCTCTGATAACACACACATTTTTACATATCAGTACAGTGTGGTTCTTTACCTCAGCCTATTTGAAACATCTCCTTAAATCATTCAAAACCTTTAAAGGATGAAATACATGTGTACACATACACAAAGTCACACTTTGGTTATCCCAAACTCTGTCTTACCCTTGCTAGGCAAGTACCATGTCCCCTGCCTGAGGATATAGTTTATTTTCTTATCCTGATTCTTCTTCCATCTTACACAGTATTTTGTTGGATAAAGGGTATTATTAGCAATTAAGGGCAGCATGTAGGTATGATGAATCATAGTACAGACTGTAACATTTATGTTAGTGACCAGTTAAAGCACTTTGAAAGAAATGAAGAGTTGTGTGATAAAATGGGGTTAAGTGTGGAAGTCCACACCTTTAATCCCAGAACTTGGGAGACAGTGGTTGGATCCCTGTGAGGCTAGCCAGGGCTGCATAGCAAGTTCTAGGACGGTCAGATACACAATACAAATACCCTGTTTGTTTGTTTTAAAAAGAATTGTAAAGGACAGGAGAGATGGCTCAGTGATTGAGTGTCCTTGTTACTCTTGAAGTGGACCTAAGTTCAGTTTCCAACACCCAGATGGAGGCTCATAACCATCTGTAACTCCAGTTCCACTAGGATCTGATGTCCTCTTCTGGTTCCTATGGGAGCCAGGTATGCATGTAGTACACATATATACATTCAAGCAAGGCACTCATATACAGAAATTTTAAAATAATTCTAAAACCTTTTTTTTTTTTTTGGTTTTTCGAGACAGGGTTTCTCTGTGTAGCCTTGGCTGCCCTGGAACTCACTCTGTAGACCAGGCTGGCCTCGAACTCAGAAATCCACCTGCCTCTGCCTCCCAAGTGCTGGGATTACAGGTGTGCGCCACCACCGCTCGGCTCTAAAACCTTTTAAATAGATAAATCTTTTTAAAAAATGAATTATAGAGAAAGTAATTTAGAAAATGAAAATGACTTCATCGATGTCATCAGTTGATGACTTAGATGTATGGAAAAGAAATAAGCTCTTGAAAAGTCAAAAAGAAAATGTTTCAGGAAAAAGAAACAACAGGCCCCAACCAGAAATAAACTTCAGGAAACAAAAGAACAATAATGACTTACTTAAGGAGACTGCCATTTGAAGCTAAGAGTCAGGCAGGGGCTGTACCTCAGTATATGAACATTTACTGAGTATTTGTTTGCATGCTGCTTTAAGCATCTGAGTCACTAAAAGCTTAGTTTGAACTTGATTTGAAGACATTTAGAAAGCCAGTGGATGTTTACATGATGCTGTAATCTATTTTCAAAAGATTATTCTGGGGACTTGAGATGGCCCAGCAGGTAAGGAAGGGTACCTGCCACCAAGTTTATTGATCTGCATTTGATCGCTGGGATCCTCGTGTTGGAAAGAGAAAACAGACTTCTACCCTCAGTCAGTAGTGAACATAGAGTTTTAGCAGAGAGGAACAAGAGAAATACGTCCTAGCTTTCACGTGACATTCCCCCAGACGAGCGATGAAGTCGAGTTGGGCAGTGGTGGCTGTGGCAGTGGAGCTAGAGCAGTGGGCGGAGTGAGGTAGAAGTGTGTGTGTTGGTAGCTTTGCTTAGGGAGCAGGGATGAAGGGAGGTGAGAGTGACCAGAGGGCCAAACGAGTGGGGCACATTCCGCCCTGCCCTCTCTTCCTTGTCTTTCCTTCTTCCCTCCCCTCTTCTCGCTTCCTGCTTTCCCCTCCTGCCTGTCACTTTCCCACTTCTTCTCATCCCCCTCTTCTCGCTTCTCATTCTTGGAACTGAGCATATTTTTATTCTAGCTTGCCTCTCCAATTCCAGCACCTCCTACACTTGACAGATGCTTAGGGGAGAGAGTCAGTGTAAAAAGTCGGTTATCATTCCCAGGAACTCTGCCCTTTGTCACCAACATGTACCTTGCTAATCAGTTGTTGCTACATAGAACAAAATTAAATTTTGTTTTTTAAGTAAAGGCAAGTTCTTGAGTATGTTCCTAATGAATCAGCATATGAATTTGTGATGACCATATTGTTTGTTGTCTTTTATTTTTTTGTTTTGTTTTTTGTTTTTTTTTTTGGTTTTTGTTTTTTGTTTTATCGAGACAGGGTTTCTCTGTATAGCCCTGGCAGTCCTGGAACTCACTCTGTAGACCAGGCTGGCCTCGAACTCAGAAATCCGCCTGCCTCTGCCTCTGCCTCCCAAGTGCTGGGATTACAGACGTGCGCTACCACGCCCGGCTGTCTTTTATTTTTTTTCAGGTCTCCCTGTTTAGCATAGGTTGGGTTTGAACTCATGATCCTTCCATCTTAGCCTTAGGTGTGCTAGAGCTGCAGTGTTTGGCTTTGAGTATGTACATATGCATTGTTTTAATCTATAAAATGTTACTTAAGTATACTTAAAATATACTTAAGTATTCATGAATAATAAATTCAGTTCACTAACTGTTTTCCAAATTAAAAAATAAAACTAGGGCTTAGCAGGATGGCTCAGCAGGTATAAACATTTGCTTTGTAAACCTGATGGCCTGAGTCTGATCCCTGAGGCCCACAGTGGAACCGAAAAGTTACCATCTGACCTCCACGTTGTGTGCAGTGGCACTTTTACACCAGCAGTCACGCTCATGTCATGTAATAATAGCAGTAATAAAGTAAGCTTTTAAAAATAGTTTTGTAGTTACAAGAAGAATTGTGTTTGGTTGGTTATGGAGGTTTTGAAGGGCTAAGAGTTGAAGCCAGGTCCTCATGCGTGGTGGGTAAGTGCTCTGGTACCAGAAAGCCAGGGAAGGCCAGGAGGAATTCCTTAAGCCCTGCCTTTGTTAGCTTTTGCATCTCTCAGTGTTTGAGGGGTAGGATGTGGTGGCAGCAGGCAGATGAGGGTAGTGCTAACACTCTCTAGTGTTAATAGCATGAGCTCATGCGTACGTGCTAGTTCAGGAGGCTATTGGGCCTGCAAATGCTAGGTTCTGGGTTGCAATTGGCGTTGCAGCTTCCAGACAGGCTTAGGTATTGGGATTTCAAAATTTGACAGCTTTTTAAACTCATCTGGACAGCAGTGTCACTTCCCTGACTCTGTCTAGTTTTCAATTTCTTTTCTTTCTTTCTTTTTTTTTTTTTTTTTTTTGGATTTGGTTTTTTCGAGACAGGGTTTCTTGCCTTGGCTGTCCTGGAACTCACTCTGTAGACCAGACTGGCCTCGAACTCAGAAATCCACCTGCCTCTGCCTCCCAGAGTGCTGGGATTACAGGCGTGCGCCACCACCGCCCGGCAGTTTTCAATTTCTTTAACTGAAGTTCTCTATCCTCATCTTGCCCAGTCCACCCCTTTGAATTGTTCAGCTGTCATTTTATGCTGTGGTCGTCGTCATGGATGCCAATGTCAAGCAGGAAGTTATTGCCCATCTTTTACCACTTCCACCATTATCAGCTGCCAGTCTCTAAGCCCCACCCCCTTTGCAGCTGTCAGTGCACCTGCCACTTTTCACAGCTTGGCCTGCTGACTGCTCAGCTCTCAGTGGCTATTGTCCTGCTGTTTCAGTCATTGCTGCTACTCTTATCTGCTCTACTTTTCTTCATGTTATCAACTCAGGCTGCCCTGCTAAAGTAGGCAAGGAGAGACTGTTACTGGATATAAGGTTGCAACATTAGGGAAGCTGGTGCATATGCTTGCAGGGTTGCCTAGGTAGGGTTCACGTAGGCTTGTGATAGCAGAAAACCTATTACATAATGTTTGAAGTAGCCATGGCTGGATCTGGACCTTCAGAAGCGAGAGAAGTGGTTTCAATTGTCTTGTAGTTTCCTCAGTATCTGTGTGTATTCAGAAGGGCCAGTGCTGGCTTATGGGTAGTCCATCTGGCTGTTGAAAGACAATCCTAGCACTAATACTGATAATACTAATAATTAATAGTGCTTTAACAATGCATAATGCCAATCTAGTTCCCCAGAAAAATGTGGATGACTCCCCCCATCCCACCCCACCCCCGTCACTGTCACTGAGTCACACACTTGCCCTCACATTTTTTTCCTAAATATTTACAGGTTCAACTTTTTGTTTTTTGTTTTTTGTTTCCCCAATATAAGTCTTTTCTTATCCCCAAAGAGCCCACATTGTACTTGGATGAGGATCTTGTTCTGGAGCTAGGGAACTTGGGTCTTGCACCTCAGCACTGTTGTTTTTCAGACACATAGATGTCATCCATTTGGCTTGCTGAATCAGAGCCGCCAAATTTAAAGTAAGTTCAGTATCATTTCCTTCAAGGATTAATTCATCTTTCTGGGTTCAGGACACAGAACAAGCAACACCTGTCCTCATCCAAATCCTGCAGAGGTATTTTTCACCCAAGAAATTTCAGATTTTTTTTTAAGATTTATTTATTTATTTTGTATATTTGTACACTACCATTGCTCTCTTAAGACACACCAGAAGAGGGCATCAGACCCCATTACAGATGGTTGTGAGCCACCATGTGGTTGCTGGGATTTGAACTCAGGACCTCTGGAAGAGCAGTCAGTGCTCTTAACCCTCTTAACCGCTGAGCCATCTCTCCAGCCCAAAATTCAGATTTCAATCAAAGACCCATTCTCCTAAAAGATGACATTGATGGGGAAATGAACATACACAGACTTCATCTCGTAACAGAAGCCCAGCATAATGTCCTTGTCTTAGTTAGGGTTTCCTTTGATGTGAAGAGATGCCATGACCAAGGCAACTCTTATAAAGGACAACATTTAATTGGGCTGGCTTACAGGTTCATGGCAGGAAGCATGGCAGCATCCAGACATGCATGGTGCTAGAGAAGGAGCTGAGAGTTCTACACCTTCATCCAAAAGAAACCAGGAGCAGACTGTTTCCAGGCAGCTAGGAGGAGGGTTTCAAAGCCCCCCCACCCCCCCACCCCTCACCCCCCGCAGTGACACACTTCCTCCAACAAGGCCACATACCTCCTAATAGTGCCACTCTCTGGGCCAAGCATATTCAAACCACCATAACCCTTGATCATGTACTGAACATGACTGCAGATAGTTCTGACAGTGGCCAGTTCCTTTCTGTTTCCTGGAGCCTCGTCTTTTTCTATTCAAGAAGATTCAGCTCTACATTGATATGATTGAAGCTCTCTGCAGAGTTCCCCTGGGGCCCTTCACAATGACTGTGCGCCCCTTCAGAGTGAACATTTTCTGGAATGTCGACAGTCTGATTGCTGAGAATGGTCTTCATTCTCATAATAGATGGAGAAAAGAGTATGGAAATATTTAAGAAAGACAAAGTAAGGGCAAGGGGTAGAGTGTGGCTCAGTGACAGTGACGGGGGTCACCTACCTTTTTCTGGGGAACTAGACTGGTATTATGCATTGTTAAAGCACTATTAAAATCAGTATTAGTGCTAGAAATGTCTTTCAACAGCCAATTGGACTACCCATAAGCCAGCACTGGCGTTTTTTTTTTTGTTTGTTTGTTTTTGTTTTTGTTTTTGTTTTTGTTTTTCGAGACAGGGTTTCTCTGTGTAGTCCTGGCTGTCCTGGAGCTCACTCTGAAGACCAGGCTGGCCTCGAACTCAGAAATCCGCCTGCCTCTGCCTCCCAAGTGCTGGGATTACAGGCGTGCGCCACCAACGCCCAGCCAGCACTGGCGTTTTTTGAACACATATAGATACTGAGGAAACTTTGAGACACGGTTTTACTGTGTTAGCCCTGGCTGGCCTGGAATTCATTTTGTGAACCAGGCTGGTTTTGAACTCACAGAATCTGCCTGCCTCTGCCTCCTGGTGCTGGGATTGTAGGCTTGTGTCATTATGTCTGGCTATTATTATCTTTAAGGAGTGAATAGTGAAGTCCTGTATTTAAACATTTGTAGATAAGTGGGAAGATAAAAATACATAAGCAAGATACCCAAAATAAATATTAGATCATAGGCTACCATATAAAGCAAGGGTGGGTTTGTAAGTAAAGAGCCTAAGGAAAGGAAGTGCACCCCACATGCAGATTTGTAGATAACCTGTAATGATTCCTGAACCTGATGAACTAGAGGGAGGTGTGTGCATGTGGTCGGCTGCTGAAGAACGTGATCTGAATGGCAGATAGACTGCGGAGGGTGTGGGTAGAGAACTGGGACATGCCAGCTGTCATTGCTTTATTCTACAAAGACAGCCAAGGGTTACATTTGTTTTAAAATTTCTTGTCTAACAGCTAATGGACAAATAATTTTTTAGTTTTATTATATTCTTATATTTATTTTCTTTGAAAGTGCTGTAAATGGAGAGATTTCTGGCATAAGTAATACAGCACTCATGGCATCCTAACACACAGCCCAGTTTTTTAAAAGTTAAACTGAAATGTAAGCAAACTCAAATATACCAAAATCTAAAGTTATATGAGAGCTAAATTGTTTCCTTTGAAAAGTAGGACTCAGAATAAAAAGCAAAGAAAGGAAAAAAGAGAAGAAAAAAAAAGAAAGATTAAAAAGCTGATTGGCTGGTGTATTATCATATACCTGCAATCTAGCGGTTGGGAGACAGAAACAGAAGGATCCAAGTTTGAGCTACCTATAAAGTTCAAAGCCAGCTTGGGCTATATAAACCCTGATCTCAAAAACAAAATTAAAAGAACAAACCCTTTGCTTTGTCTAGCTTTCCCTGGTTCTGCTTGTAAATGAACTGCTAACAGAAAACTGTGAACTTTTAAAATGAATTTCGTTTGTTCTATAATTGTACATGTTAATTTACCTGTTTGTGATAAAGCTGTACCTTGTCATGTTTCCTTGGCTCACTGCCTATGTGAAGCTCTAAACCAGAGATAGAATTGAATACATTAATTGAATGTTAGGCTAATTTTATCAATTTTACCAATTGTAGTCCAGAAGCTAATTAATGGTTTAACACAGTGGCTCTTAACCTTTATAACCTGAAACCCTTTAATACAGTTCCTCATTTTGTGGTAACCCACACCATAAAATTATTTTTTTTGCTACTTCATAACTCTAAATTTGCTACTATTATGAATCATGATGTAAGTATCGGTGTTTTCCGATGGTCTTAAGCAACCCCTGTTAAAGGATCTGAGAACAACCCTTGATTTAACAGATTTATCATTTTGGAGGAAAAAATTCTGGAGCTTAGTTGTATCAACTTGACTCTATTCTCACTACTGCTTTTCCATATGTTTTTCAGTTTCCTTGTCTCCACCAAGGCCTCCACCAGTACCCTAGTTTAAGTTCTCATTATAACTTGTCTGTAAGTCTTTCCCCTTCAGATTTGTTTTTCCATATTACTACTAGAGTAGTTAAACCAAATCATAAGTCTGACCATCCCAGTCATGGTTTAAATCCTTCAAACAGCTTCTGATTTCCCAGAAATCCTAGTTCCTTTTAGATTCCTTGGCCTCATCTCTGCTACTCCTTGCTGATCCACCACCTAATATTGAATTTTTGGCATCTGTACTTTTGTTGATGTAGTTGCCTGTCTTAGGGTTTTTATTGCTGTGAACAGACATCATGACTAAGGCAACTCTTATAAGGACAACATTTAATTGAGGCTGGCTTACAGGTTGAGAGATTCAGTCCAGTATCATCATGGCAGCATCCAGGCAGTTATGCTGTGAACAGACACCACAACCAAGGCAACTCTTATAAGGACAACATTTAATTGGGGCTGGCTTAGAGGTTCAGAGATTCAGTCCAGTATCATCAAGGTGGGAGTATGGCAGCATCCAGGCAGGTATGGTGCAGGAGGAGCTGAGAGTTCAATATCTTGTTCTGAAGGCAAACAGACGACTTGCTTTGAGGCAGCTACGATGAGGGTCTTAAAACCCATGCCCACAGTGACACACTTCCTCCAACAAGACCACACCCGCTCCAAATAGTGCCACTCCATAGATAGTCCAAGCATATTCAAACCACCACATTGCCTCTACTTGAAATACTTTTTTATTTACCCCACCATCTGTCACAATTTTGGTTCCTAAAACTTAACTCAGATTTGTGACTTCTTATAGGAAACACCAGGCTTCAGGGTTTCTTTATTATTATAGAGTCACTTAAAGTCAAAGAAGTAGTCTTATTAATTTCTGTACTAGTTTTAACAATAGGGCACATGGTAAGCCACAGTTTTCATGAGATGAAGACTGTAAGCTTTCAGTTTTCATTAAACCACATAAAATGAGGTGAGATCTTTAGGAATGAGAGGGAAGGGGATGATTTAAGTTATTAGTATGTGTGAAGCAACATCAGTATGACCAGTATGAATTTGAATGAAAGAACAAAAACTAAAAAGTACAAATGGGGAAAAATCATACTGATGGGGTGATGGTTTGTCTTATTTCTTAAAGAATGATGGCAAGAATAAGAACGCACAGTTGAACCTTGCTGTTTAGAGAATACTTTCAATGATTGGAGGAAATAGAAGATGCCTGGAGAGTCAACAAGTTGATGAAGTTTAACTTGGGGAATACTGGGGTAGAGAGGAGTCTAGGGAGGAAAGAAGTATATAAGAGATAAAGGTCACAGCATCAACCTTTTGCAGAGCAGTTAAGAGGTATAAAAGATTTTCTGGGGACAGTGATACAGCTTCTTGGGTAGGATCATTTGCCACCAAGCCTGATTACCTAAGGCATTCACATGCTGATAAATGCAATGCTCGAAAACACACACACACACACACACACACACACACACAACGCATGCACACATATAGTTATCTTTGGAAATTGTAGTATAACTTTAAAAAGAATTAGCTTATGGAACAAAATAATTCTCTTTTCCTAAATTTTTCAAGTCAGGCTTTCTCTGTATAGCCCTTTCTGTCCTGGAAGTCACTATGTAGATCAGGCTAGTCTCAAACTTACAGAGATTTACCTGCCTCTGTCTCCCAAGTGCTGGAATTAAAGGTGTGTGTCACCACACCTGGCTAATTCTCAATTCTTATACTTAAAAATATATTTACTGCCTATGTTCAATTAGGACCTTTGTCCTTAGGCCAGTGATAGTTGTTTATTAAGAGGTAGTGTACAAGATATCATAATTACATATTTTTACATTGTACATTTATTTTGGGACTGTTTTGTCATTGCTATTTAAATTACACTAGCTGTAAAACCTTTTCCTTAAATGTGTTATAAGGAAATCCAATAAAATCGATCTCTGAAATTGTGACAGGGACCTGAAGCCTGCCTGCCTTCCTTCCTTCCTTCCTTCCTTCCTTCCTTCCTTCCTTTCTTAAGATTTATTTATTTCATGTATATGAGTACACCGTAGCTGTCTTCAGACACACCAGAAAAGGGCATCAGATCCTATTACAGATGGTTGTGAGCCATCATGTGGTTGCTGGGAATTAAACTCAGGACCTCTGGAAGAGTAGTCAGTGCTCTTAACCCCTGAGCCATCTCTCCAGCCCCCTGAAGCCTTTCTTAAGAGTTGTGTCCAATCCTCTAGACTCCTTAACTTTCCCCCCTAAACAAGCAATGGCTGCTGGGCCTTTCCACTGCAGTCCTGTGGCTACTTAAAGTATAAGAATCATGGCAGAAATGCTGATAGTAAACCATTTGAGTACTAAAAGTGGTAAGATATTAACACCACTTTTTTTTGACATTTGCATTGTGTTATTTAGCAACCAAAAATGCTACATCTGTGCCGGAAAGTGAATAAATTCTGCCAGTACCCTAGTCTAGACAGTGGGGCAATCCTCCTTTGTTGATGGGCTTTTTTGTCTCTAATCTTTTCCAACTCTGATTATTTCGTAGTGTTTTCCTCCCTACAAAGTAGTCTCAGCATTATGGAGGTCTTTTTTGTTTGTTTCTTCAAATTTACAGTATGTCATACAATGACCACATTAGAATTCGGGGTGGGTACTGTTTAAACAAGTAGGAAACAGTTTACTGTTAAGGAAATAGAAATAGTGCCAGGTTCTAATGTACAGTAATAAAAGTCAGCAAAATGCTTAACTGGAATCATGTGACAGTACAAGGACCACGGCCAGGTAAAGGCTTCTCAGAAAAACAGTAACTGTTTTGTTAAATGCTATCGTCTCGAGCACACTGAACATGAGTAGACTTTTACAGGAGGCAAACTGAATTAGTTTCTTTCTGTGTAGACAGAGGCACTGAAAAAAAGCCTGGCTTCAGGGGACTATAAGTAGCTTAATGGAGCTGGAACTTAACATGTGAATGGGGCTGGTAAGAAAAGGCATAAGACTGTGTTTGCCATACTGAGCATTTAGACTGAAGGTGATGTGAGCCAAGTAGAGGATTTTAAAGTAAAGTAGTTGCATAGTCAGATTGATGTTTTAGAAAACTGACAGTAATCAGAACAGATTAGAATGAAATGGGCCTTTATTTGAAGTAGTCTAAGTAATGGCCTTTTGCAATAAGTTAATCAAAAAAGTCTCAGAATAGTTAAAACATTGGCCATTTTAGGTAACACTATTTCTGACCCTCACAGTAACCGCGGAAGGTAACAGTTATTACCATAACTGACAGAAGTATAAACTAAGGATTAGAACTTTTTGTTTACTTGCCTCGGTCATATCACCAATTATAGCAGCACAGCATTCAAACCCAAGTCTGTCTCACTGTAAAGCTTACAGGGTTCTTTCCCTTATGCCAGGTGCCCTGGTTACATAAGCTAGATTTGGACCAGAACCTCAGGAGTGCATTGCTTATTAATCATGAGTGGTTTTTTTGTTTTTTGTTTTATGAGTGTTTCTTGAACAGCATTCATTCAGTTAAGTGTATGTGAGCAACTCCTCTACTGATCAGCTGCAGGAAGCCAGGGCATAAACAGGGAACAGGATAGAATCCTATCCTTGCAGAACTTATATTTTACTGGGAATAGGTAGGTAATGTAAACAAAGAAATGTTTTAGTTTCAGAAAGTAATTAGGCAAAGCTACCACAAAAAAGTAGGGCTTTGGGTTCCATCCCCATCAGGTTCCATGAGGAGTGAGCAGACAGGGAAAGAGAAAAGTGACTAGGAAAGGCTCCAAGACACGAGTGCTTGCCTGGGATGCACAAGCTGTAGTTTTAATCAGTTGCCCTACAGACAAGAAAAAAGGTTGCTATTTACCCAAGCCGTATGAGCTCTTATATCTAATATCCATCAGATCGGGAATACTTGCATCTTTCTCTTATCTGCCAGTAATAAAGATAGCTACAAACGAAGGTGGTGGAATAGAGTTCGGGAATGAATGAATTGTGGGACAAGGGGCAAGGAGTGAACTAGATATTAAAGAGGTAAAATTGGTAGATAAGGTCACAGAAAGAAAGAATGGGGAGTTGGGCATGTAACTCAGTTGGCAAAATGTGTGCCTGGCAGGCACAAAATCTTAGGTTCAGTCCTTAGCTCCATATAAACTGAGGCACAATAGTACACAGTAATCCTGGCATTTGAGAGGTAGCAAGATGAGAAGTTAAAGGTCATCCTTGTTGGGGCAGTTGTCGTTGGAGGGAACTGAAGTTGTCTTTAAAAGGCGGAATGAGAGGGCTGGAGAGATGGCTCAGTGGTTAAAAGCACTGACTGCTTTTCCGAAGGTCCAGAGTTCAAATCCCAGCAACCACGTGTTGGCTCACAACCATCCATAACCGATCTGATACCCTCTTCTGGAGTGTCTAGAGACAGCTACAGTGTGCTTACATATAATAAATAAATAAATCTTTAAAAAAATCATTAAAAAAAAAAGCGGAATGAGAGCTGTTTTAGACTCACTGTCACTCTGAGAGGAAGTGTGCTAACATACTAAGCTATATTCCTTATCTGGGCCGTCAGGGTTTAGGGTGGGGTTTGTACTAAAATGGTCATTTGAAGTTTGTGTAAGAAGGTAACTGTTCGGTATTTCTTTCCTGTGTCCTCAGGTTGTAAAAGTTAACATGAACAAACTACGGCAAAGTTTCAGGAGAAAGAAAGATGTTTATGTCCCAGAGGCCAGCCGTCCACATCAGTGGCAGACAGATGAAGAGGGAGTCCGCACGGGAAAGTGTAGCTTCCCAGTTAAGGTAAAGCACACATGTCTTTATGGTTCTCTGTGGGGGAAAAAAACAAAAACCAAAAAGCAGTGAGCAGCACAGACAAGACCTCTGCCTAGTGTGTTCATGGTAGTGAGTGCTAGAGTGTGAGCAGAGTATCTGACAGGCCAGAAAGGAGCTGTGTACAAAAGAGCTCGATGGGGATTGATAGAGGTAAAGTGTGTTGGTTAGGGAAGTCCTCATTAGGGGGCAAAATGTCATTTCAAAAACACCCAAAGAAATTCAGAAAATAAGCATTTCAGGTATGGAAGGAAACAGAATGGAGACAAGGGACTGGGAAAGCTGTGTGTACAGAACCAGAGGAGCAGGTAGCTAGGAAAGCAGGTAGGTAGAAGGTAGATTCTGTAGTTTAGTACTTTCAAATAATATCATACCTACTAGCTGCATTCTTTAATATAATACTCTTTATAAATTCTAAATTAATGTTTACATAGTGCCATATTTATACTCAATTATGTTTATTAAGAAGTAAATTTTGTTAAAATTTGAATCTAGCATGAAATTTTGTTAAAATTTCAATCTTCTTTTGATTGACTTAGTTACATTTGTTTGAAAGTCACTGCATGTATGAATATTTAAAATGGAATTAGAGTCAATAAAAGATAACTGTGAGTAAACTTTTCTGTATTACAAGTGCCCAGTATTAGATGTGTCATATATTCATTCTTGTGCCCTTGCCTACTAGCTAAAAGTAATGTTTTCCAGTTAATTGTTACTAAAAATGCCCTCATTACCAGCCTTAAACACTGAAAAACCATTCGCCTAGAACATGTTGGGGGTGGAAATTGGAGGATACAGTCTTGCTACATAGCTCAGGATAGCCTCAAACTCTTGATTCTCCTGCCTCACTCTCTAGGTTCTGTGATTACCAGCAAGCCCAATTCCACTTTAAGGATTTTGACTTTTATTTAGATGAGATGGAAAACCATTAAAGAGTTGAGCAGACATAGCATCATGGGACTTCTACTCTCAAAGGCACATAAAATAAACAAAAATGTAATACAAAAACCAAAAAAAAAGCCAACCCAAAAAACAGAAAAACAAGCAAAGCAGATTTGGAGCTGGAAGAAATGTTTCAAAGAGTATAAGTACTTACTGCTCTTACAGAGGACCTTTCTGCCTCTGCCTCCCAAGTGTTCATATTTTATAGTCATATACTATAGATGAGTACTACTACATTACATTCTAGAAATCAACTAACTGTACATTCCTGGAATCTTAGTTTGATAAATGCTTATAACCAAGGAATTTATTGAAGGCATAGCTAAATTTTGTATTCTAATATCTTGTTCAAAAAGTTCATATCACTGTTTTGAGACATTTGGGCCTGTTAATTTTTTTCCTTATAATAGTTTTGACAGATTTTAATTTAATAAAGTAAGCCTGGCCAGATATAGTTGGCACAAGCTTGTGATCCCAGCATGTATGACGTAGAGGCAGGGGGTTAGGACTTGAAGGTCATCCTTGGCAACAGCCTGTCTCATAAAACCATAAAACCAAACAATAAAACAGAAGTGTGGTATCACTTGGGCAGGGCTCTCTGCTTCTGGTTTCCTTCTGTTCCCAGGATGTGCTTTTTACATGTTTCATCTGAAAGCATGACCTTATTTCTCTCGTGTAGAATCTTTTTTTTTATTGAAAAAGGAACTAAAAACATGATAAAATTGAAGATTTACATGGAAAATATTTCTGACAAAATTGAAGAAATATATAGAAAAACATTAAAATTGATAATTTTCATGGAAAATTAAAGAGTAAAATGGTAGACATAAAAACATTGCTAAATTAGTTGAGAAAGGAATTAGAAACATTTTATGATAAAATTGAAGATTTACATGGAAAATATTTCTGATAACATTGTAGAAAAAATAGAATAACATGTTAAAATTGAAGATTATCATGGAAAATTACACAAATAAAATGGTAGGCATAAAAATATTTCTAAGTTGATTGAAGGTGGAATTCTAAACATTTTCTGATAAAATCGAAGATCTACAAGGAAAATATTTCTGATAAAATACAAGAAATATATAGAAAAAAGCCAGGCATGGTGGCGCACGCCTATAATCCCAGCACTTGGGAGGCAGAGGCAGGCGGATTTCTGAGTTCGAGGCCAGCCTGGTTTACACAGTGAGTTCCAGAACAGCCAGGACTACTACACAGAGAAACCCTGTCTCAAAAAACAAAACAAAACAAAATATATATATATAAACATGTTAAAATTGACTATTTCATGGAAAATTATGCAGATAAAGTGGTAGGCCTAAAAATATTTCTAAGTTGATTGAAAGTGGAATTATAAATATTTTCTGATAAAATTGAAGATTTAAATGGAAAATAGTTCTGATAAAATTGAAGAAATATATAGAAAAACATGTTAAAATTGAAGATTATCATGGAAAATAATAGTACAGATAAAATGGTAGACATAAAATACATTCCTAAATTAATTGAAAGAGGAATTACAAACATTTTCTGATAAAATTGAAGATTTACATGAGAAATATTTCTGTTAGTCTATATATTTTTATTGGAGAATTGAGTCCATTGCTGTTCATAGATATTAATATCACTTGTTGCTTCCTGTTATTTTTGATGTCATTTTTATGTTTGTGTGGTTACTTTCTTTTGGGTTTGTTGGAAGAAGATTACTTTCTTACTTTTTCTAGGGTGTAGTTTCCCTCCTTGTGTTGGCATTTTCGATCTATTATCCTTTGTATAGCTGGATTTTTGGAAAGATATTGTGTAAATTTGGTTTTATCATGGAACATCTTGGTTTCTCTATCTATGGTGATTGAGAGTTTTGCTGGGTATAGTAGTCTGGGCTGGCATTTGTGTTCTCTTAGGATCTGTGTGAGATCTGCCCAGGATCTTCTAGCTTTCATCGTTTCAGGTGAGAAGTCTGGTGTTAATTCTGATATGCCTGCCTTCATATGTTACTTGACCTTTTCCCCTTACTGCTTTTAATATTCTTTTTTTGTCTAGTGCATTTGGTGTTTTGATTATTATGTGCTGGGAGTAGTTTCTGTTCTGGTCCAGTCTGTTCGGAGTTCTGTAGGCTTCTTATATGTTCACGAGCATCTCTTTAGGTTAGGGACATTTTCTCTTCTATAATTTTTTTTGTTTGTTTGTTTTGTTTTTCGAGAGAGGGTTTCTCTGTGTAGCTCTGGCTGTCCTGGAACTCACTCTGTAGACCAGGCTGGCCTCGAACTCAGAAATCCGCCTGCCTCTGCCTCCCAAGTGCTGGGATTAAAGGCGTGCGCCACCACGCCCGGCTTCTCTTCCATAATTTTGTTGAAGATATTTACTGGCCCTTTAAGTTGTAAATCTTCACTCTCTTCTATACCTATAATCCTTAGGTTTGGTCTTCTCATTGTGTCCTGGCTTTCCTGGATGTTTTAGGTTAGAAGCTTTTTGCATTTTGCATTTTCTTTGACTGTTGAGTCAATGTTTTCCATGGTATCTTCAGCACCTGGGATTCTCTCTTCTATCTCTTGTATTCTGTTGTTGATGCTTGCATCTATGACTCCTGATTTCTTTCCAAGGTTTTCTATCTCCAGAGTTGTGATTTCTTCATTGTTTCTACTTCCATTTTTAGATCCTGGATGGTTTTGTTCAGTTCCTTCACTTGTTTGTTTGTGTTTTCCTATAATTCTTTAAGGGATTTTTGTGTTTCCTCTCTAAGAGCTTTTACGTTGACCCATGTTCTCCTATTTTTTGTTTTTGTTTTGTTTTGTTTTTTGTTTGGTTGGTTTTTGGATTTTGGTTTTTCGTTGACCCATGTTCTCCTGGTTTTTGTTTTTGTTTGTTTCTTTATTTGTTTGTTTGTTTTTTCGATACAGGGTTTCTCCGTATAGCCCTGGCTGTCCTGGAACTCACTCTGTAGACCAGGCTGGTCTCGAACTCAGAAATCCACCTGCCTCTGCCTCCCAAGTGCTGGGATTAAAGGCGTGCACCACTACTGCCCAGCTTCTGTATTTCATTAAGGGAGTTATTTATGTCCTTCTTGAAGTCCTCTATCAGCATTATAAGATACGATTTTAAATCCAACTCTTGCTTTTCCGATGTGTTGGGGTGTCCGGGACTTGCTGTGGTGGGAGAACTGGGTTCTGATGTTGCCAAGTAGCTTTGGTTTCTGTTGGTAGGGTTCTTGTACTTGCCTTTCGCCATCTGGTTATGTCTGGTGTTAGTTGGTCTTGCTCTCTCTGGCTGGAGCTTGTCCCTCCTGTGGGCCTGTAAGTTCTTTCCAGTTGGTCTCCTCCTGGGAGACCAACTCTTTTCTGGCAGGGTCTGTGCAAAGAAGGAGGTAGAGCTGCCTGGCTCCCTGGTATAAATGACACCTGGAAGACTCCTGTCCCAGCTGCTCCACTGATGGTTCGCCCTCTGCACTCCTAGCTGTTCCCCTCCAGAGAAAAGGTAGATCTCACCTCTGTGCTCAGAAGTGAAAGCGCTGCTGGGAGATCACTCTCTCCTCGTAGGCCGTGCACAGAAGGTTGTGGAGCTGCCTGGCTCCCTGAAAAAAAAAAAATCTTAAAAAAGAAAAAGAAAAGAAAAAGGGGATTGGGCAGTGTTCACACTTACCTTTAATCTCAGCACTCAGGAGGCAGAAACAGGTGGATCTATGTGCGTTGAAGGCCACCTACACAGAGAAAACTTATCTGGAGGGGGGTATTACTAAAATGGGTGACTGCTCTGTCCGATCTCCTACTTTGTTTTGAAGAAAAACATTAAGTACGAGCAGTAAACTATGAACCATTATTTAAACAAGACAGTTGCACATGTATTTTAACAGAGAGGTAGTGTCAGGTAATTAAAAAAGACCTAGAAAGAAAAAGACCAGGGTTCTCTTCTTAACTCTGTGAGTTCACTAGTTAGTAGAACCTACTCTTCTCATTTAACTTTATTGACAAGTTAAAGGAAAAGTTTGAATCTCCTAAGTTCTTTCCAGTACTGAATTTCCACAATTATATTTAATAAATCTGATTATGTCATGACTAACTCAGATGAAATTTAAAAATTTTAAAGATGAGAATATTTTGACTGGGTTAAAGACACATAAGACTTTAATAGTGTTTTCTGTGCATTTGCATACTATATTTGCTATATGAATCATATAATCCATATATACATAATGGAATTCTTCATAGTTTGTTACAAATGTGTGATTATTGTGTTGCTTTTTGCTGCTGCTGGGAACTACTCACTGTGTATTCTCTCACATCAGGCTCACGCCATGGATAACATTACTAAAGTGGGGCCTAGGGATCTAAGTTTTCATTTTTTTTTCAAGAAAGGGAAAAATGATTTAATTCATGAAAAATGTAATTCCACGTAGTAGTTTTCTAATGCTCATTTTTATGAATAAAAGGTCCTTACTCAGAGAGTTTGGCAAAGACATAAACAAAAGAAGTTCCAGTGTCAAATATTTTAGCCATTAAAGCATAAGTCAGCTGCAGTTTTTCACTGAGATAGTGTCTCAGAGAAGAAAAGAGACCTTTGAAATGATGCTTATTTCAATTGGCATGTTTTTCTCAGTCTACTGATACTCAAGGTTGATTTCCATTTCTATGTTCTACATAGATAATACCACTAAGAGTCAACACAGATATAAAATATTTTTATTCTTTGCTTTCTACCGTGTCTTCTTTCTTTGTTATTGTTAGCATGAATCGTCATGTGACCAACTGAATCGAGTTACATGGTAGAATGAAAATGATTAGAAAATCCTTTATTCATTTCTAGAAACTCATATAAAGGCCTACCTACTCTTTCAGTTTGTTATATGAAATGGAATCAAGAGATGTTAAATAACTTGGAGGCAGTAACAAAAATTAGCCTTAAGAAAAAGGAAATACAAGTGTGTATGTGCATACATAGGTATACATACACTAGCAAAAGTATGTGGATATATGTAATATATACAGGTTAGAGATAAAAATGTAAAGAGGTTCCCAGCACTTGGGAGGCAGAGGCAGGCGGACTTCCTGAGCTCGAGGCCAGCCTGGTCTACAGAGTGAGTTCCAGGACAGCCAGGACTACACAGAGAAACCCTGTCTCGGGGGAAAAAAAATGTAAAGAGGTGCTACCACAGGCTCAAATAAGTTATGTAAGCATTTTATAACTTAATGCTAATGATTTTGAAAATTTAATGAACTATGAATATTCTAGATACATATATTGTTAAAATTGCCTAAAGTAGAAAAATAAAAGTTGAATGGACCTTAGCCATGAGTAAAATGCGAAAGCTGTTTTTTAAAAAGTGATACTTTTCTAAAGGACTCAATAGAGATGGTCTCGTGGGCCAGTATTTCCAAATTCTATAGGAATTATATCTGTAGTATTTAAGTATGTTGAAATAAGTAGAAAGTTTTATACATTTAATGGAATTAACAAAAGTCATACTTCATTGTTGGGAATATGTGGTGATGTGACCACAGAAAACAGTTGTCATTTCCTTCAAGTTAAAGAAAAAATTACCCTAGCAGGTCACTCCTGGACAGATACTCAAAGGAATAAAAAGTAAGAGCTCATACAGATCGTATACACCAGTCTTCACTGCAGCTTTATTCATAGTAGCAAAAAAGTAGAAACAAGCCAGGTGTTGGTTTTCCGAGGACTAAGGAAAATGTGATGTGTACAATGACCTATTATTTGGAATTGAAAGGAATCTGATAAATAATATTCCATGATGAATCTTAAAATTTTAAGCTAAGTGAAATAAGCCAAACACAAAGGACAACACTATGTGATTTCACTTAAATGAAATATCTCATTAAGCTAATTCTTAAAGATGAGAAGGTTAGAAATTACCATGAATTGAGAGGTAGAAATGAGGAGTCATTGCCTAATAGTTGAGTTTGTGTTTGAAATGATTTTTAAAAGTTAAGGATATAAATAAATGTAAACAGTAGCATTTTAAATATAATAATGTTCCTGAATTGTACTTTTTAGATTTTTTTTTACCATTTCTTCTGTGTATACATATGCATGCCTATGTACATGTACATGCCTATGTACTCTGCCAGTGTACATGCCTGGGGTCACCATGTGAGTCCTAAGGATCAAATTCAAATATTTAGGCTTGATAGCATGAGCCTTTACCCACTGAGTTATCTTGCTGGCCTCTGAATTATACTCTTAAAACTTGTTAAATTGTATCGGGAGAGCTTGCTCAGTAGTTAGAAGCACTTGCTCTTGCAGATGACCCAGGTTCAGATCCAAATGGCAGCTCACAACCATGCATAACTTCCAGGGGTTCTAGTGCCCTCTTCTAACCTCTGTGGTCACTAGGCATGCAAGTGATGCACAAACAAACATTCATACACATAAAATTTAAAAAATAATAATAATAAGGGTTGGAGAGACGGTTTGGGGGTTTAGAGTACTGGCTGTTTTTTCCAAGGGTCCTCAGTTCAGTTCCTAGCAATCATATGGTGGCTCACAGCCATCTCTCATGGAATCTGATTCCCTCTTCTGATGTGCATGAAGACAGAGCAATCTTGTACATAAAATAAATAAATCTTTAAAAAATCATTTTAAAAGTTGTTTAAATTGTTAAAATGGATAAAGGCTAGAGATCTGGCTCAGTGGCTAAGAGTACTTGTTGCTCTTGCAGAAGACCCAGATTCAGTTTTAAATATTTGCAAGTCATGTCCACAAGTATACAAAAGTATAGAAAAGCCAAGCATGGCAGTTCATGCCTATAATTCTAGCACTTAAGAGGCAGAGGCAAGGGATCTGGAGGGCAAAGCTAGCCTGGACTCTAAAATCCTGTCTCAGGATTTTAGCAGACAAAAGCTAAACCCATATTGGTCCAATGCAATGTGGCTAAGGATGAATTTGTTGAGTGCTCTTAGTCACTGGGGGTATGATGACTCGAAGAGAAGAGCCTGATGTGGCACATGACAGCTGCAGACCGATCAGTCTGTGTTTGCTAGAATCGCCTCAAGAAAAGGGCATCACCAGTTGCTGGTCAAAATGTGGTGTTCTCCAAACACTCACTTACTGCAGGTGAGGATCCAGCATGGTACAGACCCTTTAGGGAAGAAGTAACAGTTTCTTAGAAAACCAGACATATGGGTACCATGTGACCTAGCAATACACTCTTCAACCATGCTTTCATATCAGGGTTGGGGCCTCTGGTTTCTCATAACTACATGTGGTGCTAGGTATGAAGATCATTACAACTGATCAGCTTTCAGGCTCAGAGGTTATTGTCTCCACTCTCCTACTGAGAGTCTAATGTGGTTTTCTTATTGTTAAACATTATATATATTCTATTTTCTCTTGTTGAGATCTTCTATTTTGTATTTATTTCAAGACAATTGATCATTGCTTTTTTTGAATACTTTTTATAACTGCTTTAAAGTCTGTGTTGGTAACCATAGATTATTTTCCCCAGAGATGAATTAAATGCATGATTTTTGCCATATGCCAGCTGAATATTGTCTTGTAAGACTCTGGCCCCTATTTCAGTCTTTGGGGGAGTGCACCTGAGGGTATAGCTTAGTTGGTAGACCATGTGCTTCGCTACAGAAAGCCAGGGGTGCAGTCCCAGCACTGTGTAAAGCAGATGGAGTAGCACATGCCTGGTATTCCAGCACTTGAAAGATAAAAGCAGGATTATAAGTTAAAAGTCATCCTTAGCTACATAGTAAATTTGACATATCACCTATTTATAAGTAAATAACTACATTTGTTTTATATCCCATATCTAAAAATGCATAGGACTAGAAGTGTTTTTCAGAACTTTTAAAACTTTACTATTTGCATATAACCATAGTAAGAGGATAGGGTTCAAGTCTCAGTGTAAATATTTATGTTTCATGTATGCCTTACACATATATTCTAAAGGTAATTATCTGCAGTATTTTTAGTATACCTGGATTTTGTCTGACTTACCACATGAAGCCATGTGTGGATATTAGTACTTGAGTTATCATATCTATATCAAGAAAATTCCAAATTTTGGAAGACTTTTTTTTTAACTTAGATATGCTAATTGTATCTATCCATTTTCAAAGCCTGTCATATATACACCACCTATAGGTCTATAGGAAACCTGGGAAATGCTCTGTCTATTGGTTTAGCTCTGAAAGTGTCTGATATACCAGTTATAGAAGCAGATCCTTACTTGAAAGGTCCAAGTTTAGCCCAGGACTTCAAAAGTCAGTGGGAACAGTTTCCCAAGCTTTTGTGTGCCTTAATATCTTCTGCTTCTTGGATGCCTCCTACTGGGTTCTTTTCTTCTTCTTTTTGAGGGGAGAATACCCTGTGGTGCATGTGTAGTGGTCAGAAGGCAGTTTGTGGTAGTTGGGTCTTTCCTTCCTCCATGTGGTTCTAGGGGTTGAACTGGACTCAGATTATTTGGCAGCAAGCACCTTACCAGCTGAGCCATCTTGCTGGTCCTATTTGTCCTATTTATTGCTAGGTGTACATACTTTGTCTTAGGATTATTTTTAATGTGTGCAGATAGAGGAATTATATCTCACTTAGGTTATTATGCTACTGATCCCAAAGATTCGTGTAACATTAAGTGACTATCATGTACTTTTTTATTTATTCCCCCTAATAACTCTGAAATTTTCTAAATTTTATTCCTATGAAAGTAGTGAGTGAATAAAATTAAGATTATCTTCACTTTTTTACAACAGCAGGGAGTTTCTTGAATGCAGAAGTTTACCTTTCTATCATCAGCTCTCTACTAGATGATAGCTTCTCAGTAAACATCAGTAGAGCTCACTCCTTTCCTTCTCTCCACAGTACCTCGGCCATGTAGAAGTTGACGAGTCAAGAGGAATGCACATCTGTGAAGATGCTGTAAAAAGATTGAAAGCTGTATGTATTTGGAGGTTGCAGATACTGATATATGTTCTAACAATAGTCTCTTACGAGATTGTGCTCACTGACTTACTCCCCCAGTGTCCAGTAAGGACAGCGTGTTTTCTGATGTGGGTTTATTGAAAAAAGAACATCTCATTTTCTCTATTCAGAAGTACAGAATATAAAGACCAACCTTTTGCTCCAACATCTTTAGATCCCTGTGATACAAACAACCTACTTTCTCTTCCTTTTTTATAAACGTGAAATGGACAACTCCTTTTTAGGATGAATAATGCTTTCTTTGCCTCTCACACCATAGAATACACACTACATTCATAGGTGTGTATTTAGGACGGGAGAGAAAGTACTCACATTTGATAAAAGATCAGATGGAAGTGTTAACTTCCTATCTTCACAGCCTTCCTTCTCTTCCGTGTGCTGTAGAAGCTTGAGGCAGCTCTGCATGTGCCTATCCCCAACAGCATCAAATTCATGTCACCTTGGGTTTGCTAAGTTTGGCTACTAATGAGTGCTTTTTATTTCTCTGTTTGCTTAATAATCAAAACTTTTCTGCTTTTTTTTATATAGTTTATATTACCTCTTATATTCCCTCATGTAAAATTTAAAAATATATCAAAGAGGTAGATTTATTTTTTGAGTACCTGAATCTATTGTCAAAGGAAAAATAGAAAAATAACTAATTGTGGAACACAAAACATAGCAACTTGTGTACAGATGGCTCACGCACAGTCGTGTGTATGCATATGACCCTTTACCTCAGGTTTTGAATATCTGAATTCCTAAATGATAGAGACCAAGGATGCTTCTATCAGGGTTAAGACAAGAGAACTTATGACTATGTCCTGTGGGCCATGAAACTCGTTTTGCAGATTGGTTCTCTTTTGTAACTATTCTCTTAATTAAATACGAGCTCAGATAATTTAGTTTTCTATTTTTATCAAAACTAGCTTGAAAGAGAAATAAAAAGATTTATATTTTCTTAAAAATAATTCTCCATTCCTCTAGCATAAACTAGATGAGTTTAACTAAGGATGCTTTAAAAATGATTATTTAACCTTCTTAAAGAATGTTTTTCTTTTCTTTCTTTCTTTCTTTTTTTTAAAATAGTTTCTTTGTACAGCTCAGAATGTAAGCCAAGCTAGCCTTGAGTTTCTTATCCTACCGTACCTCTCTACTAATGGGACTACAGGCATGAGCCTCCATCCTCAGCCTAAGGAGTATTTTATAGTACTGTGTTACTAATGATGAGAAGCAGCAACCAAGCCAGGGAATGGGGGAGGGGAGATGGTTGGGCAGTTGAAGGGCTTGCTGATCTTGCAGAGGGACCCACATTTAGTTCCCAGCATCCTCTGAAGTGGTCCTCAGCTGCCTGTAACTCCAACTCCAGGGGACCTAAGGCTCTTTGCTGGCCTTGGAGGTCACACATACATGTGAACAAACCCACACCCAGAAACACACATAATTAAAAATAAAAATGAACCTTAATTTAAAATATTGGGAAATGATTAGATTATCCTTAAACAAACTATTGTTATTAAGGTTTTAAAATTTATATTACTTAGGGCTATAAGGCCACTGTGAAATTATACTTTAGAAAATCTTTTAATTTAGAAACAGTTTTCTTTTTCCATGCTGAGTATTAAACCCAGGATCTCACATGACCCAAACACTCCACTGAGCCATGCCTCTAGCACTGGTATCTAGTGTTGTAAATTTTGATGTGTCTGTCTGTCTGTTTCTTTTTGGTTGAGACTGTCTCAACTCCCAGCATGTTACCTTCCTCAGCTGCTTAGATGCTAAGGTTAGGTGCATGTGTCACTTCATCTGGAGCTTAAATTTTTTTTAAAAAAAGTAGAAACAGGTCCTTATTGTACAGGAAAAACATGTTTATTGTGTAAAATACAAATGAACCTGAGATTTACAAATAGGGGCCAGAAAGATGGCTCAGTGGTTGAGTACGGTCTGCTCTTTCAGAGGACCAGGCTCAGTTTCTAGTGCCTACATAGCGGTCCCCAGCCATCAGTATGTCCAGTTCTAGGAGATTTAACACCCTCTTCTGGCCTCCAAGAGCACCAGGCATACATGTAGTACTCAGACAGCCATGCACATAAAATAAATCAATTAATTAAAAAATGTTTATTAAATAAAACGAAATTCTTACAATTCCAGATATAGGCAGTATTTAAGTTTTTGTTGGTGGTGTTGTTAAGGCTTTTGGCTTTTTGAGACCGGGCCTCAAACTCTTACCCCTCTGACCTCCATCTCCATACACTGGAGATACCCGCTCACTCCACTCTGCTCACCTCCTAGTTTAAAACTGTTTTTTTGTTTGTTTTATTGCACTTTTTGCTTTTAAAGCAAGAATATTGTTTGAGGCTGTTTAGACAACATTTAATTTTTTTATATTCACCATAAATATGACCTAAATTTACATTTTAAAAATTATAGTTATGCAGGGCCAGGGCTTAGCTGGTGAAGTGCTTGCCACAGTCACCAGGACCTCAGTTTTGATTCCCTAGCACCTATGTTAAAACAAAAACAAAACGGGTGTAATCCCTGAGCTGGGGAAATGCAAACAAATCGTTAAGGCTCGATGGCCAGCCATCTAGTCGAATTAGTGCCCTCCAGTTCAGAGAGACCCTGCCTCAAAAAATAATATGGCACAATTGGGGAACACCTGCATCCTTCCTCCCCCTCTCCCCCATATCCAGGAAACTTAGGACAATTGCATAGACTTACATTGCCAAATATATTAAAAATAAAATTGGGTAATGGGTAAACTTTTTTATGACACTCAATAAAACTTAACTGTTGTAAGCCAGGTGGCGGTGGCATGTGCCTTTAGTTTTACCACTCTGAGGGCAGAGGCAGTGTATCTCAGAGTTCAAGACTACAGAGCCTACCGAGCCAGGAATACACAGAGAAACCCTGTCTCAATAAACAAAAGTGGGCAGACAGACAAAAGCGTCACTGTCCTGTAGATAAGGTGTGTGGCAGTATACTGAGGACCTGTAGTAAGCAGAAGGTCTTCAGGGCATTGTCTCATGACTCCACATAGCTGCGTGATTTTTTTTTTTTACTTCCAAATTTTCACTGTAGAAATACTAGGTACCTACTTTCTTTGACAACATTCTTTTTGTTTTGTTTTGTTTTGTTTGTTTTGTTTTGTTTTGTTTTTCGAGACAGGGTTTCTCCGTGTAGTCCTGGCTGTCCTGGAACTCACTCTGTAGACCAGGCTGGCCTCGAACTCAGAAATCCGCCTGCCTCTGCCTCCCAAGTGCTGGGATTACAGGCATGCGCCACCACGCCTGGCTGACAACATTCTTTTAACAGATATCTATCTAGGATCTATAGCCCAGTGTGCCTGATTCTAATATTATACCAAATACTAGGTTACTAATATTTTTTGTTTATTAGCATAAAGATCATAAAGTTTCCTGAAAGAATTTTAAATAAATGGGAACAAATTTTAGGAGTGCATAAAGCTACAGAGAATTAAAACAACAAAATACTTTTGGAATATGTTTGAATGCTAAAGCTTTAAAATATGAAGAATTACGTAGCTAGGATACCAGTTAAGCAGCAAAACAGACTGTCATGTGAATGACCTATAAACAAACAATTCTGCTTCTAGAGGTTTAAACCTTGTAGGAAATTGAAAGTGATTTACGCATACAGTTGTATGGAGACCTTCCCCCATGTGGTGCCGAGTAATCTAGAATTACGTTAGCTTCTATTAGAAGTCATTGGCAAAGTTGACATTCTCAAGTAAAGAAAGTAGCTTTGGGATAGTTTTTAAAATATGTTCCTCTGACCTCCTCTTACCTTTATATACATAAAATAACAATTGTTTTCAACTAATTATTTGTGACATAATTCACCAATTACTACTACAGAACTTAAGAGTGCATAGAATAAATTTTAGGAACAGCTGTTACTTAGTTGTGTTGCCTGTATGTTACAGAGTAATGAATATTGTCACGTAGCAGTGAGTTCTATAATTATATCACGCTTTGCCTTGCTTCACTATAATCCAAAATGCCTTTCGTTGTAAAAGGTTATTTCACTCCACTGTCTTCTGAATCTCAATCTCTCTCTCTCTCTCTCTCTCTCTCTCTCTCTCTCTCTCTCTCTCTCTCTCTCTTCCCACCCCTTCCCCTGAGTTTAGATTCATTTCATTGTATAAGTAGTTCTAGTATGTTGGGGTTTTTATTCACTATTTGATATATTTGTTTTAATATATGTTCTTATTTTAGCAGGTAAAAGAATCATAACTTGTTTTTTAAAGAACATTAATATTCTCTAACTCAATATCTGTCTTTTATGCATTTTGCATGTCACCTTTTTTTCTTTAACATCTGGGGTCTTTTATAAGAAAAAGAAAAAATCCTATCTTTAACAAGAGCTTTTCTAGGAGCTGAATTAAATGTTAACTGTTACCTCCCCACCCCGTGAGAATGGTGAATCTATAACTTTGGCTGCATCCTTGAAAGCTGATCATTACTCATAGTCTAACAAAACTAGGGCCACCAAACTTGGCAGCAGAAATAATTTTAGTCTTGCTGCAAAGCTGCCTGGATCACATGGTTATTTTTCCAGCTTCAGTTGAGAATATCTTGTGAAATTATTTGATGCCATCTATGACTTTCAAGACCTGGGGGGAAACATGCTAGTGTTTAAAAGCACTGAATGAGTTCATGAATTCACTTCTCACCATAGTTGTCTTTTACTAGACATTTTTGCAGCAACAAAAGTTGATTATAAAAAGTAAAGAAGTAAGAGTATAGTTTAGCCCTAAGATGGGAATATAAAACTGGGTTGGGAGAATTTGAACCTATCTACTTTGCATAAGTTCTTCAAATTTTACTTAATAATCAGCTTGTGTAAATGGTACTTAAAAATTGATGGTAGAGCTACTTGTGGTGGTGAACCCCTTTAATTCCAACACTCAGAATGCAGGGGCAGATCTGTGAGGCTCAGGCCAACCTGGTCTGCATAGTGAGTTCCAGGCTACATAGTAAGACTTTGTCTCAACAAAACAAAACAAATTAGTGGTAGAACCATAGATTGTTATGGCTCCCTTCTCCTGATAGTTGATAATCATATGGTTATATCAATGCAAGAGTCTTTGCTTTAAAAGAACAGTTAAAAAGTAAACAAAGCCCTGTTTCTTGTTCCATTGTGACCTACGAACATAGTTTGGTTCTTAGTTTTTTTTCTGTGTGCCCCAGTGTAAACATTAGCTTTAGATCCTTCATAAATGACTTATTCTCACCTGGAGTAGACGCTGCTCCTTACTGTGTGTTGTAGAGTTGATGAGCACATTGTGCACAGACTGGTGCTAATAGGCGGGGACACCTGAGGTGACGCTTCCTTCCTGACTTAGAAAGGGCGAGCGAGCGAGAACTGTTAATGTGTGCTCATGATTTAACTTTTTGGGTTTTTTCTGTGCTTTGTTATGTTTGCAGTGCCAGGGCATCAGCCTCAGCCTCCACAGAGCGGGGAGCAAGCTTTACCAGCAAGTCGGCTGTTTGCTTTTGATCTGGACTCTCACTGTGAGGGCCAGGCTGACCTGGAGCAGCTTCTCGGGCTCCTGTTTTATTTTAATTTAAGAGGCAGGCTTTTACTATGATATCAAGGCTGACCCTGACCTCCTGAGGTCAGGAGGCCCTGTGTCAGCCTCCTAAGGAGGTAGGATGATGGGCATGTGCCACCACAGTGACTACCATTGATTTTAAGTAGCAAAATGTATGTAGAACTAACCTTTTATTTGTTGTTATTATGAATTTTAAATGCAACATCATGCCCAACTAGTATGTCCTAATCTTTTCTCTGCTGCCAAATTTGGATAATCTCTCTTGGAAAAATAGAGATTACTAAATTGAGTAGTTGTATTGCATGAATATAGGCTCTGAGTTCCTCTCTTCCCTTGGACTCTTAGGTCGTGCAGTGTGCTTCCCTGCATTTTCACGCACCTTTCCTTTTCCCCTGTCACTCCTGGTATGGATAACTCTATAAAACTCATCCCCACCCCTTCTCCCATTTTTCCTTCTCTTTTACTTCTGTATGTCTGAATTGATGTGAAACCTGGGACATTTAGCCTATATAATAATAGCACTCGACTTGTCCCCTGTTCCTCCAGGAAAGGAAGTTCTTCAAAGGCTTCTTTGGAAAAGTAAGTTTAATGCCATGATTGTGCTTGTTCATATAAGGAGTTACACCCCAGTACAGCACTGACTTGCTAAAAGAATAAAACCGAAATAGATCTGACTATATATAAAAATTAATGAATTAGTTGCTGTTTCTGATATTACTTGTTTTTCTTTTGATACTAAATCTCATTTCTAGGAAAACCCAATAAATGAATCAAGTAAGTTTTTTAAATAATCTCTTTAACATCTGCTATTAGTTAAATGCTATTTAGTTAAAAGCTGTTTTGTTAGTGTATTATCTATATTTTTAACAGGTAGATTTTAATTAGGGCCCCAAACTGACAGAAACAGAAAGAAATATTAGATTCAGGTAAAACTTTAAGGTACCCCAAAATTTACATTCAATATTATTTTTTTAATCTAAGTTAAATTTCAAGGGAATAAATTGTGAAAATATATAAACTTACCTTTGAAGATTCTGCTGTGATGTTTAACCTATATTGCTGATCTAGGAAAATCTGTTGTAATTAATAGTCTACCCAAATCTGCTGTGTGAATGCTCTTTTTATAGGTACCCTTACCCTTTTCTAGTGACACTTGTTCACTGCTCAGATCCTCACAAGCACCAGGACTAGGATGTCCCTTAGTGGTAGAGTGCTTGCCCAGCATTAGCACGCATAAGGCCCACGGTTCTATCTCCAACACTAGAGCAAAGTAAGAGGCTAGAGAGACTGCCCAGTGTTGAAAGTGCTGCTGCTCGTGTAGTGGACCTGAGTTTAGTTCCTAGCACCCACTTGGGTAGCTCACAACCAATGTCACAGGCTAACCTAATCTCAGATTCTAACTGCCAAAATGCTGAATTTATATGACATATGAAAAACTTATGAAGCCAGGCGATGGTGGCGCACGCCTGTAATCCCAGCACTTGGGAGGCAGAGGCAGGCAGATTTCTGAGTTCAAGGCCAGCCTGGTCTACAGAGTGAGTTCCAGGACAACCAGGACTACACAGAGAAACCCTGTCTTGAAAAACAAAACAAAAAAAAAAAAAAAGAAAGAAAGAAAGAAAGAAAGAAAGAAAGAAAGAAAGAAAAACTTATGAATCATTTTAATCTTTAAATAGCATTTACATAGTAAGGAAACTGAGGTCTCAGAGTTCGGATGGCTTCCTTAATTCCAGATCCAATAAGTGATGGGAGCTTGGATTTGAACCTTGATAATCTGTCTCCAGAGTCTGTACCTTTAAAAACTGCTATACCATCACTTTTGTTTTTCAGTTTTTCTTTTGCAGTGCTGGGGGTTGCATGTCCCAGGCCAGTGCTCCTGTGACCTGCATCTACAGCCTTTTCTTACTTTCTATTTTGAGGCATGATCTCATTAATTTGCTGGCCTGAATTTAGTGATGCTCCTCCTACCTCAGCTTCATAAATAGCTGGGAATATAGGCCTGTGCTTCCAGGAGCGGGGAGGTGGAAGGAGGCAGGGCCTCTTATATCCTAGGATGGCCTAGAACTTGCTTTCTAGCTGAAGACCACCTGAACCTCTCATTCTCCTGCCTCTGGAAGTGCTGGGGATACCAAAGGGAGCATACCTCTGATAGTGCCGCAAAGACTCGGCCCGTTAGGCCCGTACTCCACCTGCCGAGCTACGTCCCCAGCCGTTCAGCTTTCATTTTAAAGAGTAATAGTTGTCTTTGGATTTTATTTCTAGTAAATTACTATTTTGTTAGAGTTTTTAGGAACCATTTTCCCAGTAGTTTAAACTAGCTGGTGGAAACCAGGAACAAGAGCATGATAAGCAAGTACTGTCACTGAGCTTGAGCTGTCTCCCCGTGTGCCTCCCCTCTCCCTCCCTCCGTCTGAGGTGCATCTTGTTAGTCAGCAATCCTGAAGTACCTGAAAGCCTAGTCTCCCACTCTCGATGTTCTTGCCGTCTGCACATCACCAGGGCTGACCCAAACACTTCATTTTAACTAGAGATTTTTATGATTTGTTTGCTTATTAATAATGGGTCTCTGTTATTGTAGTCCTGGCTGCCCTGGAATTTGCTATGTAGTTCAAGCTGGTCTTGAACTGACAGATCCACCTGCTGCTCCCTCCTTAGTTTTGGAATTAAAGACATTGTACCATCATACTGTTTATTTGGAGATCTTTTTAATAGTGACCAGGTATTGTGCATACCTGTAATTCTAGCACTTGAGACACTGGGGCAGGAGAATTACCATAACTTTAAGTCCAGCCTGGGCCATATAGTAAGTTCTGGACTAGCTAGTACTACAACAGCAAAGCACAGCTTCAAAAAAGAAAACAAATCAGTCAGTCAGTCCTACTAGTGACTTTTACTCCCACAATGTTTTCTTAAAAACACTAAGCAAGCCGGGTGCTGGTGGCGCACGCCTTTAATCCCAGCACTTGGGAGGCAGAGGCAGGCGGATTTCTGAGTTCGAGGCCAGCCTGGTCTACAGAGTGAGTTCCAGGACAGCCAGGGCTACACAGAGAAACCCTGTCTCGAAAAACCAAAAAAAAAAAAAAAAAAGAAAAAAAGAAAACACTAAGCAATCTTAACTTGATGACCATGAACATGTATGACTATATGAATTATTTTCTTGGGCTGGAGAAATGGCTCAGCAGTTAAGAGCACTTGTACTTTCAAAGGCCTGGGCTCAGTTCCCTGCACACAAATCATAGCTTATAACTGTCTGTAACTCCAGTTCCACAGGATCTGACACCCTCTTATGGCCTCTGTAGATACTGTAGATGCTGTCATATGGTACACAGACATACATATAGGCAAAACACTCGGTATTCATTAAATAAAAATAAACCTTCCAAGTTTTTTAGTGCTTTTTGAGGCCATCCTGGTCTACGTGGCAAGTTCCAGGACAGCCAAAGCTATTATACTAGACTCTGCCTCTAAATAAATAAAGAAGCCATATTTATAAGGTGGGCCCTTTTTACAGCAGAACAGTTTTGTTATATAAGTTATAAAATATCAGTAAGCCCAGTTTTATTCCAAAAGAATAAAGAAAAAACATTACTTACAACATCACCAGGAATGTGCTTTAACTAAAACACTGTTCTTTAATCTTAAGCCTTTTGGTGTTTCCAGGTGTCTTAGTTAAGGTTCCCATTGCTGTGAAGAGACACCATGACCAAGGCAACTCTTATAAAGAGCAACACTTAATCGGGGCTGGCTTTCAGGTTCAGAGGTTCAATCCATTATCATCATGGTAGGAAGCATGGCGGTGTGCAGGCAGGCATGGTGCTGGAGAAGGAGCTGAGAGTTCTACATCTTCATCCAAAGGAAGCCTTGAGCAGCCTACTGTCTTCCAGGCAGCTAGGAGGAGGGTCTCAAAGCCCGCCATCAAAGTGACACACTTCCTTCAACAAGGCCACACCTACTTTATGAAGGCTACATCTACTCCTACAAAACCACACCTCCTAATACTGCCAAGCATATTCAAACCACACCAGGTGTTAACCATTCTTCCTTTCCATACATTAATCTCTGAGAAATAGGATGAAAAGACTTGATGTGTTGAATTTGCTAGTCGGCTATTGTTTAACAAAAGCCAAAAATTAATGTTTTTAACTTTTTTATTACATGTAGTATGTGTGTGCACCTGTGCATGTGCTCGTACCATGAGGCACTGTTAGAATACATTACATGGGCCCCGGGAATAGAACTTAGGTCATCAGGCTTGGCAGCGAGTGCCTTAATCTGCTCAGCGGCCCTAAAAATGAAGAATATTATACATTAGCATTTGATGGGGCCAGGCATGTTGGCACACAGGTAATCCTATTTGTTCAGGAGACTAAGGTAGAATAATTGAAAAATTGGCATTTTAGCAAGACCTTGACTCGTGTTGAAAATGGAAGTAGGCAGTGGGTATAGGTCAGGATAGAGCACTTGCCTAGCATGTACACATGTGCATGGGTTCAGTCTCCAGGAATACACACGATGGTAGGAGAGGGACTACTGTATGCACACTTTTAATTCTAGTACATGAAGGTGAAGGAAGAAAAATCAGGAGTTCAAGGTTCGTCTACATATTAACTCTGAGGCTAGCCAGCCTGTGTCAAAAAACACAATACAAATGGCAGGTGGGAAGATTTTGTTAGTACATTTCTTCATAAATTATTATGCTGTCTAGTCTTTGAGTCTGTATGGTTTAATGTTCCATGATAAAGAGAAAAATAGTTATTTTTCCACCACACACTTACGTAAAAGTAGGTGAAAGAAGTTAGTTTTGATTTCAAATTAATTAGTCATGGCCACGAAGCCACCTTCTCTTTCCCCAGTTTCATTTCTTGATGCAGCCACTCTTGCTTACCTCCATGGTGACAACAGAAACTCCGTGACAAAAGCACACACATCTGACCCGTTGCAGATTGTAATGTGAACATCTAAAAAGAAAAGAAGGGAAACTGCACCTGAGCTTAACTTGTTCCAAATTAGCTACTTGCTCTCTCGGTCCCTAATATACTTAGCTTTTAAGAGATTATTATATGCACATTTATTAGTATAGCTGCCATGTTAAACTAACTCTTTATTACCAGGAGCTACATGCCACTTAAACGTTTGAAAGGAATTTATAATATTAATATATTTGAAAAATCTCATGAGCTAAGTATAAGTAGTCTATCCCATTTTATAAGAGAATCAACTCTATAGATGAAAATGCCTACGTTATTCCTTAGGTCTCTTCTTAGGCCATTTACTAGTGATTATATTGAGCTTTATAGCTTATGATATGTCCTGACCAGATTTCTAGTTTGCTGCTTACAGTAGCTGGGTGGATTGTCTGGTAATTCATGAAACTACACTTTACCAACATATGAAGACAAGTTCAAGAGTTTGCCTGCTTAGTACATTTCCCATATGCAAAAATCAAACTTTTCTGAAACTTGGTGCAGATATCATTGACCTATTCCAAGTATTGTATTCTTAGATAATTTTTAGGATTTGCTTTATTTTTTTCCTTTTGAAAGTATATTTCAGGAACTGGGAAGATAGCTTAAGTCAGTAAAACAAGCATGAGGATCTGAGTTTGAACCCTAGCACTCATGTAAAACACGTTGGCTAGGTGTGATAGCACACATACCTTGGTGATACCAATGTTGAAGAGGCAGAGACAAAAGAATCCCTGGGGCTCACTGGCCAGACAGTCTGGCCTAATTGGTGAGTTCCAGAGTAGTGAGAGACCTTCTCTCAAAGGATGCAGACAATATTTCTTAGGATGACACCTAAAGTTGTCTTCTGTGCGCTTGTACACACACACACACACACACACACACACACACACAAAAGTATAATAGGATAAAACCTTGACTTGAAAGGAAGGAAGAGACAAAAGACAAGAGTAACCATAAACTTTCATATTCACCTTTTGTCTCCTTTTTTTATCCCCCTAATGGAGTGATCAATTGGTCTTTTAAAGGTCTTGGTTACTGACCGTTTTAGATTTAAGGGGTAAATTGTTAATTTGCAGAAGTCTCACAATATACACACTGTATTCATAGCATCTCAGTGGTTCTCAAGTCTCAAGTCAGCTTTAGTATATAAAACGTATTAGGGAATGTACCATCTTTTCCTAACAAAGTTGAATAAGACATCTTGATTTTCATAGCACAGTTACTCTCCTGTTTTTCACTAACTTTTATACTTCTTTGTTTTTCCTTAAACTTTCAGCATTTCCCAGTGTTTGGGAGGCAGAGGCTGGTGGATCTCTGAAAGTTTGAGACCAGCTACATTCTGAGTTTCAGAATAGCAGAGCTTATATAGTGAAAAACAAACAAACAAAAACTACCACCACCACAAAACAAACAAGGAACCCTTTCAGAATTTCTTACTGTGTTCACCTTTGTCAGCTTGCTTCCTGCTTCACTGACCAGCAGGGCCGAGGCCTGTGACTTTGTAGTGGAGCACTTCCTGGTGTGAGTGAAGCTCTGAGCTCAGTCCCACTGTCACATCCACGAGCCTGTCTGTAACCTGTGCTGTGTGCTCTTGTTTCTTCCTTTTGGTTCGGTTTTGAACTGACTTCTCCAGGTAGGGCAGGCTGGCCTCTTGCATCCTCGTGCCTCTGCCCTGGGTACTGGATTGACAAGCATGGTCTCCATGCCCAGCTTCCAGGGCTTTCTTACTGTTTCAGCTCTTACTCCAGCCCCTCCTTTCTCGGTAGTTCTTTCTCCACTACATTGCCCTAAAGATAAAACCTGTTTTTAGACAAGAGTCTTAGTGTCTTCAGTTCTGCCATCTTGTTGTTTGTGGGTCTCATTTAATACCCTTCACTGCCTTGGCCTATGGCTGTTCACTGAAGCTGCTACTTTCAAGTCTTTCTCATTATTGCAATGAGTAGTACCCTCGTTCCAGACTGTTCTCAACATTTGGCACAGTCTGAATCTCTTCAAAACATTGTTCATCTGGGGTACGCCTAGCTTTCCTGAACTCTGCTGGCTTACTTAGCTGTGGGTTCCTCTCGGCATGCACCTCTCTGCAGATGATGTTGCCCATCGTGTTATGCCAGGTATTCGTGCTGAGATTTTTGTCATAGAAATGGTGTAGCATAGGAATACAAGACAGGTGCTTGAAACACTTTTATTTAATTTTGCCTCGTGATTAATACCAACCTCAGCAGTAATGTCTTTACCAAAGACTCTTCTGGACCTTATAGGTCATAGTACAGGTCCTCCCTCTGTCCTTGTTTCATCTCATCCTACCCCATTTATTAATAACTTCAAAAAAGACACCAGGAGGCCTGTGTATTTCTGTGGAACACATACCATCCAGACATAGCTATGCATGACTCGTTTCCCCATCTTTTTCTCTGCTCAGAAGTCTTGTCTAAGTGAGGCGTTTATCTGCAACTGTCTTAGAGCCGCCTCCCACTGTCTGCACACATACTCCCCTTCCTTCCCAGCTTCACGTTTCTGTGACCTCCATGTCTTCCCATACACTTGGCGTATCTGTGTCCGTGTCTCTTTGTCACTGTAACAGTTCTCTGAGGACACAGATCTTCACCTGTTTTGTTTGTGGTGGAATTTTCAGTGCTCAGAGTACTACTGTATGTGGCCTTTAGTTTGTACTCTATAATATTCAAGCATAGTGGATGAATAAATGACATGTATACTCTCAAGTTCCCTGTGTAATACAGAGTCAGTTTTCAACAGTAACAAATGCTGCTAGGACAGAAAGGAAACTTAGATGTGAGGAATTGCAGTGAAGGCCTCGAGAGAGCACCGAGGCTGAGGCTGCAGGCAGAGTCTCCGTCACTGTAGTTGGAAGAGTAGGACCTTTGAATGAGGCAGCCATTAGACATAGAGCCAGCTTCCAGTCTGGGGGAAGTTGCGTTTCTGTCTCTTCGTTGCTTTAGAGAGTATTCTTATTAGAGAGTATTTGTTCAGCCTGTCATTCTCTCAGAATTTTAATACCAAGTTGGTGGTGACTTCAAGGCCTTTTTCTTCAATTTTTAAATAAAATTCAGAACAACAGCTGAATCCAAGTTCCCTGTGGGGAAAAGGTCTCTTATTTATTACAAGGCACATTGTGCCATGTTTGCCTAGCTAATATGCCATTATACTAACTCTGTGGTGACTGAGTTAGCTCTGAGTGTGGGTGCTGCTTCTGGGACCCTGACAGCTGTGCCGCCTCTGCTTCCTTCGCAGCCTTCATGGCATCTCTTCCCTTTGGTTTACCTGAGAAGACCGCGCATGCGCCCTTGTAACCTCAGGTCTCCAGAGCTAAGCTTTACCCTAACCTATCTTGTCTCCAAATAACCAATTCTGTTTATGGCAGTGTGTTCTTATCTCATTAGAATCATAGAATTTTTTTTTTTTTTTTTTTTTTTTTTTTTTTGGTTTTTCGAGACAGGGTTTCTCTGTGTAATCCTGGCTGTCCTGGAACTCACTCTGTAGACCAGGCTGGCCTTGAACTCAGAAATCCGCCTGCCTCTGCCTCCCAAATGCTGGGATTACAGGCGTGCGCCACCACGCCCGGCCGAATCATAGAATTTTAGATTTAGACAAAAGCCTAAAATGTGAGTCACAGTCTAAAATATTGGATATAAATATGAGGAGGGGCAGAATAATGAATTATCTCCCAAAAGATTCATTCTACATTCTAGAAAAATCTTCAGAGCATAGCCCACCATATTTGTCTTTGAAAATCAAGGTTTATTGAAGGAGACCAGGCCCATTTGCTCACATGTCGTGGCGTCTTTTGTGCTACAGTGACAGTTGAGGAGTTGCCATGCAGAGTGTATGGCTGACAGTGCCTTCACAGAGACAGTGCCAGTCCCTGATTTAAAGGATGGAACACCCATTCCTGTGAGTGGAACTTGTTTTCTGCAGCTCAGCATCAGTGTGTCAAAGGAAAGCAATGGAAGGCTCCTCTAGACTGCAAAGGCGGTCACCAGCATGCTGTGGTCACTGGCTTTCAGTTTATTTTAAAATGTTATTTCTGCTTAATCACTCTGAAGGACGGGGATAAAGCTCCATTGGCAAAGTGCTTGACTGTCGTGCATAAGGTTCAGTCCCAGCACTCCATACACCAGGCACAGGAGAGTCACAGGTTCAAGGCCAGCTGCTACATAGAGAGTTCAAGGGGAGCAGGACCCTGTCACCAAAACAAACAAGAATTACAAAATGTGGCATTCTTTCACTAGCAGCAGCTCTCACAGTGGGTTTAATAATCTGTAGTTGACTCAATGCCGACTCGTAGTTTTTTCTTCAATGTCAGAGACCGCATAGTAGCTAAATGTGTTTAGATTAACAAAGAGTTGAGGCCAGCCTAGACTACATAGTAAAACTTTGTCTTAAAAAAAAGAAGAAGAAGAAAGGGGCTGGAGTCATTGCTCAGTGGTTAAGAGCACTGACTGCTCTCCCAAAGGTCCTGAGTTCAAATCCCAGCAACCACATGGTGACTCACAACCATCTCTAATGGGATCTGGTGCCCTCTTCAGGTGTTTCTGAAGACAGCTACAGTGTACTTACATATAATAAATAATAAATCTTTAAAAATAAAAGAAAAAAGAAAAAAATTAAAATTTAAAAGATTTAGTCATAATAAAAGAAATCTAAAGCAGATATTAATTTTTATAAATTTCAAGGTGGGTATTTAGCAAGTAAAGTAGCTACTTGAAAGTTATACTTTTCACTAGTCATTTTTCACTCATAGGTTAGCTTGGTCCTTCTGCTTAGAGTTCACTAAATTCTAAGTTACTGAAAGTCTGTCTCTGTTAGGTCCATTTTCTTTCTTTGGAAAACAGGCAAGTTTAGTCTTTAGTATGGAACTTTCTCTTATCTGTAGTGTGAAATGTTTGATGGCAGCATTAGCCAGTATGAGTTCTACTTGAAATAATTACCAAACCAGAATGTGTTGTAGCAACAGTAATAAACTCATTCTCAATTTCTCACATGTACAGTGCCACTCCCACAGTTTGAGTAGTGTCTAAATCATGTGTCTTTTGGAGGAAGTATTTCTATCACAAGTAAGCCTTATATTTCATGCTCATTCTGAATTACTTTTTTTTATTAATAGGTTTTGTTCTCTGCCGCTGTCATTCGATGCATTCTGGTTACTCTTTCCCAGCCTTGCCTTTCCTCCCACCGCCAGCCTCTGCCCCGCTTCTTTCTTACAGATCTCTTTCCACAATCACAACTCTCTGTCTTGTATTGTGTCCCACAAAACCATCTGTGTGACTGTGGGTTTGGAACCCTCCATAGGAGCCTGATGGGCTCACTAGTGGGCTCACAACTGGACACCGCCTCTCCCAGAATCCAATGGTCTTATATATAATACATTACTATAATTGTGTGTTTCCATAACCATAAAATTGAGCCAAGAGTGAATTTTAGAAAATCTCTGAATATCATAAGGAATCTATCAAGAACAATTCTAAAGTGACTTATTTTTCCCCACCTTTAATTGGCTAACCTTTTGCTATCTATCTGTCCTGTAAATGCTGAATACTGAAGTTTACAGTAGTACAGTGTGATGAGTGGTGATCCACAATGAACATGCTAAGAACTTTCTAGGCCATTTACAGCTGCTTCTGTCATTGGATAGCTGCCTTCTCTGTTCCCTACAGCAGATATTGAGCACATTCTTTGAGCATAAAAAAGCAAAAACTAATGTCCTTAACTTAGTATACCTGAAAGCACAACTTTAAAAGAAATTAGTAGAAGCAGTAAAATAGCGGTGACTGGTGGCTACCATGTTACCTTTTTACCTTCTTAAAAAGTCCAAGCCGGGCGTGGCGGCGCACACCTGTAATACCAGCACTTGGGAGGCAGAGGCAGGCGGATTTCTGAGTTCGAGGCCAGCCTGGTCTGCAGAGTGAGTTCCAGGACAGCCAGGGCTACACAGAGAAACCCTGTCTTGGGAAGGGGAAAAAAAAAAAAAGTCCAGGTACTGTATATAGTCTGTAATCCTTTTAACACATGTACCTATATGTTACACATGAAGAAATAGAAACTATATCCCCTGCTTAGCTTTTAAATAGTAGCATTGAATCTAGACTTGTTTTATGTTTCTAGAATAACTAGCAAGTGCTTGCTAATTTTTCACAATCTTACAGACATCCTTTGTCATTTGCCCATCTGGTTGCCCTGTATGTAACTCTCCTTTTTATGGAAAAGTTTTTTGTTTTTTTTTAAAAGCATCATCTTGCTGTGGATGCCTCTACCTTAACCTGTTTAGTGCTGAGATTACAAGCATTCACCATCACATCTAGCCTTAAATAAAGCCTGTTGTTGTCATAGTTGTTTGTTCTGAGACAAAGAGAGCTGCTTTCTGGACTAGGCTAGCCTTGAACTCACCTGTCTGCTTCTGTCTGTCAGGTGCTGGGATCAAAGGTGTGTGCCACCACACTCAATTAATAAAGCTTTTTTTTTTTTTTTTTTTTTTTTCCCCGAGACAGGGTTTCTCTGAATAGCCCTGGCTGTCCTGGAACTCACTCTGTAGACCAGGCTGGCCTCGAACTCAGAAATTCACCTGCCTCTGCCTCCCAGAGTGCTGGGATTACAGGCATGTGCCACCACTGCCCGGCTTAATAAAGCTTTTAAAAGAGTGTTTTATGTTCAAAGAATCTTTTTACCTTTCATTTACTTCTCAGACCAATCTGATCTAACTTCCACCTCACTATCAGTCAGGTCCTCCAGAGAAGCCAGCCTGAAGATAGGTGCACATGGGTGCACATGCATGTGTGTGAGATCATCTGTGTGAGATAGAATACTTTAAGAGTTGGCACATGAGTTTATGCATGTGGCAAGTGGGCTAGCAGGTGGGAAACGCAGACAATATTCCTACGTTACAGACCAAGGCAAGCTTTCTTTCTCAACTGACTGTACACGACCTGCATTGTTAACGCTAATCCCTTTTTCCTAAAGTCTGTTGTTATTTTTGTATGTATAGCCCTGGCTGCCTGGAACTCACTCTGTAGACCAGGCTGGCCTTGAACTCACATGGTTCCACCTGCCTCTGCCTCCCAAGTGGTGGGATTAAAGGTGTGCACCACCAATACCACCTGGCCAAAATCAAGTGCTCTTAACCACTAAGTCATTTCTCCTGGCCTTGTTTGTTTTTTAAGATAGAGTCTTCCTTACATTGGGCTGGCCTGGAATGTAATCTCTCTCACTCCAGCACATGATCTTCTTGCCGTAGTCTTCTGAATGCTGGGAGAACAGACATGCCCAGCCCCTGCAACTTTTAGACTAGTGTTTGACTTAAGCACCTAGGTATAACACCATGCCTGGACCTAAACCTTTCTTTACCTGGGTCTTACTCTGTGCCAGGCTTGCCTTGGCTTCTGAGATTTTTTTTTTTTAATTATTCCTATATGTCTGTGCATAGGTCTATGCCTGTGGTTGCCTCTGTCTTCTGTGCTTAAAAGGCGTATACCATCATGCCTAGACCTAAGCTTTTCTTTCACTCCTTTTCACAAGATTTTTGTAAGTTTGGTATTTAGTTCATTCCAGATATAGTCACGTTGACAACTGAGAATAGCTGTCACAACCCATCCCTTGTCAGTTTGATACACAATCATATCTCCTTATGTACAAATGAAAACAATAACCAAGTCATTTTAATGGCTGTATATTCAGTTGTCTGCTGAACCCTGCATAGCTGGATGCTTGAAAGACACCTTAGACTTCCTGAAATTTCCTCCAAAATACATTTTGTACTTCTTCTTTTTTTTTTTTTTTTTTTGGTGTTTTCGAGACAGGGTTTCTCTGTGTAGTCCTGGCTGTCCTGGACTCACTCTGTAGACCAGGCTGGCCTCGAACTCAGAAATCCGCCTGCCTCTGCCTCCCAAGTGCTGGGATTACAGGCGTGCGCCACCACGCCCGGCTTGTATTTCTTTTCTATCTTAGCCAGAGTTACTTTTTCACTCAGTGACACAAGACAGGACCTATCCCCTCCCCTATACTGTGTAAAAACCACCTTTGCAATCTCAGCCAAGAGAGCTGCATCCTGATTCTCTCCTGCCTGGAGTCTTGCTTGATCTCTCTCTGACCTCATGTACACTGCAAAGTGATGTTTTAAAATGCAAATCTAGGAGCTGGAAAGTAGAATGAGTTAGGAGCATTGTTTCTTCCAGAGAAACCAAGTTCAGTCCTTAGTACCCACTTCAGGCAGCTCATAACTGCCTATAACTGACACTCCAGAGGAACCAAAACCACCTTCTGACATCCACAGACATTGCACTCATGGGCACAGACCTAGGAATAAACATAAGAAAGAGAGCAAGTAAAAATAAGAATTTTTTTAAATGCAAATGTAGCACTGGTGAAAAGCCTTAGACCTGAGTTTAATCTCCAGGATGACAGGATCGAGGGAAAGAGCTGACTCCAGTGAGTCCTCTGACTGTACACACGCAATCAGACATGACAAGAACAGAGATACAAACCAGCTGCTGTGTTTAATTCTTACAGTAGCTTTCACTTGCTGTAGAATTAGATCCAGTTCCCTAGAAGGTACATGAGGCCCTTCTTCCTGATTTCCTCCTGTTGCTTCATGCCCAGTCTGCTTTCAACCCATCCTAAGATAGTTTCAGGATACCAGACTTTTGTGCCATTTGCCTTGATGATATGTGTTCTTAGAATATTGCTTTTCGGTACTCTGTGAGGTGGCCTTGTATTTGCAATGACTAAAAGTTTCAGACGCTCACCCAGTATGTGGTGGTGGCAGTGGCGCTGACAAGCTTGGAAGTGGGTCCTAGCAGCCTTTTAAACTGAGAGCACACTTCCACACCTGAGCCCCTTGACTGGGGACAGGAAAGGAGAGTAGCAGTCCTGGTGTCCCTTGTCCTTCAGAAGCTGCAGTTCCAAATCTAGCACCAGATTCCCTTTGGTCTGTACTTCTATGACAATCTGATACCCACCCTCAACCTTTATTTGCTTTAATTTACTTATATTCACAGGCAAGTTAAGAAGGGACATTAAGTACCGTTGCATTCCCTCAAAAAAGAAATAAATTATCAGCTTGTTCAAAGTGATTTTTGTTTGCCACCCGCAAAACAAAAAACAAACAAACAAAACAAAAAAGCAGTGGTGGTACACACTTTTAATCCCAGCACTCAGAAGGCAGGGGCAGACAGATCTCTGAGTTTAAGGCCAGTCTGCTGTATACAGTGAGTTCCAGGACAGCCAGAGCTGCACAGAGAAACCCCGTCTCAAAAAATAAACAAATAAAACCAACCCTTATCTTAGCTGTAATTTTTACATCTTCCTATGCCCTCAGAATGTTTCCCTGCATTTAATGTCAAATTAAAAACTTGAGTAAATTGGGGCTGGAGCAGTGGCTCAGCAGTTACCAAGTTCAATTCCCAGCACCCACATGACTGTTCACAACTGTCTGTAACTCTCATCCCATGGGATCTGATTCCCTTTTCTGGTGTGCAGATATACATGCAGACAAAACATCCTTATACATAAAATACATAAATAATTATTTTTTAAAAATCTAAGCTAAATCATTATTATTCTTGGGGGGATAAATAATTACTTTTTAAGATTGTTCATAGAATAATTATGGTTTCTTGCCATTTTTAACTAAAATTTCAGGTGACAAAGGGTCACACCAGTTTTCAGAGGATAGCAGAATGATTCAGAGCTGATTGAGATTTATCCATCACTCTCTGTACCTGCAGGTCTCCTTGTGGTGTAACTCCTTATGTATTTATTATTATCAGACTCTTAGTTTTTTCAACTGAATTTTTAAATGGGTGAAAACTCTAGTTGTGAGTTCTTTGCCTTTTCTGGAATGTGTTACCTTGGTTTTACTTTTATCTGTCTCTTCTCCCTTGCTTAGTTTATCTTATGACTTTGTATTGTATTTCTGAAGTAATAGCTTTGGCTTGTTTTTTCCTGAATGTCTCTGCAGTTTGGTTTTGATATCTATCTGGCTTTGGGCATCCGTCCTGAAGCTGGACTTCCTCTCTCCTTGTGACTTTTTGGAAGATGGAAATCTGTATTTTCTGAGTTTCGTTTTCTTTTTAATATTATGTATGTATGTGTCTCTTCCCTACCCCTTCTCTTTTACAAGACGGGGAAGAAAGCAGTGAAGGCCGTTCTGTGGGTGTCAGCAGACGGGCTCAGAGTTGTGGATGAGAAAACTAAGGTAAGTCTGTGAGTTTAAGTGCTACTTCTCATGTGATTTATCTCTAGTGATAAAATGTCATTAAGTGTTGTAGTAGCTCTATAATATCCTGCCACTGTGTCCAAAGTACCTTTGAGAGACTGTTTTTTGTTTTTTTGTTTTTTTATGGAACGCTTCACGAATTTGTGTGTCATCCTTGGGCAGGGGCCATGCTAATCTCTGTATCGTTCCAATTTTATTTTTTAGTATATGTGCTGCCGAAGTGAGCACGAGAGACTGTTTTAATGTCCAGGAAACTAATTTAGTAACTCATTTACTTTATGAACATAATCTCTCAGCATTTTGTTCTACATGATGTAGCATATTTTTTGTACCAAGCATTAATGTTTAATGCTAAGATATGAGTTCTATTTCTGTTCTGTGTTTACTTTTTTCAGGTCCTTGACTATAAAAGGTGATGTATCTTTACTGTAATTTTTTTTAGATGACAGGCCCCATGTTAAATTCACCCTTGTTCCTTACGGGGGGGGGGGGGAGTGCTCAGCATGAGAGAGAAAGAGAGAGACAGAGGGAGGCAGAGACAGAGGGGAGGAGGGAGGAGCAAGGTTTGCTGGAGTCACAGGGTTTCTAGGTAGCACTCTGCATTTTAGAGAGAGGGGACCCTAAGCGCCCAAGTTACGTATGGGCAATTAATCTTTAATAATTTTTCTTAAGACCTAAAGTCAAAAGCCGGGCGTGGTGGCTCACGCCTGTAATCCCAGCACTTGGGAGGCAGAGGCAGGCGGATTTCTGAGTTCGAGGCCAGCCTGGTCTACAGAGTGAGTTCCAGGACAGCCAGGGCTACACAGAGAAACCCTGTCTCAAAAAACCAAAAAAAAAAAAAAAAAAAAAAAAAAAAAAAGACCTAAAGTCAGGAAATGCTTTTTAACCAGAAGTTAATTTGGATAAAGTTATGCAAATCAACAACAGGTATGACAAGCAATTTAATGATTCTTAAGTGGTTTAATATAGTGACATCTCAAACCTTTGGCCTTTTTTAAGCTAAAAATATTTATAGGCTTAAATTTAACACATTTTTAAGCAGTAGAGATTTTAAGTATATTTTTAAACCTGTATCCTTTTAATACATTTTTTGGATGAAATTTACTTTTGAAAAAAGGTCTTGGTGGGACGGGAGAGATGGCTTAGTGGTTAAGAGCACTGACTGCTCTTCCAGAGGTCCTGAGTTAATTCCCAGTAATTCCATGGTAGCTCACAACCATCTCTAATGGGATCTGGTCCCCTCTTCTGATGTGTCTGAGGACAGCTACAGTGTACTCACATGCATAAAATAAATAAATAAATCTGAAGGAAGGAAGGAAGGAAGGGAGGGTAGGAGGGAAGGAGGGGGGGGTCAGTCTTGCTGAGTTTGATCTAACAGTGGTGGATAGGTTAGTTGAGCTGGAGAGGGGAGGGGGACAGTCTCTCTGTGTTGCCCAGTCTCATCTTGAGTTCACTATGCAGCAACCCCTGCCTTGAATGTGCATCAGTTCTCTTGGCCTAGCCTCCCAAGTTCTGGGATTGCAGGCATGGGCCACCATATGCACCATAATTGGCATAATTTTCCCACCTTTATATTTTACCTATTATCAGGGATTAGTACAGTGTTAGAATTAGTGCTTGTGACAAGATCGTGCCATGATCTGCACAAATTAGTATAGATATAGAAGTCATAACTTCTGGTCCCTAACCTTTCTTTGAGCAAGAAACTGTTGTGGTGATGCACCAATCTCTAGCATACGAAGAAATAGAAACTGTGATTCATTCTCACAGAAAAAGCAGAGACCCAACCCCAGAATAATCTAGCAGAAGCAGACAGTGGACATTAAAATCACACTAAGGGATTTGAAAAAACAAAAACAAAAAAAACAAACAAAAAAAAGAAAGTAATCAGAAAAAGAGAAAACTGTACATATTAAAAATAGAATACTTGAACTAAAAAATTCTACTGGATAGAGATATAGTTATTTGAAAGGGGGACGTATAGAATAATATGTATCTTCATTCTAATTTGTATAATATATAGTGATAGTGGGAACTTGGTATTGTATGTTTTTGCTCTATTTTCAAATAAACCAAGAGGATTTTTTGTTGTTGTTTTGTTTTGTTTTTTGTTTTGTTTTGTTTTTTTTCCGAGACAGGGTTTCTCTGTGTAGTCCTGGCTGTCCTGGAACTCACTCTGTAGACCAGGCTGGCCTCGAACTCAGAAATCCGCCTGCCTCTGCCTCCCAAGTACTGGGATTACAAGCGTGCGCCACCACGCCCAGCTAGACCAAGAGGATTTAAGCACTTGTTTATGTATGCATACTGTCAATGAACATGGCAACTACTGTGGAAGAGCTTCGAACTAGAACCAACTGACACATCCATACTTCGTTAGGGAGCCAAGTGATGCTTCCTAATCAAGTTGCAACCTGTGTAGGGATTCTGCATTGCCACATGAATATCCATGCTGCTTCTGAGAACCAAATAACCTCAGAAGCCTTCTCTTGCTTTCTGTTTCCATTTTCCAGGACCTCATAGTTGACCAGACAATAGAAAAAGTTTCTTTCTGCGCCCCAGATAGGAACTTTGATAGAGCCTTTTCTTACATATGTCGAGATGGCACCACTCGGAGATGGATCTGTCATTGCTTCATGGCTGTCAAAGACACGGTGAGTCCAGCATGGCATATACCATCATGAAGATTCTAGCTGAGCTGCTTTCAGCCAGTGTTGGCAAAGCAGTTTCCACTACATTTTTAATAAGAATGTGATGCTAAGGCTGTTTACATAAGTGCCTTTGTTGTAAGAGTCTATTTAAGTAATTCTCAAGCTTGCTTTGAGCCTATGAGCTGGAAATCTGAAAGCAAAGCCATTGCCTAAGATCTCAAGCCGTTAAAGTGAAGCAGAGATGTCCTGGTGAGCTCATTGACTGTTACCCTTGTACATTCTCCAATACCACAGAGATAGAGGAGGGGAGGGGAGAGGAGGGGGGGAGAGAGGGGGGGAGGGAGAGGGAGGGAGGGAGGGAGAAAGCAAAGGGACTGGGGACTGGAGGCGGGACACGAGATGACACAGATACAACATGTCACCATATTGCTGAGCTTTTTGAGTTGGAGCTTTTCATCAGTAAAGTGTTTGTAGAGTTTGTTGGGGTTTTTTTTGTTTTTGTTTTTGGTTTTGTTTTCGTTTATAAGACTAGAGTTTATAACCAGGCAGTGGGAGCGCATACCTTTGATACCAGCACTTGAGAGGCAGAGGCAGGCAGATCTTTGACAGTTGAACGACAGCCTGTTCTACAGTTTCAGGGCACCGGGACTACACAAGAGAAATTCTGTCTTGAAAAACAAAAAATAATAGATGTTATGTTCTTTTGATTAGCCAAGTTTGATTCCCAGTACCCATATAGAAAGGATCGTGATCCGGTATAACTCCAGCTCTAGGAAATTCAATGCCTCTGGCCTATTTAGACACCAACTACACTCATATGCACATAGCACAACAGAAAGGAAGTAAGGATTGGACTATGATAGAAATTAATGCATAGAAATAGATTTTTATTTTGAGAAAAAGTCTCCTTGCTCTACAGCCCAAACTAACTTTAAACTTGTTTTTCTACCTCAGCCTCATTAAGTGCTGAAATGATAGGCCTTATACATGATGGAGATTTATTTATATTTACTTCTCTTTTTTGTGGTGCTGGAAGTCAAACCCCAGGCCTTATACCTTCACCAATGTCCTTTCGTGGCCTCTCACAGTGCCAAGCCTTAGCTGCTCTCCATGACCCCTTCAGGCCTTCAAAACCAGTACCATCTGAATGATTCTTTCACATTACCACGTCCAGCTGTAGCACAAGTTCTGTCTCTAACACACAACTTCATTGTGCTCTCAGAAAATTTTACCTCAGTGACACTGGCCTCTTTTTTTTTTTTTTCCATAAAACTGATGGCCTATATTCATTTAATCCATAGTAAATATACACAAACTTATTAGGATTATAAAAAATACATGAGAAAACTGTACATATTTGATGTAAACTCAATACATGATAACAGAATGGCCCCCGCAGGTCTCTTCTTAATCATTGCTAATTTCTTAGCTCCAGCTGAGCAGTGTCATTTGTCCCAGTGACTCCTCCTTTGTTATTTTTATAATTTTATTTTTTAAAGGGAAGTAAAAACACTTTATGATGAAATTAAAGATTTACATGGAAAATATTTCAGCTAAACACGTTAAAATTGACAATTTTCATGGAAAATTAAGGAGTACAGTGGTGACATGTAAAACTTAAATTAATTGAAATATGGGATAGAAACATTTTCTGATAGAATTGAAAATTTACATGGAAAATATTTCTGATAAAATTGTAGAAAAATGTAGAAAAAACATGTTAGGATTGAAGATTATCATGGAAAATTTTATATAGATATAATAATGGTAGGCATAAAAGTATTCCTAAGTTGATTAAAACTGGAATTATAAACATTTTCTGATGAACTTGAAGATTTACATGGAAAATATTTCTGATAAAATTGTAGAAATATATAGAAAAACATAAAATTAAAGATTATCATGGAAATTATATAGATAAAATGATAGGCATAAAGATAATTCTGAGTTGATTGAAGGTGGAATTATAAACATTTTGATATAACATTGAAGATTTACATGGAAAATATTTCTGGTAAAATTCAAGAAATAGTTAAAATTGACTATTTCATGGAAAATTTTACATAAAAAATGTTTGATATAAAACTCTAAATTAATTGAAGGTAGAATTAGAAACATGATAAAAATCAAAGATTTACATTGAAAACATTTCTGATAAAATAGAGGAAGTATATAGAAACACATATTAAAATTGAAGATTATCATGAAAAATAATGCAGATAAAATGGTAGATATAAAACAAATTACTAAATTAATTAAAGGGGAATTACAAACATTTTCTGGTAAAATTGAAGATTTACATGAGAAATATTTCATTAGTCTATGTCTTTCTATTGGGGAGTTGAGCCCATTATTGTTAAGAGATATTAGGGAATAGTGATTGTTGCTTCCTGTTATTTTTGATGTTATTTTTATGTTTCTGTGGGTATCTTCCTTTGGGTTTGTTGAAAGATTACTTTTTCTTGCTTTTTCTAGGGTGTAGTTTCCCTCCTTGTGTTAGCATTTTCCATCAATTATCTTTTGTAGGGCTGGATTTGTGAACAGATATTGTGTAAATTTGGTTTTATCATGGAATATCTAGGTTTCTCCATCTATGATGATTGAGAGTTTTGCTGGGTATAGTAACCTGGGCTGGCATTTGTTTTCTCTTTGGGTCTGTAAGAGGTCTGCCCAGGATCTTCTAGCTTTCATCGTCTGATGAGAAATCTGGTGTGATTCTGATAGGTCTGCCTTTATAAGTTCCTTGCCCTTTTTCCCTTACTGCTTTTTTTTTTTTTTTTTTTTTTTTGGTTTTTTTTTTTTGGTTTTTCGAGACAGGGTTTCTCTGTGTAACTCTGGCTGTCCTGTAGACCAGGCTGGCCTCGAACTCAGAAATCCGCCTGCCTCTGCCTCCCAACTGCTGGGATTAAAGGCGTGCGCCACCACCGCCCAGCTTCCCTTACTGCTTTTAATATTCTTTGTTTGTGAATTTGGAGTTTTAATTATTATGTGCAGGGAGGATTTTCTGTTCTGGTCCAGTCTGTTTGGAGTTCTGAAGGCTTCTTGTATGTTCATGGACATCTATTTCTCTAGGTTAGGGAAGTTTTCTTCTACAATTTTGTTGAAGATATTTACTGGGCCTTTAAGATGTAAATCCTCGCTCTTGTCTATACCTATAATCCTTAGGTTTGGTCTTTTCATTGTGTCCTGGAGTTCCTGGATGTTTTGAGTTACCAGCTTTATGCATTTTGCATTCTCTTTGACTGTTGATTCAATGTTTTCTATGGTATCTTCAGCACCTGAGGTTCTTTCTTCTATCTCTTGTATTCTGTTGTTGATGCTTGTGTCTATGACTCCTGAATTCTTTCCAAGGTTTTCTATCTTCAGAGATGACTCACTTTGTGATTTCTTTATTGTTTCTACTTCCACTTTTAGATCCTGGATGGTTTTGTTCAGTTCCTTCACTTGATTGTGTTTTCCTGTAAGTCTTTAAGGGATTTTTGTGTTTCTTCTTTAAGGGCTTCTGCTTGTTGACCCATGATCTCCTGCATTTCTTTAAGGGATTTTTTATGTTTCCTCTTTAAGGGCTTTTACCTGTTGACCGATGTTCTGTGTTTCTTTAAGGGAGTTATTTAAGTCTTTCTTGAAGCCCTCTATCAGCATCATGAGATACAATTTTAAATCCAACTCTTGCTTTTCCGGTGTGTTGGGGTATCTGGGACTTGCTGTGGTGGGAGAACCAGGTTCTGCGATGTTGCCTTGTGGCCTTGGTTCCTGTTGGTGGGATTCTTGTGCTTGCCTTTCACTATCTGGTTATCTCTGGTGCTAGTTGGTATTGTTGTCTCTGGGTGGAGTTTGTTCCTCCTGTGGGCCTGTAAGCCTTACTTCTCTGAGCTCAAAAGTGAAAGCACTGCTGGGAGATCACTCCCTCCTGGCGGGCTGTGCACAGAAGGCTGTGGAGTCTCCCGACTCCCTGGTGCAAATGGGTGCAAAAAGTGACTCCTTCCATTCTTGTCTTTAAAGCCAGAGCCATGTGGTCGAAACTGCCAAATTCTGCTGCTTGCTGGGGCTGAAACATGGCCCCCTTGTTCATTTGCAAACATATAAACAATAAGTTTATCTGGGTTGGATTTTGCCACAAGGTCTCCACTCCCTTAATTCCATTTAATATCCTTTAACACAGGATTTAGCTCCATTCCACTTCTTGGTGCCCCTTTAATCTTTGAACCATATATTTTGTATTTTTCCTTTCTAAGCTTTTCATGCTTGATTAAAATGCTCTACATTGTCATGAGACTGAACTACAGCACAGAGTCTATGCTAGGTTTTTTTTTTTTTTTTTTTTTTTGAGAATTATTTTTCAAAGCAATTAATCTGAATCTCTTCACCTTGGCTTCAGGCAGACTCTTCAGACAAGGGCAAAGCAGCCATATTCTTCACCAAAATATCACAAGAACATTCTCTAGGCAACATATTAAAATTCTTCTCCTCTGATTCTTCTTGAGCCAGGCCCCACAGCTCAGATCACCTTCAGTACACTATCTGCCATGTTCCTACTTGTATGGCCCATCAAGCGCCACCTGAAGCATCCCACTGCTTTCCTAATCCAACGTTCCAAAATCCACATTCCTCTGAACAGAATCATGTTCGGGCCTATCATAGCAATATTCTAGTCCCTGGTACCAACTTCTCTCTTAGTTAGTTAGGGTTTATTGCTATGAAGAGACACCATGACCAAGACAACTCCTTAATTAGGCAACTCTTTAATAAAGGACAACATTTAATTGTAGCTGGCTTATCAGTTCAGTCCATCATCATCATGACAGAAAGTATCATGGCAGGCAAGCCGACAGACATGCTGCTGGAGGAGGTGCTGAGCATTCTACATCTTGATCCAAAGGCAGCCAGGAGGAGGGTCTGGATCACATTGGCCAGACTTGAGCACATATAACGTGTGTGTGTGTGTGTGTGTGTGTGTGTGTGTGTAGGAAACCCCTCCTCTAATAAGATTGCACCTCCAATAGTGTCACTTCCCATGGGCCAAGCATATTCAGACCACCACAGAAGGCTTGAGGGGAAGGCTACTTCTGCCAACATTAGAAAAGTGAAAAAGCAGCCGGGTGGTGGTGGCGCACGCCTTTAATCCCAGCACTTGGGAGACAGAGGCAGGCTGATTTCTGAGTTCAAAGCCATCCTGGTCTACAAAGTGAGTTCCAGGACAGTCAAGACTACACAGAGAAACCCTGTCTCGAAAAATCAAAAAAAAGGAGGAGAGAGAGAGAGAGAGAGAGAGAGAGAGAGAGAGAGAGATGAAAAAGCAAGGCTTTCCTAGTCCCTTTGTTTGTTACTTGTTTTCAAGACAGGGTTTCTGAGTGTGTAGCACTGGCTGTCCTGGAACTCACTACCAGGCTGGCCTCAAACTCACAGAGCTCTGCCTACCTCTGCTTCCTGAGTGCCGGGGTTAAAGGCGTGCCCACTAGGCTTAGCACTTGAGTCCCTTATAATCCAGAGTTAAAGTTTGTAAACCCTCCATCCCTGACTTGTCAGTGTAGTCAACTCCTGAGATTCCTTCCTCTCCAGTGGATTTTAGAATTATCTGTCAATTATTCTTGCTATTCCCCTTTTAAAAAGCAACTCGAGGGCTGGGCAAATGGCTCAGTAATGAAAAGCAATTACTGCTTTTGCAGAGAACCCCCTCCTAACCCTCCTGACCCTGACCCTGACCCTGAGTTCTGTTGCTACTAAGTATCCAACTCTGTTCCCCGGTAAATGAAAGCTCAGCTCAGCGGTTAACAAAACAAGCTACAAGCCTAGACTGGGCAGGCCTCCCACTCTACTACTCTGTTTCAATCTATTTTATCCCACACAACTTGCAGTTTCTCTAGGCCCCGAGCTTCTCTCCCTGCCGCCTCTCCGGTTCTCTTTAACCGTTTCTCTCTCCCCGTTTCTTCGTTTCTTCTCTCTTCCTTTCTCTCCTGTTCTCCTCCTCCTCCTGTTTTATACCCCGTAGCTCCTCCCCTAGACTCTGCTCCTCCCACTTTCCTCCTGCCCAATCATTGGCTCAAGCCTTTATTTGAAAAGTCAAGGTGGGGAGACGGTTCACAAGGCAACTCCTCATCTTCAGCCCCTCTGAGGAGTGGAATTAACATCAAAGTAAGAGCCCAGGGCTATCCACAACAGAGTTCTAGCCCCAGCACCCAAGGCAGGTGTAGCCAGTCTTACTAGTTTGTGGACCCTTTCTTTCTTCTACCCTTCTCTACCCCTTTTCTAACCTTTCAATCCCCTAACAGTAGATAGGAGAGGAAAAAAGATATAGGGGAGAGAGGGGGTGATGTTATCAATAGATAGACTACTTCCTGCTGATTAGAGATGTCGAGTTCCTTGGGGTACGTTTGATCTTTGCCATCATGATACCTAATTTCTTTTCACACAGCTACTTAACAAACCACAACCAACAGCAACCACCAACAGTCCACCTTTTGGGGTTCTAGCATTTATGTACCCTCTGAAAAGTCCCCAGAATTCTAAATATCACACAATTGCAGAAACTGTCTGCAGCTGGCAAAATCATCACCCTGCTAGAGCACAAGGCAAATCATAGTCATCTGCTGTGGACAATTTGAGGCAGGCCCATATCCCACACCTGGGATTAAAAGAAAAGCACATTCCTGTTTGTTTGTTTGTTTGTTTGTTTATAAAGAAGCCAATATTCTCACTTCAGTCAAGCATCTCACAACCTCCTGAAACTACAGCTCCAGAGTGATTCAACACCTCTGGCCTTTGAGGAAATCTATATTCACATGTGCGCAAATACACACACACACACACACACACACACACACACCCCTCCTCTAATAAGATTACACACAGAGTTAAAAATTAAGGAAATCTATATTCACATGTGCGCAAATACACACATACACACCCCTCCTCTAATAAGATTACACACAGAGTTAAAAATTAAAGGGAAATTGGAGGCTTGAATATGAAGACAGTTTGTTTGGCATGTTAATTTTAAACTGTAATTAGCAACAGCTGTGTTTGTATGTAGTTATTTGTGCTGTAACTCTCTCATAGAGCTTTCAAAACCTGCTCTCTCCAGGGGGAAAGACTGAGCCATGCTGTGGGCTGTGCTTTTGCAGCCTGTTTAGAGCGTAAGCAGAAGCGGGAGAAGGAGTGTGGAGTCACTGCTACTTTTGATGCCAGTAGAACCACTTTTACAAGAGAAGGATCATTCCGTGTCACAACTGCCACTGAACAAGCTGAAAGAGAAGAGATCATGAAACAGTTGCAAGACTCCAAGAAAGGTACAGTGTGTTCTACTGTAATGTGTTTGTTTAATGCAGGTTTTCTCACCAGGTTTATATTTGAAGCTATCAGAGACAAGTTTCCTCCAGACAGAAGGAACCCTTGGGCTTGCAGAAGCAGCTCAGTGATTGAGCATTCCTATGTGTTCAAGGTCCTGGGTTCTATTGTTAGCATTCCCAATCCCTGCCCACTCCAAACACACACAGAGGGATTCCTTAACAATATGTGAAGACCTAAAGGACAAAACTAAAACTCTTACAAACGTGTCTTCTTTACACTGGCTTAAATCCATTTATGCTGTCCATTATAGTAAGTTCTACGGAAGGGCAGAGAAGCTGAAGAAGCTGCAGAGAAACATCTCTGTCCCTGGAACAGACTTAATTCTAGTGCAGTCTCTCTATGAGACGCAACTACCATCAAAGACTTAAGATCTCGGGGGAAAGCACAGTCCTAGGGCCTGGGGAGACAAAGGGAACACTGGTTATGATGCTGCCAAGAGTTAATGAGGATTCTGTGCCTGTTACAGGACTGGTGTCATCCTGAGTACTTTAGTCACAAAAGTAGCTTTGGGGTTTTTGCATGTCTTTGTGTGTGTGATATGAGTGCTTAAGTGTTGGTGTTTTGACATTTGTATGAAGGCTCATATGTGTGTGAGAGTGTGCGGAAGCCAAAGCCAAAACCACAAGTTGTCTTCAGTAGCACTCTATTCCTTTTTTATATAACCTTTTAAATTTTAATTTTTGTGTTATGGGAGTTTTGCCTGTGTGTCCCATGTGTGTCTTGTACCTTCAGAGGCCAGAAAAAAGTGGTAGACTCCCTGGAGCTGGAGGTACAGGTAGTTGTGACCCACGGTGTGGGTGCTTGGAATTGAGCCCAGCCAGGTCCTTAATCACTGAGCCATCTCTCCAGCTCCTCCACCTTATTCATAAGACAGTCTCAGTTCAACCCCGAGCTCACTGATTTGGATAGTCTAAGGTGGCTAGCTTGCTTCTAGGATCCCCCTTGTCTCTTCTTTAGTGCTGGAATCCCAAGTGACCCGCCATGCCCAGGAGACATTCTCTTGGGTCCTGAGGATCCAAGCTCCAGGCCTCAGACTTTCAGAGAAAGCCCTTCACTTGCTGAGCCAGCTCCCCAGCCTCTCAACCGCAGGTTTTTTACTAGATTTATAGTACTCTGAGTGTCTGGAGCCTCTGGAGCTGGAGTTAGAGGAGGTTGTGACCCCCCTGATTGAGTGCTGGAATTCACTTAGATCCTCTGGAGAGCAGCACATTCTCTTCACTGGGTCATCTCTGCAGTCCCCACCCCATCCTTCTCCTAAGGACCTGCACGAAGACTTCATTGGAGCTGGGTTATTTTTGTCTTAACATTATTTATTTACACTGGACAGTGGTGGAGCACTTGGAAGGCAGAGGCAGGCAGATCTCTATGAGTTCAAGACCAGCCTGGTCTATAGAGGAAGTTCCAGGACAGCCAGGGCTAAACAGAGAAACTTTGCCTTGAATCCCTCCCCCCTCAAAAAAAAAATGTATTTACTTATTTTATGGATTTTGATCCTGTGGTAGGGTAGTGGTTATTGTTTGCGGTGAGAATTTATGTAGATGCTTGGAATTGTGTCTTAATAGAGGATAAAACAAGCAGGGTATTGTTAAACCATCATCTGTCGAATATATTAGATTGGAACATGGGAAAGTGGGTGACTTGAATGTGAGGGCTTCTGAGCTCTCGGCTCTGTGATGTGAACTCAGGGTGTTTGAAGGTCACTGCTGAGGTCTAAGGTCTTTTTCTTTGGTTTTCTTGAGCTGAGACAGACAAGACAGTTGTTGGTCCATCAGTGGCTCCTGGCAACACTGCTCCGTCCCCATCTTCTCCCGCCTCTCCCACTGCCGATGCCACTGCCTCTTTAGAGATGAGCAACCCTCACGCTATCCCTCGCCGCCACGCTCCGATTGAACAGCTTGCTCGCCAAGGCTCTTTCCGGGGATTTCCTGCTCTTAGCCAGAAGATGTCACCCTTTAAACGCCAGCTGTCCCTACGCATCAATGAGTTGCCTTCCACTATGCAAAGGAAGACTGATTTCCCAATAAAAAACACAGGTAATGTGCTCTGGCTCTGTTAGGAACAACACAAATTCCTCTAAGTTGTCACACCTATCTCTGAAGCTGTTATAGTATGTGTATTTTCATATGAGAGCGAACTAGGGCCATGAATAATAAATTTCTCTTCCACAACAGACACTGACAGAGCCACAGTGGAATTTGTAGCCTGAGCCACAAGGTCTGGTTTGTCCTGATATAGATGTACTATCTCTCAGCTAGCCTATTTCCATACATAAAAGGTCCCAAATTTCCATTCTTTCTGTACTCATAGGACCCCAGAGAATTAAATAGGATTTAGAAACATTTACAGGTTAACAACAGCACTGTCAAAGGAACAGAAGGAACAAAGGAATAAATCTAAGGCCTGTTGTTGAGCAGAAACAGGTAGTCACTCATTTATTCATGCCGCTGTGTGTTCAGCTGAGCCAGCCGTACGCTCTGTACTTCTCATATGAGCTACAGCTCAGTGCTAGAGCTGGTTGGTGCTTTTACTGGCCCAGTTAGCCTTCCCTCTGAGACAAGCCATGTTATCCCCATAACTGACCAGAAGGAAGCTCTGGCTCCTGACAACACTGTGAACACAGAGAAAACAGACCTGTGGGCAATAGAACTAGGCTTAAAGAACAGTTAGAATTAGGCGATCATGGCAAATCTTTTCAGCTTTCAGCATCCTCAAAACAGAAACTGTAGATGCTTCGAGTACCTCATGGCAGTCTCCCTCTGGGGCAGATGAGGCACAAAACCTTTCTTCTCTTCACAGATGAGCAAAGGTTCAGTACACATAAATTGTTTGCTCAGTAATGAGGAAATGTTCTCAGAACCCTGTCCTGCTCCTCCCTCCCCTCTTCCCCCCAGAATCTCAAGTTACTTGTACTCCAAACTCTAGGCCAAAGCAATCTTCCTGCTTGGCCTTCCAGAATTAGTATTAAAGAGAGTATTTAGCATCCTGCATTTCAGTTCAATAGAAACTTTAAATATGAGAATGCCAGGCAATGGTGGCACAAGGCCTTTAATCCCAGCACTTGCAAGGCAGGGGCAGGCTGATCTCTGAGTTCAAGGCCAGCCTGGTCTAGAAGACAAGCTCCAGAACAGCCATGGCTGCAGAAAGACACACATACCCCAAAAAAGAAAAGAAAATGAGAATGGTAACATGCCCTAATGTATTCAGGGTAAAGCTTTTATATCTAGACTTAACCCTATTTTTCTGGGAAAAAAAAATTGTTTATCAGCTCTAGAACTTGATTGGGTTGTAGCTTCTGGGAACTGGTTGAAAGTCAAATAGGTTGCAGAGATCTTCCAGAAAGACCCAGCTATAAAAAAAGCTTTACATAAAAAACCCAACCAAATTCCCAACTATGTCTCAAGAAATAAATTTGGGATTTGCAGAGAAAGACGATCTCAGTACATGAGTTACTGATGTTTTCTACTTTGCTGTCCGAAAGTTGAGGTGTTAATGTACTGAAGCTGATTGTGAGGCCTGACAGTTGAGACTTGACCTTCTGCAAGGAAAAGCATTAGGTGGGACATGGCCACCTATGCTGTACTGTCATATTTCAGGGCTCCAGAACCATTTCCTGTTTGCCTTGCAGTGCCCGAGGTAGAAGGAGAGGCCGAGAGCATCAGCTCCCTGTGCTCCCAGATCACCAGTGCCTTCAGCACACCCTCTGAGGACCCCTTCTCCTCTGCTCCAATGACCAAACCAGGGACACTGGTGGCACCGCAGTCTCCTGTGTTGCAAGGTGGGTGACCTCTGACCTCAGTTTTGCTCTCTAAAACTACTTCTGTTAGCATGCTTCTCATGAACTAGAAGTTGGCATGTGAGCTTGCCGTCATCCCTCCTTTCCCCATCAGCCACATCTTTGGGCTTTTGCTCTCTTGTCTAAGCTGTCCACTTTTCATCATTGGCATGAATACATCTTTCTTTGCATCCAAGAAAGTCCTGTAGCCTCCATCCACTGCTGTGTTTGCCTCTTGACCTATGGGACAGAACAGCCAGTCAGTTAGCTTCACAGACCAACAGCTGTCAGGGTCCATTAAGGCTCTGTCATCCCATTCTCCACCAAGAACAATTTTGCCCCCTCAGGGATAATGTGGTATCAGTGTATGGAGACATTTTGGGATAGCATTCGAAGTACTGCCAAGCATCCTTCAACATGCAAGACAGCACCTACAACAGATCATCATCCATCCCAGAGTGTCAGTGGTGTTAACATTGAGACCTAGACTTCTCTTCTCTCTACTGAAAGAGATTCATAAAGCAGAAGCCTCTCTCCTGGCTCACTGGTTCATTTTGTGGTCTCTAAATTGGCCTTTGTGACAAGAGTTACTTCAGGGTTAGAGTTAGTGCCATTCCCTCCCCAACCCCCAACATGCTAAATTAAATTCCTAACTCACAGGTCAATAAATCAGTGGCTCCTGATAACTGCCCATTCCCATGTCTTTTGAGAACTTTTCAAGTGGAAAGGGCTGCACTACAGGACAGTGCTATTACAAAAAAGGAAGCTGCTGTACCCCTTCGTTTTGCTCTAGGTCTCAATCTTTTGACATAATGCTTATAATCATGTGTCCTTTATATCATCACGTAGATTTTCTTTTCATCTAACAGACAGACATAGTACTAGAAAAATGAGCTCAGTCTATCAGAGCACTTAACAGTGCCTGCCACAGTGGGACATGCTCACGCGCTGTCTTATTTAATCCTCAAGTAGTTCTTTAAGGTAGCCATTACAAAGAAGGAAAATGAGGCTGAGATAGGCTGAGTGAACTGCTCAAGCTGTGCAGCTGGGATTTAAATTCAGATCTTCCTGCCCCGCTTACATTCCACTGCCCACTGCTTGTGGGGCACTGGGTGTAGACCCTGAGCAGAGCCCAGTCCTGTCTTTACGGGCACCCAGGCTCTAGCTGATATGGTTTTGTTGTTGTTTCATAGCCCCGGGTAAACACTGCCATCACCCTGAGTGTGGCTGTCCATCCTAAAGGGACGTCGTCCATGCTAGATATGAGGGAAGCTGGAGACAGACGAGAGGCTGACAGAGGAAAGCGTTAGCCGGGTTAAGGAAATGAGGGAAGAAAGGTCAGCACGCTGGATAGTATACTAGTACATGGAGAAAAGACAAAGATATAAAATTAATTTTGCAACAAATGACAAATGTATTAAAGTAACTGAGAACACAAACCATGTGGGTTTTTGTTTTTTTTTTTTACCAGTTATACAGGCAAACTGTAGGCCCCTCATTCATGGTCTCCATTTCTGAAGTTTCAGTTGCCTGTGGTTAACTGCTATCTCAAATCATTAAATAGAAAATTCCAGAAACAAAAAGTTCATGTTTTAAATAACTTTATTATAATATATTCTTACAGTAATTATTAGCCTCTCAGTGTACCAAGCTTACAAATTAAACTTTATCCTAGGTTTGAATGTATAGGTAAAAACACAGTATTATGCTGGGTGCTATCCGGCTTTAGGCATCTGTAGAAAACATTGAAACTTGTTCCCTAATCCCAGACTTATGAGACTTTCGAGAGAATTAAATTTGGTATAGATAAAATATTGTTACCTTGGTGCAGAGAACATACTAAGAAATTATTATACTTAACCGATTATTATTGTTGGCTTGATTTGATCTTTTAGAAAAGTGTGAAACAAAATGCTTTATCTACTTAATTTTAAGCCAGAGCCTAGTTGCATGAATAGTCATGATCAATTTAATTTGAAATTGTATTTATTAGGCTTCATTCTGTCTCTCGTCTACATATTTTCAAAGAACATCATTTGAATATCAGTGCAGTCATTTGATGCGATCTCCTTTTTGTCATGTGGTATGTGTATCCACGGCAGGATAGCAAAATCATCCCCGAACCAGCCGCTCTGTCTTGCCAGTTCCACCATTGCACATTGGCCTGGCTGACCCCATCTCGTGTCGCTTGGACCCCTGCATGAATTAACTCCATCACTGTTGTCTGCTCCATTATAGCTAATGGTACTGACTCAGCCTTCCATGTGCTCACTGCTAAGCCAGCCAGTACTGCTCTAGCACCCGTAGCAATGCCTGTCCGTGAAACCAACCCTTGGGCCCATGCCCCTGATGCTGCTAACAAGGAAATTGCAGCCATGCGTCCGGGTAAGGTGGCCACAGATGGTGAAATGGATTCTGGGAGCAAGTTCTTAAAAAATGGCCAGTTACCTGAATGAGGACTACTGTGAAAACTATATTCTTTCCTAGACAGAAGTGGCTGTGGGAAAAAATGGCTATAAAACTAAAAGGATTAGATGGGATGTTCTTAGGACTGTGGAACTTGGCTACCATAGAATTCTAATAAGCCACTGGCTCCTGCCCCACTCCCACAATCCTTGTCCCTGGATTTTAGTAGCACTCAGCTGCCTACAGATGAAGGCACCTGCATGGCAGGCTCATCTAAAGTGCCACAGAGCATGCGCCCAGGCCTTTCTGTATTTTTACTAGCTTTTCTGAGATGCTTTGAGACTCACTCTCACTGTCTAACTCTGGCTGTCCTAGAACTCCCTTTGTAGACGTGCCTGCACCTGAGTGCTGGGATTAGAAGGGTACACCACTGCTGCTGGCTTTTGGGGTATTTGGGGGGAGATACAGTTTTTTAATTATTCATGTTTTTGGTTTTGAGTTTTTAAGACAGAGCCTTGTTCTGTAGCCTGTAACTCTCAGTCCACTTGCCTCAAACTCCTTGTTCTGAGCGCATAGGCATGCCCCTTTGTGCCCAGCTCTTTGACCCATGGAGTAGTATAAGCCAGTCTCTCTACTGAGGATGTGTCGTGGCAGCATGCCAGGTCTGATACCTACAGTCAGCTGCCTTGGCTTAGGGCATCTGATCCCAAAGCAGAGCTCCTAGGCTGGTGACCCTTTGGTCCCTCTGCCAGAACCGCTAGTGTCCCATCCTGGGACATTTAGGGTCATTCACATAACCAAGGTTACCAGGTGAGAAAGGCTTCTGACTCTTTCTCTCTCTCTCTGGTTCTAGGGACTGAGTGGGGTCAGTCGTCTGGTGCTGCCTCTCCGGGCCTCTTCCAGGCTGGTCACAGGCGCACTCCCTCTGAGGCTGACCGTTGGTTAGAAGAAGTGTCAAAGAGTGTGCGGGCCCAGCAGCCGCAGGTCTCCGCTGCCCCTCTGCAGCCGGTTCTCCAGCCGCCTCCACCTGCTGCCGTTGCCCCTCCAGCACCTCCTTTCCAAGGACAAGCATTCCTCACATCTCCGCCTGTGCCAGTGGGTGTGGTCCCACCCCTACAACCAGCTTTTGTCCCTACCCAGTCCTACCCTGTGGCCAATGGGATGCCCTACCCAGCCTCTAATGTGCCTGTAGTGGGCATCACCCCATCTCAGATGGTAGCCAATGTGTTTGGCACTGCAGGCCATCCTCAGGCCACTCATCCACATCAGTCACCCAGCCTGGCCAAGCAGCAGACATTCCCTCAATATGAGACAAGTAGTGCTACCACCAGTCCCTTCTTTAAGCCTCCTGCTCAGCACCTCAATGGTTCTGCAGCTTTCAATGGTGTAGACAATGGCGGGTTAGCCTCAGGAAACAGGCATGCAGAAGTCCCTCCAGGCACCTACCCAGTGGATCCTTTCGAAGCTCAGTGGGCGGCACTAGAAAGCAAGTCCAAGCAGCGTACAAATCCCTCTCCCACCAACCCTTTCTCCAGTGACCTACAGAAGACGTTTGAAATAGAACTCTAGGCAGTCTCTGTGACCGGTGTTTTCTGTACTTAGGCTGGGGGGGGGGGAAGGCAAGGGGGACTTTGCTTTCCAGATCAGCACACTTTTCACTACTCCCAGAGGTCCCAAGGAGCAAGTCCAAGCACAGCCCAGCGAGGGGTGACGTCCACAGGAGTGAGGCAAGCCTTCCTGGGAAGGACTGCCCACAGCTAGGCTAGAGCCGTCAGGGACACGCTGCCTTCTGGCCCCTCTCACCCTAACAATGGCTGTCAACAGGTGGAAGATCTGAAGAGGAATCTGTATTCAAAGCACATTTACTGGAATATAAAACATAACAGGAAGCAAAACAATCTCCCTTTATTTTTCAGGCCGGTCACCCGTTCCTCCCAGTCCCGGGCTGTCTTAGCGCTCGATGGGGAACACTGTGGCTGGGAGAAGCCAGGCAGGCCATGCTGCTGGGTTCACAGGAGGGCAGGGCAGCAGCTGCCCAGTAGAGCAGTAGTCTGGGGATAAAGCTGAGCTTCCATTTTGAGTTACAGAATAAATATTATAAATATATATATATATATATCAAAAAGCCAAAATCTTTATTTTTATGCACCTAGAATATTTTAAATAGTTCTCAATATTAAAAAGTTGTTCAAGTTGTAAGTAATCTTGCCAAAAGTGAGCGGGTTAGATGTAACAAATTGTACATAAGATTGATTTATCATTGATGCCTATTGAAGTAAAAAAGAGGACGGGTTGGAAGGTGTAGGCAGGAGCCCTGGCTTGTCTGTGATCATTCTTTGTTAACCAACTAGCACATTGCGAAGCAATCATCCTGATGACCAGTACAGTCACTAGGTAGAAACTTTCATAAGATGAATGAGCAGTGTTGTCCTGGTTTTAAACCTATGGTGAAATTCTAATGTCATCATTTTAATGGAATCAATCTACGCTCTAGAGAATGTGTTGAATCTTTTATGTATCATTGCAATTTCCTTATGTTAATCCTTTAGCATTACGGTGACAATGACATAATCATATCCAGAAAAGGGAACACAGGCTGTAGTGTTGGTTTGTAATGTGGGTCTTAATGGGTTCTGTCCCTGAAGTTTTGTTCCCATAAGTTTTACAGGGATGGGATCCTGGTTTGTGTGCTCTGTGTGTCTGTGTCCCTTGCTGCCCCACCATGAACAGAACGTCCCATGCCAGTTGCAGCTCCTTGACCATGGGTAACAACGTAAGATCCCATCTCATTTTTACTTTTGAACGTTGGCCTTACAATCAAATGTAAGTTATATATACATATATATATATATATATATTTGTACTGATGAGAATTTATAATCTGCTTTAACAAAAATAAATGTTCGTGGTAGAGCTTTTGCCCATGAAGGGCTGTTCTTATTTGTAAATGACTTTATAGTTCTGTTTTTGATCTAATTCTCTTTCTACTGCTCATTTCTAGCTTGTGACTATAAAATCTTTTGGGGGGATTAGTATATCCTTAAATTTCAGGGGTCTGACTAGGATCTTGATGCTCAGAATTTGATCTACAGCAATAGTATGGACTACACCAAGAAGCCAGAGTTTCTTAGCCCCAGCCCAGGGGTAGAGTGTGGTTGTGCATGTAGAAACAGGGTCTCACTGTGTAGCCCTAGCTGGCCTTGAGTTCAGAGATCCACCTACCTCTGTTTCTCAAATGCTGGGATCAAAGGTGTGCCACTGTGCCTGACAGCACTGCTTCTCAGTCTTAGCTATATATTGGAATTACCCAAGGTGTAGTTCAGTGGAACATGTTCTAAGCCTGCATGAGATCCCACAGTGCACACACAGGCACGTTTACACATCACCTATAATATCCAGC